>LR990344.1:30702287-31902287 GCA_905147345.3 Mythimna impura
GAGTGCTGATAAAGTATGGTGTGCAATATAAATAGTTGGTGTACTGTTAGTATTTTACATGCAATGTATTGCTGGTGTGTGGGAAACCTAAAAGGGCGGAAGGTTGCAACATTTAGAATTGCTCTTTGAACAGAGGAAGTAAGATAGTCTTTGCAGTTCCACCCCATGAAATAATATACCTACAGATAGTGTGAAAAGTCCATACAGTTGTCAAACTTAACTAGATGTTTAGCTGTAGCTTCAAGTTTGCCTATACTGAAATATTATTTAGTAAAATCGTATAGTAATCGTATGTGGTTATGTTACATCGACCATTGGGCCTTAATCAGAACTTAATATTAGAGGAAAAGCTGCAAAAATATTGTAAGAATACAATTGAAAAAGCTCTATCTCGCAGATATACCTGTCTGATGCTAGACAGACAGACCAAAACATCAAATAGGAGCGCCTCATTTAAAACTCAGCTGGTTACTGAAAAATTTAGTCTACAAGGTGTGGTCCTAAGATCTGTGTTCCATATAATAGTTTTATGGGTTCTTCAGAATAGGTGTGCGTCGTCTCGGCATATAAAAGCGTGAGTCGGGCCCAGCCAGGCACAGTACGGCCCGGTGCGTTGCCTCACGAACTCGCCACGCCAAACGCTTCAATTTTCTCACGTTTTTTGTAAACTGCTCCTAACTTCAACAATGGTGAGTCCTCTTTTATTTTTATTTTTTTGGAAAAAATATATGGGACTTGTGAAAAAAAGAGTTTCTTAGATGCCGTTTTTACAGTTACTTGATGGTAATTGATTTTGAAGTATTTTCGGGAACTTTTCCATTTTCAGTTTTTAATTAAAAACCAACTAGGTACTTACTTTTTTTTTATCAAAAGTTTGAGTTCACGTACTTTTCATTAGATCGTTGGATATTACTTGTTTATCGTAGTTATGATTCATTTTTATTTTCGTGTTATCAGTTTATAACGCTTAACTAATAATATTATTATACAAAAGATTTTCATAAACTTACCTGCCTACTCTTCAGTTTGATTCTAGTTCCACAAAAACCCAAAACAACGCTCAATTTAAATAAAGACGTTACAAAACGAAAAAGTTTGTAGAAAACTTTTTTATTATTCACGATCATGATTCAAGATAATTCTGAATTAAGTTACGGACACTGAAAATAACTTCGACTCACGAAAAATACATTACGTATTATAGTCTGAAAGAAATTCAGGGAAAAGTTTGATGCGAATATTTATTTGTAACAGCTGAGTAATGAAGTGATCTTCGTGTTGCGAATCACACTCAAACATGAACTTATAACACGGAACTAGAAATCTGTCATGATATGTGACGGATTTCATTTTAATGTTTCGAGGTACGTTATTTTTAAGACTCGACTGAATTGAAAGTATTTCCTTTTTCAGCAAAACCCAAAAGGTTCTTGGGATACTTGATCAGTGTCAAGTGTGTTCAATAAATAATTATGATTAAAAATGAATCTTAAATCAATAAATAACTAACCTGAGATGCAGCACATTGTAATCCCAAATACTTACCTAACAAACGTTTTAAGCTATGGCATGACAAAAGAAACCGGAAAAATAAATAAAAACAATGCATCTACGCTACATTACATAAGGTATATGCTTACTGTAAAAGAGAACTTGAATCACCCCAAAAGGTTCTTGGGATACTTGATCACTGTCCTAAAGTGTGTACAATAAATAATTATGATTAAAAATGAATCTTAAGTCAATAAATAACTAACCTGAGATGCAGCACATTGTAATCCCAAATACTTACCTAACAAACGTTTTAAGCTATGGCATGACAAAAGAAACCGGAAAAATAAATAAAAAACAATGCATCTACGCTACATTACATAAGGTATAATATTGTTATCTATATATATAAAAGGAGAAACTGACTGACTGACATATCAACGCACAGCCGAAACTACTGGGAATAGGAGCGTGAAATTTTGCACAAGGTTTTCTTTCATGACTTAAGCAAGATTAAGAAAAGATTTTCCAAAATTCACCCCTTAAGGGGATGAAACGGGGGTCCAAAGTTTGTATGGAGAAAAGTTCTTTAACGCGAGCGACGCCGCGGGCAGAAGCTAGTAAAACATATAAATAAGGTGTCTAAATAAAGTAGACTGCGGTATTTTTATCCGTTGCGGTTTTGACCTCACATAGTCACGTAAACAATTCAAGGAAAAAAGCACTTAGGTTTGCAGTTTTTTGAATTTTGTTTTGGTCAACTTTGTGCCTGGCTTCAAAGAACTACGTTTATGAGGTTTGAATTACAATATCAGTTCCTGAAATTGTGGCTTCTTTACCAATTTAACATACTGAGCATTAGGTACTTTTTTTTAAGGGAGGAAATCAGCCAATGACTTCTCCCGCTCTGGGCAGAGTGAGAGGGCGTGTCAGACTTTTACTGACTAAAACCACACCTGTGTCCTTCAGTTGCCCTTTGACGACTGGGCTCGGTCCGGTAAGTCACCGGACGGTCGGACGGCGAGCTGCCCATCGCTCGACGTCCGCAAGCCCGCGTCTACCGTGGCTGGTAGTCGGGGTCGGAATCTCGGCGGCAGGGGCGTGAGGACGTTCGTTCCCTCAGGCGTTCGGCGTCTTCCTTCGCTAGCATTACTGCTTCGCAGAACGAGGCGACCGCCTGCCGTACCTCCTCGCTTTGGACCATAGCCTGAACCAGGGCCCGGCGCGAAAGGTCGCTGTAGCCGATTGCTTCCACGAGGACACCTCGGGGGGCACACCTCCACCGAATGATCTACACAATGGTGACACCCGGGCGTTTCCGCATGAATCCGACGCTGGAACCTCCCGAACTTGCCATGTCCGTTGAGGACCTGCGTCATGCGGAAGGTGAAGACACCGTGTTGCCGCTCCAGCCACTCCTCAAAGAGAGGACTAGGTACCTAAAATGTTTAGTTAAATAGAGCCAGCGTCGATTAACTTTGTTTCAAGTTTGAGTTTAAACATTAACAAAGGCGTGAAAAGTTGAAAATACTTTTTTACTTCTCTAATACGAACATCTGTTTTAATTCGCAATACTAGTATCAAACAGAAATCAACTTGAAAAAAAATAACATCTATAAGTACCTACACTACACTACGGCAAATTAACAGAAATTTAAAATACATTTAAAAAAATCTAGCATAGTCGGCCTTATAATGTTCCCACTGTTGGGACTCAGACCTCCTCTCTAGAAGAGGGAATAGGCCATAATCCACCACGCGGGCCCAGTGCGGGTTGTTGGATGTCACATGTCTTCGAATTTTTGCTTCTAGGACATGCCGGTTTCCTCACGATGTTTTCCTTCACCGTTTTGAGAGCAGTGGTGATGAAGTAATTACACAAAGTAATGGGTTTGAACCCGCGACCTACAACTCGTAAGTCGGGGCTGTTACCACTCGGCCACCACTGCTCTTCAAAAATCTACTTAGCAAAAAAACATAAATTTTAAAATCAACCTATCGCCTATATTTTCCACCGAATGACATTCGATCCTTCAAAATATCCTCCTTCACTTCCAATGTTCTGGTCAATCTCAGTTTCCATGTGACTTTATAATCCGAGCTGTTCGGTCACGGCTGACCGGCTGATCGCTCTGACCGGCGCTGACCGCAAACTCCACGATCCAAGACCAACTAGTCCCGGGCCAGGCCTTAAAGTAATAATATTCCACTTTCACTCAACGCCATCTAGTCCCTAACTAAGCAGAGCTTAAAAACTGATAAACATACTGTATGTTCTAAATACATACTCGTACATAAGAAAAATTACACCCCGACACAGAACAAACATTTGTCTTGGGTAGGAATCGAACCCACGACCTCCTGCAAAGCAGTCAGGACCACTAACCACTAGACCAACAGGCCAATCAAGTAGCCTGAATCAGTCTGCGGCGCAGTGGAATAGTAATTATAACTTGGATGCGGTTGACTAGCCGTTGGCTGGCATCCAAAGGTTTTGGTTCATGGCGGATTGATGGAAGTTAGGCAAAGTTGATCAAAGTTTTGATAGAGGTTCTTTGTGCATGCCTTTGATTGCTTGGTAACAAAACAACGTATTTCATTAGGGTTTTCACTGACAGTCAATTTTAGAATAATTAACAAAACGTTTTGCGTACGTACAGCTAAAGAGTGGAATTCTGTGCCGGAGTTGTGTTGTTTTTTTTTTTATATAAAGTAGTGCTTGACTGCGATCCTGCCTGATGGTAAGTAGTGATACAATCGTTGATGGTGAGGCGCACTAGTTTATTTAGTTTCCTGATAGTTACAACCTGGGGGTCTTCAAGTCAAGAGTGACTAGGTTACTTTTAAACAAGCGTGCTCCAATGCCGACCATATCATCGCTTATCATCTGAAATAGTGGTCAAGCGTGAACTTACCAATAAATAAATTATATGAAACCGTGTTGTCGCTTGCTTTCATGCAATCGATGTTGCATTTTCGCGTCTCGATTGTCTCCATGAGCCTTTACAGTTTCCAAAACTTAGACCTATAAGGCAAGTCAGTGAAATATGTATGTATATCCCATTAACAAATTAGTCTTGGTTGGACCATGTTTCTACCATCAAGGATTAACCACCAAAGCCGTTTATAAATGACACTAAATAAGTACAACAATAAATATCGAACCATGACTAATGCTAGACTAATTTGTATCAATGTCAACAGCTGTTCACATTTCCACCACAGTAATTATTGACCAGTAGGTATCTACAAGCATCAAGTCCCGTAGACATTGACGCTAGGCATGGCATGCAAGTTCGCATAGTTAGCGCGGGAAAGCTCGGCTTATTAATTATTTATCGAGCTATAGTTTAACAATTGTCACGTACCTATTGTTAACGATCCACGATTGTCAAGTGTCGTGGACATCGTGGGCAGGCGCAGGATGCCATGGCAGACTAATAGGTCTCCCACGATGATAACGTGCGGTGTTTGGTAGAGAAATGTAAATCAGACTTGAGGTCTTTTGATATTTACTAGCTAATTACTTGTTCGTTTTCATAGCCAGATACATTGACAATATGTAAACTTAAACAAAATCTTAAAATCATAAGTCGGGTGGAGTAGTCAAACGAAAAACCATACCTTCATGCATTTTGTTTTTAAACTGTGTATTCATGCGTGCCAAATAAAATATTTTTATTTCTTTATACTTTCCTCCAAACATTATCTGATTTCTATCAGTTACCGATTTTCCAATTAAAGCAAGTTTTATAGAAATAAGAATAAAACAATAATGTACTGTAGTACACCTAAACAGATACACAGCTCTTCTACACGAACTTAAATCTATGGGTACAATGACGGTCTTATCGCTGAGAGCGATATCTATCAGACAAATTTTGGTTGGACTGAAGAACTTATTGTTATGTTATACAATTCTAATACTCAATTATTAATTGCACTCCACAATGTACACGCTTAGGTGGCAGGTGAAATATTTATAAGAAACAATCATATATGGACCCTGTTGTGCACAGCAAAGACCAATAGAAAGGGTGAAGAGTAATAAGTGCTGCGACTCTGTGCTTAATGATATCGTATCAAAGCAGTCTACTGACCAATATGCGCAGTTTATCGATTTAAACAATCAATACCTATAAATAATAATTATTGTGAAGCCAACTGTTAGGTACTAGCAATTTAAAAGGTGACAGCTGTAGTCTGTTCAGTGATGGTTTGCATTAAATATCATGCCTGCCTTCAACACTACATAACATAGGTCTACCCGTACCTAAGGCTCGAGATTCTTCATAAGTAGTCCAGGAAATGCAGAAGTTTTTAAAATTAAATAGTTTCTAACAGCTGATAAAAAATAAGCTAGTAATCTACTAGCTGATTTTCTTTTTTGGGTTTTAATGACCTGATCTTATTTTATTTTTGAAAACTGCAATATGTATCACATTAGAGTGCGGGTGCAACACATTCTAATGTTTTTGTAGTAAGTATTATTTGGCAGCAAATGCATCTTCGTTCTCGGAAAACTTCGCTGAGGTAGCCAAAACCACAATAAAATTCTTAGCTCCATTTTACCGAGATCGCGCCTGTTTCAATGATCCCACATATTGTCCAGTTGCGCAGACACTTGAGATACAGAACCACACCAATTTTACATCACAATATTCACTAGGAATCAATTTGCGGATAATTAAAACTTCAACTTCACTCGAAGAAATCCCGCCAAAAACTTCTACCAGCTAGAGCTGACTGATCTCGCAACACACAGCTCAAACCACTAAATGGATTGCGCTGAAATATTGCACGGAGATAGTTATTATGACGCAGGCATGCGCTAAGAAAGGATTTCCAAAATGCACCCCCTGAACGGGGGTGCAAAGTTAAACTTACTTTCACGCTATCGAAGCCGCTGAAATTAGTTTATCAATAAAAACTTCCCATTGTATTTGTTTTTCAATTTAGACTGAATAATGTTAATGTCTGTGACTAATTTTGTGCGATAAAAATCATAATTTGATCTAATATTACGCTGCACGCTGCTAGCTTCGATATCACGGTAGTACCCTACCCTATCATATTCGTATTATTCTGAAGTGTTCTTTCGATGGTAATGAAAGCAATCATCGATAAAAGTGACGTCCACTTACTTTTTTATCACCATATCGATACGGACACCCCATTGACTAGTGATGTGACATAACACGTCAAAATGAATTTCTTATCGTATCAGTTAATATAATTGTTTCGTTTTTTTTTATAAATGTTGTAGTTCACCGGACATATATTATTATAAATACATTATTTGGATTGAAGTTTCTGCGATTATTGATTTATTTTTAGTCTCTAGATATATGATTTCGTTATTGGAAATCTGTGGTGATTTATAAAAAGTTAATGGACTGTTTTGTTCTCCAGGAATCATTAATTGCGCGTAGACATATAAGCACAGCTACATCCCAAAGTTATTTATAAACAAATTATACTTACTGACTCAATCTCTTCCTATTTAGAATTTAGATGATGACTCAAATTAATTGGAATATACAGTCTCGCGGTTACATCGACCAATCAAGGCATGAAATCAAATCCTAATGGTATTTTTTTCTCTTTCATAGTTTCATCATGAAAAAGTTCAAAATTCGATAGAATAAATTAATTAGCAGTTCGATTAACTAAAACAAAACAGCGGGCTACCGAACGGTAGATACCGTCCGTCGCGTCGCCGCGTCGCGTCGTCGGCGTCGATAGCTGGAAGGCTTTTATTTTAAAACGATGAATCAAGCGTAACTTATTGGTCTTAGACGTACACAATTTGAGCTTCGGTAGTACGTACCTGCATAGTAAATATCTCGATATTTCAGATAATAACTATTTACGAGCAAATCTTCAAAAAATTCCAGAGTTAGTAGGTATGTTCCCTTGGACTCAAACGCGAGTGAAGCCACTGACAGAAGCAAGTCAAACTGAAAAATAAAAGCACATGAGCGCAGTTTTTCTTCCATAGCCTGAAAAGTTAGAAAAATATCAGTAGTTACATAGGTAAAGTCAAACTCGCGCGTCGTGTTATCGATAATCAAGTTTTAATTTTCTAATATTTCCTTCAATGCTTCAGAGTAGTACGCGAAATTCAGTTTTTTTTTAATGTTTTTTGCAACTAAATATTTTTGGCGGCGGTCTAACTTAGACCTAAAGTAAAACGTCAAGTTTTAACATATTAAAATTGCATATTTTACCATTTCTCTATTTTAGACAGTGTCAATGGTTTTAATGAGTAAGTATAACTGTGTAAATAGATTACCTCAAATATACTTATTGTTTTCCCCTACTATCCGATACTGAAATGAAAATTTCAAAAATTTTGTGGCCTTGGGCATTACTTTAAATGGATAAGCTATCAATATTAAAGCTTGCTGTCAAAAAAAACCTCAACTGAAACCTCTACGGTCCGGACTAAGCGTTTCGCCTTGTCGTTTATACCGCATACATCGAAGGACTGGAACAATATTTTGCTTGCTGCGGTCTTCCCGTCCGATTATAATTTAGATGTCTAGGTGGTTCTTAACAAACTAGTGCGCCTCACCATCAACGATTGCATCACTGTTTACCATCAAGTGTGATCGCAGTCAAGCACTAGTTTATATAATATATCAATTAGGTATTTAAAAAAATAACATCCTCCTGCATTTTATGTCAGCCTTAACTTTATCGTAGGTAACTAGTAAATAAACTCTTTAATTAAGACGCCGACAACAATGTAACTTTATGAGAACTGAATACAATAGCACAGAATGGTGCCTAGGTACGAAAGTACCCTCATCAGCATCGTATTATTATGATCGATTAAAACAATCGATGCGTAGGCGCAGACGGACAGACAATCCCGCCATTATCGTATTACTGTCATGATTCACCCCGTGCCGTGGTAGGGATATGAGCCAAACTGTTTTGTTTTTGTGCTTTCTTGGCTTGACTCATAAGTTCATAGGGTTATCAGAAAATTGAGTTCATTTCAGCTTTAAAATAAAATAACAGTTTTATAAAGTTTCACTGTTTTTAACTGACTTTAAAAAAAGGAGGAGGTTCTTTATTCGGTTGTATATACGGTGTCTTTGACATCGACGCAAAAACGAATACCATGGATCCAGTATATGATTCTGTGGTGGAATTTTTCGTCGGATTTTTCTAATTAAAAAAAAAATCTTTACGATTTTTAATTTAAACTGTATAAAATCGTTATTCTAACATTTTTCGTGAAAAAAATGAATGAATTAATTTTTTTAAAATTATCTACCCTAATGACATTTTAATCATTATACTAAAAATATCATCGGAGTTGGTTAAAACAACGATTTTACACAATTAAAATTTTTAAAAAGTACAGATTTTTTTTTATAATTAGAAAAAAGCCGACGAGAAATTTTACTACTGAGGGTCCAGAATCATGTACTGGATACGTGGTATTCGTTTGTGCGTCGATGTCAAAGACAACGTGTATACCTAGGTATCTGTAGTTATATTTTTTTTAATAACTCATAACTCATTTATAAACTGATTTAGGTTTTGTTTCCTTTGAAAGGATACGTTCAGACTGGTACCATTTGTATCAAAATCCAGTTCTGATGATACCCATCATCATCTATGAAGAATTGAGAGAAAGTCAAGCTTTACATTTCAACGGAATATCACAAACGCAGAGATGTTTCGATTAAGATAGTTATTTCTTTCTATTATAGTTCTTGTTTCAGAAATGATCAAAAGTAACAAACAGTTATGAAACAATGCAGTGAAGATAATTAGTTTTACTAGTTTACAGCGTACTAGACTAATATTTTTTGTCGTGACTATGTTAGGCCTCTGCCTCACCGAGATGCCATGGCGGCTGCCAGTTCGCGCAACCAAGAAAATGCATGCAGCTCTATGGTGTGTACCTCACCTGGCGACTGTTGGTCACGCAACCAATCCATGCATTTTTTTGGCGTCATGACCTTTCTACGTCGCCATGGCGTCCCGGTGAGGGCGGTGGGGCACGGCCCTTACTCTAGAATCTTCATTTGAGGACGAAAAAAAATTAGAGCTTTCGTAACTAAAGAGGCAAAAAGTATACGCGAAGAGCTTATAGTTGCCTTGAAGTTTATTTCAAAGTTCAAATATTACCGAGTTCTTTTTTGTTTTTTTTTCGGTGGGAAAATCATCTTATGACATCCCCCGCTCTTGGGCGGGGCGGAATATAGTGTCAGACTTTTACTGACTAAAAACCCACTCCTGTTCCTTCGTTGCCTTTCGTACCGGGGCCGAGTCTTCCTTTCAGAATCAGACCCTTGGCTCCAGTAGGCTTTGACCCTGCTGGGCCCCTACAGTTGCTGACATCTCCTTGAGGCGCGCGTGGAACAGCACGCGCCGTCGACGACTCGGTCCGGACAGTTACCGGACGGTCGGACGGCGAGCCACCCATTGCTCGCCGTCCGCAAGCCCGCGCCTACGGTGAAATATTACCGAGTTACGTTTTCATCAGAAAAAAAACCCACTTACATCACTAACAGATAATAATACCTGATAATACCAATAATTTATTTAAAAGTAATATCCAATATTACAATACAACGACACACCTCAAGTGTAGCTATTGCCCTTGTGGCAAACTAAAATCTAATTGTAATAGAAAGGTGAGTGAACCGAATGGGCGCGACCGCCTGACATGACAGGGAAAACGTTAACACTAATTATGTTGAGCTATTCATTTGAAAACACCTTAATGTAGACCTGTATTAAACATATTATGCTTTGATACTTACCTTCGGATTTATGTGACAAACACTCTTGTGGTTATTCCGCCAGGACCGCACATCCAAGATCAAATACTCCATCTCGTTAACTCTTCTGACACCTATGGGGATTGAATAGCTAAACGAGATGGAGTAGGAGATGCTTTTTTCTTTTACTTTTGTTTATACCAAATCATATTTTGATACAATAATTGATACCATTTGCTCATGAGCTGATACTAGAAGACCCACTTCCAGGGCTTGACGCGCTGCATGCCGAAATACAGGCTCCAAGCCTAGTTCGGCAGCACATGTTAATTTAGGCACAATTTTTATGTATTGTAACAATATTATAATTATGAGCACAGACAAATTGTGTAATGTGTATTTTTTGGTATAAGTAATAAATGATTATTATTATTAGTACCCAGTCGCAAACACACGACCCTGACGAATAGGACACGAAAACACTAGTCGGACCAATCCGGAACAAGCGGTTCAAGGGTTAAGTAACAAGGGGGCGGTTAGTGGACCCACAATAGCTATTCTTCCAATCTCCAGGTTAAGGCGCATAGTCCCTTGAACATCTGGCCGGAGATAAATGCACACATACCTACTCATACTGTCGCCTGCGCCCGCATAGAGCCCCGCTGATCTTTAAAACCATTTTCTTTGCGAAATATTGATTGATTTACATAATATGCTATGTACATTCTGAAGAACACTTAACCAGCAATTTTTTTGTGTAAACATGTTTCTAAAGATCAAAGCCGTTTGAAAGGAGCAGGGAAAACAAGCGAAAAAATATCATGCTGTTAAATTTTTTTTTTTGGCAAAAGTATTAGACATACAAAAAAATCATATGTTGATAATGCTATATATGAATCTATGATAATTTTTTTTTTCAAACCTAGCCATTACCGAGGAATAGACTCCAGAAAGTGTGTATAGTGTTTTATGGCACTGCTCGGGAGCCTAAGGCCTTAACATTAACTCCCCCGGCAGTGGGATTGTTCGAAAGATTCACTATAACCCTACAAAGCCACTAAGCAACTGAAGGAACACAAGTAGGTAGGCTTTAGTCAATAAATGTCTGTTACCCCTCCCCTCCTTTTCTGTGAAATTATTTCCATCCTGAAAAAAATAGGCTAACATTAACAATTTCCTAACATACTTACCTAGCTTTATAATTCTGCACTTCGTGATATAATATACCTATGTATTTGTGAATAGAAGGCTAGTTCGTTTAAACCTTGGAACTGTGCCATCTAAGATAACACGAAATGAGAATTGACAAAGATTTTCGAAAACTTTCTTCAACCTCCAATAGAAATAAAACGAAATTAATCTACCTCGAAAATGCTAGGTTGTGCACGCTATGCGCAATGCACGATGAAGATACAAGACTTATGAAAGCAATGCCAATCAGACATTGAAAGTTTTAATGGATTGTATAAAACAGCAATCTGCGGTGTCTATTCTGCAAAATTCTTACCGTGAAAATTCGCGTGGAGCGCCAATTTTTTTTTATTATT
Organism: Mythimna impura; assembly: GCA_905147345.3. Taxonomy (NCBI): domain Eukaryota; kingdom Metazoa; phylum Arthropoda; class Insecta; order Lepidoptera; family Noctuidae; genus Mythimna; species Mythimna impura. The sequence continues at coordinate 30,714,073 of LR990344.1, forward strand.
ATTATTGATAGTCTTGCATTTGAATAATATACCACTTGATTTGATGGTAATGGCGATGATATCGACAATGGAGCACGCTTACTTAGAAGTAACTTATTCACTTTTGACTTTAAGACCCCTAGGTTGTAGCTATAGGGAATCACTTACTCCAGCAGGGAATTGCACTTCTTAATTAGCCTGCACGCCCCATGAATGTGTTCCCAAAGTGTTCAGCTTGCGTATGGGGGGAACATGTCGTCCACCATATACCGGTGGCGAATCGCCTTATGTCTGTTGATCCTATGATGGAACAATTCACTATTTGCTCTATTTTACTTCAAGCTTACTTCATTCAAGTGATTGTAGTGTGATTTTTACATCATAGCATGACCTACCTACTGTTCTATATGTGAATATAGCACAAAATCATAATATAAAGTACCCAGATAAAACTGTTGATGGACAGGTACATTTCTAATTAAAATAATTGTACAAAAACTGGTTCGCGTTGGTAAACAACTAACAGATAGACTCAAGTTACTACGTACAGACTTATTAAATTACCATTACACGTCGTAGTATGACGAAACATAATATAAGAAGCTTGGTGGAACTGAAATTACTATAATTATGTAATTATAACTACGTTAAGAACGTTTAAAATATATTTTAACAAAACAACTTAGTATTAGGTACGTATTTACGTCAATTTCAGTTCTAAGGTCATTTAGATTTACCAACCATTTAATGACCTAACTACTGAACTGTTAGGGATGGAGCTAAATAATAACAATAATAATAATGTGCACGGTTCCAAATTGGTCGTTACCTATGAAGAAGAATCGGCAAGAAACTTCATGGTTACTCTTTTAAAAAAAGTGGTTGATGTTACAATATTTCCATATTAATAGATATTATGTAAGAACAGTGTAGACTAGTGAATATTGTACCCAAAAGCACAATAAAAATAATCATATTAAAAAAAAAGTGAGTCGTGATAGGAAGTAATCTAAGAATTCGTGGAGTCTACAGTGTTCTCACATTCACATTATGAGAAAGAGGCTATATATATAAAAAAGCAAGGAAATATATATATATAATTACAATTATCATTATATAAGATGTTAAAAAAATAAATAACTACCTAACGAATTTCAGGTAGTTGAAGTCTAATTTAAAAAATATTGCAAAAGCAATGTGTTAAAAAAAAAACTCTACTTTAGTACCTACTCAGGTATAGATTATCTTCTTAGTTGTTTGGTACAAACACCAAAATATGATGAAATGTGAATATGAGACCATATCTCCACGCTACTATGACCACACATAAATTACAGAATTATTACTTGGTTAACTAAAATACGCTGGTGCTTTGTTGTTCCACTTTATTTTAAAGTTAATTAGGCTAGAATTTGACACGCCTTTCAGTTAAATTAATTGATTATCTTCCAAATGAGAGTTAGCTGGCATATTAGTATTTAACCTTTGCCTCTAGTTTAAGCCTTTATAGAATAGAATAAACTTTATTGTACACCAACATAGTAACAAAACTTTACACAAAGGCGATCTTATCGCTGACAGCAATATCTACCAGACAACCATAAGATGGAATGTAAGAACTTGAAATAGAAAAAGGGGGTAGTCTGCGGTGTACTGCGATATTAATAACATAAATATTAGATTAAAATTATATACTAGACTATACATAAATGTAATATAGCTATTATATATAAAAGACAATAATTATATAAACATATAAATATTATATATATATAGGTATATAAATATTATAAGTTACACAATTTCATACAAAGAGATTTATCTAAAGATATTTATGTAAATCAGTTAACAATAATTCTTATAAATCTAGTTATGTAGCACATAGGCTCCAGGTAGGGTGTGCAAGAGGATGCCCTGGCGTTTAAAAAATGTATAAAACATTCAAAAATTTAAGAAAACTCCATTCATAATTATTAGAGAAACTAGCAAATCGGGTTCGCTTTTTTCACTCTTGCTTTTTCGTCCTTGGTTCTCAACTTTTTTGCCTGAATCGAAAAATTTAATTGTATCTCTGTACGTATGGGCAAAAGAAAATTTATCATATTCAGAAAGAAGTGCTGAAGACGTACCCCGTCGAAAATCGTCCTGTCAGCGCCCATGATGAACAGCTTTTTGGCAGTAGACAATTAGTAGGTAGAGGTTTCAATTTTCAACAGCTCTACATTTTGTTTTACAATCTAAATTATCATGGAACAAAATAACCATGAAAACCGTCCAAAAAATTCATTCGTTTTCAGATTAACTGAAACCGAATTTAAAAAGTTACGAAACTTAAAACAGCTGTCCTTCGCAATATATAGTTTTTCCATTGTTAGTTTTTAGTTTTTTTTTTTCCATTTTTATTAAATGTGTCTTAGAATATTTTGAAATAATAATAATATTCCACATCTATCACTCAACGCCGTCTAGTCCCAAGCTAAGCAGAGCTTGTGTTATGAGTACTAGACAACTGATAAACATACTTACATATATATTTCTAAATACATACATAATAGATAAATTACACCCAGAAACAAGACAAATAAATTTTAATGATCGTGCTCATCGCACAAACATTTGTCTTGGGTGGGAATCGAACCCGACCTCCAGCATAGCAGTCAGGGCCACTAACCACTAGACCAACAGGCCTATATATGACTCGAGTCTAGATAGATATCTTTTATAACCTTTTGTATTGGTGGGAAATCATGAAATAACTCCTCCCGCTCTGGATGGAGAGACAGGGAGGGTCTAAAACTGTACTGATTAAAACTCAACCTGTGTTCTTTCAGTTATCTTTTGCGTTCCAGGGCCACGGCGATTATTTTAAACATTTCCACACCACCTTTTGTACCCAGGGTCACTAAAGTTACTCAAGACATTTGATACAATAATACAGAAGCAAAGATAATGTAAATTATGTATGTAATTTAAGAGCCGTTACTTGTATATCATTTTGTTTCTAGGCCTAATCTGAAATTGGAGAACCATATTCTCAGTAGCACCGTCATGCACTACATTAGCAAAGATAGATTCGTGGAATCATTTTTTTCTTTATCCATTGTTGGTAGGCTCGCGTTTGACCACTATCTCACCTAATGGAAAGCGATGACGCGTACGTGGTCGATGATAGACCATGCTTGCCTAGAAGTAGCCTATTCACTTTTGACTTAAATAGCCCTAGGAAAAACAGACTCCGGCAGGGAATTCCACTTCATCCAATCTGTTTTGCTTGACATGTTTTCTGGAATACGATTGTTGTTATCATCAAAAACTGGGAAAGTTTCATTAGCATAGCTTAGAGAAGTAGCTTAGTAGCTGTCATGATTTTTTTTCTGAAGTCAGTGGTGGTCTTAGGTCAGTTTTATTGAGTTCGTGATAACTAATGATTTCTTTATCAACATAACGTAATATCACGCGTGTATTTCTCGAACGCAGTACGTTACATATAAGAAAACTGAAGATTTGTTTAATTAGCAACGATTCTGAAAAGTGAGTAACACCGAACTCTACACTCAAATACGTGAAATAGGAGCTTTTAGGCATTGAGTCACAAGGGGCGCGCCGATGACGTCACCAGTCGCTCCCTGTCACACATCCCTCGGTATTACGACACCACGTTGAAACAGTACTCACTGGGAATTATGACGTCATCACGCGGTAATTAATTATTTTTCACGCTGCGTGTGTGGCTAGAATTTAGCACCACTTTTGGCAAGTTTAAGGTTATACCTGTCACCGGAAAATTGTAGACTCTGTATGATTGTAATAAATCTTTATTATTATTATTATTTTATTATGTATAGGTGGACCACCATCTCACCTGATGGTAAGCGATGATGTGACCGACGATGGAGCACGCTTGCCTAGAAGTAAACTATTCACTCTTGACTTAAAGACCCATAAGTGTAGCTTGTAGCCATCAGGAGAAATTATAATTTAATCTCTTTTGCTGTCTTTGTTTGACAGCAAAAGAGATTAAATTATAATTTCTCGATAGGTATATTATGAAAACTCGTTTTGTACCTATATGATAAATCACATCTTAAAATTAATTAGTTTCCATTACCTATTTAAAACCGTGTCTTATTTAGAAAAGTAGTTTACAATTTCTCGCGATATTTCGGTAACCTAACCTACGATATAACCATAAAAAACCTAGACCGTGTGGAATAAACATTGAACACATGATCTTGATTATCACACCGTTGATTATCACGGTACACCGTCTTCTTTAAGAGCAAATTCTTTTTTCTATGACGGCCTACTGACAAATCACTTTAAAACAGTACCAAAGAAATTTAGACCATGAGTTTTTTTGCTATCAAAAAAAGCTCCAGTAGCCAAATGAGTCAGTGTTCATTGCGAAATCTGTCAGTTTTGAACGCTGGCCATGACTTGCAGACAATGCTGGCTAAATCTTCAACTGTTTTTGTTTCTTAATTGGAGTTCCGTGGTCGTGAGGTAATCTTATGAATTTTTAAGGGCTGGCGAGTAATCGCTGCTAAATATAAGTTTATGTAGTGGAAACATCCAATTCTGTACAAACTTAAAATTGTACCTACATTGCTTGCAAATAAATGATTCTCATTCTGATTCTGGTTAGTTTAAATTAGCAATTGATTGGCAAAGGCCTTAGTCCAATGACCAAGTTTTAGGTAGGTATTAGGACTTGAGAGCAATTGAAACGATTGCGGAAGGACACAGTGACTGGTTGGGGTTTTTATAGCTATCGTAATAAAAAAACGGTTTCTTTCTGAAGAGGTTGCGATTTAAACTGTAATGCGAGTTTTACTAGTGCCACTGGTTTATAACCTATAAAACTTTAATTCATGGCTAGATACAAGATCTAAAATATCTACAGGTTTGGAATAAACTAAGAAAAAGACTGATACCAAATAAATCTATATACAAACTTAACTTGATTTCACGTTTGTTTACTAACAAACTTTTAACAACAAACAATGCAATGACCGCCGGAACCACAAACTGAACATGGTCAGTTTTTTTATTGTTTCTATTTAAAATGGCGGAGGGAATTAGTGTGGGTTCGTTGACCCGACGCCTAGCGTGTCGGTGCAGTCGTGTTGATAATGATAGGCTCTGATACCGTCTGCTGATACCGCGATATGCGTTCGGTATTGAAATTGTGGTTTAGCATATGGTCATATTATGAAGTTTATAATAATATCGACACGGCACCTTTCCTGCCCTTAAAATGCTGAAAGATCGACAAGTTTCTTCGGTCATATCGCATTTAACTTTTCTTGCAGCGATTTAATTGTGTTGGATGGTCTTTGAATCCTCTCTTACTAAGTTAGTAGATAACTAGAAGATACCAGGAAGCAATGAAACCTCTGCTCCTTGCATAGCTACTTATTTAGTAATAATAGTTTATTAAAAGACTACATGGGTCCCATGGTTAGTAAAAAACTTATCAACTAAAAGGGTTAGTAAAAAACTTAAACTAATGCCGCACTAACAATTGCAACCAGTGCTTGATCACTGGCGCATCATGTTTATCGGCTAAGGTTCGAAGAATGCCATTGGAGCTGGTCCTAGATCTGCTTAGCAACGAGGCTGCCTTCTTCCTTACTATAGCGTGGAAATCATTCACACGCGCTAAAGCGAACATACCCGATGCACTGCAGTATCTAGGCAGCCCCAATAGCACCCTGAAAATTTAAGTCTATCAACTTGTCAAACAGAAAATAAGATGAACAGTACTACCTCAACCGGAGTTGGAAAACTACAGGTTTCTTAATTATTATTTTTTAAACGAAGCCGTACACTAGGAATTACTCTTGTATCGTGGGTGGGTTCACAAACCTGTAAAATCACAAATACAAGAAATGTTTGCTCCAAGCGGGAATAGAACCCGCAGGGCCAATCCCTCAACCACTGCGCCAAACGTGTCATCAAATAGCCAGTTTTCTATACAACCCTTCGAAACAATGTGGTCTGTAAGCTATAAGTAACTTAAACTAAGTAGTAATGAAGGGTTAACTTCCGCGACGCCTTAAAAGCTCTCTTCCGGAGGGCGGATATAGTCGGATACTGATATCCGCAAGTATAGGGCTGCACTTTAGTGCGGATATATCTGCGGATATATAGGTATCCACTAATTATCCGACATACTTGTAAGAGAGCAGTGGTGGCCGAGTGGTAACGGCCCCGACTTACGATTTGTAGGTCGCGGGTTCAAACCCAGCTAGGCGCATCACTTTGTGTAATTTATTTCATCACCACTGCTCTCAAAACGGTGAAGGAAAACATCGTGAGGAAACCGGCATGTCCTAGAACCAAAAATTCGAAGACATGTGGCATCCACCAACCCGCACTGGGCCCGCGTGGTGGATTACGGCCCATTCCCTCTCCTAGAGAGGAGGCCTGAGTCCCAACAGTGGGAACATTATAAGGCCGACTATGCTATGACTATGCTATACTTGTAAGTGTCGATGCCTCAATAAGATTAAATTGTATAGGTTATTTTTATATCTTCGTATTGTATTTTTTCTATTGCAGTTCAAACTATTGAAATAATCGACTGTAACGGGCGGGGTTAGCAAGGTACAAACTTCTTTTTGTGAGTTCTCAAAATACAGACACGCTTATTAGTTTGATGGGTACTAGAATGCAAATAGACAAAGACCTAAGATTTTTTTTGAGTTAGGTAAGCTACTTGTTTTAAATGGTTTATTTTTGTTAGTTCTACTTACTTTGAGAACTATTATATATGTTGGTACTTAATAAGTCGATTCTTAAAATAAAGTCTACCCACAGACTTGAGAGCACTACAGGGAGATGCTTCGTCTATGGTACTATTTATTGGACAGAAAATCATCAAAAAAGCTCTATCTCTCCGGGTGGACCGAGAGGGAGTCTCAGACAGACGTTTACTGACTAAAACACAACCGTAATAAATATCAGAGACAACAAGATGTAAATATTAGGACGCTTCATCGATCTTCAAGGATCTATGGATCATTGAAATATCGGGCGGCCATTGTTTCTGACAATTGTAGCATGACTGTATGACCACTGAACTTGTGATTCAAATGACACGATCATTGATCACGGACAAGATTCGCGATTAACGCATTATTCATAAATGTATGCAATATGGAGGCACTTTCGCTTTTATTAAACTTTCTTTTGCATCGTGTTAATGTTGTGGAGTAGGTACCTATAAGTACACCTACTTGTGGGAACACTGGGTTTTGTGAAATATTCGAGGAAATGACGGAATTACCGAATGCCAACAGAGTTTTTAGACGTTATCTCTCTTTTTTTGCATTGCCTCTTCATCAAACATCGCATTGGATTGCGTTAGATGAAGCAACAAGCTTTTAAACCATGCTCGACGTTGACTCTAAGCGAGTGGAAAAGGACCTTCTTATGGGCGGGTTTATGAATTGAGTCATCATCATCATTTCACAATTGGCTGAATTTGGGCTGAATTGAGTAAATTGAGTTAAAAAAAGGTTGTTAGGTTTTCAGGCTAGAGTTTTAGAAAGAGGTACTCAACTTCAAATCCTTAAATCAGAAATTCTTGGTAAGAAAATATATTGCGAATGCTACGATAAAAAAAAATGAAATTAGCCTCAGAGGCTGTATGATAATTTTTCCGGTATGTAGGTGTAGAAACTATTTAAACTTTAAAGAAATTACCTTCATCATTAATTTCCGGTCCAAAATTGGTACAATTAAAGCAATTCCAGTAGACTACCAAATAATTGATGGTGTAGGTGCCATAAATGCGGTCTGGTTAACTTTAGAAGTGGGCGTTCTCGGTAGCTTCGTAATTAACCTCCTACGAATGTCTCTCCTTAAAGAGATATTTATTGCAGTAATTCAATACCAATAATACTTCCATTTAAACAATAAACGAATTGAATTAAACAGTAATTGGACGAAAAATTGAATCATTTTGTTTCCTAACGCGTGGGAGTTCTTTATTGTATGTTAAAATGGTAATTCTACTTTGTTTTACAAAAAGAATAGGTACATGTTTTGTATTGGTTTTGTTTTATGTGTTGTATAAATACATACAAAACATGTGTTCTTCAGTTGTCTAGATATTAGATGAATCTTAATTGATATTGCAACAACGCTGGATATTTAGGCTTTAGATCAATGAAATATATACACCGTGTCTCTGACATCGACAAACGAATACTATGGATCCAGTACATATTCTGGACCCCCCAGTGGTGGAATTTTTCATCAGCTTTTTCCTAATTTTTAAAAAAATCTGTACTTTTATAAATTTAAACTGTGTAAAATCGTTATTCTTACCAACCCCGCTGATATTTTTAGTAAAAAAGCATTTTTTTTTTAATTACAAATTAGATAATTAAAAAAACATCGGTGTAGATGAAACCGTTATTCTAATCAACCCCGATGACATTTTTAATTTTAAAAGTAATTCATTCATTTTTTTTTAACTAAAAATGCTAGAATAATAATTTTATACTTACAGTTTAAATTAAAAACGTAAAGATTTAAAAAAAAAAATAGGAAAAAACCGCCAAAAAATTTCCACCACTGGGGGGTCCAGAATCATGTACTGCATCCATGGTATTTGTTTGTGCGTCAATGTCAAAAACACCTTGTATACACCTATAATATTACACGTCATTGTTTTAGATCCTCACTGACACAGAAATGTCGGAGCATTACGAAAATTCTCAGTACTTAAAATTATTCCCGTAAAAAAGGGATTCAGATTCAGAAAAAAAAACTTAGTCCAAAATCCGAACATCCGAAACAATCCGAAAATATTTAAACCATTTAACCATCAAATCGTTGAAATCTTACCATAGTGCATATCTGTGCCGTCACGTGTCACGTAGATAGACGGTCCTAACTAGTGTTGGGCAATGATAATAATCCGGTTAATATCATTTGGCTAATAATCGATTAAAACTCAGTTATTAGCCATAAACAGCAATTATGGATGATAACCCTGCTGTTAATATTATTTTAGTGATTGAAAATTTCCCTTCAGTTTTTTCAGGCTTAGGACTGTCAGATTAGACTTCATTTTCATCATCTTTCTTTGTAGTAAATAAATGTGCAATTTAAAACTAATCTGGCCCATTTAAAAATTTTCAATCAGCTATTTACATTGATTTTTTTTTTAATTCTTAATCAGTCATTTATTTGGGATATTTTCTTGGGAATTTTTTATTTTCGTTTTTAGTTTTTTTTTAATATTTGTTGCTCAAAAATAATTTTCAGCCTAATTACTGCTAGAAACACTGGATTCTTCAAAATCTACTTTTTTTTTTCGGTGGGAAATTCATCTTATGACATCCCCATCCCCCTTGGGCGGGGCGGGAGATAGTGTCAGACTTTTACTGACTAAAAACCCATTCCTGTTCCTTCGTTGCCTTTCGTACCAGGGCCGAGTCTTCCTTTCAGAATCAGACTCTTGGCCCCAGTAGGCTTCGAACCTGCTAGGCCCCTACAGTTGCTGACATCTCCTTAAGGCGCTCGTGGAACAGCACGCGCCGTCGACGACTTGGGCTCGGTCCGGACGGTCGGACGGCGAGCCAACCATTGCTCGCCGTCCGCAAGTCTGCGCCTACGGTGGCCGGAAATCGGGATCGGAATCTCGGCGGCGATTAGGGCGTGAGGACCGTTGCCTCACGCGATCGGCCGCCTCCTTTGCTAGCATTACTGCTTCGCAGAAGGAGGCGACCGCCTGCCACTCCTCGCTCCGGACCATGGCCTTTACCAACGCCCGGCGCGAGAGATCGCCGCCGCCGATCGCCCCCACGAGGACACGGCGTTGCTCTGCCCAAGCGGAGCACACCTCCACCGTGTCCTCCGGGCGGTCCACACAATGGTGACACCCGGGCGTTTCTTCCGCCCGAATCCGCTGCAGGAACCTCCCGAACTTACTATGTCCGGTGAGGACCTGCGTCATGCGGAAGGTAAGGACGCCGTGTTGCCTTTCCAGCCACTCCTCAAAGAGGGGACTTACCGCCATAATTATGGCGTGCCCAAAATCTCCGACGCTAATGGATCTATTTCTAGTGTATAAAGAAGAACAGGTTCATTACAGTCACAGGATATTTCATCGATTTCTGATGTTGGAGAGAAATGTTCCGATTCCATGTGGAAATCACTTTCCGTAATACTTCTACAAATACTTGACGGTCTGTTTTCCAAATTCCAGTTGTGTGATATATAGGGTGACTGGTAATTAGTGACCGATACTTAAACACGTGATTGTACTCATGATTACAAACAACTTTCCCAAAGAAATTTTTTTTATATACTCACTAGTTTTATCACAATAACAAAACAGCTGTTTGAATCTAAGGCTGTTTGTGTGCCGGCGACCACTCAGCTGTTTTTAGCCGCGTGACGCCGCCGTATCTACAATTGTGATACAACACCCGCGGCTTGCAAACCCAGCGGTGTGCGTAATCAGTTTATGTACCGGATTAATTAAAAACAACAACACAAAAAAAAATTATGGTTTTTATAGTATTGGATCTCTAATTTAACAAAACTGAATTTCCCAAAAAATGTGTATTTATTTTATTATTAACACTTTTTCACATACAAAAAGTAAAAATAAATAAAAAGAATTACAATACATTGAATCACACTGCGTACACACACCCAATTTATGTTCACACCCACAGATTTTACACTAAATAAAAAAAAACATTTATTTTTTTAACAATACATTAATAGCAGGGTTATCATCCATTGCAAGGCTATTAATGGACACTTATGGATTATAATCGATAATAACTCAAAGCATCCGGCTATTTACCCAACACTAGTCCTAACGGTCCGATGATTGGCAGCCATAATCGCAGTAATGACACTGCACTGCATGAAATATTTCCTGCCATACCGTACAAATTATACGGCTTAGCCATGAATAAGTTCAGCCCACAAAATGTCTATGTCATTTTAGAATTTGGATTAAGTTGAGTAGGTAGGAACTATGTTTATTTGTATGATATGTCGGTACTGCTCATAAAACGGTGAAGGAAAACATCGTGAAGAAACCGCCATGTCTTAGAAGCAAAAATTCGAAGACATGTGACATCCACCAACCTGCTCTGGGCCCGCGTGGTAAATTACGGCCCACTCCCTTTAGAGAGGAAGCCTAAGTCCCAGCAGTGGGGACATTAAGTCTGATTATGCTATGCTTATGTACTTGGAACTATCTTGCTTTAACTCAATAACTTTATGTAGATATTTGTGCAATCGGGCCAACCCTTAATTTGAAGTTGAGTTATTTTTTACCTCCCGACGCAAAAAGTTTAACCGCTATGTTCCTAGTTACCTACATAATGTGTCTCTTTGTCTGTGGCAGCTCGTAAACAGATGAATCGATTTAGATGCGTTTTTTTTTATTTGTAAGCAGGTTTTCTAGCAACTGTTCTGGTTCAGCCATTTAAAAAATATGAGGGGGGAGTGAACAACCGAATGTTTGTAAATATGGCAGAGTGAAGTTAAAAAATGTGCTAAGTGGGGGCGCTTATTAAATTTTTACAAAGACAATGACCTTATAACTAGCAGGCTCTAACTCTTATTATGTGTCTGTCTGTAAATTTAACGATAGCTCTATTTTTACCCGACTACGGAGGGTTATGATTTTGACAGGCTATGTATGTATGTGAGTTTGTTCATCTGTTCCCACATAGCTCCTAATCTACTTATTGGAACTCGACGTATGAGGTATCGTTAGAACCGTCTTAATTGTCCGCTGAACATAGGTTACGTGACGTGTCACAAAACTTGATATGGCGCCCTCTAGCGGACAAAAAGTAATGTGTAAAAAATAAAAATGGAGATAAATACGCCGTGTTTGGTATCATTTGAAAGGGCTTTACTTGTACATTTCCAAAATATTGTTCAAATTTAAAGTGACGCCCTCTAGCGGACAAGAAGTCATGTGTTAAAAAAATGTTAAGATAAATACACCGTGTTTGATATCATTTGAAAGGGCTTCACTGGTACTTATCAAAATATATCATCAAAATTCAATGTGGCGCCCTCTGGTGGACAAAAATTAATTTACCATTATTAATTAGAAATTTTAAATTTAGCTTTTGCAAATGGTATAGAAGCACAGTGATATAACACCAAAATAATTTAAATAAAAAAAAAAGTAAAAAACTAAAACCCGACTACGACAAAAAAAACGACGAAACTAAAAGTATGAAACAAGATTTCCAGGATGCTGAAATAAACAAGGTAAAAAGAAAAGCCGCAGTCACACGTTATTAAAGTGTTTCGGTTGTTACCTATAACGTGTGACTGCGGCTTTTCTTTTTACCTTGTTTATTTCAGCATCCTGGAAATCTTGTTTCATACTTTTAGTTTCGTCGTTTTTTTTGTCGTAGTCGGGTTTTAGTTTTTTACTTTTTTTTTTTTATTACCCGACTACGGAGGGTTATGATTTTGACAGGCTATGTATGTATGTGAGTTTGTTCATCTGTTCCCACATAGCTCCTAATCTACTTATCGGAACTCGACGTATGAGGTATCGTTAGAACCGTCTTAATTGTCCGCTGAACATAGGTTACGTGACGTGTCACAAAACTTGATATGGCGCCCTCTAGCGGACAAAAAGTAATGTGTAAAAAATAAAAATGGAGATAAATACGCCGTGTTTGGTATCATTTGAAAGGGCTTTACTTGTACATTTACAAAATATTGTTCAAATTTAAAGTGACGCCCTCTAGCGGACAAGAAGTCATGTGTTAAAAAATGTTAAGATAAATACACCGTGTTTGATATCATTTGAAAGGACTTCACTGGTACTTATCAAAATATATCATCAAAATTCAATGTGGCGCCCTCTGGTGGACAAAAATTAATTTACCATTATTAATTAGAAATTTTAAATTTAGCTTTTGCAAATGGTATAGAAGCACAGTGATTTAACACCAAAATAATTTAAATAAAAAAAAAGTAAAAAAACTAAAACCCGACTACGACAAAAAAAAAACGACGAAACTAAAAGTATGAAACAAGATTTCCAGGATGCTGAAATAAACAAGGTAAAAAGAAAAGCCGCAGTCACACGTTATAGGTAACAACCGAAACACTTTAATAACGTGTGACTACGGCTTTTCTTTTTACCTTGTTTATTTCAGCATCCTGGAAATCTTGTTTCATACTTTTAGTTTCGTCGTTTTTTTTTTGTCGTAGTCGGGTTTTAGTTTTTTTACTTTTTTTTTATAAATCTGTTTCGTGATGGACCTTGCTGCCCATTTATCATTTCTCCGTGCTACCTATGACTATAAATCCTCTACCACGGTGTACCATATGTACCACGCCTCCGCACGTCAAACTACCGATGTTCACCGATGGCTCTACTGATTGATGTTCCTTCATTTACGTGCCCTGGTGGCGGGCGTACGGCGTACCATTCCGTGCCCTCTCTTTTTAAAACCCCCTGTGCCCTGTGCTACTGTGCTATTATCATTGTGAAGGAGGTTTATTTTAAATTGAAGATTACAGGGCAGCCTGAAAATATCGTGATTTATTATTTGAGTCAGTTTGGGGTCAGTTATATCGAAATAACGTGTGTTTCCTGATGGCTACAACCCGGGAATCTTTAAGTCAAGAGTGAATAGGTTACTTCTAGGTAAGCGCGCTCCATCGTCGTCCGCATCGTCGCTTTCCATCAGGTGAGATAGTGGTCAAGCGCGAACCTATCAAGAATAAAAAAAAAAATGAAAATCGTAGATACCTTTACCTATATGGTTGTTGCTACCAATTATGTGTACGTACTAGATAGAAATAGCATAGTTGGCATTATAATGTTCCCACTGTTGGGACTCAGGCCTCCTCTCTAGGAGAAGGAATGGGCCGTAATCCACCATGCGGGCCCAGTGCGGGTTGGTGGGATATCACATGTCTTCGAATTTTTGGTTCTAGGTCATGCCGGTTTCCTCACGATGTTTTCCTTCACCGTTTTGAGAGCAGTGGTGATGAAATAAATTACACAAAGTAATGCGCCTGGCTGGGTTTGAACCCGCGACCTACAACTCGTAAGTCGGGGCCGTTACCAATCGGCCACCACTACTCTCGTACTAGATAGAGATATATTATTATTATCATTTGGTATTATTATTACTAGTCCATTTTGTCCCACGGCTGGGCAAAGGCCTCCCTCCTTTCCTTTCAACGATCACAATTTTTCGCTTCGCTTCTTCTTTGCAATTCTTTAGGAACACATCCAGGTAGTCCCACCATCTCCTGCGTGGTCTACAACGGCCTCGTGTCGCTGTGTCAGGGCACCAAATCTTGTATTTAAGGGGCCCACAGCTTGTCGGGCATGCGGTAGACATGTCCTGCCCAATCCCATTTAAATTGGGCAAACTTTATTATTTTTTATACCTAAGTTTTTTGATTTGGTTGTGGAATCTTATAATAGTTCATCAGTATAACAATAGATTACTCATTATGGTTGTCCATGTAGATACGTTTCCAATAAAAACAAGGTAATTATTTTGTTGATTACTACACCTACGGATTCATTCGTTTTGCCAAACTGTTAGGAACTTTATCCAAATATGGTGTTTCTCTATTGACTAGTTAGTCTCTTCCCTATTTTGGTAATGTGATTCTTTGACCCAACATCATTACTTTTAATTCGGACAGTAATAAAATTAATGAACTATCTACCGTAGATAGGTACTATAGGAACATCTAACTTTAAAGTTGTAAGTAATTGGCTCAATGTCTCTTATACCATTGTTAATCTTTTGTTTAGCTGTTGGTTAAATAAATAAATATAGACTTTGTAGCTTTGCGTTTCTTACACAATGATCGTTGGCAAACATCCCTATGTGGTATCACTTTTTAATTCAATGATACATAAGAGATTAGGTACCCGGGTACTTACCTTATCCTTGCAGACTAATAAAAATGTATTCGTATAGATTCTTGTCTGTGAACTCAACTATACACATTTTCATCAACATCGATATTAGATATTTCAGGAACATGAAAATAACATTGAACTTCGCGTGTTTCGTGATATAAATGCCTCCCCTGACAGCAAGGATAATCCGTACTTTATGATCGAGCAGGGGAAAAGTCTGGAACGTGAAGGATAATACCACATAACTCCAGAATCGTAAATAGTGAGGATCCTGCTCAAATAAAAATCAGCATGTCTGGCGGGTACATTTGTTTTTATATTACTTTTATATTGAAAGTTGCTTTAAAATTTCATAAAAAATAAATACATCCTACATTAAATTAAAGTTCCGATCTGTGCTTCGGTAACGTTGTAACATTCTTTCACGTTCGCATAGAACTCGAATCGTAGAACAAAAAAACAAGCAGTGATGAGTCATCCATCATCTTTTTTTTTTAATTTTACCAACACAGGTTTCTATCACAAATGAAACTTATTCTTTTCTAATTCCTTAATTCTTTCGTAATTTTGACATTTCGGTTTCGCATAAATTACAGTACTTATCTACATTTTAGACTATTCGTTACTTACTTGCTTTTTTTAAGGCTGTGGTAATCATGAAATGATTTCTCACGGTCTAGAGTGGAGCAAGAGGGCGTGTCAGACTTTTACTGTGTAAAACCCACCTGTGTTCTTAAATTGCCCTTTACGTTCAAGGAACACGGTAACTCTTCAAACGTTCCCTGTATCCTTAGTTGCTTACTTGCTTGCGTTGCTGTTTTCATATCGACCCATTCCGGTACAAAGGGCATAACTCCAAATGACATAGTTTTGGCAATGAGCAAAAAACGAAAAAGTTTTTTAGTGCTTCAAGGAAATGTGTGAAAAGCCTTTTTTCCATCGTAGTCCAATTGTATATAAATAGATTGAAAGAGCGCGAAAACCTGCGTAGAAGTGCATCAAAAAGAATATTTCTTCAATGGTCTTCATGGTGGACATCCCACCCATACGTACAAAGCGTTTTGGGAACACATTCATAATGCGTACAGCTAAGGAGTGGAATTCCCTGCCGGAGTCTGTGTTTCCTGATAGCTACAACCTAGGGGTCTTTAAGTCAAGAGTGAATAGGTTACTTCTAGGCAAGCGTGTTCCATCGTCGGCCACATCATCGCTTACCATCAGGTGAGTTAGCGGTCAAGCGCGAACCTATCAAGAATAAAAAAAAAAAAACATTCAATTTAGTTCTTTGGTCCGGTTAAGTCCGGTACTATTAATCACTAATAGGGCGTCGATTCTCATAATTGGCGCGTGTCTGCAGTTCGTGCGTGGCGAACGATACATTTATCATTCTGATTCTCCTTTCGGTCATGTGAAGAGGCTATTGTAATGTCTGATTACCTACCTAGCGCGTTGGTCGATAAGCGTATAAATTTTTGCCATAGAAAAAAATCTATCATTATGTTTCACTTAAAGTTAATTGTAAGTACCTAACTCTGAAAGTCTGGGGTAAATTCAATTCTAAGTTGTGGACTTTAGAGCCGACTCAAATCATCATCAGACTTAAATTTTTTGAGACAGTGAAAATTCATAGGTTATCGCGAGATCGATTCCCGCACGAAACAAATGTTTATACAGCCTAGGCTACAGATGTAGTACAATGTTCCGGGTCTGGGTGCCTTCTGTGTGTGAGTTTACATCTTTGTGAACGTCCACGATACTGGCTCGCGCCGGGCATTGGTACAGGCCATGGTCCGGAGCGAGGAGGAGTGGCAGGCGGTCGCCTCCTTCTGCGAAGCAGTAATGCTAGTAAAGGAGGCGGCCAATCGCGTGAGGCAACGCTCCTCACGCCCCAACCGCCGCCAGGATTCCGATCCCGATTTCCGGCCATCGCAGGCGCGGACTTGCGGACGGCGAGTAATGGCTGGCTCGCCGTCCGACCTTCCGGACCAAGCCCAAGTCGTCGACGACGCGGACTGTTCCACGCGCGCCTCAGGAAGATGTCAGCAAATCGTAGGGGCCCAGTAGAGTCGAAGCCTACTGGGGCCACGGTTAGTGCGAAAGCGAAACCCGGGGTCCCGGGATGAAGGCAAAAAAGAATAGGAGTGGGTTTTTAGTCAGTAAAAGTCTGAAACTATCTCACGCTCTGCCCAAGAGCGGGATTTGTCATTAGATGATTTTCCCACATAAAAAAATTATAATAAAAAAAACCCACGTTATTGGAGTAAGTAATTACTAGTATGGGACAACGTTTAAAAATGTTAATCTATACTTTGAATCGTGTCTCCATGGATTCCTTTGTTAAATATACATACCTTTGTTAGGAACAAAAATACTGATTGATGAATCTACGAACCTAAATTGAAGCAAAACTTTTAATTCGACGAGGTCTCTCACCTTGCTAGACTAAGGTCACTAAACCAAGCGATAGGTTTTCCATTGTCGTTGTCATATTTCCTGAAATACAGCAACTGATATCAGTAAGTTGTCACTACAATGTTTTATGTTCAGATAACAAGTTTAAGGCAATGGGGACCTAAATAACCCTTAATGATAGATGGGTTAAAGCCCCTGTGAGCTCTGATGGGATCGCTACCACCTCCGACCCTAACTTATATTTTGTTGGAAAAGTAACTTACGTGTAGTCTACTGATAATTACAATTAGCTATGCGATGTAAGCACCACAAACATAGGTACATATGAGTTAAATTATCATTGCCTTTTACTGCCATATACCTATCAATGTTTTTAAGTTAACTTTTCACACTGTTTGGTATCTATAATTTTAATCATCGTCAAACATAGATTTCGCAACATTGTTGTAGGAAGATGTCCTAGTATTTAATTAAGATCCAAGATATAAAATATTTTATTTTACATAGACCAACAAGGGCACTTATAAAACGTCAAGCTGGTACACGGTTCCCTTGGTCGTTTCCTATGGAAAAGAACCGGTAAGAAGAAAACAAGGTTAATAAAAATTTAGGAATAAAGTCGTTAACTCCTTTTGATCTAAATAAAAAATCAAATTCAAAGCATTTATTTCAAATAAACCATTTACACACACTTTTGAATTGTCAAGAAGTCAGTCAGTCAAAAAATAAAAATGATGCTAAAATGATTGCGGATTTCAAAGTGTAGATCTCTATGGAGGAGAATGTGCAAGAAACTCCATGGCCACACTTTTCAATCATGTAAGGGCCTGTGCAAACCACGTTTTTTAATCCGCAATACGCACGCGAGTCAGACCTTATGTATTACAAATAACTCGGTTACATGTTTCTTGCCGCTACTATTATGTGAGAACAATGTAAATAAAATAAAAACTAATTATAAATATAGAAACTAAATAAACCACTGGCAGATCAAGAAGATAACACCAATATTTAAGGTTCTACTTGCCTATACTCTTCTAACGAAAGCTCTTCTTCCTCAGAGGGAATGCATCTCCGTCCACATCGGTCAGGCTGGCGTGCAGATCGGCAACGCCTGCTGGGAGCTGTACTGCCTGGAGCATGGCATCCAGCCCGATGGCCAAATGCCCTCGGACAAGACCCTGGGTGGCGGAGACGACTCCTTCAACACCTTCTTCAGTGAGACCGGCGCGGGCAAGCATGTGCCCAGGGCTGTGTTTGTGGACCTAGAACCTACTGTTGTTGGTGAGTAGAAACGGTTAGATAGGGATTGATTTAAGATAAAGGCGGATTGTCTTGAATGGCTTGTATACATTCGTAGGTTGATGAATGATTGATCGGGAGGAATCCGGCTCAAAGGACCAGACTTTTTTAATTAATGGCTAGACTAGGCTGTTGCTAATTTTAAAGTCATGAATATCTAAGACCGTTTACATTTGTCTACAATGCAAAGTTCATAACTAACAATATGCAAATACATTCATTATGGTTTTTGTAAGACTGGAATCAGAATATAATGAATATTTTACCCAACTAGCCATCCTATTTTCTTGGCTCACTAATCCTGCTAAAAATAAGACCTACATAAACAAAAACGTTAAAGAAACCGTGAGGCTCTAAATTGAAGGCTTCTCCTCGGTTGTAATAGAAGTTTATAATAGGCGGCGGGTATTGAACCCCGGCCCGAGCCGTTATTACTTCGGCTGACGGTCTATCATTACGCTACACCACTATAAAAGAACATCTGTCAAGGAGATTAGTCATTATTTTAGCTGCTGGTTAGATGTTAGATCTTGTGACTTACGTCTATCTAGTGATGTACGTACCTAAAAACTAACAGCATTATCAGACAAAATTGACTGTGAAAGAAATACTTTGCCCAATGAGAATAAAGCCATTATGAACTCGACTCAATAGCCACACTTGAGACACTAGAGACTAGAATGAAAGGAAACTCGTTTAATAGACTAGGTGAACCAACACATACATAAATATAAAACAATAATCCCAAATTATCATCTGTCGTCAACACACGATCTACCTACATACATTCGTAATGTCGGAATAATAGCATGGAATTAAACCTAAGTGGAGGTTGGAGGAACGACCTGTAGACAAAAATTGTCTAAACGAATAATTTTACATAAGTAAGGAAAATAGACCAGTCTAGGATGTTGACTACCGATTAAAATTGACCTCTTTGAATTAACAATTGATGGGTCTTTGACACCGAAGACTAGACGTATTAGGGAGAAACGGATGACCTTAACCAATAACCCAACCAACACTAATGTTAATATAATTTAGGAAACATGAAAATTCTGTGTCTGGGTGTTATCTATATTATGTATGTATTTAGAAATATATAAGTATGTTTATCAGTTGTCTAGTACTCATAACACAACCTCTACTTAGCTTGGGGACTAGACGGCGTTGTGTGATAGTTGTGGAAACAAAAAAAAATTAGGAACAGTCAAATGTGGTGGATCATGTGACTGTACCTAAAAGACAGTGGCTTTCAGCCTCTCAGTTCAGTGGTGGCAGTGGCAGTGACCTTATTTTCATCTTACCGGTTCTTCTCCATAGGAAACGACCAATGGGAACCGTACACCAGTTTGATGTTTGTGGTGGACTGGACTGTGTGGATCATGTGGTGGTGTGGCGTTGTGTGTGGTGTCACTAGACCTTTATGCGTTGTTAATTTAATTAAATTAAATTTTACGAGGACGTTGGTAGATATTTTAATAGTAAGATATCATCTTACTATTAAAATATGATTCAGTTCGTTATGCAGTAGGTAGACCTATAAGAAAACTGAAGCTCAATGTTTGAGAGTGAATGCATGAGTCAAATCAAAATATCGGCTAGAACTAAATATACGAATAAACACTCCATATTTGAAGCCGGGAAGTTTCAGTTTTAATGGTAAATCTAACACTTAAGAAGCTCTTGGCTGTATCTCTATAATTGGCAGCCGTTTGTATGGATGAAAGTAATTAGTTCTCAAGTGGTACTGCTCGTACAGCATTCATCTCCATCAAATTGTTCAGTCTCTCTTGACTTGCTTTTCAGTTGTTTTTGTCTTTTTTGATGACTCAAAAGTGAGTCAAATTTTGTCTTGGAATGGGCCATCTGGAGGCTGAATCATTTCTTTTAACTGTATTTTTTTCGGGATTGGGTTTCAGTCTGAAGTGAGCACTCTTTTTGTAAAATAATGATTAATTTCTAAGAAATATATGAACAGCTGTTAATGCTTTCTGGATTTCATGGAAATATTGATAATACTATTTTTAAATTAAGACTAAGCAGGAATCCTACCTATTTGTTACTAGTTTATTTTTGCTTAAACAAAAATGACAATTTTAAAATTTGTTTTTTGTAAAATATGTTTATTTTTTAAACCCAAAATAAGTAATTTATTATAATTTGTAGTCAACAATACAATACAAATAAATTATCATTTTACAATTATATAAAATGTTTATTTATACATATACCTAATTATTAAAGAAAACTGATAGACACCAAACAAAATCCATACACTCACCTCTCTGAAGTTCAGGCATACTGACGATCCTTTTTAACACTCAGGTTAAGCAACCAAGAGCTATTGAGCGCGAAGATTGATGACTTAAGATTGTTTATAAAGTTAAAACCATTCTTACTTATTACCCCTACGAAAAAATTACCTCACTAATTACCAACTCCGTTTACCAGACGAGGTCCGCACCGGCACGTATCGGCAGCTTTTTCACCCGGAACAGCTTATCACTGGCAAGGAAGACGCCGCCAACAACTACGCCCGTGGCCACTACACCATCGGCAAGGAGATCGTCGACGTCGTGCTCGACAGGATCAGGAAGCTTGCCGACCAATGTACTGGACTCCAGGTGAGGAGATGTAGATCTGACTACTGACTGCTGAAGCAAACCTCACACATCATTAACGTCGCTACGTCTGGTCGCTGTAAGATTCCTGGATGCAAAACACAAGGCCGCTCTCTGTCTTGTCTCCAGGATTCTTCTGACGTTCACTAGGTCGTCGAAGTTCCTTGGAAGCCTCCACTGCACCTTTTCTTGTGCGGTCGCCACTCCAGAAACCTTCGGCTTCTACAAACTATATGTGTCACTTAAGTTTACCAATAACCTGACCAGGGCTATGTCTGTGATCTTCAGTTATCTATTCTTACCGAACCCATAAAGAGGGAGAGAGAATACCTAATGTTGTTTATAATGAAGAAACAGCGTTAAGTACATATGCTTTATGGATTGAGCCATGCAAGTTTTTGGTTTTCCTTTGCAGTATTGTGGCTGTACTACGTCCCGGATCTAAGGACCAAATTCGTTATGATCTTAAACCGTAACCTTTCTACGTAGGGATTCCTGGTGTTCCACTCGTTCGGCGGCGGCACCGGCTCCGGCTTCACGTCGCTGCTGATGGAGCGCCTCTCCGTCGACTACGGCAAGAAGTCAAAGCTCGAGTTCTCCATCTACCCTGCACCTCAGGTACTAAACTAACTACTTCTGTCTTGAAGGATACAAAGACAGACAGACGTAGGAATTAAGAGGGATAAAATTGTCTCAAATCGTTTTGAAAGTATTCATCTACTTGCAACTCGATAGCTCAGTGCTTGACATATTTTGAAATATTGTCCCGGCTTTACAACAAATATAGGCTTAGGTTCTTATCTCCTTCTGGGCCCTTATAGCGGCTTCCTGAAAAGATAGTACCTATATCAATATTAATGTGACTTTAAAATACAAATAAAAAAAGTAATCCAAAAAATTCAGCTTTATTCACTGCGTTCAAAGTCTACCTATGATTTATCAGTGTATTATGGTGCAAGTGTAAGAGTGAGACAAACAAATATTTATTTTATTTCTTTATTTAAAACTATGAAACATTGTACAAAGGCGGACTTAATGCCCATTAGAACTACCAGTCGACCTTAGGGTGGTAAAAAATAAATAGTGCTCTTAATCTCCAAAGTATTACCTGCTTTGCCTTCACCATTATCTCACCAAGTAACATCTCTTTCCAGGTGTCCACCGCAGTAGTGGAGCCCTACAACTCGATCCTAACGACGCACACCACACTGGAGCACTCAGACTGCGCGTTCATGGTGGACAACGAGGCCATCTACGACATCTGCAGGAGGAACCTCGACATCGAGAGACCGACGTATACCAACCTCAATAGGCTTATTGGCCAGGTATGGAGATAAGGAAGTTTATACTTCAGCTATCACCAAACCGACCCCTAATGATTAAGGATAAGTCTAAACTAAACAAAGTGAAGAGAGAGGTCCCAGCTGAAACAGCTGAAAATAAACAAACAGCTGGGTTTAATCGCCAAGCCCGTTCTATCATCAGACCACTTACGGCGTTGAGCTATTGGTACATGGTGGATGTCCCACCCATACGAACAAAATGTTTTGGGAACACATTCATCGTGCGTAGGTACAGCTAGATAGAATAAATGGTGGAATCCCTACCATGGAGTCTGTTTCTTGATAACCCTTGACAGAATTAACCTTGACAGAATTGGCCAACAATACAGATCTTGAAATTAATATGTCTTCATGAAAATCATTCTCCAATAGTAAACCAACTCACCATTAGTCACCATGTCCCCTTTTCCAGATCGTGTCGTCAATAACCGCTTCCCTGCGGTTCGACGGCGCGCTGAACGTGGACCTGACGGAGTTCCAGACCAATCTGGTTCCTTACCCGCGCATCCACTTCCCCCTCGCCACCTACGCGCCCGTTATCTCCGCCGAGAAGGCCTATCACGAGCAGCTCACTGTCGCCGAGATCACCAACGCTTGCTTCGAGCCAGCCAACCAGGTAACCATAAGCGATCACTGTTGAGTAAGGCCTACTATCCACGTACGCGTAGCTTCATAGACGCGTAGGTATTCGATTTACAAAGCGGCAGCGTCGTGCCTTCATATCATTGCCGCTTTGTCGACAGAGTTTCAAAGTTTTGTATTTATTTATTTATCTATTGCTTGCTATAATACTTACAGTATGCACCAAAGCGTATAGCAAGCCAACAAACCAACAATCTATGAACTAAAAAATTGTATACAAATATTTATCATTTCTTTACTGTTATAAAAAAATATGTAAAATTTAGGTTCTTGAGCAATCAGGGCGTTCAGCAGATTGAGCGCCTGAGCTGTAGGGGCATATCGAGCCGTTAGAGTACGTGACGGAGGGGCAGCGAACAGGCACCGTATTGGCACAAGTGCACGACGCCCGCAGTCGGTCCGGAGCGTAAAGTGAGCAGCGAGCCAGCGTGCGAGCGTCGTCGATTTTATTACTCATCATAAGATGGTAGTAATGCATCAAAAGCGCGCATTTACGTCGCAGTTTTAACGTGTTGATGCCCACCATTCCCACGACAAACATAGACGGATATAAAGCTTGTATATAAGCTGTGAGCAGGCGTAAACCAAGCCTATAATGACGAATACACGTCTATGAAGCTACGCGTCCGTGGACAGCAGGCGTAACTATTCTAGACTCTAAAAAGTAGCTCATATTTTAAGTTAAGCCGAAGAAAAGTTTTAATTAATTGATTCTAGCTGCAACCCTTGGAAACTAGTCCTTTTATGATCATATTTACTATTAGGGTATTCTGTAGGGGTTTCAAATTATATACTTAGTAACCTACATTTAACTTTCCCGTTCCAGATGGTGAAATGCGATCCTCGTCACGGAAAATACATGGCCTGCTGCATGTTGTACAGGTAATCAATCTATTATAAGTATATTATCTATTATCCCGTCTTATAAGACCAAATTAGCAGTAAGTAAGTAATTATGTAGTAGCCGTGTCACTTAAAAGATTTTCAACTTTAATGATAACACGATAAGGATTAAAATGGCTTAATAAGATATTGAGAGCAGTGGTGGCCAAGTGGTAACGGCCCCGACTTACGAGTTGTAGGTCGCGGGTTCAATCCCAGCCAGGCGCATTACTTTGTGTAATTTATTTCATCATCACTGCTCTCAAAACGATGAAGGAAAACATCGTGAGGAAACCGGCATGTCCTAGAACCAAAAATTCGAAGACATGTGACATTCACCAACCCGCACTAGGCCCGCGTGGTGGATTACGGCCCATTCCCTCTCCTATAGAGGAGGCCTGAGTCCCAGCAGTGGGAACATTAAAAGGCTGATTATGCTTAATAAGATATTATAATACCGGTGGGTCAGATAAAGCTGGGCACAATCTGTACCATGTTCAAAAAAAGATCAATGAAGATCATTGTTCTAATTTCAAATGTTACCTTTACAGAGGTGACGTCGTACCTAAAGATGTGAACGCAGCCATTGCTACCATCAAGACAAAGAGAACAATCCAGTTCGTGGACTGGTGCCCCACAGGGTTCAAGGTAAGGCCAAGTATTTGTTTTTGAAACTTCAGTTCTTCATAATGGGAACTACCTACTTGAAAGCAATCAGTAGTGCAACTTTGTGAAAAAACCACAGTAAAAACTCAGGTGAAACAAAATGTCGTTCCATCTGGATTCTAGCTATAGACAGCTTCTCCGATGGACACGCCAGAGACCCGTAGGCGC
Source organism: Mythimna impura (assembly GCA_905147345.3). NCBI lineage: Eukaryota > Metazoa > Arthropoda > Insecta > Lepidoptera > Noctuidae > Mythimna > Mythimna impura. The sequence goes on from LR990344.1 coordinate 30,739,002, forward strand.
GGCTTTGCGGACAGCGAGCTACTCATTGTTCGCCGTCCGGTCATCCGGTAAGGACCAAGCCCGGGTCATGTTGTATTTCACGCGCGCTTCAAAGAGATGTCAGAAAAACTTGAGGGAGCCAGTTAGGGCCGATGCCTGCCGGGTCTGCGTATTGTTCGAAAGAATTACCGTGGCCCTCGCAAAGTGCAACTGAAGAAACACTGAGTGTTAGTCAGTAAAAGACTAACACTTTTTCTTTAAAAAAGACATTGACAGCTCATTTCGCTTAGGTACGTAGTCACGGTGAGCTATTCATAGAATCTGCTTGGCTGTTCCCTCCTATGATTTTTCTATAATTCATTGACTTGCTAGCGCTACATTAAACGCCAACGTTCGTGGCAGGCGCGGTCATAAAATGTTAGAACAAGAAACGCGAGAACAACACCACCCATCTTGATCTTGATCTACTCGCACTTTTTACAACCGCAACTGCAGTGAAACTTGTCGAATAAGGTCAAACGTGAGATAAACTTGACTGTATCTCTGTGTACAGGTGGGCATCAACTACCAGCCCCCGACTGTGGTCCCCGGAGGAGACTTGGCCAAGGTCCAGCGTGCTGTCTGCATGTTGTCCAACACCACTGCTATCGCTGAGGCCTGGGCTAGGTATGTATTCATTATGTGAACACAACAATAGGAAGAGGAACTAATCAGTTTATCAATAAATATACAAAAATAGAATACCTACCAATTGTAAAAATAATATCAAAATTGGTATGAAAGCAAACGAGATATAGCAATTTTAAACGAACATATCTGTCTCTCGCCAAGACACCATTTTTTATGGCGGCCGTACGTACGGGCCTTTGACGTCATGTCAGACTTCTCTTTCATAATAGCAGTTTTGAAGCTTTATAGCTTTGTTGTTGATGAAGATATATTTTGTAAATATTTGTTAACCAGAGCTAAAGTATTTAATTTAGCAAATTAAAAAAATGCATGCTTATTCCCTATTGGTCCTTTGTAACTCATTTACAAATATGTATGACATTACTTTAAAAATGTAGGAAATTGGGGTGTAGGTGACTAGGTGTACTGGTGTACCTTTTTGGCTCGGTTTTAATTCTTTTGTAAAACTAGAATCTATCCCTTCTCATAGATAAAATAATTAACTTCTTGAAATCACTAGTCTTGTTTCAAGGTTTCCACTTTAGTCTCTGTATACAAATGCCAAACGTTGTTATTAACCGACTTCAAATCATTCCAGATTGGACCACAAATTCGACTTGATGTACGCAAAGCGCGCCTTTGTCCACTGGTACGTCGGAGAGGGTATGGAGGAGGGAGAGTTCTCCGAGGCCCGAGAGGATCTGGCAGCTCTTGAGAAGGATTACGAAGAGGTTGGAGTCGACTCCACTGAAGGAGAACTCGATGAGGACAACGAGTACTAGAGAGACCGAGGGGTGATCGGGTACAGGCTGGATGTACGGCGTTTTAGAAGTATAGTCTTGTCATCCTTGTTTGGTCGAACTTATTACAACATCTGTTGTATGTCCAGTCTTATGTAAGAGTTTGGACTGAAGGACCAGGTTAACAATAGCTCGAATAGGGGCTTACTTTTGATAAAACTTTTCTAATGAACTAAATTAAAAACTACTTTTCGTCTGGTCCTTTTAGTCGATTAAGCAACACCAACTTTAGTCGATCATAGTTTGTATTCAATCAATGGCGTTTTTATATTCTAGCAATATAATTTTAAGTCGATGACGTTAAAATAAAATAATAAGTTTTATAATAATAATAAAATACGTAATTTAGTAACTAAGAAATGAGATTGTGATGTGAGATCAGTACAAACTTTTGAGAACATACTTTCAACAGGTTGAAACTTAAAGTTTGGGATACTAGAGTGTAACAAAATAACTTGCATTTATTAATTAAAAAGAATTCGTGATAGTCTAACATTCTCGGAGTTAGATGTATAGTTTATAGCGTTAATATCGTAAGCTAACTTATTGAGAACTAATTTTATGCTTCGAAAAAGTGGATTTGTGTGTTTGAGAATAATAATTTATTTTTAATGCACAATAAAGATTTTTTACACATAAAGCTTTAGTTTTATTCCATCCCCAACTACCTAGTAAATAAAAGTCAATATTATTTCATTCATTTTTTATTCATATACAAAACATTATTTTTACAATCACAACTATTAAGTCACAGTATGAATATTATAAAATTGCTCAAAATAACAGACAACCGTATAAAGACCCTAACAGTAAAATTCCTATAACAATGACATGGTTTCGTAATCTATGACTGATAAATTCTTACAAAAGATAATAGTTAAATGCTATCATTTTGATTACTTTTACACGCGTAGTCATATTGGCTTGTTAAAGTACAGTAAACACAAAAGATTGGTGTGTGTGCAGGCAAGAAATTGTCATCTTTGCAGGCAATATCCATAATTATGTTATGTAAATGACTGTTTAAACGGGAGTCTCACTCAGACAAACAATTTCAATAAATTAAGTACTTATTACATACACAAAATAGCTAAGGAACCCATAGTTGGCAGTCTGCTTACCTATCTCTTTTGTCAACTGTACAGTCGTTTGAAATACATGAACATCAATGGCGGATTAGAAAATTGCTTACATATTCATTTTTCTTAATTTCAGTCAAGCCAATTCAGATTTTAGTAAGAAAATTCATCTTTCATGTACACCTAGTTTGTGAAATCATAAGGGATTCAATAAAATCCAATTTTTGTGCATCCGATTGTGATATAATTATACATAATTTTGTGAACAGGAGCCATTACATTGTGACCTATTGTCATAGTCAGTTAGCTATTTACATAGTAGTTACATACTTTTCATGAACAAGTGTATAGTAAATAATATACTTCACTGATTGAGATCTCACGTGGGTGGAAAATCAACATTTGTTGAAATGGAAATAGGAACATTAGTAGGTATAATAGCAAATTTTAATTCCGTGTCACTGATATTGGACATGTCATAAAAATGCAAATAAAAGTTGATTTTACTAGTAAAGTATATTTTATAAAAAAAATATCATGTTTAACATGATTCATACATACATTTACACACAGAGTATATATAATACATATATATAATAAATGGAGTGCTCGTGCGTCGAACACTTGCCTCTATTATTTCTCTAGGATTTTGTTAATTCAAAATTCTCACCATCCTTGCTGGCCTCCCACCAGCGACGCCCTGATTCGAGACCTACGGGTCTCACCCACATAGGGTGCTCTTACTGGTGGATTTTGGGTTTTAATTTAGTAATGTTCACCACAGGTATGTTGGATTAAACAGCCAATAACCTCATAGAATAACGTGAGAAAAATCAATCTTAAAAAAAATACTTGTATCACACATTACCAACCCCAGATATAGGATAAGAAGATGTCTGTTGTGGCAGGTAGCGTCGGTAGAAATACAGCAAGCTAGCAAATGTAGTAATATAATAATAGATTTATATAAAGAGAGAGTGCGAATTTTTCGAGAATATGTCTCTGGGGAGGGTAGTCTCCGGAGCCAGGGTACGAATTTTAAAACATCTTTTTCCATTCGGAAGGTATATTATACCTGTTTATTTTAAGAGTTTTTTTCCCACAAATCTGAGTCTTTGATTGATACTTGATGCCTAGAAAAATGTTAGATGGTGTTGTATAAATCTCGGGCAAAGTTGGGGAGCGCCGCTAGTTTTAAACAAAGCACTCCATTTCCTCCCTACTCCACACAGTGCATTCATTATACCAGCCGATGTTGGCAGCCGCAGCAGGCGGGGGCGGCGGCTAGTCGGGCTTGTGCTTGTGCAGCAAGTCGGTCGGGGCGGCACAGTCGCGCGGGAACCAGCCGCGCGGCCCGCGCGCCGCCTCGCCGTCTCCCACTAGTTTCTCACCGAATAACCAGTGTCTAGAAGGACAAGAGATTACAAACATTAGTGGAACAATGATACTTATGCTTGAAATTGACCGATAACTTCACTAGTAGTCGTTTTTTTATTGAAGTTGAAAATCATCAAATGACTTCTGCCGCTTTAAAGCGTGCGTGGAATACCATAAGCCGTCGACCCAAGCTTGGTTCTTACCGAACGGCTGGACGGCGATCTACCCATTGTTCGACGTCCGCAAGCCAGCGCCTACGTTAGTAGTCATAAGCACGAATTGCCAATATCAGTTAGGGTACCGAAAATTATGATAAAGGTGCTGATTCTATAGAAACTGACTGATGAATGTATCGTTAAGCACGACTAGTTAGCGTGGGGTCCGAAGCAGCCAAAGTTATATTGGTTTTTCTTTAGGAATTTAGTGGTAAAAAACTGGGCAAGTGTGAATTGGACTCGCGCACTGAAGGTTCCGTACAAACCTACCTATGTAAACAGTTCAATTCCTGAATGGAGTTTCGATTTTTTTTTCCGAATTGTAATTTTTTTTTGTGACGTTACAACAAATTTACTGTTTTCAGATTTATTCCTATATCTGTCCTATAAGACCTTTAGACCAAGATCCCAGAGCGGAGGATGTCATAAGATGATTTTCCCACCATAAAAAAAAGAGCTGTCAGATATAACTTATTTTCACATGGATGAAACCTTAGGTTCTCACTAGCATAGCGTTTCATGTGCTTTGAATACCTGTGTAAGTACTTGTGGAGCTCCCCCTTGGGGAATTTTGGCAGGTACGAGGTGAGAAAGGGAAAATAAAAATAAGGAGTTACCTACTTAACTTGTGTGTGTATGTTTTATCGCTGATTTTTATATATGTTTTGTATAATATTATTCTAAAATAGTATCATAAGTGTCAGACACTTTCCATGGATCAAAACTTCTGTCAGACACTTTAAAGCTCAAAAAAAAATAAATGAACATAACTTATTTTTACATGTCTGATTTTTAAATATGTTATTGAGGTAATTATTTCAGTAGTCAGACTAATTGTAGAGTCACAGTCTGTACGTTTGTAGCTGAAATTACTGTCTGGCCATCAAAATTTGGTATGGAAACTTTTTAAAAACAATCTATTTTTATCTCATCATCATCATTTCAGCCGAAAGACGTCCAGTGTTGGACATACCTAATACCTTACCTGTTGCTCACCCAATGGTCACCACAACGAACGGCCCTGTGCGTCTCGCATCTATCGGATTCCCGTGACCCTATTGACCATCTGTTCTGTGTCTGCACTATTTTTACCGCCAAACTTTATTGCTTAACGGCAGAAATTGATATAGGTAGTGGTGGTACTTCTCCAAACGAGTTCCTTCTCCAAGTCTACTACTACTAGACAGAATCAATGTAAACTTGTCGCTCACCTTCTCTGGCGCGTAGCTCTGATGACATCCCCAGGTGAGAGCGGCAGACGACTCTCATCCGTACAGGGCGCGTTGAGCGCGGCGCGCGGCCGGCTGCACACGGGCAGCCAGCGTGTACAGGCGCGAGCGCACAAGCCTACTACTAGACAGAATCAATGTAAACTTGTCGCTCACCTTCTCTGGCGCGTAGCTCTGATGACATCCCCAGGTGAGAGCGGCAGACGACTCTCATCCGTACAGGGCGCGTTGAGCGCGGCGCGCGGCCGGCTGCACACGGGCAGCCAGCGTGTACAGGCGCGAGCGCACAAGCCTACTACTAGACAGAATCAATGTAAACTTGTCGCTCACCTTCTCTGGCGCGTAGCTCTGATGACATCCCCAGGTGAGAGCGGCAGACGACTCTCATCCGTACAGGGCGCGTTGAGCGCGGCGCGCGGCCGGCTGCACACGGGCAGCCAGCGTGTACAGGCGCGAGCGCACAAGCCTACTACTAGACAGAATCAATGTAAACTTGTCGCTCACCTTCTCTGGCGCGTAGCTCTGATGACATCCCCAGGTGAGAGCGGCAGACGACTCTCATCCGTACAGGGCCCGTTGAGCGCGGCGCGCGGCCGGCTGCACACGGGCAGCCAGCGTGTACAGGCGCGAGCGCACAAGCCTACTACTAGACAGAATCAATGTAAACTTGTCGCTCACCTTCTCTGGCGCGTAGCTCTGATGACATCCCCAGGTGAGAGCGGCAGACGACTCTCATCCGTACAGGGCGCGTTGAGCGCGGCGCGCGGCCGGCTGCACACGGGCAGCCAGCGTGTACAGGCGCGAGCGCACAAGCCTACTACTAGACAGAATCAATGTAAACTTGTCGCTCACCTTCTCTGGCGCGTAGCTCTGATGACATCCCCAGGTGAGAGCGGCAGACGACTCTCATCCGTACAGGGCGCGTTGAGCGCGGCGCGCGGCCGGCTGCACACGGGCAGCCAGCGTGTACAGGCGCGAGCGCACAAGCCTACTACTAGACAGAATCAATGTAAACTTGTCGCTCACCTTCTCTGGCGCGTAGCTCTGATGACATCCCCAGGTGAGAGCGGCAGACGACTCTCATCCGTACAGGGCGCGTTGAGCGCGGCGCGCGGCCGGCTGCACACGGGCAGCCAGCGTGTACAGGCGCGAGCGCACAAGCCTACTACTAGACAGAATCAATGTAAACTTGTCGCTCACCTTCTCTGGCGCGTAGCTCTGATGACATCCCCAGGTGAGAGCGGCAGACGACTCTCATCCGTACAGGGCGCGTTGAGCGCGGCGCGCGGCCGGCTGCACACGGGCAGCCAGCGTGTACAGGCGCGAGCGCACAAGCCTACTACTAGACAGAATCAATGTAAACTTGTCGCTCACCTTCTCTGGCGCGTAGCTCTGATGACATCCCCAGGTGAGAGCGGCAGACGACTCTCATCCGTACAGGGCGCGTTGAGCGCGGCGCGCGGCCGGCTGCACACGGGCAGCCAGCGTGTACAGGCGCGAGCGCACAAGCCTACTACTAGACAGAATCAATGTAAACTTGTCGCTCACCTTCTCTGGCGCGTAGCTCTGATGACATCCCCAGGTGAGAGCGGCAGACGACTCTCATCCGTACAGGGCGCGTTGAGCGCGGCGCGCGGCCGGCTGCACACGGGCAGCCAGCGTGTACAGGCGCGAGCGCACAAGCCTACTACTAGACAGAATCAATGTAAACTTGTCGCTCACCTTCTCTGGCGCGTAGCTCTGATGACATCCCCAGGTGAGAGCGGCAGACGACTCTCATCCGTACAGGGCGCGTTGAGCGCGGCGCGCGGCCGGCTGCACACGGGCAGCCAGCGTGTACAGGCGCGAGCGCACAAGCCTACTACTAGACAGAATCAATGTAAACTTGTCGCTCACCTTCTCTGGCGCGTAGCTCTGATGACATCCCCAGGTGAGAGCGGCAGACGACTCTCATCCGTACAGGGCGCGTTGAGCGCGGCGCGCGGCCGGCTGCACACGGGCAGCCAGCGTGTACAGGCGCGAGCGCACAAGCCTACTACTAGACAGAATCAATGTAAACTTGTCGCTCACCTTCTCTGGCGCGTAGCTCTGATGACATCCCCAGGTGAGAGCGGCAGACGACTCTCATCCGTACAGGGCGCGTTGAGCGCGGCGCGCGGCCGGCTGCACACGGGCAGCCAGCGTGTACAGGCGCGAGCGCACAAGCCTACTACTAGACAGAATCAATGTAAACTTGTCGCTCACCTTCTCTGGCGCGTAGCTCTGATGACATCCCCAGGTGAGAGCGGCAGACGACTCTCATCCGTACAGGGCGCGTTGAGCGCGGCGCGCGGCCGGCTGCACACGGGCAGCCAGCGTGTACAGGCGCGAGCGCACAAGCCTACTACTAGACAGAATCAATGTAAACTTGTCGCTCACCTTCTCTGGCGCGTAGCTCTGATGACATCCCCAGGTGAGAGCGGCAGACGACTCTCATCCGTACAGGGCGCGTTGAGCGCGGCGCGCGGCCGGCTGCACACGGGCAGCCAGCGTGTACAGGCGCGAGCGCACAAGCCTACTACTAGACAGAATCAATGTAAACTTGTCGCTCACCTTCTCTGGCGCGTAGCTCTGATGACATCCCCAGGTGAGAGCGGCAGACGACTCTCATCCGTACAGGGCGCGTTGAGCGCGGCGCGCGGCCGGCTGCACACGGGCAGCCAGCGTGTACAGGCGCGAGCGCACAAGCCTACTACTAGACAGAATCAATGTAAACTTGTCGCTCACCTTCTCTGGCGCGTAGCTCTGATGACATCCCCAGGTGAGAGCGGCAGACGACTCTCATCCGTACAGGGCGCGTTGAGCGCGGCGCGCGGCCGGCTGCACACGGGCAGCCAGCGTGTACAGGCGCGAGCGCACAAGCCTACTACTAGACAGAATCAATGTAAACTTGTCGCTCACCTTCTCTGGCGCGTAGCTCTGATGACATCCCCAGGTGAGAGCGGCAGACGACTCTCATCCGTACAGGGCGCGTTGAGCGCGGCGCGCGGCCGGCTGCACACGGGCAGCCAGCGTGTACAGGCGCGAGCGCACAAGCCTACTACTAGACAGAATCAATGTAAACTTGTCGCTCACCTTCTCTGGCGCGTAGCTCTGATGACATCCCCAGGTGAGAGCGGCAGACGACTCTCATCCGTACAGGGCGCGTTGAGCGCGGCGCGCGGCCGGCTGCACACGGGCAGCCAGCGTGTACAGGCGCGAGCGCACAAGCCTACTACTAGACAGAATCAATGTAAACTTGTCGCTCACCTTCTCTGGCGCGTAGCTCTGATGACATCCCCAGGTGAGAGCGGCAGACGACTCTCATCCGTACAGGGCGCGTTGAGCGCGGCGCGCGGCCGGCTGCACACGGGCAGCCAGCGTGTACAGGCGCGAGCGCACAAGCCTACTACTAGACAGAATCAATGTAAACTTGTCGCTCACCTTCTCTGGCGCGTAGCTCTGATGACATCCCCAGGTGAGAGCGGCAGACGACTCTCATCCGTACAGGGCGCGTTGAGCGCGGCGCGCGGCCGGCTGCACACGGGCAGCCAGCGTGTACAGGCGCGAGCGCACAAGCCTACTACTAGACAGAATCAATGTAAACTTGTCGCTCACCTTCTCTGGCGCGTAGCTCTGATGACATCCCCAGGTGAGAGCGGCAGACGACTCTCATCCGTACAGGGCGCGTTGAGCGCGGCGCGCGGCCGGCTGCACACGGGCAGCCAGCGTGTACAGGCGCGAGCGCACAAGCCTACTACTAGACAGAATCAATGTAAACTTGTCGCTCACCTTCTCTGGCGCGTAGCTCTGATGACATCCCCAGGTGAGAGCGGCAGACGACTCTCATCCGTACAGGGCGCGTTGAGCGCGGCGCGCGGCCGGCTGCACACGGGCAGCCAGCGTGTACAGGCGCGAGCGCACAAGCCTACTACTAGACAGAATCAATGTAAACTTGTCGCTCACCTTCTCTGGCGCGTAGCTCTGATGACATCCCCAGGTGAGAGCGGCAGACGACTCTCATCTGTACAGGGCGCGTTGAGCGCGGCGCGCGGCCGGCTGCACACGGGCAGCCAGCGTGTACAGGCGCGAGCGCACAAGCCTACTACTAGACAGAATCAATGTAAACTTGTCGCTCACCTTCTCTGGCGCGTAGCTCTGATGACATCCCCAGGTGAGAGCGGCAGACGACTCTCATCCGTACAGGGCGCGTTGAGCGCGGCGCGCGGCCGGCTGCACACGGGCAGCCAGCGTGTACAGGCGCGAGCGCACAAGCCTACTACTAGACAGAATCAATGTAAACTTGTCGCTCACCTTCTCTGGCGCGTAGCTCTGATGACATCCCCAGGTGAGAGCGGCAGACGACTCTCATCCGTACAGGGCGCGTTGAGCGCGGCGCGCGGCCGGCTGCACACGGGCAGCCAGCGTGTACAGGCGCGAGCGCACAAGCCTACTACTAGACAGAATCAATGTAAACTTGTCGCTCACCTTCTCTGGCGCGTAGCTCTGATGACATCCCCAGGTGAGAGCGGCAGACGACTCTCATCCGTACAGGGCGCGTTGAGCGCGGCGCGCGGCCGGCTGCACACGGGCAGCCAGCGTGTACAGGCGCGAGCGCACAAGCCTACTACTAGACAGAATCAATGTAAACTTGTCGCTCACCTTCTCTGGCGCGTAGCTCTGATGACATCCCCAGGTGAGAGCGGCAGACGACTCTCATCCGTACAGGGCGCGTTGAGCGCGGCGCGCGGCCGGCTGCACACGGGCAGCCAGCGTGTACAGGCGCGAGCGCACAAGCCTACTACTAGACAGAATCAATGTAAACTTGTCGCTCACCTTCTCTGGCGCGTAGCTCTGATGACATCCCCAGGTGAGAGCGGCAGACGACTCTCATCCGTACAGGGCGCGTTGAGCGCGGCGCGCGGCCGGCTGCACACGGGCAGCCAGCGTGTACAGGCGCGAGCGCACAAGCCTACTACTAGACAGAATCAATGTAAACTTGTCGCTCACCTTCTCTGGCGCGTAGCTCTGATGACATCCCCAGGTGAGAGCGGCAGACGACTCTCATCCGTACAGGGCGCGTTGAGCGCGGCGCGCGGCCGGCTGCACACGGGCAGCCAGCGTGTACAGGCGCGAGCGCACAAGCCTACTACTAGACAGAATCAATGTAAACTTGTCGCTCACCTTCTCTGGCGCGTAGCTCTGATGACATCCCCAGGTGAGAGCGGCAGACGACTCTCATCCGTACAGGGCGCGTTGAGCGCGGCGCGCGGCCGGCTGCACACGGGCAGCCAGCGTGTACAGGCGCGAGCGCACAAGCCTACTACTAGACAGAATCAATGTAAACTTGTCGCTCACCTTCTCTGGCGCGTAGCTCTGATGACATCCCCAGGTGAGAGCGGCAGACGACTCTCATCCGTACAGGGCGCGTTGAGCGCGGCGCGCGGCCGGCTGCACACGGGCAGCCAGCGTGTACAGGCGCGAGCGCACAAGCCTACTACTAGACAGAATCAATGTAAACTTGTCGCTCACCTTCTCTGGCGCGTAGCTCTGATGACATCCCCAGGTGAGAGCGGCAGACGACTCTCATCCGTACAGGGCGCGTTGAGCGCGGCGCGCGGCCGGCTGCACACGGGCAGCCAGCGCCCCGAGTAGCGCTCCGTCGCCGTGTACAGGCGCGAGCGCACCAGCTTGTCTTGCTTCTGGGCTTGTTGTTCCCGCTGGAAAATGTCACTTAAAATTACTAACATAAGGTTGAAATTGTAATGAGACGCGATCTGTTACAAGTCGTGGTGACATAAACTTGTTGCGCAGCGATATGTTCACGCTGGTAAGCGGGAGTTATTTTTATTGACATAATTAAGTTTTAAATTTCAGTAATCAATATGGGATTTATCCAACTGAACATAGGAACCCAGCAACCCAAGTAGTACTCGCAGTAGAATACTATTTGGGTCTATGTGGTATGGTTGGTTGCTACGTGGGTGGTGTATAAACATGACCAGCACAAAAGTACACGTTTTTTCAGACAAAATTTTATGTTTTCCAGGGAACACCACTCTTTAACAGGCTAAACGCAACAGGAAACATCTATTCCCTAGTCTATGGAAATTGCAAGAAAACTCTCAAGGAAGCTCTTCAAAGTTTGTCGTATGAAGATATATAGAAATTATAAATTGTTTAGAGGTATGAGAAACAGGGTGTTGATTCCCACATACGTCTGTTGAAAAGGGAGGATCCTCAGACCAAAAGGATGTCAACTGCTCTATAGTTGATTTCCGACAGTTGTTTATGTTTTTAGAACAGGATTTGAAATCTTAGTTCTTATGTAACTTCATAGATGTCGCTACACTCATACAATCTAGTTGAGTGAATAATCACTCAAGGCACTAAGGACTCACCGTTAAATCAAACTCCCCACACCCCTCTCTAACGGGCCACTTGATCCCGTCGTACTGCGCTCCATACAGGATCAGCTTCACATTATTCTTCCAGCCCACGTTGTATGGAAACACGAACTCCGGTAGCCCCTGTTCTTCGCGACGACCTACTGCCTTCTCCATTATCCAATCTTCTATTGTGGTTTGATTGCGGAGTATACCTCGGATCTAAGATAGTAAATGATGATTTAATGGTTTTGGGTTAAGCACTTTATTTCAATTGGGTAAGGTGTCGTTTTCTCTGGAATAGGGATTTAGGGATGCAAGTTTAGGATTTTAATAAATAAAAAGAAGCATATATTTTTTATGATTAAACAGGGACACAAGGTTTAATGTAATTTCTTCGAACATTCGATGGGTGCCTATGGAAAAAAATTAAAAGAAAAATATCATCGAGATATAAGTACTAACGTACTAGAGAAGCTACGTCAAATAACTGAATTGTCCTATTTTCGTAATTTGAATCTTTAGTTCGCTGCAGCGCTAAAATAATAACAATTCGTCTAAACCGTAACTAATTTACCACAGCGCTAGATTTGCTGCGGAAGTGTATTTATTCTCGGCAAAAAGGTCTTAAGCGCCATATAAATCACGGCACTTACGCGTTTTCTTCGACAAAGTGCGGCGCGATCGCCGCAGTTGAACGAGACAAAGTAGGAATTTACGGTGTCTTCTCTAGTACGTTAGTACTTATATCTCGATGCAATCAACCTAAATAATTTTTTAGCACATAAAAATTATATTTTGGATTTTCTTATACAACCCTTTCAGATCTTCTCAAAACACAAAATAATGTTTTGTAATAGTTTTGGGAGTAGTCACTATTAGCTACCTATAGGTTATAAGAATTAGAGTGCTTGTCATTTGAAATTAAACTTAATGTTCATTAGGTCTAAGTTGACATTTGTGTGTTATTATTGTGTTTCCTTACCGGCACAGAAAACATGAATTTGAGGTAGATCTGATGAGGATTTGCTTAGTAAGGATTATTGTAATGTATGGTAATATAGGTTTCGAATAGCAACAGTGTTGTAAACACACACGAACTTGCTAAAAACTCTATACACCACTAGTTTTTAATTAGTACAAATACTTAAAGGGCTTATTAGAAAAGATCTTGTTATTATTTAAGTAAAGTCTCAATTAATAATGTTCATAAACAGCAAAGTTATTAGCGTTTGTTTATATCCCAAAATGTATTTTTTTTATTTAATAATTAATTTTATATAAACTAGTGCTTGACTGCGATCCCACCTGATGGTAAGCAGTGATGCAATCGTTGATGGTGAGGCGCACTAGTTTATTAAGAGCCTATTCACTCTAGCCTTGAAGACACCCAAATTAAAGACCTCAGTGTCACTCAATTTATGGAAATATTGTAATTGATTATGGATGAAAAACAATGTAAAAACACTGCGCGTAGTATTTTCTAGTAGCAATTGTTATGAATAATTGATCCAATTATGAATTTACCAATTATGAAAAATGTTCGTAGACAAATTTGGGATTTCGTGTTTTTCTTTTGATTACATAAATATGATCAGTAATAGGTACAGATAGAGCCCGATTTTTTTTACTAATTTTAAAATAGGGGTGTATGAGTAAAAAAATTAATGGTTGAATTTTAAAATGATTTCATATTATATTAACAAAAGGTATGAGAGCAGAGTATAAATTCACCAATAGAATACAGTAGACCAACACTTACTTGTAGATACAGCAGTACCCCCACAGCTAGCACGACGCCGACGGCCATGCCGATGGCGAGCAGTGTGAGCAGCAGCGTGGTGAGCGTGAGGTAGATCATCGGCTCGCGACCCGTGCCGTTAAGCACGTACCACACGCGGTTTATTGCGTGGTACATGCAGATTGATAACACCTGGTAATACGACAAAATGCCATTATTATAGTGTTTTTTTTTGGGGTTTCTCATTTAGAGCATTTCTCTCCTTCATGAAAAATAAACAATTTATCTTTCTGTAACGCGCTTGTGTGATGGTGCGTGTGTGTGTGTTTGTGTGTGTGGATTTTATATCCAACAGGATTGGACATGGTTTTAGTGTTGTAATGTGATGTAGTGAGTGGTGTTTTTAGGGAGCGTTTCCATTGAAGCGGAGCTGGACGGAATGGAGCGGAGAAGAGCAGCGAAAAGTGGCAAGTGTTACCATTGAAAAATGGCAGGTGTTTCCATTGAAAAATGGCAGGTGTTTCCATTGAAAAATGGCAGGTGTTTCCATTGAAAAATGGCAGCTGTTTCCATTGAAAAATGGCAGGCGTTTCCATTGAAAAACGGCAGGTGTTTCCATTGATAAATGGCAGGTGTTTCCATTGAAAAATGGCAGGTGTTTCCATTTAAGCGGAGCGGGACGGAGAGGAATTGATCTACCCACCGCTTTGTGCTCTCCGCTCGGCACCACAGCCTGTTCGACTCCGTTCTGTCCAGCTCGGGGCCGCGTATTCATTTGTTTTATTTGAAAGCCATCTCAGCTCCACTCCACTCTACTTACACTCCACTGATGCAGAGTCGAGATTTCGAGCACTGTAATTGGCCAATTCAGTCTGCTTCTCTCCACTCTTAACGATAGATGCAATGCAAACTTGTAAAAAGTTCAAAACGAATCGCAACTTACGACAGAAGCATGGAAGCAGCCCAGCACGGCTGAGATGAGGAACAAGGCGAAGTAGCCGTGGTTGTTGTGCCCCACGCAACAGTTGATCCACGGACAGTGATGGTCCATCTTCTTTACACAGTACCCACCTGAAGACATTGTATACATATACTAACAGTCCCGACAGACGTTGTCCTGCCCAAAAAAGGCTGACTTTTTGTCAGAAAAAAAATCGAGAACCCGATTGCAGCGCAACGGGTTCAATTGTATTTTCAAACCATCCAGGGATCTACTCAAATATACACACAAAACATCCAAAGCGATACCTAAAGCCGTTTAGGAGATAGGTGACAAATACACGCACAAAAGAATTATATTATAAAGATAGCATGGCATAATAAACCTTATATGTTCCTACTGCTGAGACTCAGGCCTACCCTCCGCCCAACGCGAGTCTTCGAATTTTTGATTCTAGGATATGCTAGTTTCCTCACGATAAAATAAATTGCAAAGTAAAGGGCCTGCCTGTGTTTGTTTGTACCCAGGCCATGACATACATTTCGTACATATAACTTATTAAAATTCATTTATAATAAATTAGTTCAATATGGTTAATTATTTTTTTTCAGGAGAAATCTCTAGAATTATGGATCAGATTTGAGAGAGAGAAAAATTGTTTTACTGACAGTAAACACTATTGCTGAGTGCTACTAGTTCCTTTAAGTTTCAGAATTGGTTTTTTGTTTTCATCACAGAAATATGCAAGGGTTCTGTGGCAAAGTCAGGGTAACAGGTAAAATGTTTTTTTTTTTAAATTGATATAAACTAGTGCTTGACTGTGATTCCACCTGATGGTAAGCATTAATTTAGAAATCACTCAGAACATTATTCACATGCTATTTTAAAAACATTTAAAAAAAAAAAGAAGATAAGCCCTACATTATGATGATTATGATCTCAATAATATAATGATCTCATTAATATATATAATGACTTAACCTGGAAGATTTGTAATATTTAGTGTGATTAATTTAACAGTTATTTTATAAAATGACATTGTTATTATTATTATTATTTTTTAATTTAAGCTAATGACATTATTGTAAATATTTCTTTTATTAATTTAATTCAATTTTATCATTTTAATTTAATCTTTTGCTGTACCCTACAGGGTCCATAATTGTAACTTTAAGCAATAATGTAACATCTCTAATGACATTATGGTCTGCAAATAAAGATATTAATATGAATATGACATTACAAATTACTCGTGTATCCAACAACAATCTGTAAGACATACAAATATTTGTTCCATGCGGGAATCATACCCGCGCACGCTGCGCAACAGCCAACCTCTCAACCGCTGCGCCAATGGTGCCGTCATCATTATGCAGTAACAAAAATGATAGTAAAATGACTTACATTTTCTACAGTGATGTGACCTCGGTGCTTTGAAGCCTTTACATATTGTGCAGAACTGTAGATTGTGGGTGTCTTCTTCTCGTTCCTGAAAAATAAATATATATAATTAAATGTTATCACAATAAAATGCACACAAGTCTATTAACAAGACTCATAATTGTGACTTTCAAAACTTAAAAATAGTAAGTAAAACTTTTCTGTATTTTACCAACTTAGACTTTACATTTAATATTTTTTTTTTTTTTTTTTACTATGAATGTAGAAAATTTAACAATAGCCACTGTCAGTCAGTGGTAAAGTAGCATTATACGGGTGAATGGTCTCTTTATAATATTAGTATAGATTGCACAGAAAAAAACATAAATACACAGCATAGTTAATATGCAAGGCGAGCTTAACCAAGAATTTGGATTTACAGAAAAGTTAAGTATAAAATTAAAATAGGAGATGAATTTCTGTTAACACTAGTAACACACATTAATCTCCTATTTAAATTTAGTAAAAAAATTCCACTCATTAAAAAAAAAAAACTTTTTAAATTTCAAAGCATCCATCAGTTGGGCAGAATGTTGACACCAGTTGGCTGTCACTAAGATTCTTAAGAAAAAATGTTTTTTTTTTTTTCGTTCAAGCTAGTGTGGAATGCTACCTAATCATACTCACAGGTTTCCATCCTAAAGGTATAAAGCCAGGTCCCTCAAGTAATGCCTGCAGGAAGTAATACAGTGTAGAAGCAGCCAGTGCTAGGAAGAGAGCTGCATGAAGAGCTGCGGCTAGCGAGGTATGTGGTGGCCACCACATCCCCAGCAGGTGCACCATCGCCCATGTTATTAGTTTTATTATACCTGCAACAATAAAGTGGTATTATCTATAATAATACTAATAAACATTTATTTGGGACTAGGGCCATATTTTTTAGTAATCTTAAAACTAATGTTAGTAGGTATTAACAAAACAATTACACACACAACTATACTACAACATGAAGCCGCCCCATCTTTGCAGCATAGGGGACTTCCACCTATCTGCAAAAACACTCAGTATAGCGTTGGTGCTGCCTCAAACACAAGTGAGTAGGGAGGCACATCTCTTCCTGATTATAGTGGCAAAGCCATCAAACTGTGCATCAGCAAATATCCCTGACGCACTACAATGCCACAGCAGCCACAACAGGACCCTGAATGCATTGTTACCACAGATATGTCAAACAGTACCTATATGGTAAGGGGGCGTGGTGCTTGCGAACGCATCAGGCCGGATATGTGCATAAATGTGCTTGACATCATTTTCGGCCATTAGTCAAATGTCAAGTCAACTAGCGATGTCTTCTTTGCTTATGATTTTTTACAAAATGCCGCGTTGTTCAGTGGTTCTTTGCAAAAATAACAGCTGTATTGTAAATTACACGAAAAATGGTATCTCATTTTACACGTAAATACTAATATATTAAGGTTTTTCTTAGTAAATTCATTAAAAAAATTACTTCCTGATACCAAAAGACGCGATGATGTGTCAAATCAATTATTTGAATTGAGAACAAATATCATTACTTGCTTAGTACAGATCGAGCAATTAATCAGCTGACCTAGTTGCGCAATGGATGAGTATTTAACAGATACTCTCACTCACACGATAGTTTCGTGATGCGGGTGCTGCCGGCTTTTGTTTGTTAGAGACGTGAAGTGATGTTTGTGGTTATTGATATTTTGCACGATCCTACCTAGTACGATATAAAAGATAATAATGATTAATTCTTACAAATATATTATTATAGAACAGTTGGTATAGAACAGTGGGGGAACTCAAAAGCTACTGAACGGATTTTCATGTGGTTGGGATTAATTTTCAAGAGGAGAATAAATATTTAAAAAAAGAGCTAAAATTATTCTTTTAACCCGACTGTAAGAAGGGTTATGTGTTTCGCGCGTATCTTGTATGTATGTAATATTCTTTATTACCTCATATCTTCCAAACCGCTGAACCGATTTACATAATTAGCATATCGTTAGATTCGTCTCGTTAACCCAAGTGTTCTTAGATAGTGACGTGTGTGCGTACGCGCAGCGGAATGTTGTTGAAATTAAAGATTTTAATTATGCAGATATTTAGTGTATGACGTCGTATAATTGTGTATGGTAAAAAAAAATTTGTGCACGCAACCATTGTGGAGAAATTCACCAAAAACTGATTCCGCTGGGCGAACGTTGTCCTGGCGGAACTTTTTTAATCCATAGACTTTAGAAGAAAAGAGATGTGTCCAAAAATTAGTGTATATTTGTGTGTAATTGTGTATGTATGAATAAAACTAGTGCATGCATAAACTTCGGAGAAATTCAAGTTTCCGCTACGCGAACGTTTGGCCATTAGCTAGTTTTCATATAAAGCGCTTACATAGAGAGCTGTAGATTTTTACATACGTTGTTTTGAATTTGTTTATATTTGTTTAAAAAACAGATTTAGAAAAAATCGTAGGGCTTAAAAGATAAAAATATAAACGTAAAATACGCTTATTAGGTCTTAGTTCTTAAAGTATGCACTTTGGGGTCTAGATTTTCACGTTTATACAAACCTTGTAAGTGTCTGCAACATGTTGCCAAGTATCAATGATGTTCCCTTAGTAACTAAAGAGTTATATGACAAATTTACCATGAACAGATCACTGTTTACAAAGCAGTCAAATATCACGACGTTCTGAAGGAATTGCATGGTAATATGTATGTCAATAATTAGTGTATTCATTCAACTATTCTTATGCAAAATTTCATGTCATTAAATTCAGTAATTAAAGAAAAACAATTATAATACTGACGAAGCATCGAAAACCTACATAACCCGACCAAGTTCGGATGGCTACAAAAAAGCGGCCGTGCAATATATTTAGGTAACATCCCAAAATTTACAGTATAATACCGGTATTGAATTGGTATAGGTGATAACACAATTGTTGTTTCGATATAATTTATAGGTCATTTATTTTTGTACACCTACTTTTTTAAATGTATTTGACTATGACAGAAAGTAGGTACTATTTACGTAGGTACTTTATTTAAGTATGCGCTTGAGACTTGAGATATAATCTAAATATATTATTTAAGACAAATAAAATTCATACAGCTAATTTCTGTTGAAGATTTCACGGATCAGGATTCTAACTATAGACCCCTTAGGGAAATTAAATATTTACCACATGTAAGTATGTACCTACTACTGTTTAGGTAAATATTTATCATATTGTAGCTTATTACACTATTTAACCAATAGACTAGGCATGCACGAGCGTTCCCCTTTGGATATTTAAATAGAGAAGTACTTGTTAATTGAAGATTTGTTTTTATCGTAGATAGTGGCGTTATTATTAAAAAAATATTTTTCATTCAAGAAATGCAATTGTTTTATTTTTTCCTAACGCTTGTGTACGCAACTGTGCCATATTAATAAATACTATATTGGAAGGTTAAGAACGTTTCTTAGATATATGGCACGGCCGCTTTTTGGTAGCCATCCGAACTTGGTCGGGTTATGTAGGTTTTCGATGCTTCGTCAGTATTATAATTGTTTTTCTTTAATTACTGAATTTAATGACATGAAATTTTGCATAAGAATAGTTGAATGAATACACTAATTATTGACATACATATTACCATGCAATTCCTTCAGAACGTCGTGATATTTGACTGCTTTGTAAACAGTGATCTGTTCATGGTAAATTTGTCCTATAACTCTTTAGTTACTAACGGAACATCATTGATACTTGGCAACATGTTGCAGACACTTACAAGGTTTGTATAAACGTGAAAATCTAGACCCCAAAGTGCATACTTTAAGAACTAAGACCTAATAAGCGTATTTTACGTTTATATTTTTATCTTTTAAGCCCTACGATTTTTTCTAAATCTGTTTTTTAAACAAATATAAACAAATTCAAAACAACGTATGTAAAAATCTACAGCTCTCTATGTAAGCGCTTTATATGAAAACTAGCTAATGGCCAAACGTTCGCGTAGCGGAAACTTGAATTTCTCCGAAGTTTATGCATGCACTAGTTTTATTCATACATACACAATTACACACAAATACACACTAATTTTTGGACACATTTCTTTTCTTCTAAAGTCTATGGATTAAAAAAAGTTCCGCCAGGACAACGTTCGCCCAGCGGAATCAGTTTTTGGTGAATTTCTCCACAATGGTTGCGTGCACAAATTTTTTTTTACCATACACAATTATACGACGTCATACACTAAATATCTGCATAATTAAAATCTTTAAATTCAACAACATTCCGCTGCGCGTACGCACACAGGTGACGTTGAAAAAAAATCAGCATAACGACTGTGGGATGCTAAACATTAGAGTAAAAAAAAATATTTTTTTTTGTTTAGTGCAACATGGGTATCAAATTCAAGAGCTCATCATGACGATTCCAAAATGGTATATCATGACCATATTAAAAAAAAAAATACAATAGGAAATATGTCATTTATTTTTCTGCTAACTTTTTGGGTTAGGTTAGTTTACTCGCAACTTCGTTACTCCCCTTTTTTGGGGCAATCGTGTAAAAAAATGTTATCTATTCCAAAATTCCAAAGATATATCCCCCCCCCCGGAAATTAAGTCCCGTTCCCACGGGAAAATGAAAAGTAGCCTAGGTTACTCCTTGTAACATCAACTATCGGTCAGTTGAGCACGCCATAATCATGGCGGTAAGTCCCCTCTTTGAGTAATGGCTGGAGAGGCGTCACGGCTTCCACACCTTCCGCATGACGCAGGTCACGCAGGCCCTCACCGGAGATGGTAAGTTCGGAAGGTTCCTGCACCGGATTCAGGCGGAAGAAAATGCTTGGGGATGTCGCCATAGTGCGGATGGATCGCCCGAAGGACCCGATGGAGCTTACGGTGGAAGTGAGCCGTGACCTCGTGGGGACAATCGGCGGTGATGACATCTCGCGCGTCTATGATTCGGAGTAAGGGGGAATGGGTGGCGGCCGCCTCCTTCTGCGAAGCAGTAATGCTAGTGATAGAGACAGCCGTACGCGCAAGGGAATGGACATCCTCACGCCCCAACCGTTGAGACCCCCGACTACCAGCTACCGATAGCCGCCGTAATTCCGACCCCGACTACCAGCCACGGTAGACGCGGGCTTGCGGACGTCGAGCACTGGGTAGCTCGCCGTCCGGCTTTTCGGTAATGAACCTCGCGCTCCTCAAAGAGATGTCAGCAAACCGTAGGGGCCGATGTCCGCTAGCTAGGACCGCGGAGAATTTCTGAAAGGGAAACCCGTAGTCCTAGAACGCAAAGGGTAATTGAAGGATACAGGTGTGGTTTTAGTCAGTAAAAGTCTGACACGCCCTCGCGCTCCATCCAGAGCGCGAGAAGTCATTTGGATGATATCCCACCGTAAAAAAAGAAACAGCTACCGTAGGCGCGGGCTTTTGGACGATGTGCAATGTGTAGCTCGCAGTCTGGCCGTCCGGCTATTGTCCGAACCGAACAGATTTTCGATCTATGCTACGTGCGAGCGTCCTGTACTACGTGTTTCTTAAAGAGATGTCAACAAAACCGTTGACATCTCTTGGGAGGACTTCTGATAAGATAACCCGTGGTCCTAGAACGCAAAGAGTAGGTAATTGAAGGAACCTACGTTTGATTTTACAAAGTAAAAGTCTGACACCCTCTCCCTCTCCGCCCTAGGTCGGGAAAAGTCATTAGATGATTACCTACCTATATGACTGGCTTGTTGGTCTAGTGGTTAGTGGCCCTGACTGCTATGCCGGAGGTCGTGGGTTTCGATTCCCACCCAGCGCAAAATGTTTGTGTGAAGAGCACGATCATTTGTTCTGTGCCTGGGTGTAATTTATCTATAATATGTATGTATTTAGAAATATATAAGAATATTTATCAGTTGTCTAGTACTCATAACACAAGCTCGGCTTAGCTTGAGAGTGGACAGCGTTGTGTGATAGTTGTAACAAAAAAAAAATATATAAAAAAGCTTTCCGTCAGTGAAAGTCCCGTCAAAATCGGTTCAGCCCTTTCGAAGATGTTCTCTCCCGGGAATCAGGATGTGGTGAAGTTGGGGGGGCAAACCGCCCTAAGGTAGGTACTCATCGTAATATTAGCTATATCCCCATGAAAGTCCTGTCAAATTATGTTTAACCTTGTCGCAGATTAATCCCGTACTAGATTTTGCCCGCGGCTTCGCTCCCGTCAACTGACTACTATATCCTACTCTACCCAACTCTATCCTACTCTACCTTACTCTACTCTACTCTACCCTACCCTACTCGTGTGCGTACGCGCAGCGGAATGTTGTTGAATTTAAAGATTTTAATTATGCAGATATTTAGTGTATGACGTCGTATAATTGTGTATGGTAAAAAAAAATTTGTGCACGCAACCATTGTGGAGAAATTCACCAAAAACTGATTCCGCTGGGCGAACGTTGTCCTGGCGGAACTTTTTTTAATCCTAAGACTTTAGAAGAAAAGAGATGTGTCCAAAAATTAGTGTGTATTTGTGTGTAATTGTGTATGTATGAATAAAACTAGTGCATGCATAAACTTCGGAGAAATTCAAGTTTCCGCTACGCGAACGTTTGGCCAATAGCTAGTTTTCATATAAAGCGCTTACATAGAAAGCTGTAGATTTTTACATACGTTGTTTTGAATTTGTTTATATTTGTTTAAAAAACAGATTTAGAAAAAATCGTAGGGCTTAAAAGATAAAAATATAAACGTAAAATACGCTTATTAGGTCTTAGTTCTTAAAGTATGCACTTTGGGGTCTAGATTTTCACGTTTATACAAACCTTGTAAGTGTCTGCAACATGTTGCCAAGTATCAATGATGTTCCCTTAGTAACTAAAGAGTTATATGACAAATTTACCATGAACAGATCACTGTTTACAAAGCAGTCAAATATCACGACGTTCTGAAGGAATTGCATGGTAATATGTATGTCAATAATTAGTGTATTCATTCAACTATTCTTATGCAAAATTTCATGTCATTAAATTCAGTAATTAAAGAAAAACAATTATAATACTGACGAAGCATCGAAAACCTACATAACCCGACCAAGTTCGGATGGCTACAAAAAAGCGGCCGTGCAATATATTTAGGTAACATCCCAAAATTTACAGTATAATACCGGTATTGAATTGGTATAGGTGATAACACAATTGTTGTTTCGATATAATTTATAGGTCATTTATTTTTGTACACCTACTTTTTTAAATGTATTTGACTATGACAGAAAGTAGGTACTATTTACGTAGGTACTTTATTTAAGTATGCGCTTGAGACTTGAGATATAATCTAAATATATTATTTAAGACAAATAAAATTCATACAGCTAATTTCTGTTGAAGATTTCACGGATCAGGATTCTAACTATAGACCCCTTAGGGAAATTAAATATTTACCACATGTAAGTATGTACCTACTACTGTTTAGGTAAATATTTATCATATTGTAGCTTATTACACTATTTAACCAATAGACTAGGCATGCACGAGCGTTCCCCTTTGGATATTTAAATAGAGAAGTACTTGTTAATTGAAGATTTGTTTTTATCGTAGATAGTGGCGTTATTATTAAAAAAAATATTTTTCATTCAAGAAATGCAATTGTTTTATTTTTTCCTAACGCTTGTGTACGCAACTGTACCATATTAATAAATACTATATTGGAAGGTTAAGAACGTTTCTTAGATATATGGCACGGCCGCTTTTTGGTAGCCATCCGAACTTGGTCGGGTTATGTAGGTTTTCGATGCTTCGTCAGTATTATAATTGTTTTTCTTTAATTACTGAATTTAATGACATGAAATTTTGCATAAGAATAGTTGAATGAATACACTAATTATTGACATACATATTACTATGCAATTCCTTCAGAACGTCGTGATATTTGACTGCTTTGTAAACAGTGATCTGTTCATGGTAAATTTGTCCTATAACTCTTTAGTTACTAACGGAACATCATTGATACTTGGCAACATGTTGCAGACACTTACAAGGTTTGTATAAACGTGAAAATCTAGACCCCAAAGTGCATACTTTAAGAACTAAGACCTAATAAGCGTATTTTACGTTCATATTTTTATCTTTTAAGCCCTACGATTTTTTCTAAATCTGTTTTTTAAACAAATATAAACAAATTCAAAACAACGTATGTAAAAATCTATAGTTCTCTATGTAAGCGCTTTATATGAAAACTAGCTAATGGCCAAACGTTCGCGTAGCGGAAACTTGAATTTCTCCGAAGTTTATGCATGCACTAGTTTTATTCATACATACACAATTACACACAAATACACACTAATTTTTGGACACATCTCTTTTCTTCTAAAGTCTATGGATTAAAAAAAGTTCCGCCAGGACAACGTTCGCCCAGCGGAATCAGTTTTTGGTGAATTTCTCAACAATGTTTGCCTGCACAAATTTTTTTTTACCATACACAATTATACGACGTCATACACTAAATATCTGCATAATTAAAATCTTTAAATTCAACAACATTCCGCTGCGCGTACGCACACACCCTACTCTACCCTACTCTACACTACTCAAAAAAAAAAAAGTATCCTATGTCCGTCTCCTGGTTCTAAGCTACCTCCCCACCAACTTTCAGCCAAATCGGTCCAGCCGTTCTTGAGTTATAAATAGTTTAACTAACACGACTTTCTTTTATATATATAGACTAGCTGTTGCCCGCGACTTCGTCCGCGTTAAGTTCGTAAAACTGTACAAACATTCTGTGCTTGCAATTCATTCCGAAAGGATCGCAATTATTTATTGTACTTTAACATAAAACGGTTAAAGGTAAAAACGCTAATTTCCTTCAGGAAACATGTTATGTAAACGTCCAGATCCAGATGTATGAACGTCAATGAATAGAAAGAGAGTAGCAGTTGGCATTTCTGCCTATCCCAAGGGAAAAGGCATTAGTTTATGTATGTTTCTGGTTTATGTTCTGGTAAAACAATATTGTATGATTTTAATCCCTCGCCACAGTGAGCACGCCACAATCGCAGCGGTAATGCCTGTCTTTGAGGTGTCACTACAGAGGCGTCACGGCATCCTCTCTTTGTGCAGGACTCATCGGATGTGGATATTTTTGAAGGTATCTGTATCGAATTCAGCGGGAAGAAACACTCGGATCTCACCATTGTGCGGATCGCCCGGAGAATACGGTGGAAGTCGTTCCCGCTTGGTCGGAGCGCCGCCGTGTCCTCATGGAGGCGATTGATGGACAAAATGACAACCAGTAGCTTCCTTCAGCAAATGTATAGGGCCCTTTAGGACCGATGTCTGCTGGGGCTGCGAGATTGTTTGAAAGAGTTACCTCGTGTAATACATTTCGCCTCAATAATATTTCACTGAAGAGTTTAAGCAGTTAGACAGCTTTAGTAGAGGTATAAACGAAGGAGCATAATCGGAACACCGACCTTCAGCTGGATAACGTGCACTGATAGTGCAAAGCCTTAAGTGAATCCAAAAACTACCATCATCATCAACTATCTTCCTCCACAACAGTACTTATGAAGAATTTTCGAGAGCATACTTGCATTGATTGTTGCAGCTTGATCCTTTTGGGCGTGGTGGTTCATTTACCTAGGATTTTTGGTGTGTATTTAACTGACGTCCCCGTATATCAGACAAATGTTTTTTCCATAGTGGGAACTACCCTATAAAGAGTCTCCAACTTTTGAATGAATTTCGGCGAAATCTTGAGTGCGTGTATCCCCGTCCAATCGAACTCGCATATTGATGACCAAACCTAGAAATTACTGACGCCGATTGCCTCTATGAGGACACGGCGGTGCACCCAAGCTGGATAGACCTCCACCGCATGCTACACCGGGAGCTTCGGGTAATTCGCAAAATGGTATTATCAGGGTAATTCCACCGAATCCGGAACAGAAACCGTTCGAAATACCAGTACCAATACCATAATCCAGTGTTGGTCACCACTCACTGCAAGGAGGCAATGTCCAGATGTCGACGTAAGGCTGCAAGGAATCTGAGATACATTATACGTTGTCGAACTGTGATCAGAAAAACACATTCGACCTCGTTTTATATGAAGCAGTGACTGCAAATAATAAAACACGCTATTATTAGGCCGCAAGGTGCCATCATCCCGGAGGACACAGTGAAGCATACATTGGAGGTGTGCCCCGCAAGAGCGGAGCACCGCTGTGTCCTCGTGGAGGCAATCGGCGTCAGTGGCCTCTCGCGCCGGGCCCTGGTTCGGGCTATGGTCCAAAGCGAGGAAAAATGGCCGGAGGTTGCCTCCTTCTGCAAATCCGTAATGCTAGCGAAGGAGGAGCCCGCTCCACGCCGAGCCGAGATTCCGACCCCGACTATCAGCCACGGTAGACGCGGGCTTGCGGACGTCGAGCAATGGGTAGCTAGCCGTCCGGCCGTCCGGTAGTTGACCGGACCAAGCCCAGTCGCAAAATGGCCCAGCGCGTAGTGATCCACGCGCTCCTCAAAGAGATGTCGCAAAGGGCAACTGAAGGACACAGGTGTGGTTTCAGTCAGTAAAAGATTGACACGCCCTCCCGCCCCAACCAGAGCGGGCGAAGTCACTGGATAATTTTCACCCTTAAAAAAAGAATAAAAAGGTGCCATCGTCATCATTATCATTTCAGCCGAAAGACGTCCACTTTTGGACATAGGTCTCCCCAAGTGCCATAATGACCGGTCCTGTGAGTCTCGCATCCATCGGATTCCCGCGACCCTCACCAGGTCATCGGTAACGTCTACCTGGGGGCCTTCCAACGCAAGGTACCATGTAACCCCTTCCAAAAATTTGGCCGTGTTATTTTAAAATCAATAATTAAATACCATATAGGTCAATTAGCTTGTTACAACCACGGGGGAAAAAAAAATAGAACTGTCTGCAAACGTGGGTGATGGTCATTCTTCCGCCACTCAGAAAATTACATAAATTACACAATGCCATCTATCTATCAAATTTAATATGAATTTCAAATGCCATTGTCATCATTATTTCTACTTTGAGTCTTTAGATGGCGTTGCGAGTATCTGAATTGCGTCTAGTGTTACATTTTACTTCTTGAAAACTTTAAATTTATACGTATATCTTTCGATATAGTCAACCGATTGCGATGAAACAAAGCCTAAGTAATATTTTAAGTGACACACAATTTTAATGTTTAAAAGTTATCTACATTTTATATTATTAACATTTTGCGTGATACGCACACAACTAAAAACTTCTACAGATATATTGTGTGTAGATATAAAAAAAAATTTAAGCATGCAAAAATATATAAAAAAAATCTTATTTACGCTGAAAAAATAAAATAAAAATTTCTTATATGAGAGCCATATTATGGGACTCGAACCATCTTTATATTACACGCAAGTCTAGATACGAAACCACTGTGCTGAGGCCTCTGATGATTGTGTTTTAAAATAGACGTTCTTATATAAACGTTATAATAGCCTGGTTGGCTCTTTATCGATGATAGCGTGATAAATGATAAATGATAAATGATATTTATTTGTAAATAGGTTTAAAAAACACTTTTACACGTCAATTTTTTTTTCGTCATTTTTAAACTAGATGAGGCCGGTGTTTCCTAGCTGACTACCCTGAGAAGAAACACCGAAACAAACTCAGGGGTCAAAGTCTCTTTTAAAGTCCATACAGTAAATTTGTAATGGTCAAATCACATGAGAACCATGCAGATTTGTCTGAAATGGTCTTTTGAAGAAAGAACCATACAGATTTGAGTGGACCTGTCCAGTCAGTGCAAGCATTTGTCAGTATTCGTAAAGCTCAACTCAGGACTACTAAGGAGCTCAACGACTTGACGAACAATACCAAGGAAAGGACATTTGGGTAGGCCGCAGAAAATACTCAAATTGCCAGACATACATTAAAATTACTGAAAAGGAAAAAAAAAAAAACAATCAACATAGTCCTCACGTTCACAATAATAAAAGAAAAATATAGTTTACAAAATGTAATACTTTAGCAAAGTAAACATTTTTGTCAAAAATTAATAGAAAAAAAAAAAAGTCCAATTGCAAAATAAAAATAATCTACAATATCGAATTGTAATAAATAATAAAAAACACAATTAAAAATAAAAACAAAAGAAAAAAATAATAATAATAAGACAACAGTTGCAGTGCGTACTGGAGCAGGTCAATCCCAAGCCTTTTGGTCCTCAACATAGTCCTTTATAGTATAAAAAGCCTTTTGGCAAAGTTTTCGCTTTACAAATAATTTGAATTTATTAAAGCTTAGTTGTTGAATATGACTAGGAAGTTTATTATAGAAGTGTATACATTGGCATCTAAATGAGCCACCTATTTTTTTCAGCCTGGTTGTAGGAACCACAAATTTGTGTTTGTTCCTAGTATTAAAATTATGAACATCACTGTATTTTTTAAACATGTTTATATTTTTATGTACATACAAAATGTTCTCGTAAATATACTGTGAAGGTACAGTCATTATATTGATTTCTTTAAATTTATCTCTGAGGGAGTATCTGGGACTTAATTTATAAATTGAACGAATAGCCCTTTTTTGCAATACAAAAATTGACTGTATTTCGGCGGCATTTCCCCACAGTAGAATACCGTACGACATGACACTATGGAAATAGCTAAAGTAAACTAAACGGGCAGTCTCTACATCAGTTAAATTTCGAATCTGTCTAACAGCGTATGCTGCAGAGCTAAGTTTTTTTGATAATTTGTCTATATGTGGGCCCCACTGCAGCTTAGCATCTAGAGTTATGCCCAAGAACACTGTATTATCTTCAGGACTCAACTCTTTACCTTTTATTAGCACACTAGTTTCTACTTGCCTAACATGAGGCATGGTAAACTTTATACATTTAGTTTTTTTTTCATTAAGAAGAAGGTTATTTACATCAAACCAGTGTACTATTTTTGAAAGTGCTATATTTATATCGTCAGTAACCGGCTGCTGACGTTTAAGTTTAAACAAAAGTGAAGTGTCGTCTGCAAACAACACTATGTTATGGTTATCCTTTATGAGGTAAGGTAAATCGTTTATATATATAAGAAACAAAAATGGGCCAAGAATTGAACCCTGAGGGACACCCATTTTAACTACAGATCCAGGAGATCTTTTTCCGTTTACATCAACTCTCTGAATCCTTTCACTCAGATAAGATGTAAGAAGATCCAGGGAGGAGTCCCGGATTCCGTAATGGTGTAGTTTCCTGATTAATGTTTCATGGAGAATGCAATCGAAGGCCTTTGACAAATCGCAAAAAATGCCCAGGGCATCGCATTTGTCTTCCCATGCATTATAAATATGTCCTAAAAGTTCAACACCGGCATCGGTTGTTGAACGACCCCTTGTAAAACCAAATTGTTTGGTATGCAATAATTTATGTCTGTTAAAAAATCTTTGTAGTTGCTCTAAAATAAGTTTCTCAAATATTTTACTAAAAGTGGGTAGTACTGAAATAGGTCTGTAATTCGTGGGGTCAGATGTACTACCCGTTTTGAACAATGGAATTATTTTACTATTCTTCATTAGATCAGGAAACTCACCGCGATCAATACAATTATTAAAAATAAAAGCTAAAGAAGGAGCTATAATGTGGATTATAGACTTAACAACGTCCACAGAATTACCCCATAAATCTGCAGTCTTTTTTACATTCAAGGAGTTAAACGTCTTAATAATATCTACATAAGTCACATGTTCGAAATTAAAATCAGAATCGCAAACTTTAACATTTTCTTTAAGCAGAGACTCTGCAGCAGTGGGTGACGAGTTCAGAGATGATTTTGATTTTGATGATTTTCCTTTCAGAAGTTAAATTTGCAGGTATTAGTATGGATTTCGAAATCCCATTCCCGCGAGAAAATTACGTATATTAGCTGGAAGAAACCGACAGATCACCAAAAATTTCAAAATTCACATTTTTGTTATAAGTTTCGAATACACTTTGATATACATTTAGAAAACCAATGTTTTTTTGTTAAACAGACACTTCAATTTTATTTAAGATACAAAATAAGCGAGCCGAATGACTCGATAGGTTTGTGAACTTTTAAGTGATAAATGTACGCCTAAAATGAGTGAATATATATGAGTGTATTATTAGATTATCATAACTAAAAAGTGTAAAATAAAAAAATAAATAAAAAAAATAAAAAAACCCGACTGTGTAAAAAATAATTTTAGATAAAAACTAAAAAGAAAAAAACAAGTTCAGTCCAGTAGCGTAAAAAACAATTAATATAAAACAAATAATAAATTCTAATACGGAACATATTGACTGCAACAGTCGAGACCCAATAAAATAATCCAGACTAAAATCATCCTATCTAATGGGTCCCGATTGTGCCAGTCAATTTGTTCCGTATTAGAATTTAATATTTGTTTTATTTAAATTGGTTTTTACGCTACTGGACTGAACTTGTTTTTTTTTTTTCTTTTTAGTTTTTATATAAAATTATTTTTTACACAGTTGGGTTTTTTTATTTTTTAAATTTATTTTTTTATTCTTTGTTTGTTCTTCCTCTACATTATTTCTTGTAGGTATTTTATCTTAGTAAATATCCCAAATATTCGACGTCCTTGGCTTTTTATAATATTTTTCCCAAGGTCAGTAGGCTTGAAATAATAAACTCATGTTTCTTTTTAACAACAAAAATCTTGTAAACTAATATTATTGAAACACACATTTGGGAACTTCAGGAACCGGGCATTAAATAACTGATAAAACATATAAATGTCGTATACACTCTTCTCATTTTGAACCCAATTGCTTCCAAGCTATGAAGAAAGTTTGACGGCTCTTAGAATGGGCTGTTCCAATATTGAATTTGCGGACGATTTTGACAAATTACGTTTTAAGTTTTAAATAAATATTTACATTTTCCTGGTCAGTAAATTGAAAATCCGTTAAAACCCTGAAGTTTTACTTGTGTTTTCCAAATTTCGAGAAGGTGATCTCCTTATAGTAGGTAGCAGTTTAGATTAACCAGCATTTTAAGTTACGATTAACTGGCCACTGAAGAGCAGTTCCTTCCAAAGATTGATTGTTACATTGGACATGTTGGTTGCTGCAAATACCAGACCCACAGGCTGCACATATTCAAAGTATCGGAAACAAAGTAGAATTAATAGAACAATTACTATTAGATTCCGAAATTGATTTAATCTCACTATCCGAATTATGGAAAAACGAAAATTATTGTCAATCAATCTTGCCCCAGTAGAGATGGGCGGCGGATAAATACCCAGAGGATAAATACTCGAGTATTTATCCAAAATGAGTAAATACTCATTTTTACCCATTTTTATTGGATATTTACTCAAAGTGATGGATATTTACTCAAAATGAAATGATGTTTATCTTTTTTACAAATCGAGTGGTTATTTTAAGGATTAATGACTAGTATTTTTATCTTTAGAGATTTCAAAAAAGGAGTTCTTAGTTACTTCATTGAAACTTTCGAAAACACTAGTGATTTTGATATTCTCATCGAGAATTCTCTTAAGCACTTACAGTCAAAAAGTGAAATAGCCGTGTTTGGGCTTAGATATTAGAATTGTTATGAAATGCAGTTTGGCTATAAAGTACTATCGAACTGATCTGATGATGGAGCCGGAAGGTGGAAGGTAGACACAGGAACTTCATAATAAAACAATGTAACCTAGCAGTGTTTGGAATTGTCATGAGAAATAGGCACTCTGGTTATAAGTCTATAGCAACTAAAAAGTGTGAAATAATAAACTTTTTACAAAAAAAAAACCGACTTCACTAAAAAAACACAAAGGATCAAAATAACTTTAACCTTTTGAGTGCGTAATTAGAGACACAATAGTAAGACAATGGCGCGTGAACGCCGGCGTTAATGCGGGGATCAACAGCTTAATTTCGGAAGTCGGTGTTAAATAAGAAACAAATAATACCAAGAAACACCGACTTCCGAAATTGAAGTTATTTTGATCCTTTTAGTTTTTTTTTAGTGAAGTCGGTTATTTTTTTTTTTTTGTAAAAAGTTTTTTATATTACATAACATCTTTTTTAAAACGTTTTTAATAACTTTTACCAATTTTTAACATACCTGTAACGTCCCAATAAGCTAAAAACATGTAACTTTGAACATAGCTAGAATATAACTCTATACTACTCGTACAATAATTTAAATATCTACTACGTAGTTTGAGGATGTATGACATTTACAAACCCGCACTGGGCCAGCGTGGTGGATTATATTTTAGTCCATTCCCTCTCATAGAGAGGAGTAAGCCTGTGTCCCAGCAGTGAAAACATTAAAGACTGATGACGAAGTATCTACTATAATGTGCATTTTGCCCCGCTTGGGCAGAACAACGCCGAGTCCTCGTGGGGGCGATCGGCGGTGGCTATCTCTCACGCCGGGCCTTGGTATAGGCCATGGTCCGGAGCGAGGAGACACTGCAGTGTCAGGCGGTCGCCTCCTTCTGCAAAGCAGTAATGCTAGCATTGCTAGCAAAGGAGGCGGCCGATCGCGTGAGGCAACGGTCCTCACGCCCCAACCGCCGCCGGGATTCTGATCCCGATTTCCGGCCACCATAGGCGCGGGCTTGCGGACGGCGAGCAATGGGTGGTTCGCCGTCTGACCGTCCGCTAATCGTCCGGTCACGAGCCCAAGTCGTCGACGGCGCGTACTGTTCCACGCGCGCCTCAGGGAGATGTCAGCAAATTGTAGAGGCCCAGCAGGGTCGGAGCCTACTGGGGCCACGGGTAGTGTGAAAGTGAAACCCTGGGACGAAGGCAAAGAAGGAACAGGAGTGCGTTTTTAGTCAGTAAAAGTCTGACACTATCTCCCGCTCCGCCCAAGAGCGTGATTTATCCTAAGATGATTTTCCCACCCATAAAAAAAAAACTATAAAGTACATTTATGCTATGAACAAATCAATATACTAGTTCTAACTTTGATAATGCTTGACGAAAATATTCAAGATGGAACATAATAGGCTTTATGTTATTATAAATGTGATTAATAAAGCACGTTACAAATCTATATTTTCCGTATTTTAATTGATTCAATCCGTTTGTTGGTAAAATAACAAGATTTAAGCTAAATAACGCAATCCAAACTGTAGTGAGTATTTATCCATGATTTGGATAAATACTCGGGTAAAAACGGATATTTATTGAGTATTTATCCATTTTGAGTATTTACTTGGATAAAATCCCAACACTATGCCCCAGGGGTATAAAATAGCGTCCATTTTCTGTCGTAAAACCCGCGAAGGCGGAGGAGTGTGTATTATTGTTAAAGACTCATTAGATTTTATTGAACGAATAGACATTGTAAATCATTCCAAAGAGTATGTAATAGAATTCAGTGCTATTGATGTTACCAAATTAAATTGTACTTTTATAGGAGTTTATAGAGCAGATCGTCATATTGATATATTTTTTCAACAATTGGGTAAAGTTTTACACAAATTAAATACAAAACAATCACATAAACACTTAATAATAGGAGGTGACTTTAACATAAACGTGTACAATAAAAATAAACATACTCAGGAGTTCTTAAACTTCATGAAAACATATAACCTCCAACAAATAATCCGCGAACCAACACGAGTAACTAAGACAACATCCACTTGCATTGATCTACTTTTTACAAACTACCCACCACTCATGAGCAAAGCAACTGTCAAAGATTATGGACTATCGGACCATAAGGCAATAAATGTTGAGTTAAACGTAGATTATTTATCAAATAACAATAGTAAAATTTGGTATACCGAAAAAAGATTATTTACAAAAAATAACGTCGAATGTTTCAAAAATTCACTAAAATCAGAAAATTGGGAAAATATACTAAATAAAAATAATAGTGTTGACACAAATTACGAATCCTTCATTACAATTATTAAACACAATCTAAATAAATATATTCCATTGCAAAAAATAAAAATAAAATGCAAACCAAAAAAAGGATGGCTTACTAAAGGTCTCAAAAAGTCATGTGAACATAAAAGAGTATTAAGAACTATTTTTAATGAAACCAAAAGTTGTGTTATAAAAAAACACTATAAATTATTTAGTAAAATACTAAAATTGACAATTAAAAAATCAAAACGACTAACATATATTAAACAAATGCAAAAATCCGACAATAAGGTAAAGACAATGTGGAATATAATTAACACAAAAACAGGGAAGACAAAAATAAATAGACGCGAAAATATATCACAAAAAATAGACAATGAGGAAATAAAATGCCCGTTAAATGTATCCAACCAGTTTAACGAATTTTTTACGACGGTAGGGCAAAATCAGACAAGTAACTCAACAAATAATATTGGAAAACCTGTGGTCAATCCCTCTACTTGTTCAATGTATTTACGCCCGGTAGACCAAAAAGAAATACTCAATATAATAAGGTTAACAAAAAATAAACATAGTTGCGGTATCGATGACATTCCACCAATTTTATTAAAGCAATGCGCTATAGAACTTTCCATTCCTTTGATGTTTTTAATTAATCAAAGCTTTCAAAACGGCCAATTTCCAAATGCACTTAAAGTAGCTTTAGTAAAACCAGTACATAAAAAGGGTGACAAACATATCCCAAGTAATTATAGACCTATAGCACTGCTCCCAACTTTTTCCAAAATATTTGAGAAAGCTATGTGCGATCAGCTATATAAATTCTTAGAAAAGTTTAATATTCTTGACGATGCACAAAATGGATTTAGGAAATGTAGATCAACAACATTAGCAGTTTATAAATATGTTCAACAAGCACTACAACATATAAACGACAAACAATATGTAATTGGGCTACTACTTGACATGACAAAAGCATACGACAAAGTTCTTTATGACATCTTATTAACTAAACTATATGGTTGCGGCGTACGAGGACCAGCTTATTCGTGGTTCAAATCATATTTACACAATAGGCAACAAATAGTACAAATCGAAAGTTACGACCATAATAAAAATGAGATCAAGACTATTCGATCACAAGAAAAACAAATCACTTGCTCAATCCCACAAGGAAGTGTGTTAGGATGCCCACTATTTTTAATCTATATTAATGATCTTCCAAAAACATTAGATAAAGAGAACACTTTACCAGTTTTATTTGCAGACGATATTTCAATATTAATAAAGTGTGAAAATGTAAACAACCCTAGTCTACAAATACAAGATACCCTCGAAACTGTAGATAATTGGCTCCAGAACCACAACTTGGAAATTAATAGTAGCAAAACTAAAATAATACAGTTTAGGTCATATAAAAAACCACCTCTCCATCTAAAAACAACATTCAGAAACATGCAAATAGAAGAAGTTAATACATTTAGTTTACTTGGCATAAATATTGACACACACGTTAACTGGAAGTCACACATAGATTATATAAAAGCAAAACTCTCCAGATTCTCTTACGCTCTTTTCCAAATTAAACAAAGCACTAACACACAAACTGCTATGGCTGCTTACTACGCATATGCATACTCATGGCTGCGATATGGCGTCATGCTATGGGGAAATAGTGTTAACGTAGAGGAACTATTCTTAATGCAAAAAAAATGTATACGAATTCTAGCCCAAATAGACAATACCGAGAGCTGTAAACCATATTTTATAAAATATCAGATGTTAACTCTGCCTTCCATATACATACTCGACATTTGTGTATTTGTTTTTAAAAATATCGACAGGTTCACTAAAGTGGAAGATACGCACAATGTAAACACTCGACATAAAAAGAGATTATGCGCTCCATTAACAAGAATCAAAATGTTAAGTGGAAGCCCATATTATATGGCAATAAAAATATATAATAAATTGCCAAACATATATAAAACTGAAAAATCAGTAACAGTATTTCAAAAAAGGCTAATTTATAGTAATTGTATTAAATTAATTATTATTGACATGTAACTTTTTGACATAGCTGTAATTTCTCAATTAGACTGTTATTATTGACATTTAATTTTTGACATAACTTTAATTTCTCAATTGAATTGATAGTATTTGACATCAAAATTATATAAAATTCATCGATAAAATTCATTATTATTAACATATTTTTATTTTTTGACATAAATGTAATCACTCAAATCAAAGTCAAGCACTATTTTACGAAAATAAAAAAAAAATACCTTAAAAGATGATAAATGATATTTATTTTGCAAATCGATTTTTAAAGAACACTTTTACATATAATTCTTTTTTTGACAGTTTAAACTAGATGAGGCCGGTGTTTCCTAGCTGACTACCCTGAGAAGAAACACCAAAACAAACTCAGGGGTCAAGTCTATACAGTAAACATGTAATGGTCAAATCTTATGAGAATTGTGCAGATTAGTGTCTCAGATGGTCTTTTGAGGAAAGAAGCACACAGATTTGAGTGGACCTGTCCAGTCAGTGCAAACATTTGTCAGTATTCGTGTTACTCAACTCAGGACTACTAAGAAGCTCAATAATGTAACAAAAATATTTTTGTTTAGTAGCTCAATGTTAGAATAAATTTATAGCCAGTATTTTCTCTATCAATAATTGTGTGAACTAGAAACAACACTTTCAATGTTTTGGGGCGACACTTAAATCAAGAAACAATTTAGACTAGTACAAAAATTGAAGAATGGTCCATTTAGATTAAATAACTTAAGACGACCCACTGATCACTTTGTCAATTACATTAGGCTATATTATAATGTGAATGTTGAGTAAGCATTTTCAAAAATCTGATTATCAGCCATCACAGTACACACAAACACACCTTCTGCAACAGTCTGTTTATATTCGTGTACATCGTCACAAGTTCGATTCGAACGAAAGCGCATACGTTATTTACGTATTTGACTTATTCCAGATTTCACAAAGAATCGGGTTACACCCTAATAATACGTAAGACTAAAATTCTAATCAATTTGTCAATGAAATTGTACAAACTCACATAAAACCGATAATGGTCCCCAATGGAGCAATCTGCGGAAGGGTGATGATGCCATTTAGGTGAGGTTACCGACCACTTAGTTCTATATAAAATGTAAAACTAATATCAAATTAACACATAATACATTTGCATATTATATCATTTTATATTACAAACGTAATAATACATTAATCACGGTTTTCGAAACAGCAAAATAACGCTAACTAGCGTTTAGTAAATGACATTGACAAGGACTGACAAAGTGACAATGACATTTTTTATTGTCTGTCAATTCCTGGTCTGACATCTATAATTACGTTTTGAAACGAGTACAGTTTTCAAAATCATGTGATTTCAAGTACAAGTAACGTGTTTGATTTACTTAATATATTAAAACAATAAATTATTTAGCCTGTGTGTGCGTCACAAATAATACTATAAAAGCCTTAATATTGAACATCTTAGTTCTGAACGAAACGTAAACCGTTTCAATAAACGCAATGCAATGCAACCTATTGTAGAAAGTGATTAATTACCGCCACAATAAAAATCCTATTATAGTAAATTAAAACGATAAAATATTTATTGGTGATGTATTATAAATTTAGAATAAATGTTGATAAAAATATCAACAATTAATACTTTAGTTAGGGCATAAATGCTGCGTAAATAGGCTTTTTACAATGTTGCCGCTACACATAAATATAAGACTTATGGTAGGTTCATGATTTTCTACAGTACTCATTCTGCATTATTAACATTTTTTGTAAATGCAGTTTATAGTTACAATATGAATGGATAGCTCTAAATAAACTGCACTAATATCAGTGCTAATATAAGACTTACATTTCTCTCAAAAAAGGGAAGAAGATTATGGCAGTTTTTTTATAACAACATCGGCTACCACGTCACGCAGGCAGTTGTCACATCGCGATATTTTTGTGACTCAAGGGTGTGTGCATTCTTTATGTGTGTTGTTCTACTTATGTGGATTATTAGGTGATATTCTTCTTTTTACCGGGTAAGTTAATGTCTAAATATATTTTTTATATAAACGAAAAACACCACTTTCATATTCCGAGGTAACATTCCGAATTTTTATCTAACGTTTTTGAGTGCTCTGCCGACTGCCCGGTGACCACTATTTTATTGTCATCGTTCGATTATGATTATTTTGTGTGAAAATGTATATAATGGCACTAAATAGAGCGTCTGATGAACGTTCTGCGTCCGTACAAGTAGGCGTTCAGTCACAATTTCCCAAGTAATGTCACGCGGCAGAGGAGCCGTCAGCCGCGGTGGAAATGTACGTGAACGAAATTATCGTTATATGAATTCTGTCTCGTTGCAGATTGTGATCCCAAGCCGCCAACATGCCGAAATCGGTGAGTACTCATGTTTACGTTGATTTGTTTATAACTGAGTTAGGTTACTGTTTGTTAATCTGTACAGTTTGTGTGTGTCGTGGATACGCGAGCCCACTGATTTCACCATCGCAATGTGATCAAACGACACATATATGACGCTGTATAAGCTTTGAGGAGACATTTTTCATACAAAATTGACTTTCTACATTGATAAGAATGTGAAAATGTTTAAGAAGCAACATCAGTACAAACATGGGCAAAAACTGTTGTTACAGCTTATAAGATGTGTTACTCTTGATCATATTGAGGTGACATTATAAATATTTATGTTATTAAATATCTCTTTTGAAAAGTAAAAGTACCAGTCTTGTGTTGAAGATAAGAGTATTTCGTAATATAAAGGAATTACATTATGAGTTAGTTATCTTGTTTAAAATTGTGATAACAAGAAATACATATTGTGCTGCTAGAGTATGTTGAAATCTAAATCTTGTCCAATAAGGAATATGTGTAGATTATAATGACATAAATACATTAGGTGCCAGTATTAATATTATTACTCAATTTAAATGACATTATTGTGAAACACAAGTGCACATAAAAATATGATTTCAAATCGGTTTTATATGTAGACATTGAATATAAGCCTGTAATATGCTTGAGATAACCAACAATAGAAAGTTATGGGCAAATAACATAAAAATGCATTTTATTTCTATTGGAAATATTCATCATTTATAACTTGTCACCTTCAACAAAAATGTTATTTTGTCAGAAGAAAAAAATGTGTGTAAGATGTTATCACTGATGACCTTGACAAACTGAATGAATGTGTGATAATAAGAAAGTGTGTCAATTTCAACCTGTTCTATCTATTGGATGCCTGATTAATGTTTTATTAAAATGAATGCAATCACCCTTACTACAAGTAGGCATTTGTTGTGTTATCAAGTGTCACTCTACTTCCCAGCTCATAAACACTGGATAAACTTACAAATGCTTGTAAATATGATTCATTTATTTATTTGCTATACATAAGTGATGAAATGTACACTTAACAAATAATAATCTTGAATTAACAAGAAGAAATGTCTTGACAATTCACAAATCTTAATTGATCAAGTCAAACCTCATTTGAATTTGAAGAATATATTAATTTTTAGTGTAGGCAATACTGACCTAACTTTAAAAATGGAACTGAGTCAAGCAATAAAAAAAATAAAGCTTGATTTAAACAAATGAGATGGCAGAGGCATTCATGATTCAGCCTCAATATTTCAATGAGTTCACTATGACATTGAATTTGTTATCAACGCATCCTGCTGGGCATTGAGTGATTATACTGTTCCTTTCAAGGCCCATGGATATAAATGTAGATAATTATTTAAAAATAGCCATAACAATGTATTATTTTGAATTAGAGAGATTAGAATAATGAAATTTAATTTTTAGTGATAGCCAACATTTTTTGTGTGTTTTGACTATCATAGCCAACTTTTTTTTCTGTTTTTTGACTCATCACAATTTATTATTTTTCTTTCACACTTTATTTTTATTGTGACCACACAAATATTAAAACCTGTTTTCTGTATCCATTTTGTTTTACAGATACTGGGTTATATAAGCAACGCGCTTGATTTAGGCGCGAATGATAACGCCTTGGTTAGTTCAAATGTTTGTGTTTGGTTTTCCCCTTTTGAAGTTTTTTTTTTAACCTGTAGTTGATTTTATTGCAACCCCTTTGTTGTTTGATTTGTCCCTAATTAGTGTTCATTGAGGCAGTGGGAACATATATAGTTACTGTATTTTAGAATTCCATTAGATATTTATTTTTCCATTAGATTTTTTATTGGTATAGCAATAGCTAATTTTTGGAAAAACATTAAGATCAATCCATGCATGCCTTATAGAAACACAATAGTCCCAAGTTCATTGGAATATAAACTCTTTAAGGTCACCTCCACCATTCATTTGAGACTAGTCTCTGTGTAGTCTATTAAAATGTAATGTAGTTATATGAAGTAAATACCATTGGCATGATTGCATTCTAATTTGCTCTCCTTGGTTTTTGTGGTGTGTGTGAAACATTCTAGGTAGCTTGTGAGAAACTAGATAGGTTTATAGATTTTTTTAAAGATTGTATAAAATTAGCTAACCTAACTACTCTCAATCTTTAAATTGAGAGTAGTTAAAAACCTGTCAAATTTTAGCACTAGAGTGTGACATGATCATAACTTCAAGCTCTCAATTCAGAGACTGATATCAAACTCATGTCAATTGATTTATGATCAGTTAGCCAATCAATATAAAATGCAGTTTGACATTTTTCTAATTTTTAGTTGATCAGTTCAGCAACTGAGTGTAAGACTATTAAATTTACAAAGAAAAGGATCATGAAATGTGATCTTGGATGTCTTTGTAATTACTGCAGACATGAACTAATTAATTACTCATTCAGTAAAGTAACATAGTGGTCTGTGTCCAAAGCTATTATTACTAAATGTGTCTGTCTTTATCTTTGGTGTGAATGGAATAGTAATTATATGCATGATGTGTAACTTTGTGCGTGATGTCCATATTAATAATTTAATTTATCAATATTCCATTACGTTACGGAAAAAAACAAAAAATACTAAGTAGCTTTATGTTGCAAAGTTATTTCATTATCCATTATGTCACAAAACTCGTTCCTTTGTGTTACAAGTTAACAAAATGCAAGTTAGTTCATGTCACGAAGGGTTGTCACTGTCAGTCGTAAATCTAATAACAAGTGATATAATGTAAGTAAGAAGCCTAGTTCAAGTGTGTCATCGGAAGGAAGCGGGAAAGTGGGGCGCGCGTTATCTGGTTAGCGGACGATGGCCGGTGCGCCGCTGCACCCGAGCCCGCGAGTCGCGACTCGACACATACCTCGGCCCATGTTAATGTACCTGTTAGCTACATTAGACCCATTAACATGGAGCTAGTTTACGGTACTACATTAACAAAATGGCGAAAGGATCTTCAATGGCGGTTTAATTCTGCAAAGCCTGGTGCACAGGTGTAGGGTAGCCAGCCTTTCGGAATTTTACAGGATGCATTTTTGAGAGTGTGCGCAGGAATTACATGACTTGATGCCACTATCGCCTCTCTACCGTCTGACAACCTGACGGCAAGATTACACCCTTACGTTGTTGACACCTCTATGTTCCGGACTAAGCGTTTCGCCTCGTCGTTTATACCGCGTACATCGAAAGACTGGAACAATTTGCCTGCTGCGGTCTTCTCGTCCGATTATAATTTAGGTGTCTGCAAGGCTACAGTGAATAGGCTCTTAATAAACTAGTACGATTCAACATCAACCATTGCATCACTGCTTACCAACAGGTGGGATCGCAGTCAAGCATTAGTTTCATCATTTCTGCCGATAGACGTCCACTTCTGGACATAGTCCTCCCCCAAATGTCGCCACAATGAATGGTCCTGTGCGTCTCGCATCCATCGGATACCCGCAACCTTCACCAGGTCATCGGTCCACCTTGTAGGGGGCCTTCCAACACTGCGTCTTCCGGTACGTGGTCGCCACTCCAGAGCCTTTGGGCCCCAACGGCCATCTGTTCTGCGAGCAATGTGCCCTGCCCATTACCACTTAAGTTTAGCGATTCTTCGTGTTATGTCGGCAACCTTGGTTCTCCTGCGGATATCTTCATTTCTGATTCGATCACGCAAGGAAACTCCGAGCATAGCCCTTTCCATTGCCCTTTGGATGGCTTTAAGCCTTCTGATGAGGCCCATTGTGAGCGACCACGTTTCGGAACCATATGTCAGCACTAGTTTATATCAATTAAAAAATAAAACATTCTTCTTTTAACTCGATGTTGGTTAAAACAACAACCTGGGGATCTTTAAGTCAAGAGTGAATATGTTACTTCAGGTATGCACGCTCCATCGTCGACCACATCGCCGCTTTCTATCAGATGAGATAGTGGTCAAGCGCGAGCTTATCAACAATAAAAAAAACTGTATTTGTGTTAGTAAATGACCAGGTTAATCGTAGCACCAGTAGCGTTTTGTATGTCCTCCAAAGTGCATGTGTAGGGATAGTATCGGCATTTCAACAAGTGAGCTACCGTCTGGAGAAGCGTGCGGTTCTCCTTTCTTATCGACAATCGATCATTACAAAAAAGTGTGACGGAGGTGTATATCGTTCACTCTGACGCGCACATAAAAAGTGTGAGGGAGGTGTATATCGTTCACTCTTCTGCGCACATAAAAAGTGTGACGGAGGTGTATATCGTTCACTCTGACGCGCACATAAAAAGTGTGACGGAGGTGTATATCGTTCACTCTGACGCGCACATAAAAAGTGTGACGGAGGTGTATATCGTTTACTCTGCCGCGCACATAAAAAGTGTGACGGAGGTGTATATCGTTTACTCTGCCGCGCACATATAAATAAGTAAAATATTATTTACTAGTTTCTATCAGCTGCTTCACCAGCGTGAAAGTATGTTTCTCCATACAAACTTAGGACGCCCAAGGGGGTGAATTTTAAAAAAAGCTTTCTTATCCTTTGTATACATTGTGCATTTCAGCGTCTAAGTCTAAGGGTTTAGGCTAGGCGATGACGAGTCAATGAGTAAGTCAGTATTTTGCCTTTCAT
Organism: Mythimna impura; assembly: GCA_905147345.3. Classification (NCBI taxonomy): domain Eukaryota; kingdom Metazoa; phylum Arthropoda; class Insecta; order Lepidoptera; family Noctuidae; genus Mythimna; species Mythimna impura. Next base: position 30,781,790 of record LR990344.1, read on the forward strand.
ATTAATACAGATCATCCAATTTAAAGCCCGTATCATATAAGTTAATAAAACGAATTTGAGAAACTTAACACATTGAGAGAGGTCCTACGATAGGTACGTCTCGTATCTACGTGATTATCTCGTAGGTGATTTCTTCGCAGATACCATAATGTGGTAAAAATGGTGGTGTGATTCAACGGCGTAAATACGATATTTACATTATTTTCCGAGGGGCCAAGCTATTGTTGGCAAGAAAGAAGACGACCCTCTGTTGCTAAATCCTACAAGTGGTTGTACTAAACGGCTCTTTACAGCTGTCCAGTCCTATAAGGAATTGAGGCGTGTTATGTTCTGTGTGTATGTGTTAATACTATCACAATGCGGCTCTAGATAAGCAAACTCCGCCTGCGATTCATTTCCGCCGATTACGAGTTGACGACACACGTAAAGGTAGTTTCACGTGGGACCTACTACTGAAAGCTAGGTGCAAGTAGAGAAGAGAAGGGCACGCCATAATTATGGCGATAAGTCCCCTCTTTGAGGAGTGGCTGGAAAGACCTCACGGCGTCCTTACCTACCGCATGACGCAGGTCCTCACCGGACATGGTAAGTTTGGGAGGTTCCTGCACCGGATTCGTGCAGAAGAGACGCCCGGGTGCCAACATTGTGTGGACCGCCCGGAGGACACGGTGGAGCATACGGTAGAGGTGTGCCCCGCTTGGGCAGAGCACCGCCGTGTCCTCGTGGGGGCGATCGGTGGCAGCGATCTCTCGCGCCGGGCCTTGGTACAGGCCATGGTCCGGAGCGAGGAGGAGTGGCAGGCAGTTGCCTCCTTCTGCGAAGCAGTAATGCTAGCAAAGGAGGCGGCCGATCGCGTGAGGCAACGGTCCTCACGCCCCAACCGCCGCCGGGATTCCGATCCCGATTTCCGGCCACCGTAGGCGCGGGCTTGCGGACGGTGAGCAATGGGTGGCTCGCCGTCCGATCGTCCGGTAACCGTCCGGACCGAGCCCAAGTCGTCGACGGCGCGTAGTGTTCCACGCGCGCCTCAAGGAGATGTCAGCAACCGTGGGGGCCCAGCAGGGTCGAAGCCTACTGGGGCCATGGGTGATGCGAAAGAGATCCCCGGGGCCCTGAAAAAAAAAATGGCAAAGAAGGAACAGGAGTGGGTTTTTAGTCAGTAAAAGTCTGACACTATCTCTCGCTCCGCCCAAGGGCGGGGGATGTCATTGGATGATTTTACCACCCGAAAAAAAAAAAGTGGAGAAGAGAAATGGGCCCTTCTTAAGAGGAGAGTCCTTAAGAAAAACTTACAGTTACTAAAAAGGCACTTACAGGTTTAAAAATTTCTTAAAATAGAAAAAAGTTGTTTAAAATTTAGTGAATTCTGCAAATAGAAAAGGTCGATTTAGCTGTTTTTGAAAGATCAAGGATAGGTTTGCAATTATCTCGCAGTGAAAGTGTTGGCACATCTATTTAGGTTCTTCATTATTTTTTTGGCGGTGCGGTGTATTTTTAGAAATTTAGAAAACTGTATTCAGCCTTATAATGTTCCCACTGCTGGGACTCAGGCCTCCTCTCTAAGAGAGGGAATGGGCCGTAATCCACAACACGACCCAGTGCGGGTTGGTGAATGTCACATGTCTTCGAATTTTTGGTTCTAGGACATGCCGGTTTCCTCACGATGTTTTCCTTCACCGTTTTGAGAGCAGTGGTGATTAAATAAATTACACAAAGTAATGCGCCTGGCTGGGTATGAACCCGCAACCTATTTCATGAAAAGGGTCGGATATATCGGGGTTATTGTCAGGACTTTGTTTTATAAATGTTCGGTTTATTTATTTGACACTGCTCACAAACGTAAAGTGTAGGTACATTTTTTTGCAATAACCGACTTCTTGTTAGAGCTTTCTGAATTTCTGAAAAAGGGGTTACAATTTGGCGAAAGTGATTTTAGCCACTGGATTGGTCGACTTAAGTCTATTGAAGTTTTAATCAATCAAATCAGTTTATTGTAAACTAGCTTATGCCTGTGGCTTCGCCCGCGTGAAAGTAGTAAATATATGCCCATGTTACTTAGTGATGTAATATAATTCTACTGGAGAAAGAATTTTTAAAACCGGTCCAGTTGTTTGTGAGTTTATTTATTACAAATATTATTACAAATCTTTCCTATATATAATATTAGTATTAGTATATACATGTTGTACAAGGTTTGAAATAAAAATTAAAAGTCTGAAACTTAGGCAAGGACACTGCACACAAATAACGACGGTGATGTTACAATAACTTCTGACATTTTTCGAAAATAAAAAAAAACTTTTTAGCTCTATATGTGTTTCCGCATGTTTGCAAATATATCAAATTAAATTGTGGAAACTCCTCACAAAACGAACGTGTCAATTTATAGTATTAGGTACCTCGTAAAGTTTATAGGACAGAATTTTTTTGACCTCGACAGTTAAGTAGGAGTTATTGGCAGTTCGCCGTCGATAAGTTACAATAAAATAAAATACATTTAGTTTAATACGAGACGATAAGGTTAGACTAAATTAGCTGAAGATGTAAATTGAATCGCATGTTATCTTGTTAGCGGAAAGCGGGCGATGAACCCGACAGGCCGGTGATATGAACCACTACCTATACTTGTAAACTGTAGACTTTTGTCTTTGATATTTCAGAACGAGTCAAAAACTAATAGGGTGAATTAGTAATATTAAAGTGGGTCTACTCTAGAAGAGCCGAGCACGAGCGGAGGACGAGCCAAGCTCAAATTCGTATAGTAATAATAATAATAACCACTTTCCATTAAAAGCGTCTAAAAGGGCCTTTGCGAGTTGGTTTCGGCTCCTCGTACGCCTTCCAAAGGTCCAGGACCATAGGGTGCTGAGATAAATAAATAATAAAAATAATATTCCACAACTGTCACACAACGCCGTCTAGTCCCAAGCTAAGCAGAGCTTGTGTTATGAGTACTAGACAACTGATAAACATACTTATATATTTCTAAATACATACTTATATAGATAAATTACACCCAGACACAGAACAAATGATCATGCTCATCACACAAACATTTATCCTGGGTGGGAATCGAACCCACGACCTCCGGCATAGCAGTCAGGGCCACTAACCACTGGACCAACAGGCCAGTCAGGTATAGTGTCTCTCGTGCTCGGCTCCTCTGAGTCAGTCCACACTACACGAGTTTGAGCTCGGCTCGTGCTCCGCTCGTGCTCGACTGGGGAGTCGAGCACGAGACACTACGAATTTGAGCTCGGCTCGTCCTCTGCTCGTGCTCGAGCGCGAGCTCAGAAAAGGTGGGCTTACGCTGGAGGTAACGTAAACCCACTTTTTCTAAGCTCGCTGCTGTGGCTCAGAAAGCATGTTAAATCGTTGGTCCGTCTGTTATTAATGTAAATCTTTGATAGTCCTTGCGGGTAGTTAGAAGCCAGGAACTCTGACACCAGTCTTGCCCAGTTACTGGGTTATGGACGTCAGATAACCGGTCGCTCCATATAAAATACTGTTAATCAGCTTCATCAGGCTAGGCTGGAAGCTGACGTCAACATATTTCGGTGAAGGTTAGGCAGATTGTTTAGTATTAGACACACTGCGAACACTTTTTAATTTTTGCCAGTTTAATTCGCGACAAATTGAATTCATCGCCACTAACACGAATATTGATTTTAGCGTCATTCATATGCGAAGCAGTAATACGAGCGAAGGCGGTGGCTTAAACCGTATGAGAGAGGACATCCTCGCGCCCAAGCCGCCGCCACAGGAAACGCACTGGGCATGGGGAGTCGCAGGTCGATTCACGGCATCCAAGGCACGGACTTGCGGACGGCGAGTGAGGGTGAGCTCGCCGTCCAGTTGGACGACCGGCTTGGTCTTCAAGTCGACAGCGCATCGTGTTTCACGTGTGCTTTAAAGAGATGTCAACAAAAGGGGCAGGGTTGCGAGAATGTTCGAAAGAGACAGTCCGTGGTCCCGGAACTCAAAGGGCAATTGAAGGAACACAAGTGTGTTTTTAGTTAGTAAAAGTCAGGTACTCCCTCTCGCCTCCACTCAGAGCGAGAAAAGTTATATGATGCTTTCAAACTTAAAAAAAAATAGCGTCGCTTATTTGATGTTGGTTTTAAAATCAACAGAACAGTTGTATTAAAAAAAGTTCCTCAAAAGTATGGGTTGCTAAGTAGTTGGTTGAAATTTTTACTTTGCGTTCAATGACATAGAATTTGTTGTTCCAAAATTTGATAATTATCTCTTATCCTGGAAACTTCAAAAAAATATTCGCAAGATAAGACAACCAATGAAAAAGTTCGTCGAACTCGCCCTTACACTAAACTAAACCAATCTCAACGTAGTCTCTGGAGCTAGCAACATATCGGCAATTTCTTGGTTGTATACTATATAGGAATCCAAAGATCCTATAAGACCTAGGCAACTTTATCGAGTTATTCATTACGTAATAAATCAAAACTAAAATAAATATTACATTTAGGGATACAATTAGTAATAGGAACAATCAGAAGGGGAAAAAGCATCATTTTCCTTTTTTATGTGCCTACAATGACCTCCATATAGCGGCGTTCAGGAAAACGATTCAGTCTCTTGCGATCCTGTGACAAGTGAAGTTCCCGGTCCAATAATATTTTATTCCAGAGAAATTTTAATTAAATTAAAATTAAAAAAATGCGCTTCAAAGTTAGTAAAATATAGTGTTCTGTTAATAACATATGAAAAGCATCCCTAAAGTGTTATTTTTTTAAAATCAAGTGTCTTTAAAAAAAAATATAACTAGTTTATAAAATGTCGATGTATCGAGTGGATCAAAAAGGCAACATCAAGTTGTCAGCAAATGTAAGTTCGCTCATTATTTTTAACACATTTTATCATAAAATAATTAATTAGAATCTAGTTTAAAATATTTAATCATAACGCTGGAGTGAATTTAGACGTCGAACATCGATATTTACTGAAATGTAATATAGTACCTATTTACCTAATGCCTGAAATATAATCATAAAAGAGATTGGAGGACGATCAGTACCTCTACCATGAGTTTAAGGCAATAGTATTCGTCGCTACTCGATATCGACGCAGTAAATATTTTGTATGGCAAATTTTGCAGCGCCTCTAGCGGTCACTTGCAGTACCAAAATCGGTAGTATGAGTCATCAAGTACAAAACCTATCGAATAAGAACTCGCTAGCGACTAAAGTTTTTAGTAGTTTCCTATAGAAAATCGGTACCATGAGTAACAAATTTGACAGGTGCTATCGACGCAAACCGTAACTACAGTAGTAAAGTAACTGACTAGCATATTGAAGGGTGAAAATGCAGGTCAAAAACGGTTGAACAATATAAATCGGCCGAGATTTTTCCAAACTATACAGGGTGTCTTTGACATCGACGCAGAAACGAATACCATGTCCAGTACATGATTCTGAACCCTCGGTGGCGAACTTTTTCGTCAGTTTATTTTTATAATTTAAAAAAAAAACTACGTTTTTTAATTTAAACTGTACGTGTTATTATAACATTTGTAGTGAAAAAAAATGAATGAATTACTTTTAAAATTAAAAATCTCTAGGGATTGATTAGAATAACGATTTTATCTACCCCGATGACTTTTCAATTAATTAATTTTTAATTGAATTTTTTTTTGTTTTTTTTTTACTAAAAATATCATCGGGGTTGGATAGAATCACGATTTTACACAGTTTAAATTTAAAAAAAAATACAGTTTTTTTTTAATTATGAAAAAGCCAACGGAAAATTCCACCACTGGGGGTCCAGAGTCATTTCCTGGATCCGCGGTATTCGTTTGTGCGTTGATGTTAAAGACACCCTGTATAGTGGTCAGCTTCCAGTCTAATAGATGCAGCTGAGTACCAGTTTTCTAACATAAATCGGCTTCCTACAATACCCCTAGCAAGGTTGTTGTCAGATTTTCTACCTTCTGACTATTCCTACGTAACCACTGTCAAATATCTTCGAATGACAGCAGGGAACAACGACATAACGTACTCACTTTCGGTATGTAATGAACGGTCTGAGGGGCTATTGCGTAACTCTGTTGACAGTTCAAGTGATGATCACTTGTTAACAATGTGCATCATTGAACTATCAAACAGCTAGTTTCGTATTGCCTATCTTCAGTGACCAACTGCAGTGACGTCATTAGCCACTGGTGTCTTTGATAGCCACCGTAACACGTTTTGACAGATGTTATTGTATCGATACTGTTAAAATTGCGTTTGTGTAAGCTTTTGTAGCTGTATAATAGTTGATAAAATTTTAGAGTGGTCACAATAGGTACCGTAATTTTTTATAATTCACCACATTTCCACCGTAGTTTGTTAGTCACTTGTGTGATACGTAATACCAATTTTATGAAATTGTCAGTTGACAACTAAGTTTAGTGTGCAACGAATGCTAGTTGTCAACTGTTATTGAAAAAGTTAGCCAATAGCCCCCCTGAAGTGATGACTGATCTCCTTACCGACCTCAGCTGGCGTTGCCCAGCTTTGAGGATACACTGTATCATTGTTATACAAGCCACTTGTTCCTCAATATATATAGTTGAACAATAAGGGATAAAAATATGCGCCTGTATTATGTTAAAAACGGGAAAACGAAAAATCCTAAAATTCATACTGCCATAATCGGTTGTGGTTTAGTTACGAATGTTTGACTGCAATTTTGTTTGCAAAGCATAATTAATATGATACCAAGTTCTGATTTTATTTTAATTAGTACCTCCTTATTTATTATTCCCTATTTAGCTAAGTGACAAAAAAAGGCTACTGCTTTGTTGCTCTTATGAATATACCTACGTAAGTGTTAATTAGCTGTTAATCAACACCTAGCAAGGCAAACTTCACTTGAAAAGCAATACATGTAATAAGAAAGAATTTAAACGATGGGGGAGCCAATAGAACCTTCGCGCACTGATGAACTTAGGCACTTATATAACAAACTAAACAAACACAGGTGTTTAGATTGAACAAGATTGGTGCAATCAGAGTTTATCACTTAAATGTGTACATAAACGGAATATTAGCATTAAAATAAACTACTTACATTACATATAAATGGTACTTAATTGTGCTGATAAACGCGCGACTTGCGCTACACGTAATGTGTAATACACTCATCGATTGGATCACTATTCGATTTAGATGTAAGAAGGAAAAAAGTCGCGAGTTTGTAGGCGGTGAGACCGTGTGAGTGAGGTGTTTGAGGACGGTGAGGTGACGGTGAGCCGGTGAGCGCGTGCGCCGGCCTTGAGCTCGGGGCGCGCGCGCATCCCCGCGGCGACCGGCCGTTCAGTTCAAACTGTACCGCCGCGTCCGCCAGACGCGGCTCATGTGCTACCACAGGATCTTATAAACAACCTTGTGCAAGTGACATTACCCAGTGCGTGTGACCCAACAACAGCCACCATGGTTGCCGGCGGCAAACAGGTCAGTTACATAACCAGGACGACTCTACCATCGACAACAAATGACGTCCGACGTACTTTTTGCAAAGATCGCAAAAACCGCAGAGAATCTTCTAGTGCTTAATGCAATACAAAATCCTTTGAGACATAGTCTTTGAAAACTGGTTCTCAATATATCGCCCAATGTCCTCGCACTTAATTTTGAGGGTATCCTGTTCAGGTGCCTTAGTCACCTGTACTGCATAATTAAGTATTACCTCAAATAAGTGGATGCGTCACACGGTCACAGTGATCACGATCACTAAAAGTGTGAAGTCAGCATAGCAACAGGTGGCCAGAGCCACCTTGGTTTCGTCAAACGAATAAATAACATTAGCGTGATCGTCGAGAATCATCATGTTGACTGAAATCATAAGTTACGGTGATGTCATCGCAACGTAAACCCGCAAACTCCAAGATGGAGTCGGTCATGGCTTTATTATTTATTTTGCATCATGCAAACGGTCGTAACCGTCTTTTTGTTCCCCATCCCTGTCCCACTCGCATGACGGAGCGAGATAGAATCACTTTCCTGTTTCGCCAAGGGTCTGGTGCTCTCGCTTTCGTTGGGTCTTTTGTCTTGAATCAACTTCCAGCTCATGATGAAAAAATCTAATATATGTACTCTCGAATGTTTTTATCGATCTAGCTCGTTTATGACTAGGTAAACTTACGAAGAATTTTACTGTGTTTATCACCGATACGAATGTAGTACAATATAAACGTGTGAATTCTTGATTACTTTTATCGAAATTAACACAATGAGTTGTAATGAATTTTATCTTATCGCCATTATAAAACTGTATACGCTTTGGTTGCCAATAAATTGTTAAAATACATAAAAGTCCTTAGTGTAGTACTAGATCTTCTTCTCCGTAAATGTAGCTGAGTATCTGCGTCACGAGATGCAGATGCTGACTTATCATTAAACGGGCTCATTACAGCGTTGGGCGCATTCTAGCACTAGTTAATTATAAAACTTGCCCCATCAGCGCCACTTAAATCACGTATTACTAATGTATGAAGACGTTCAAGGTTTTCCTCATCTGTTAGATTGTTAGGGTTCAGAAAAAACATTTAATCACTTCTTGTTGTTTTACAATTTTAGACTTATTAAAGTAATTTTTGTTGACTTGCCTTAGCTTTGAAATTAAATCATTTTCTTAGTTTTGCACGGAGACAGGTTAAATATTCTCAGAAATATTCTAAGCTTATCTTTTTTATCCTGGAAGAGCAAAACTTGAGGTATCTATCTTTTTTTTTTCATTTATTAACCGCGCAAGTGTACGTCGCTCAGAAACGAAAAACGAATTCGATTTTTCGACAATGTAAAGAATGTTAATTGAGGCAAGAAATGTTAATTAACAGCATATCCTAATGTAAAAGGGAAGCAGTTTTTATGATTATGATAAAAGAAACGTATGGCATAGAAATAGTTTTAATCTGGAAGATAAAGGCCGTTGTGTTAAAATATTCCAATATTTCCAATAAGCCAGCGATCATTACTGACAACGATCAGAGAAGAATAATAAGCTGTTTAGCAGAAAGGTCAGCAGCTGGTGTTTTGCTTAATGAACATACAATAGACAGAACCTTACTTAGGAACAAGACATGCAACATAGAGACAATAATTGATACCTGCATATAAGTACCTGCAACATCACGTTATCACAATGGCAGCACGTGACATCGCAGCTTCACTTATTTATTAGAATAACTTCTAGCGTTATGCAAGTTTATTATTGGATCTCTGTCTAATCAGAAACAGATCAATAGCACGAAGCAATCATATGACCAGAAGTTCCCTATTTACGGGCCTCTGATTGCCGTGAATGTGTCTACGACCATCCAACGGTTGGCAACGACCATCTCAAGTTCTCTGAGGTCTCTAAAGAAAAGTAATCCGTGCAAGTCTGGACTTATAGAAACTTAGCCCCACCTGATGCATCGATCGATCTTCGCGGAGGCCATTAAGCCATAAGCCCCTCATTCATTACAGCCTGTACTTGAATTTAATTTGACGGTCGATATGCTCTATGCCCATGTAGTGCCGTTTCACTCCGTTTCACTTACTCACACACTATTGCGATTTCTAAAGCACAGCGGAATTTCTTTTTCTATCACCTCGGATTTTTTGAGTCTCGCTTTTGACGAAACTTCGTGAGATTCGCGGAGGTGTAGCATTTTAATTGAGTCAGGCAGCAAGATTGTGGGGATTTTGTTAAATTTTCACTTGACGTACTTTGCAGGTTTAATTTGGACTTCGGCTCCTACAATAGTCCAATGCACACAATACCAAATAAATCCTATTTGTTTGATATAAACGGTGCGATTGACGTCAGAAAAGTAATGCTTCTATAGATCCTCTATACCTAATGTCTTCAGTATTTTAAAACGACAGGATGTAGGATCTTCCGCAAGGTGCCATAACAGAAGCGATCGTATACATTTTAGCCACGTGTTACATCCATCTGTCTGTGCACCTGTTACACCACCCTCGATCTATCTCCCCTTTGCCACCTCCCTGCCTCTTGGCGGCGGGATTTTTTGTGCACACAATTTTACGTTCAACTTAGTTCTGTTTCCTTTCTGTAATTCTATTTATCATGCCGTAATTGTCCTAATGTCTCATGTGTTATATCATCTGTTTGCTTTTCATGGTAAGTTTATGTACGGTTTATCTACATTAGCTTACCTACTTTGAATCTAGCGACATTGTAGTTTATTCAAGTCTGTAATTTTAAAGACTTGCTGGTTTTTTTTTTTAATTTATCTTTAAGTTTTGTAATATCATTGCGCAAATTAATATCTAATTTATTAATTACTTAACTTAGTTCCCGTATGAATAATTACGAATATACAAGTTTTCAAAATACCGGTTCTTACAACTTTTTACCTCCTCGCGCCGACCTCGCGACCCTAGTTCAAAGTTAATAATTATGTCGTCAAATGTACTTGCAACCAGTATATTTAATGTATCTTCATAATTATCATTAGTTCACCTTGGTCACCTCATGTTACTTCCTACTTAGCTAAGATACAGCAAGGACATCATCCTACCATATTTTTGATTCTTGAATATTTTTCTGTGAAACAATAGAATGGGTCTTTGTAAAAATGTTATTGTTATTAACATATTGGACAAGTATGTTTCAAATAGGTGTATAATTTACGTTTTCACGGTAGTAGTGAGATGAAAACAAAATTCGCTTCTGTTTAGAGCAAGATGTTGATGCCAACACGTTGTTTCGATGTTGGAAGCAGATGTTAAACAATGTCTCAATATAAATTATGTAGTATGTTGTGAACTAGGCGTGTGGTCCTCGTCTAGGAATAGGCCTACAAATTTTGAAATTGAAGAATACTAGCAACCCGCTCCAGCTTCGCACAGGTGTTAGAAATCTTTGAAATTCTGGGCTTGGCCCCACTATAATATGCATGTATTATACTTCTAAATGTTTCTCGTGTATCACTCTGACTATTGCCGCGTGAAAATCCATTCAATAATTTCTGAATTTTTCGCGAACCGAGAGACAGATGTGGTGGGGAACTATGTTTTATAATATGTAAGAATTATGGTCTTGTGGTTAGAGGCTGACAAAAGTAACTACGACAAAATGAAAGATACAAAAGACACTATTGATTTTTTTTTAAGACTAAAATGCAAGCTAATTATAATGCGAATCAATCCAATGTAAAATCAGACTTCAGAAACAAAAAAGAAGTAAAATTGTCGAAAAGAAGCTTCCAACTTAGGTATAGTATAGGGTATATTAGGTATATTATAGGACTGAATAATATTTGGAAGACGCTTATTAATATAACTTGTATTCCTATTTATAGAATCCGCAGCACATACGGTCGCCATACGCGGTTCGTAATCATAGCACTATCTATAATACGTTACTTGTGTATTTAGGTGATGTCATGTCTCCCTAGTTTGTAGAGATGCGGTCATGAACACCAAATGTCGGCTAAGACATATAGACAGTTATGTAGAATTTTAAGGCAGTATAATAATATATATCATGTTATCGGTAGATATCTTTGCAAAAATGCAAAAACTAGACAGACGATTATAATGATACTTACTTGCCTTTGGCATTGTTTATGATATGGTTCCATTTAACTTTTTGTTCGTTAAAGATAATCGTACGCGATTGCCATTCCCCGAAGTTGTAGAAATTCAAATGGATAACTGTAATGTATATGGACGATAAGCTAATTTATCAATTGTTTGTCCTGTCTCAAGCATAACATTGGAAAACCCAAAAAATATGTAAGTGCATATAGAAATTTGGGCGCATCCAACATATTCCTTATCCCTATAATATAAAAACTATCCACATTGCGAAACTAATTTATTCATAGGATAACAAGAAATGATCGGAATATGGATAGGATTTCCTTGACATGCGACTGGATTTACAGTTAATACGTGATTACTGGCCAACATGGCCTTTAAAGTATCGATTCACTAAACAACTCGAGTTAGTGTCACGAAAGGAAAATGGAAACTTGTAATATACGCACAATCACAATACTTTAAACCATCCTTCTTTATTAACGCATATCAATTTATTAAATCCTTTTATTTGCATTCTAACCTTATTCAATGTGACACTGACCTCTCGAGCTAAAGACCTCTTTTTACCGATATCACATGACTCATTTTCCAAATATAAACATTGTGCATCCATAACCAATATTATCTATATATATAAAAGAAAGTCGTGTTAGGCGATTATCACACGGCACCGCGCGCCGCCGCGGAGGGCGGTGGCGGTAAAGCGGATTTCGTAGCGGTACCCCGCGCGGTAAGGCGGTTTACGCGCCTGTCCGCGCGGTTGGATTTAACGCGGATTTGACCAGTTTGATCACAGACACTGGCAAGAATGGACGCTGAAGTGGTGGCAATAATCTGGCTTTTATGGCGTAAAAAGAAATTAAAAAGAAGATATTGGGTTCATCCATTTTTACGAAGCAGAACACTAAATAGGACATTCATGTTATTCTATAAAAGTTTGAGAAAACACGAAGATAAATTTTTCAATTATACGCGAATGTCTACTTCTTCATTTGATTATTTGCTAGCAAGGATAAGACAAGCAATTTCTGGAGTAAATACGAACATGCGTCCTTGTATTTCACCGGAAGAAAAGCTTCTTGTGACCTTGAGGTAAGTGAAAAGAAAAAGCACATTTTTCCAATTTATATTTTTATTGTTTTAAATAAAATCTGTCAGTCAATCATTCTGATGATTGAATCTACCTCAGTCTTTTTAATGATTATTTACTAAGTACTTTTGTTTTGTTCCCTCATAGCCTAAAAAGGAACATTTTTAAATTTTTTGTAGGTACTTACATCTAATTATAATTAGTAATTTTAATATCTTATTAATCAAATCACAGTATGTTTTTCTTAATCACAGGTTAAATCACGTATTTATATCTACCTAAAACTAATTTACATAATCACAGTTTTCTATCTTCCGTACAATATGGTATACACTATGGTTTTAAAACAGTGATAAAATCTCTGATTCATCAGTAATGTTTGAATGAACTGTGGCAGGTGTTGCCGGTATTGCTTCTGTAATATTATCTGTAATTCCGGCAGCAGAGGTCCCTTGGTCATTTTGATGGTTATACTGCATTACTTCATAGCGACTGGAATTGAGTGTATATGATGAAGAATTCGTAAAATAACCCTGATTTTGATTATTAGCATAGGACATTACAGCGTCGCTTGGTTCTTTATAATTGTACATTTCATCTTGAGCTTGTGATATGCATTTAATCATATTTATTTTCACGATTGACTTCAATCGATCGGGGACTTTCTTGAAATCAGGCACCAAAGAGAGCATAAACTGTCGGTCAGGATCTTCTTCGTTTACTTTTTTGCTCATTGAAGATTTCAGAGTATCGATTAATTCTCGAGTCATCTCTTCAGAATGATCAGATTTCTTTCTTTTTGGACTGTCTTTATATGGTCCTCCAACCGATTCCTTACCTTCCCCAACTGATTTATCGTCTGCAGCAGACAAACTATTCTCAGTTTTATTTATTCCAGCGTAAGGTTTTAAAAATAACAATTGATTATAAAATCGATATTGATTATTTTTCTTAGCTCCCGCTCCGCTCTTAATGTTTTTTTGCCTTCGGCACTCCTTCATGAAGGCGTCTCGAAGGTTTTTCCACTTTATTTGTAGCGAGCGCCCTGTAATAAAAAAAATATATATTTCAGATACCTGGCCACGGGGTGTTCCTTTACCGATCTGCATTACAATTATCGACTTGGGATATCAACCATACGAAGTATTGTGGAAAAAGTATGTGATGCATTATGGGATGTAATGAAAATGGAGTGTTTTCCCGAACCTACAACTGAAATGTGGCTAAATATAACTGAAGGATTTAAGTCAAGAGCTAATTTTCCTCATGTTTTAGGTGCCTTAGACGGTAAACATGTGCGTGTTATCAAACCGTCTCTAACTGGATCCCTGTACTACAATTATAAGCATTATTTTTCCATCTTACTTCTGGCTATATGTGATTCTAATTACAAATTTATATATATTGACATCGGTGCTTATGGGAAATGTAGTGATTCTACAGTTTTCCGTGATTCTATTTTTTATCAAAAACTTCAAGATGGAACTCTTAATATACCAAATTCCTCTGCAATTACTGGTATCATCAATCCCGTGCCATATTTTTTTATCGGAGATGAAGCTTTCAATATCTCAGACAAAGTTCAACGACCCTATGCAGGACATCACTTAAATTACACTAAAAGAGTTTTCAATTATCGCTTGAGCAGGGCACGTAGGTATATTGAGTGTGCATTCGGTATCTTAACACATAAATGGCGTATATTTCAACGCCCTTTGAACGTAAACAGAAATTTATCGATAAAAATTATTAAAGCATGCTGTATTCTTCATAATTTTGTTAGGGAAAGACATGGCGTTGATTTTAAAGATATTTTATATACGAACAATGAGACAGAGGGAATAGTTAATATACCTATAGACAATAATTGCAGAGGAAGTACAAGCGCTGCAGTGATCCGTAATAATTTAGCTGATTATTTTGTAAATGAGAACACACTACCATGGCAAAGTAAATATGCATAGATTAAAAATAAATATAGTTTTTAAACTTACCGAGTTCTTTTTTATCTTTATCAGAAGTTTCTTCTGGCTCCAAATATAAGGTAACAATTTCTTCCCATTGTTTCATTTTAAGGAGTCTATCACTATATTGTGTTGGGCACGCCATAATTATGGCGATAAGTCCCCTCTTTGAGGAGCGGCTGGAAAGGCAACACGGCGTCCTTACCTTCCGCATGACGCAGGTCCTCACCGGACATGGTAAGTTCGGGAGGTTCCTGCACCAGATTCGTGCGGAAGAAACGCCCGGGTGTCACCATTGTGTGGACCGCCCGGAGGACACGGTGGAGCACACGTTGGAGGTGTGCCCCGCTTGGGTAGAGCAACGCCGTGTCCTCGTGGGGGTGATCGGCGGCGGCGATCTCTCGCGCCAGGCTTTGGTACAGGCCATGGTCCGGAGCGAGGAGGAGTGGCAGGCGGTTGCCTCCTTCTGCGAAGCAGTAATGCTAGCAAAGGAGGCGGCCGATCGCGTGAGGCAACGGTCCTCACGCCCCAATCGCCGCCGGGATTCCGATCCCGATTTCCGGCCATCGTAGGCGCAGGCTTGCGGACGACGAGCAATGGGTGGCTCGCCGTCCGACCGTCCGGTAACCGTCCGGACCGAGCCCAAGTCGTCGACGGCGCGTGCTGTTCCACGCGCGCCTCAAGGAGATGTCAGCAACTGTAGGGGCCTAGCAGGGTCGAAGCCTACCGGGGCCAAGGGTCTGATTCTGAAAGGAAGACTCGGCCCTGGTACGAAAGGCAACGAAGGAACAGGAGTGGGTTTTTAGTCAGTAAAAGTCTGACACTATCTCCCGCCCCGCCCAAGGGCGGGGGATGTCATAAGATGATTTTCCCACCGAAAAAAAAAAAAAAAAAAACTATATTGTGTGCTTTTCATGTCCCATATAGCAGAGCGACTTTCAATCTCCGAAATAAACTTTTCAATATCAAAATCCATTTTTAAATTGCAACACATTCTGCACACACGATGATTCGCGCGGTAATGCGGCACCCCGTGTGTGATGCACCGCCCCTCAGCGCGGCCGGCCGCGCGGACGGGCGGTGGCGGTGAGAGCACCGCTCGAACGCGCGGTCAGGCGGTGTACGTGTGTTAGGCATCGACGGATTTAATAGAGATCAATGCGACATGAGATCCGCTTCACCGCCAACCGCGGCGGTGCGCGGTGCCGTGTGTTAATCGCCTTAGTTACTTCACTTATAACTCAAGAACGGCTGAACCGATTTAGCTGAAAATTGGCAGGGAGGTAGCTTAGAACCAGGAGACGGACATAGGATACTTTACTTTTTTTTTTTTTTTTAGAGTAGGGTAGAGTAGGGTAGAGTAGGGTAGAGTAGGGTAGAGTAGGGTAGAGTAGGGTAGAGTAGGGTAGAGTAGGGTAGAGTAGGGTAGAGTAGGGTAGAGTAGGGTAGAGTAGGGTAGTGTAGGGTAGAGTTGGGTAGAGTTGGATATAGTAGTCAGTTGACGGGAGCGAAGCCGCGGGCAAAAGCTAGTTATAAATAAAATCACTCATATCCTCATATTGTACTAATTGTTGTCAGTCTGTAGTTTCCTAATAACAAGCGGTCGTTTTTCTGTCGCATGCCGCGTGACACACTAACAGGGACCGTGATTATAATACAAAATTATTTTCACTGCTTATTGGTAGTTTATAGTCACTATTATTCAAGATTTTCTAATCAGGTAATGGTCGGACATTAGGCCAACTAATGGCGCATCTCATATCGTTAGCTATTTAGTAATACCCAACTCGCGAGTGGTTGCGACAGGTTTCTTTATCATCATGCGTAACGTATTTTGTGTCTTTCGGCGATAAGTACGTCTTCAGATTAAAGTATTGCATCGGTATCTTTCTTATCATGAGCATCTGTTCTGAACAAAAAATAAACTCACTCTCCAACACATGTTTCTTCATAATAATAGATCTAAGAAATTACATGCTCACTTTCTTGAAGGCAAGTTTCGCGTGCAAAGCAAAGCGAGCAAATTGGTCGTAGCTTATACAAACATCCGTCGTTTACACAGGCGATAACGTTCTAGTCGCAACACCGCCTTCTTATCTCGCGTTAGTTTCTCAATCTCGCCCTGATGACTCAGCTGCATTATTAGTTTCTTCATTATCATCGTTGCCATCCTTGGGTTCGGAATGCCTATAATTTTATTTACCAAAAAAAGGTAGCCTGAATTCCGTTAATTAGAAAGTGTGCCATCATTTTGTTTAGATTTAGGTTTTGCATAGCTGTTATGTCAATCATCGACGAAGCAAAAATGAAACTTGCTTACAAAACTGACATTAGGGACTCTATTCTCTGAGAGTAAATCATACCTAACAAACATGCAGCGTTGAAACTGATCGGAAGCAATTAGATTCGTCTATCGCAACTTGTCTCGACTGTTCCCGTTGCCATGTGGCAGTTTCGTCGATACACTATATGTGGAATCATCAACATGTGACATTGATGGCCGTGTCGTACGTTCATTAGCTTTTAGTTACGCATCTATGAACGTAAATATAACTTTACTCGCGCGTTCGTGTCCCCATTATATAAAATTATGAATAAAACAGGTTTACTAACTTGGTTTGTGGTAGAGGAAATATTTCAAATTGACAGATGACCTTCTGACTTTTTTTTTACGAAAACCTTTTGAGTTACATCATACTACAAAAGTAACACTTGATCAGTTGCTCGGCACCAAACATAATATCTTATGTTAGACACTACATTTCATTTTGGAGCTAGTCAGGTTATTTTTCAGTTTATTTCTACTTCACAGCACACACCTCAGATATTTTGTGCCAGGATTTACTGAACACACAAGAACAGATTAAAACAAGTGTTGACATAATGATGACGAATTGTCTAGAAATCTTCTCCAAGCGTGTAAAATATGCATCATTTGTAGAGCAAAGTCGCGACTTTACACCGATCACATTTACATACATTTCACAGTAGAAACTAGTTCACTTTAAATTAACGACATTGAGAACATTCGAGTTATTTTTATGAACGCTATCATTGTCCTTTCCTTAACCTTATTACTGGAGGTTAGGAATGGTTGTGTTATAATTTTAAATAATCAACCATGCGGGCTGGTTGACAAGCTATGAGTTATAGGGGAAGACGAGAATAACCAAGGCTGAATAATAGCATAGAAATAAGGATGCTTTTTAAAAGTAGCGTTATCGATGGCTATGAATTATTCTATAAAGCGAGATCATGAAAAATATGACAGCATTTTTAAAAGAGGATTGTACATATAAATACTAAATAGCAATTAAATAACGAAAGTATAAACTCAGTGGTAACAAGGTTTCCCACTCATGAACATAAACATGAAAGATCCTGGTTGGCTGCTTTTTATTTGCTGTTTATGTTCTGCGCTGGCTCGGCGCCAAGCTGCGCTTTCTGATTATATTCCGGTCTTCAGCTCTTTGAACTTTGACCTTCACTGAAAGTATGTATTTATGTTATCATGTACTTAAAAATCGATTAAAGATAACATGAAATTATCAATTCAAGATATTTTATTATCTAGGATAAGTCATGACTTGTGATGAAGAAATATTTGAATAATGAATTCTTCGTTAATTACTGCTCCTACAGTCTACCAAATTTTAAATCTTATATATTCATCACAGACTGGTTTTGGGTCAGCGTCGAATCCGAGATTATAAAGGTTTGCTAGCGAGGCGTAAACCGCTATCAAACTATTTATCGATACTATTAAAATGTTGTGTCCTCTCATTACTATCGTGCTTAGAACTGTACTATGAATGGGCGGTGTGTACATCTATTGTTACCACTTTGCAGATAATATCTCCGACCGTAGCTAGCATTGTTAGTGTAATCATGTTTTGATTACTAGGATTCGATGTAGAGTCATCGGCTACTGCGAATGCTTTAACTCTGGTATTTTAGTCTATTTTCGTAATGAGTTGGTTTACAAAATTATAACTTTATATCTTTTCACTTACTTTGAAAATTAGATGTATACAGGTATGGTATGTTCGTACGTTTGCCGGACTGGGACCTAGGCTTCCCTCACATTTTGTTTTGACTTGATTCTTATTATTTTTATCTCAAGTAATGGCATGTTATTCTTCTTTTTGCAATCAATATTACTAATAAAGACATTATAAATCTCTCTCATTGGCCTTCTCCGGCTAATACATATTAACCCTTACATTAACAAGATCATAAGACATGCTTAGGACATACTGAAAATTTCTGGGTTCTGATAAATAAGACTGGATATAAGACTTACGATACATTGATTGTTTTTCAAAGTATATTCCCTCGCAATTGATGCAAACCTGAAACCACTATACAAAGCAGTTGGACTAGTCTTCTTTAGGGACCTCTTCAATGGCTTTATGGTGAGCGCATTCACCGCCGATTCAGGGCTCGTAAAACGAGTGCCTCTAAGTTTGTCTTTAATTTTTGAAACAAATAGAAGGCGCAGGGTGCGAGGTCCAAGCTGTAAGGCGGATGCGTCATCATTCTCATATTTGAAGCCTTCAAATAGGCTTCTGTTACCTTAGCGGAATGTGAGGATGCGTTATCGTGGTTGAGAAGTATATTGCTTCGAGGACGCTTTTCGCGATCTTTTTCTAAGACTGGGCAAGCATGTGTTGACTTACCAATCTGCAGTCACTGTCCTTTGATCTTCAAGCGATACTGTAGTGTAATGTCCTGATTTGCCGAAAAAACAAGCAACCATTTTTTTACCAACACTTCGACTTTTCTTAACTTTCGTCGGCAAAATCTTCAAAAGGAAAGACTCTGACGACTCTGCCGACTGGCTTTTTCTTTCGGGTTCAAAGCAGTAGCTTCCGAACCTTCAAATGCACAATCATGCTTACCATCAGGTGAGATGGTGGTCAAACGCGAGCCTATCATTAATAAAAAAAAAAAAAAATCATGTAAAATGTTTTGCACTTGGCTCATTCCAATGCCTAACTGGACGAATTTGCTCTAAAGTAGTTTTTTTTGTCAATATGTCGAGTCTGTAACCGCAGTCGCCGGCCGATCTTCACGTACCTCGTCATAGAGATGATCACATCCACGTCTAAATTTTCCAAATCACGAATACATAAAGCTGCGACATGGTGCTTCATCACCAAATGCCAACTGAAGTCTCTGACAACTCTGTTATTGACTTAAACCACAACGAAAATCATAAAGAAACATTGGACGAAAATGTTCACGAGTTAAATAAAATTCATTTTGATAGCGACACACCATCTTCGAAAGGACGCCACAATGAAAAAACAAATGACAGTTTCCAGAAGAGTTCCATTTTCGAATTCTATAATTACGTAGTATAGATATATCTGCATTAATGATATACCTAGAATGATTACCCTGAGTTCCCTATATTACCTAATCATGTTGTACCGATGTGCTTCACGGCCCTGTCAACCTCATCTATTGTTCTGCCCGTCCCCCTTTCCATCTGTTTATAAAGTGGATAGATGCAGAATTTCTAGGAAACGAAGACCTTGGCCATAATGAAAAAATATTGTAGCGGTTTCTGTAAAATTGCAAAATAAATAGAAACTATTTGTTTAGCAATTTCATTTGCGTGGACTGCGATCGTTTACTAGAATTTTCATTTGAATATGGTTTATAAATGTTTGTCTAGAGTTGTTTCGTGAATTCTTTAAAAAAGCTTCGTTTGATTCTAAAGTAAACACGCAAGATTTTGTCTAAAGCAGCCGTGAACCTCAAAGAATTAATCCGTCCTTATCTATCTGCGGTAAGAGTTGTCATAACGATAAAACATGATCAAACAATATCCTTCCAGCACAGGCCGAACAAGTGTTTATCCTTAGGATTATTTGTGGCACCGTAGCATTAAGAAAAATTGTCAAGTAACATCCCTCTTTACATCGTCCCATAAAAGTAAAGAATCGAACTATACTAAAAGAGATCATAAAAGGACGTTGATAAAGTGCGACAGTTGAAGTAATACCATGACATAATCGCCCCGGAAGATCGCATCCGCTTGGCATGCCACCAACTGTACAACATTAGATACCGTCGTTTACGTTTCTTCTATTCCTGTTATGATTCCAATATTTATGTTTATTTCAGTTCCTATGAGTGAAACTTTATTGCCGTGAGGTTTGATTATGTTTTGATATGCATCTACTCTTCCTTTTCGGTTTTTATCAATGTATGTGATGCTGTTTTAGGTTAATATTCCTTGTTCTTTTGTTGTAACTGATAGGTACATATGAGTAATTGTTGTCGTAAGTGCATCTGGCGACATATTTGATAAAGCATGTGACCTTATATTACTGGAGGCATATATATATTATGACGGAACTGAATACGTATTTCCAGATAAATTACGCTGTAGTTTACTACAGTCAAAATTACTTAAGCGTTGTAAAATTGTTAACAAAACTATCAAATAATAATTTGAAGGTGAACCAGAAATAGTTTTGGACTTCCCTAGCTATTAATGATTCACACAACTTGTGCCGGTAAAAAAAATATTCGTATTATCAAATACGTGGACAAGCGAGATCTTGTCAAAGTATTTGAATTGCAAATTCAGTCGATTAATTTGGTATCTATCGAGTCTTCCACCAATATCAATCTAAAAATGTACTATCGTTACACGCTCGTCAGCATTTGGGTATAAGTATCGAAATCGATTCCATCAAGCTAGGCCTTATTAGCTACTCGTAATTTTATCAATATAGCTTTTCCACTATATGAAGTTCTCTATATTATTATGTTGTTACGGCTCAAACTACCTTTAGGTATACGGACTTATTACCTCCATAGGTATAACAAAGTCGGTTGGCACACATCTGTTGTGTACAATGCCGTTTGCGTCCGTTCCACTATTTTCTTTGCCATATTCGATGTGACACTTAAGGTCTTTTACATCGGAACAAGGACGCACGTATCCATTTATACAATATGGAAACAACAAAAACAAGTAATATAATAATACTTATAAAATAAAATATAAGTAATTTAACAGTTAAAATGAATGAGTAGAGAAATCTCTCATCAAGATTAAAGATTTCTCCAAAGCTTAGCTCTTTCGCGCTAGTGTTGCAATATTATGCCAAATATGTGCGATTCACGCGTAAATTAATATTGATGCACATTCTCGAGACTAAATTACCTATTAAATGTAAATCACTCAAGATCTTTTTAGGAGATGAGACGATCATCGAAGTGTCTCTTTAATCATTTCATCATATTATCTGTTTGTTTCTTGATCTTAGAAATGTGTATTTGATCGATATTCTTCAAATGAGTAGGTATCCAGTAAAGCTTCACCTTCCCCTGCACTATAACTACCTAATCCACTAGAATCAGAATTTATCCAAATATTATTTGATTTAACATTTTATGGATATATGTATGTTAACAGTGTCTCTTTCTAATTCCAGATGAACGTCCGTGTGACGACGATGGACGCGGAGCTGGAATTCGCGATCCAGCAGACGACCACCGGCAAACAGCTATTTGACCAGGTCGTCAAGACTATCGGTCTGCGAGAGGTCTGGTTCTTCGGACTCCAGTACACCGATTCTAAAGGCGACCTCACCTGGATCAAACTCTATAAAAAGGTTAGTCGCTCCCTAGTTCTACCTAGGATTGTCCTTTGATGTTAAATGTCACAATTTCAAGTTAATCACAAAAGATAACGTGCTAGAACTCGAAGTTATTCAAAGTATTGAGAAATTATCGATTAGTTAACAGTTTTATAAAAATGCAACCTGATTACATAACGAGGTCATTATTGATGCGGTCATAATAGAAACAAGATTCGCTATGTCGTAGTAGCGATAGCAGCCTGAACTAGACCAGAATCACAAATAGTTGGTTAATATGAATTTGTAATTAACAATATACTACATAATTGGAGAAAGAAATCTTACTACAGCATCATTCGTTTGAATCAGCTGCTCAGTTAACATACATTACTGATGAATCTGCGTTTGTTTGCGTTGCAGAACCATCACTAATGTTCTTGGATACTGCATTAACGTATAAATTGTATGTGTTTACTGCAAGTCGTGAGGGGGCGGCTATTGCCCGCCGAGAACTAAATGCTATGTAACGATTATTTTTAGAACAACCAGTGCGCCTAACAAGTTCAAGATCGTTTTGTTTCTTATTTAGTTTCTCTGCTTATTTGTGAGATACTCGCTCGATAAACTAGTATTTTTCTTGCTTATTAACTATCTCTTTGATGAATGCTGATGCCGCATTTTAATTGCATCGAATCTAAAAATATGTTCTCCCAATAGTCTAGTCGATGTGCACACAAACGTCCATTTCCTTTCGCCTGCCTTGGCGACGTTCAATTCTCATTGATTCGAAACACGTTTCCGTCATGCTGTGCCACAAACAAACGATTCTGTGAAATTGTTTTCCTTTACCCTTATCCTCTGCGTGACACTGACCCCGTATTGCAATGTCAACGTGTGCTCAACATTACCGAATATATCATTACCGAGCCTACGTATTTTATCAGTAAGGTCGACAGGTTGATTTTAAATGCACAACTCTTAAAATCATAAATATTCAATGAGGTCATATTACTTTCTTTCTGCTCAAAAGCGTTTAGCAATGACATCGATCGCCTAGGCAATTTGATTGATGCTTTTGAATCTACCGTTGAATCTATCCTCGTCTAAAGAACTTTAGTTTTTGCTGTCTGCAGCTCTCAAAACTGCAAGGTTTTCCTTGTTGAAGCGTTCGTTGATACATCAAGAATATATTGTACATCAGCGTCTATTCTCATTGCAGAGTCACCTCTATAATAATATTGATTTGTGCTTATTTTGTCTTTGTCAATAGTTTTCTATTTATGTTCTAGCCTGAATTAGGAGCGCCCTTTATCTATTACGCCCTTTATATATTATGCTATTAGTTTTACATCCTATCAGATAAGATTACACAAACTAATTGGTATTGACTATCTGGTTATTATTTTCTCTACTGTCATTAATTTTTAGGACAAAATTCGTAAAATCCTTCTAGTGTCATAATCCGAAACGTCTTCTTATAATAAAGGATTATATTGATACTGTATCAGTCTTAAAGAATTAATAATTTCCTTATGGATAACGTTTTTGTAATAATGTAGAGTACCTACTCTTTCAAATATTTGTATAACTTCATCAGAAAGAATGCATTTTATTGTAAGTTTTATCCATATTAGCACGTCAGTATGATTGTACAGACGCACTACAACTTTAAATGACTTAAATACATTCAGATCAATAACACTTAGCCCAAGTTGACCGTCGGCAATTTATCTCGGTTCAAAGGCCCCAGCCGTCACACTGCCTAAATCTTTGCTAGTCCTGTCTCCGGTGCTTATCCGGCATCCCACGTGCCTGAGTGTAAATAACCTCATTGAGTCACAATGTTTGATAAACCGAACTATCGTGCAGATAGTTGGCGTGTTGATAAAAATTTGTCCTGGAATACTGTTCACTGAACTCAACTCGTATTATTTTAATCATTGGTAGAAGAAAGAAAATCTAGATGGCTTCGTTCAGATACTAACGACAGAAGACACACTTGTCTGTACCAGATAGTGTTCTGTGTACGTGTACCAGATATTGTCCTTACTTACACAGCTTTCCCAAAGTTGCAAGCTCTCGCATCCAGTTATCCAGTCTTCCCCAACTGGTTTATTTAAGTCTACAAGAAGTTTCTTAAATATTCATTCAGTTTCAACTATAGCTAATCTTACTTATCTATAGCCCTCACATTATGTGGCGCAAGAACCAGTGTCTGGTATGTAGGCAAAATTCTCGACCTCCTTTTGTAATTTATGTTTAAGTCTTATGTCCTTCAGCACAAGGACAGCGCAAAATCTGCATTACTATTCGCATTGTTATAGCATGTCCCGCCACCATAAAGGCTTGGCGCCATGAACTTTGGCACGCATCTGGCTGGCACTGTACGACAGCTTATGTGTGAAGAGAATTATTATTTCAAACACGCAAATGGGTTCTAGAGGTATTCAATTTTACAAAATTGTCATGTTTATGATCCACTTTATTAAAATTTTCGGTCTCATTCATCTGCAGTTGACGATACGACTCAATGGACACTCGGCCTTACTTACCTCAATCACATTTACAAACCTTTCGCTTGAACGGCTGCGTGTCGCTAATTTCTCCTATGCACACGGTCAGCAACGTAAACAGATGTATATGTGGCTATCCCTCTCTGTCATTCGGTCATCTTAACACGTGTAACAGGGACCAATCGTTTAGCTAACATTAGCGGTTGACTGTTGGCAGAAAGAAAACCTGACTAAAACTATGTAATTGCAGCAAATACTTGTCATGGCAATAGAAATCTTGGACAATTGTATACAATGAAATATTGGTTAAAGTGTTAGTGTCTGGCAGGATTGATGTAGCAATTGGAGATAACTATGCTAAGATAAATACTAAAGTATTTTCTCCATCTGAAGGAATAAGCTATAAAGTGTTTTGTACAATTGAAACACATAAAACTAGGAATAAAGTACGAGCGGAACAAAACATCAATATATTATTGCCATCGACCTTTAATGCTTATTGCGGGCGATTGTTTCTCTACCTACACCTACATCTAATATTCCATAACCAATAGAGGTGTGAGTCAGTGGTACGTGAGCAAGCGGCTTTCCATTCAACCGAACAGGTAGAATAAATACATAGGCATTTATTTTACCTGGTACACGTAAAAACATAAATTTATTGAACTCAAGTCTCATTCCTGATCAAGGTCTTGTATTTTCGCTGACGTGCAATCTGAAATGTATTGTTAAAGACAATAATTGCAAAACTAAGAAATAAACTAATAGTATACATTCTGTACTTATGTATTTACTTTAAATGTTTATATTGGAAGAAACAGAGCAAACAGTAGCTAAAAATTGTTTTTGGATAACGCTGCGCACATCTGGCTTAGACGAGAAAATCCGTTGAAGTCTGGTCATAAACTATGATGTAATGTATAAAGCATTGTTCACAAAACGGTTGGATGTTCCCACAAGGACTCACTGGCTGTAGGCAAGCGAGGAAATATGAGTCATGGTCGGAAGCCGGCAACACCGTGGTTATCGGATCCTGACTATAATATAACTGACAAATGTGCGAGACAGCCAGCAAACTTTTGCCAATGTCAATGACGATGATTATTTTAATAGTAATATTCCTAAAATAAGCTTGTTAACTAATAACTATTTCCCGTAATCGTTAGGATTTTTTGCTCAAGTGTCGCTATTTCGTGTGCCGTGTTGGCTCCGGATTGGCTAGCATCAAGAATTTATTAGCTACTTAAATCCGTAATAGTGTTCTGCATACCGTATTTCTATATTGAAATAAAACTTTGCCAATAATTTTTGAAACATTTTTGTTTTCAAACTGGCTGTTGACTATTAAAATCATTTGCATTTCTCTACCACGAGTGCTCATTCCAAAAGCGGCAGTGGTACCGTACGACTAGTTTTTAAGCAAATTAACAGCTATCAATGATTTATAATTTCTAATATTATATTATAGTTAAAAAAGAAGGCTGCAATGTAATTTAACTCTTAGATATTGTTACTTTACATTGGTAATATTTATTCATCATCATTGGTATGTTTATTTATCCTAAAATTATTAAAATGAAAAGCTGTTTGAATAAGAAACTCAATATTCGGGTTAAAACTAGTTATTCAAATGAAAACTTTTTATTGCTCTCATCACAATGATTATATCGGGCCATGGAAACATCCTTAGCCTCAACTTGTTTCATTTATTTTATGTTCAGTATAAATATTATCGTAGATACACTTCCTTTCGTTGCTTTGCAAGCATGCAAAAATATTTATGACCGAATATGATATAATGGGCTAATGATAACAGTTAGGTATCAAAATTTTAGACTTTGATAATAAATCTCCAACAAGTTACTTCAATACGGTATCATCATTAGTTGATCCTAATGTTGAAACGGTTTTAATAGGTCCATAGCTAGCAACAACGTGCTACATAGAAAGACTGCAATAGTATGCAAGAAGTGACAACTTAATATCTGTTGCCTATAAATCCTGCGACTCTATTCTATTACTTACGCGGGAAAGTTAGCTCAAGTTTTTCTTTCACTTTGCCAAAGCACTGATTGTGTAAATTCCAATAAAGTTGACTGTAAGTCTTTGAATCGATCGATCGTAATCATGGATGCCGAGTATCTCAAGTACACTTCCAACGATACCACCTGAAGCTTGTCTGTGACTAGCTAAATGTTTTGATCCATCTGAATTCAATGCCTTCATTACCATTGTTTCGTCTGCCTTGAACAGCATGATTCTATACAATCATTTTTGTTTACTAACGTCGCTAAAAACGAATAAAACTGTCAAACGAGCCTCCATATCAAGCTAGTACTAGAACCTAGATTCACCTGGACAAGTCACACTGTTTAAGGGTTTCCGCTGTTACGCAGCGGGCTCACATATCCACATACTATATTATAATACATGTCGTGTATCGCACTTACGTAACCGGTACCTGCGGCCTCGTGCGACATGTGATAATCATTGTGTGGCAATCGCTTTTCTACTCGACATATTTACATCCCCACTCTTTGGGTGGAGTCTTTTATGACATATAGTCTTCCCAAAGTCTTTATTCTCTCCTTAAGAATATTTTTATTTCTACCGGAATCTCCATTTTCATTTTTTCGCGTATTTGGTGATATCAACTTCCAAGGACCAATAGTTGGTTGTTATAACTTTAGAAATTTGGTTTCATATTGTTCAATGTTCCCATCTCCATTAAGCCTATTTATATAATGTGTAATCTTATCTTCTTTAGCGTCTTGTTAATTTTCATCAGCACTCTTCATAACATGCTCAATAAATGACAACATGTTTATGATGATGACGGCCTCATGATGTCACCCCCATATATTACTTGTACTAAGGGTATTAAAATATAGAATTTAGTAGGAAAATAACTAATAAGTGCTGCTTATTTCCTCAAGTTTTCCTGTTGATGAGGCATTGTGTGTCTGGCTGGGTGTGTTGAGAAACTTGTACCTTTCGCTTTCTTTTCTTCTGCCAACTTGTTGTTGTGCTATTAGATATATACTTGTTGATTTATTATTACGTACAGACATACCCCATACTTTGTTTTACTTGGTTCTTTTATTTTCTTTAAATTTTCAATGCCACCGTTGTCCTTGGTACGAATCATTTTGAATCTCTATCTATGTACTCGTATGTTCTATCTATATTTTAAACAATGCTAAATACTTAATTTGAACATATTTTCTTGGTCGTGTTGATTCATCTGTTGGCTTCCGGCGCGAGTCGCTGTGACTAAACGCTGCTTGATAACTTTGATACTCCGAACAGTATTAATTAAACAAATTCCAAAATCATTACTCACGATAGTTCTTTGATATCAGAAACTCATTATACTGAGAATTCTTCAGGTTGAGTAGTATAAAGGACTTAACGGAAAATAAATAATTAAATTGATTCATTTATTTCCAGTTAAGCTGAAACCAAAAATGTTATGGCTAATACTTTAGCTGAAAGATCATTATTTTGTCATCAATTTCTGTTTTAATACTCTCATTTCTGACATAATTATTTGTTTTAATAATATCTACCTGCATCTATTCTCTATCCCTCTATCTATTATCCCTTATTACTTATTGATCTCATATTAAATAATTGTTATCTGCTGTTGCATAAAATAATTATAGTCATATCAACAGATCTTCTATCTACCATCGATTATCTGATTTTATCGAACGTTTCTCATGAAACCTATCTGATATCAAACTTAATAAATAGTAGCGAGTTGTTACCAATTGTTGAGGTTCTTCCTGCATATTATTCAAATAGACGAATCTATCATTGCCTTTTGATCGTTAATCACTTCTGCACCTTGTTTACACTTGCCAAGTTTTGAACAGATTGGGTTTATACGCGCATTCTGTTTTGTACTTTATAGCTTGTATACATATTGTATACAAAGCCTCCCACACGTCGGGTTAGTCATCGGTATCTTCACTTATATCACCCATCTGTCTCGCGTTTGTCATACATGTGTCAGATTCCGGTTCTCATAGGTAAAACGCCACGGTCGGACGCTTACCTGGCGCAGATACGCCTGATGATATACCAGCGACTTAATTATGTTGAAGGATTCTATGAAGCACTCCTCCTTAGCTATTTTTTGTCTGAAAATGTTTGAATATATCGTAAGTAGTGTCCGACCGATACACGATTTTAGCGGAAACTGTAACCGATCATCGTTCGGCTCCCTTTCGTCCAAAACCTAAACTTACGTAGTAATACAAAAACTGGGGAAAAAGACAATTGTCTTGAAATATTTATCAGGTCATTATTAAAGCAGCCCTAACTTTCATAAAATAGGACTAAATAAATGAACAAAACAATGATTACACACATATACGAACAAGACGATCAGTGTTTAGATCTCTTGCAGTTAAAAAACGCTAGATTCGCTTAAGTCAAATATTAAACCACTTTTTGACCAAAAACAAAATTCAGCCCATATATTTGACCGAAATCGAATCTTCGGTGAGACACTAACCATAAAATGAAAAGACTAAGCACAACGATTTTATAAACTGTCACGTGTAAAACCTTTATTGCCCTGTGATGTATGGAGGACACGAGATGCTCAAGAAGTAATACATGCAGCAGTAACGTTGAATTTAATGTTCACTATTAAATATGAGGGTCGTCAAGTTGCCAAGTCATTGTTCTACACTCGAACTATATGTGTGTTGTAAGAGTACTCTTACCTGCCTACTTATTCTCAGCTCCGTTTATAACTACTGGTTTTATCGCATCCCTCGTTATCGTATTTTATAGCACTGAAATAGGTGACTTTAAGTAGCTACTTCATATTTTCTTTTATATTTCCATGAGTAACATTGCGCATTGAGATTTCTGAGTAGTCCAAATTACTTGTGTGATTTACTGAATCATTCTGTTGCCTGCATAGTTTTTCTAAGTCATACAATGTGACTTTATTTGTTTTAACAATCGATCTAAAATGTCTACCAAAGTCCATATCTCGGTGAGATCATTCTCATACAAAAAATGAGTCTACTTATATATTGTTCCAAATTCTACCTGTATGCAAATAAGATTCATCAGCTATATTATAATCTATAGTTTGCTATTCACAATTCGCTTTCTAAGAGCAATAAAAATCTTTAAATTATCATGATGCCACCTTTATTTTGATATCATTTCGTCATTAAACAGTCGTTGTGGGAGCAAACGATGCTTGCAATAAGACGCTGCAGTATTTTTGTTGGCGATTACGCATCATTAAAATAAATTGCTCATTGTTAGTCTTTACAATTATCTCAGGTGTGTCACGTAGTAACACAGATTTTAAAAACAAACATTGTCTATTTATCTAGTCACTTACATGGCATATTATTATTCGATTGTTGAAGTAGTTTTTTTTTCTACGTTTTTTCTCATTATACATCTTATTGAGATTGCTTTTCGATGGTGACCGTTGATTCTTTATCTAATGATTAATATATGAGTTAATAGTAAAGACTGTATCTCTCACAGCATGACTTACGTCCACGGCACGCGATCTCGTTCTCGACGTGCCAGGAATGCTGCTTTTTGTCGCGCCCGATCATTATGATTATCGTCGCGTATGAGACATGGCCCCGATATCTGTAGGGCTGCCCTAAGCAGTGTGTCGTTGGGTTCGGAAGTTATGGCTCTAGGCACTGTTCATAACTTCTCATTTTCATAATTATGTTAATCTTCAATAACATAGAATGTTATAAGTAACTGGTCCGGACTAAGCGTTTCGCTTCGTCGTTTATACCGCGTACATCGAAGGACTGGAACAATTTGCCTGCTGCGGTCTTCCCGTCCAACTATAATTTAGGTGTCTTCAAGGCTAGAGTGAATAGGCTCTTAATAAACTAGTGCTCCTCACCATCAATGATTGCATCGCTGCTTACCATCAGGTGGGATCGCAGTCAAGCACTGGTTTATATGAATTAAAAAAAAAAAAACTTATTTTCTGGAATCTTGGAACATTGTAAGCGTTGAATATTTTATTGGTTTCTTAGCGTACATTGAGGCGTATCGTTTCTTCCTTTCCGGCCAGCTGCGCCCGATTAGAGCCCCGCTGACCTTAAATCAATTTTCTTTGCGAAATATTGATTGATGCTATGTACATTCTGAAGAACACTTAACCAGCATTTTTTTTTGTGTAAACATATATTACTAAAGATCAAAGCCGTTTAAAAGGAGTGAGAAAACAAGTGAAAAAATATCATGTCGATATTTTTTTTTTTTTTGTCAAAAGTATTAGTCATACGAAAAAATAAAAATGTTAATAATGTTTTACATGAGTTTATAATAAACATATTTTTTTTTCAAACCTATTGACTTGGCCGTTACCGAGGCGTAGCGTAGGCTTCAGAACGTCACTGTTTTATGGCACTGCTCGGGCGCTAGGGCCTTAATCAAAACTGATTAGGAAGGCAGGTGGCATCCCTGCGGCAGTGACGCCGTTGTTGCGTCACGACACGCCACGACGTCGAGCGTCGCCGGAATGTTATCATAGATACCGAAGAGAGCCTAGAATACAACGATTACTTAATCATTTTGCCTTCCTACCGTCTTAACCTTGAAGCATATGGTTGCAAATTCAGAAGACAATTTGTCAATCGGTTATGTGATGTCCAAGTTGTAGGTGTATATGTGTCTTGAGTTCCGATAAGTGTTGCGATATATTGTGGTTGAAGTAAGCTCCACTTATCAACTATCCTTTGATCAGGTAGTTAGCATAGCAACGTATTTTGTGTTTGAATGAGGGTGACAGGCACGTACTCAGAGGGTTGGAGGGTAAGGAGGGGGATAGTAATAGAAATAATTCGGAAATGTATGAATGATGCTCTTTAAATCTAGTCCTTCTGAATCTTCAGAATCTTTATTGATTTCCGTTTAGAAACTCCTATAATGTCGGCCTTTGCTTTGGTTGTTCGCTGTCGTCTTCTCTTATCATACATCAACGCTGGCACGTTGCTAGGTCAGCCGGTTGCTAACTCGCGAAGTTCCGTTTCGACCGCTCGCCCACATTACCCACTTTCTTCACACTTGTTGGCGGAATTTCTTGACTTTGACGACAATTTTGGTCTTTGGGTACTTTAATACTTCGTTGTACTTGTAAGTAGTACTAGTAAGAGTATGTTTGTTATTATCTCGGGGCTACAGTCGACAGGTTAAGCGTGGCCAGCCAAGCGCAACAGTGCGCCCGCGTGACCTCGTTCCCACGCCGAATGCCAGCACCAGGTGCCATCATCACGACTAGCCACCATACAATACCATGCCCTTGACTACGTTGAACAGGTGTTCATTATGCTAAATTTAACAACGTTAAACTTTATTCGCAAACTGATGGATGACGCAAAATTACATCAAAGAAACAGTTTTAATGCTTTCGTTTGGTAGGTTGATGAGGTTTTCTATAAGGTACGATAGACAGGTGAAAGTGTCATGACGGCATCTGTAGACGACCTTGCCTGTCTCCTTAACGCATAACAATAGTCTCGGGTGTCATACGCGGTCTATAGAGAACCCGATTTGCGGTCGACGTGTACTTGGGGCGAGCTGTGAACTTCACGTGGTATCGAGTTCAGCCATGTTCACCACGTTTATAGGTACGTTGCAGCTGTTGCTTTGATGAGAAATATTGTACGAACTGAAATATAAAGTTAGCACAACAGCTGAGTAAACACACATCAGACATCATCTAGAAAAATCTCTTTGTAGATACTTCTGGTTAACCCCATAAGGGTTTTCCCTCCTTAAAGATACATATACTTTTATCATTATTTCGCCAGGTCACTTCAAGGAAAGACAAAATTCTTGCTATAACCACATTCAACACAACCACCACAAAAATTTTCCTCTTAATGAACGCAATTGTGCCAATGCAACACTTGAGAGAAGGGTCGAGCAAGGTGGCGGGCCATGGCGTCGTCCGCGAACTGGGTTATGTTAGACTGAGACAGCGGCGTGGTCATCTCTGTCCCACACCTCGCCTATTGGATGACACATAGATGCGTGCGCGAATGCATTCATGATTATACCTTATTGATAAAGTCCCCGACTTAATTTTTCCATGTTGTACAACTTTTCCTTGTACTGTAACCGCAGTTTTGACGTTCTATTGAAAGATCATAGGTCATCATATGTAGGAACAATCGTGATCAATTTTCTGTTCCTATATCAAATAGGTACTTATTATTGTCTTCATCAACGTTGACGCAATCAATTTTCACAAAATTTTCCTTATCGAGTCGTTCGCACACACAGGCACCATTACCACACGCTTCGAGGAGTACCTATCTTAGAGCCGCTTTCGTTTCCAATCTGTCGTTGATGTAATCACGTACGCATCGCGTTCGCGGGGAATTCAAGCTACACCAGCATGCATTTTTAATATTTTGCGTTTTCCCATGGAAAACATTCCTCTGAGTTATTTGATACTTATGACATTTCGAATTATGTCTCTAAACAGAAAATCAATCGAAAGCAATGCTTTTCCATCAGCTCTCGACAAATATTTGCACCATAAAACCAACATGGTGCTTGATTGAGTGTGTTTTATTGATCTGGCACCGCCTGTGCGACAATCCAAACATTCCATTAAATTTGATTGACACCAATGCAATCTTTATCATCGGTATTCGCGCACAAGAACAGCTGATTGTGCGCCGATCATTGACGGGGTCGACGACCGTACTTTCGCCGCTCCCACGACGCTCGTTGCTCAACGAGCCTCTAAGACAACTCTGAGGCGCTGATCTCGGAGCACATAGTCACATACACACTTGTGCTTTGCATCTGAGCGGCCCGACATCGTTAGCTCAAGTGTCGTGGCAGATGGCTATTGAGTACTCTCGCAATGTTCGCATCTCTGTGACATTGAAGAGTATTTTTGCCACATTTCTACATATTTTGATGTTTTTCCAAATTACAACATCGTAAAAATGATGACGTAAATATATTACTGCACTGTTATAGCTAGCTTGCAAAACTTGTTTTGAATATATTTCTGGTTATAATGAATATATTTCATACAATCCATCCATACTGACAATTTATATGGTTGCAAGCCTGAGTCGATTGTGGAGAAAACGAGCAAGGTACTTTCATCTGCGGTGAAAAAACTAATGACGCCCGAGGAGGAAGATGAAGAAGCTGCCTATGACAGAGCCGAAGATTTGGTAAGACCAGGTCTTGAAGCTAGAGGAAGTGTAGAAGATCATGCTAGATCCACTAAAGGCCAGGGTGTCTTAAGTACTAAAACTGAAAATATTATTTATTATGCTAGTATTGCTACATCTAAATAATGTACTCAATGCTCTTGAATTTGATGAAGCTACATATATCTGAGTGTATCAAGTGTGTGGTAGGAGTAGAATTATCGTAAGTGTCCGTGACGTCAATTCTTACGTCAATATTATTTAAGGTGGTTTTATCTACTGTTATCGAAATATATTCTGAATTTTGAAATTTATATACATCATAACTAACGTAATCTTTAAAATGTTGGTATGTACACCGTTTAGCAAGCCTGTTTTACTGGTTTAAGAATCATCATGTGCATTTTGCGTCTCTTATTCAATATCAAAGGGCTCTATAATTTCTGTTACATCTGTAACTGTAGCAGCCGTACCACTCCTCGCTACAGTATATTAGATTACTTGTAATCTAATAAGTATCATTCACGTTTGATCATAATTCAATAGTACCAATTCATAAATGAGTTGATTCGTTGCGTTTAGTTAGACGATTCTGTTCGGTCAATCTGCAAATCCATGGAATGCGTTTTGAAATGGATAGTTTTAGGAAAAAAATATTGAGACCTGATGAAGTTATTTACTTTTACTAAGTTCAATAGTTCTTTTTACTACGGTCAGTGTAATTGCATGGAAAATGAATTTTATAGGTATTATAACAGTATTATATAATAAAAATAACATGAGTGTGGTCGGGTTTTTTCATTCCAAATACTTAAATAAACATGTTTTTGGAAACATAAAAACATCATCCTTTACTGGAATTTGACCCCGGTAGCAATTGCTTCAAATTCTTCAGTGCAAGGCCATATATTAGCAGATGCCGTGAGCATCAGCAGAAGTATGCCAAAGTAAAATAATGACTGATTCTAACAGCGTTCACGTCAAGGGTGATAAGTTAAATATCA
Source organism: Mythimna impura (assembly GCA_905147345.3). Taxonomy (NCBI): domain Eukaryota; kingdom Metazoa; phylum Arthropoda; class Insecta; order Lepidoptera; family Noctuidae; genus Mythimna; species Mythimna impura. The sequence goes on from LR990344.1 coordinate 30,816,714, forward strand.
TAACGAAAATACAATCTAATCATAAAAGCTTCTAAATTTAAAGCTATGCTTTAAATTTAGAATATAGAAATCCTTTCAGTTCTACACAGATTAGGTACCGATTTCATTTATATAATCATCACCATGACATGAATGAAACTTAGATAACTTATGGTCATGCTGATACAGAATACCTTTATTTATTATTGATAAAAAGTAAATTTTATTATGGCTAGAAATCATTAACTCCTTAACAGCTTTATGTTGTTGTACAGGACATAATATTAATGTTATCACTTATTGTAAACATAAGTTACTATGAAGGTTGATACTTCAACATCTGAAATTGTACGTCTTATCAGAATGACAAGTTGTTCTACTTGTACGTGCGAATCCTAAAATATTCTTAAAATATATTTAGAAAACATTCACACATACTCGTATATTTTAGTGTTGTTACTAAGATCACGTCTGTAAAAATATATTAATTGAGTGTTATCTATTGAAGAGATTAAAAACTTAGCTTTTATTGACTGATTCTTGTATTAGTAACAGATATCTGACGTATACAGACATGACTAAGAGATATCAAACCAAGTTATCTGTTTTTTCTTCATTAAGGTATTTTTAGAGTCTAGGAGTCATTGTCTCTGCCGAAAGACGTCCATTGACACACAAGAGTGCTTCTCGCACCCAGCTGATTTCCGCAGACTAACAGGTCATTATTCCATCACGGGGCAGACCTTCTAACATTTTTGATAATATTGATGGTTATTTTGAAGGCACGAAAATATTAAAAAAAAATGCCAACGTTAAAGTGGTAATTGAAAACACATTTTGTTTATGACATTTTTCAGTGAGACGTAAATGCACATATATTCATATATATTTTATTTTAATTAGGTCTAATGTAATTTTTATCCTACAAACACACTTTTTTTTAAAATAAAACTTGCTGTCAATGGTCCGCCCATTCATTTTCCTCGATTAATCCCGGTAGTAACCCAATTTGTAAATTAATAAGGCGAACGTACTGCTTAACGTTCAAAAACCTAAGCTCACGTCACGATAAGCGATTTTTTTTTTTTTTTTAATAATTTAAACTAGTGTTTGACTGCGATCCCACCTGATGGTAAGCAGTGATGAAATTGTCGATGATGAGGCGCACTAGTTTATGAGGAGCTTATTCACTCTGGCCTTGAAAACACCCAAATTATAATGGGACGGGAAGTTCGCAGCAGGCAAATTGTTCTAGTCCTCTGATGTACGCGGTGACCTTCCCATAGTTTCCCAATTGGGTGCAAAGTGTACTTAATATTTATTTAGCGATTATCACGTCGTACCAGTCATGTTTCATATCGCGAGGTGCTGTATCTTATCGCCGATCTCGGTTGCTATGATGTGCCGGAATTCTTTCGTGTATTTTTATAAGTACTTCTTCCAAATGTTTAGGAAATTAATTTTACCAATTTTTGTCGGTTTTTACGTGAAAGAGTTTCTTCGGTTTCTATTTGTGTCAGTAGTAACATTAGTGTTAACAACATATTACATGCTGCCTAAGTAGTTCATACAGCTCTACGTTATTGGATTATAGTGTAGCGAACAAATTAATAGGTAACTCCGGTACAAAGACTTCAATCTGTTGCTGAATGCGAAAGCACAAACATTGAATTATTTGAAAACCTTACTTTATTTATCGCACTATAAAAATTATTTGTTGTATTTTCAATTTCTGACTAAAAGAATTTGAATCAATGATGTCTACTTTACGCTGAAATCCTGCCATTTTTAGCAATAACATCGGATTCAAGATGTTTGGACTACGAATTCTCGATTTGAAGACCGACCTTAAGACAATAAGGTCATAACTCTTCATAAAGATCCAGGTCTGTCTTCAATGTATATACAGCTGTCCCATAGCGGTCACTAACCTTTGATTAACAGAAATCTTAAACGATGAAATTCTATTAACCCACTTAGGCCTTCAAATTGATGTGGACATGGCTGTAAAATGAGTACCCATTTACAATTCGTTCTACGCTATTTAAACGGTTCACTGGCAATTATAGCTGTTCTTATGGTAACGTTTGATGGAATGATTTATTACGACGATGGTCAATATGGTCACCCTGTTAGTTCTCTGAGATAGTTTATTAAGAATCCTTTACGTCGGTTAAAGGTCCCTTCACTGTGACTCAGCATTTGGACTTAATTTCTTGATGAGCATTTGAGCTAACTGCTTTAATTAGTACAGTTCAGCCTCTTGGTCATCTGACAACGTCGCGGCGTCGGCTAAATAGTTGAAGATTAATTGTGGATGACGCTAGCTAGATTAAGATGAGATTATTTCATTTATTAAATAATCTACAGTTTATTAGCTAACCAGTATGAACGCAAAAAAGTGTTACTGCATAATTACAACATTTTTATAATTGTGAGAAAAAGCTAAGAATAAACTCACCTTGAATTTATTGTTCTTCCGTATCGTTACAGTATTTTTATGGAATTTTTCATTACTTATAATTTTTATATAGTATTAGTAACTAGCTAATTGTTACGCTAAATAAATACCTACTTCCTGCAAATATTAGTAGTAATATCCCTCGATTATCTGTGTGTTTGAAAAATAAAATACCTTAGCCAGAAAATGGCGATGAATTGTAATTAATTGTTGCCTTTTTAACGCTTCCCCTGGATTACGTGCAACACAACGAAGTCAGGGTCGCTACCGTTCTCGAGATGGGTAAGATTCATCGTCTACTAGTTACCCTTTGTTTTGTGTGGCTGTGATCTGTGTGTGTGTGTGTGTGTGTGTGTGTGTGTGTGTGTCTTTATGTGCTTTTAGTTTGCCTACTGGTGAATACAGAAAGACTTGCTTGTATTCTACAAGGTTCTTGTATTCTTTGCCCAGAAGCTGACCTTCTTCTTCGTTCCTAAAAAAAAATATTCGTCATTTTGATTACAAAAAAATATTGCACATTTATTTTTTCGTTTGATACAGTTCGTGAAATGTCCCTTGACGTCACGCCCTAGTACACTTTTAGCTAGAAATGACGTCACACGCCCCCATTATTGTTTTTTTTATACAAGTGTCATCCTTATTACTTAGGGTCACTTTTATAGTACCTAGAGTTTATTTCTGTTTCAAATTGTTAAAGTTAAATTTACCTAACGTTTACCTAACGTGCAATAGAGAATTCGATGTATAATAACCACCGGTAACGTAGTTTCGTAATAGTACATTAAATAAAATCTTCGAACGACTCCGCCTCACTGGCCTGGTACGTGGCCGTACCTGTGACTCTTATGTCTTGTCCTAACGTCTAATTTTCTTGACAGGTGATGCAACAAGACGTCAAGAAAGAAAACCCGCTGCAGTTCAAATTCCGCGCCAAATTCTACCCAGAGGATGTGGCTGATGAGCTTATACAGGAGATCACACTCAAACTGTTCTACCTTCAGGTAAGAAAATCCATCATATTACTAGGAGCACCTAGGAAATAAACACGCAACTCGAATGCATAACATCAAGCATGATTTCCTCGAAGGATTTAGCAAGGGTATCTACCTCCAGAGCAGATTGTTCGAGAGAGTTACCGCGACACTGTAACGCAAAAACCAACTTAAGACCCGTGGGTGGGTTTTAGTTAGAAAAGTCCGACTCTACCTCTCTCGTCCCAGAGTGGTAGGAGTTATATGATGATTTCCCACGGGTATTTACCTCGACCCTCTGAAGATTTATCTTATCAATCTTCCTCTAGTCGGTACATCTACATTACCTACCATTACCCGTTTTTGATAACGGTAGAGACTAATGCCATCAACCAAGCAGAAATCCAGACTGAGCTGCTACTGAGAAAGTTCATATATAAAAATACCAATACCACTGCCAGACTCGAGAATCAAACCCAGGACCTCATGCCCACGACTGCGACTAGAGCAATAAATCAACTCAAACACCCGGTTATAAAAGTCGACTGAATGTCATTATCTAGATGATATTGACAATTCTTACGTGGATATGATTTAATTGGCTGTTGTTAGTTATTATTTCAGACAGGTAGTTTACATGAGTTTGACGGCGTGTTAGTAATTTTATGTGTTGTCGATTCATGTAATATGAAGTTACTTTCTGAAAACATTCTCACCAAACCAGTGACAAAATCGTTTTCAAATATGAAATTATCATATTCCACAATTCCACCTGTTTCATTTTTGATTAATTACTATAATCTGATTTTGGATTTTGAAGGTGTGACTCAGTACGTTCCGTGACAAGGTAACTGAAATAGCGTGTTTTCATCCCAAGAACAGTAGATACTAATTAACAAAATTACCTACTCCTATATAAAGAGCCTTGCGCTGTTCGATCCAGGACCTAGATGCGCCTAAATCTATATTTCACTGATTAATCACGAAATCTCAGCAACTGTAACACCTACAAATTTAAAATTTGGCAGGTAGGTTCCTTATAGGGTGTAGACATCCGCTAAGAACGGATTTTACGAAACATCACCCCTAAGGGGGTAAAACGGGGGTTGGAAGTTTGTATGGAGAATACATTACGCGGGCGAAGCCGCTGGCAGAAGCTAGATTTTTATATATGCTTACATAGATACGTCTTACTTACATCTGTAAAGCAAACTTAATAGAATAATTCTATACAGCCAACCCACTTATGTGTTTACCGACACAATAAATTATAGTTAATGCCTGAAGGGTCAGGGACACAACCTGCCATTACTTGTATTGTAGTGTTTAGCCCTGCTTCTCATTGTTGGGCAGAGGCCTCCAACTATGTCTATATTCTTCGTAATTGCCTACTTGTTGCCGGTTCCGTGACCACTGAGGCACGGAAGGGTACGGTGGGTCAATCGCAAAGGTTACATTGCACGGTAGCAATTTGTGTAACCCCTTTCTCAGGATAGCACGTTATTCGACAAATTAAATTGGAAGTCTTTTGAATTCAAAAAGGAAGATCTCAATTTGGTGGGACTTAATTTGAATTCGATGCGGAAGACCGCTTGTATTTGATTTAAAAATGCAGCCGTGCATTGAGACTAAATAAAGCATACATTAATGTATTTATACAGGGATTAGGGAAGAAAAATCATTTTCGAGAACACAATTTACCTTTTGCTTAGCTCTCTGCAATAGCGCTCTGTTAGTCGGTCTAGCTTGACCTATAAAGCTAGACTGACCTACAGACAATAGGTTTGTTATTCACACTTTTCTTACACATTCCTAACACCCTCAGGTGAAGAATGCCATCCTATCTGACGAGATATACTGCCCGCCGGAGACGTCCGTACTCCTGGCATCATACGCCGTGCAAGCGAGACACGGCGACCACAACCCCGCCATGCACGGACCCGGCTTCCTCGCCAACGACCGCCTGCTGCCACAGCGAGTCACCGACCAGCACAAGGTCTGTATTTACCAATATATAAAACTTACCAGTCAAACAATAAAAGCGAATTTTTTTAACTAATGGTACGTCGACATATGCAGATGTCCCGCGAAGAGTGGGAGCAGAGCATCACGAACTGGTGGCAGGAACACCGCGGTATGTTGCGCGAGGACGCCATGATGGAGTACCTGAAAATCGCACAGGACCTGGAGATGTACGGCGTCAACTACTTCGAGATCCGCAACAAGAAGAACACCGAGCTCTGGCTGGGAGTAGACGCGCTGGGACTCAACATCTATGAAAAGGATGACAAGTTAGTTGTCTTACTTATTAATTGTTAAGTAATCTCTAATGTGGTTTCATAAATATTTCCAGAGCATTGAATTGATATTGATAGGCACTTTTATTACTAACTTAAATTATTATTAGTGACAGTTAAGACTGCCACTCCATACCAGTGTACATCACTTTTGACATCAGACTTTGCATTCAATCTGTTCAGTGATTGAATTACCCGATACTACATCACAAGTAGCAGTTTAAACTGCGCTCTTTTGTAGAATATTAGACGGTCTAATTAGTAATTAGGTAGTTTTAAGATTCAAAAGATTCGAAGCATTTTATTTAAAATAAACCATTTACAGACATTTTTGAAATGTCAAAAAGTCGGTCAGTCAGAAAAATGATGCTTATTGCTCATTCCAAAACGTAGATCTCTATGGAAAAGAATGTGCAAGAAACTCCATAGATACTTTTCAATAATATTATGTATTACAAATATCTCGGTTACATGTTTCTTCTCGCTACTATGAGTAATGTGAGAATAATGTAAATAGAGTAAAAGTAAAAACTAAATATAGATATTAAAATAGCTAGTGGCAGCTAAAAGATGACCAGTCTCAACTGACAGCACCCGTTCACGGACATGACGCGAATATTAGCACCACTCAGCTCAACCATTTTGAAGGGAACCAAATGAGTTAGACGCCACCATGAGTGAGTATGACAAACTCTCATGTCAAACACATCATGACAACACATCTTGTCTCTCATGTAAATAGTTCCATAGTACTCACATTTAAAATCTTTGAATTTTTGTTCTACATATCAATTTGTACACCTTAGTGGTTGTGGAGCTGGACCAGCACTGAGCCAAGCATTTTTATCTTGAATATAATCCTCCAACTTATAATATGCTTGTCTGCATAGTGTGCGTTTATTACAAGATTTAAATTTCGTTTAATTGAGTTCTAATATTTGGGGAGGTATTTTATTATAACATTTCAAACACAAATGAAAGAAAATGCCACTTTAGCCAGTCTGAAACCTGGTTGAACTAATTGGTCCATATTTCTTGTAACATAATTATGTTTATCGCCTCTTTTATTTACTAAAAAGATGAAGATTTTTTCTAACATACATGATGTTTTCATAGATATGTTGACAAGTCACCGTCATGATGTTAATATCCTTAAACAGTTAATACCCTTACATTATCGCACCGGCGGAGATTGTAAATAGCTCTGGTGGCTCTTTTCTGTAGTATAAAAATTGAGTCGATGTCTGAAGCCTGTTCCCATAGTAAGATACCTTATGACATAATTCTATGAAAATAACTAAAATAGACTAGTCTAGTGGTATCAACATCCGTAAATTAGCAGATTTTTTTAACAGCATATGCAGCTGAGCTAAGCCGTCCTGCAAGAGATGTTAAATAAGAACCCTATTGTAATCTTGAGTCTATCGTAATCCCCAGGAAAACCGTTTTATCGACAAATTCTAGTTTCTCATTGTTCAATATTATGTCACAATCACTACTTTTTGACATTTGGTAAGGAAAATGTTATGCATTTAGTTTTTTTTTTCCCTTTATTAGCAGTGAACCAATTTGGGACCTGCAGTAGGGCGTTATTTTCGTCGTTAAGATTATTAGTCCTTCTATTTATTTTAAAAATCAAAGAAGTGTCGTCTGTAAACAACACCATAATTATTAAGTTTGTTTTGCAACAAATGGGGTAAATCATTAATATAAACTAAAAATAAAAAAGGACCTAAAATTGAACCTTGGGGTACCCTTATTTTCACATGTAATCCCGACGAATTGACACCATTTTTTATCTGAAATAATTGCTGTCTATCATTCAAATAAGATTTTTAAAAGTTTAACGCTGTTTTGCCTAGTCCGTAATGCTCAATTTTCAGGAGTAATGTTTCATGAACCACACAATCAAACACCTTAGACAGGTCGCAGAAGATGACTATAGCATCTTGTGCCTCTCCCCACGCATTAAAAATGTGTTTTAGTAAGGAGACACCAGCGTCAGTTGTACAACGTCGTTTATCTTTGAAAATTTGAAATTAAACACGTCATATAAACTAATAAAGCCCCCCTTTTATATTACAGACTAACACCAAAAATCGGTTTCCCCTGGTCAGAGATCCGAAACATTTCGTTCAACGACCGCAAGTTCATCATCAAGCCGATCGACAAGAAGGCGCCCGACTTCGTGTTCTTCGCGCCGCGTGTGCGCGTCAACAAGCGCATCCTGGCGCTCTGCATGGGCAACCACGAGCTCTACATGCGCCGCCGCAAGCCCGACACCATCGACGTGCAGCAGATGAAGGCGCAGGCGCGCGAGGAGAAGCTGGCCAAGCAGGCGCAGAGGTAGGTCGACACTCTCAGAGAGTAGTATCCCCCACTACTGGGAAGCAGGGCTGATACCTGCCAAACCTGCGAGATTGTTCGGAAAAATTACCGCGTCCTTTCCTCGAACGGAAAGGGCGACTGAAGAAACACGGTTGGGTTTTAGACAGAAAAAGCTGAAACAGTGTCTTTTTCACTTCAACATGACTCAACTAAAACACAATAACTTTAAAATTTCAGAGAAAAACTCCAACTGGAGATCGCAGCCCGCGAGCGCGCGGAGAAGAAACAGCAAGAATACGAGGACCGACTGCGACAGATGCAGGAGGAGATGGAGCGCTCGCAGGCGAACCTGCTGGAGGCACAGGACATGATCCGGCGGCTCGAGGAGCAGCTGCGCCAGCTGCAGGCCGCCAAGGAGGAGCTGGAGCAGAGGCAAAACGAGCTGCAGGCCATGATGCAGCGTCTGGAAGAGACTAAGGTAGACCGAACAGCCTTGTCATTGTTCTTAGCTGATAATTATGCAATGCTGCATAACTATCCTGTGATTCCCGATCCTACCGTCTGGTGCATAGAATTTAACGTAGAGTGCGCACAAAATCTATTTCCGTTTTTTGTTATAGAAAAACTTTTTAGTAACTTCAATGTTGAAACTGTTGTTTATGATTGAACTTAGCAAGCTTTGCTATTCTGTTTTCGTTAATATGAGCCATCATAGAGAATTGTAATTGGAAGACGAAAGTAAATTCTTGAAAATAATATTGATTTCTAATTGAAAATGTTTGCCCAACAGAACATGGAAGCCGCTGAGCGCCAGAAACTGGAAGACGAAATCCGCGCTAAGCAAGAAGAAGTGTCCCGCATCCAACAGGAGGTGGAGATCAAGGACACAGAGACACGCCGTCTGCAGGAGGAGGTCGAGGAGGCCAGGCGCAAGCAGGTGAGATTTCCATACTAAAGGATAATACAATCATGGGTGCCGGCAGAATTATTTATAGGGGGCCACAGTTCAGCACATAACCTCGTACAGATATAGCATTAAATTGACAACTTTGTGGATGAAAGTGTGAGCTCGAGTTCGAAAATTTTAGCACATCGCTTTTGAAAATAATATTGAAAAGGACTTTGTGAAAGTTTTATACTAAATTATGGATGTGGCTAATCTCATGACAAAACCGAACATACGGAAGGCATTATTTACAATTTTAACTATTTGAGCATCTAGGTTTAATTTATCTAATAGAAATCCAAGATCGCGAGCCAGTGATTCTCTCATTAAAATTACGGTATTCAAAACGGAAGGATACTTGATATTTTGTGTAAAACTTATTCAGCAACATTTGGATTGGCTAAGTTCGAGCTTATTTTTGAGCAGTATGTAGAGAACCAGTCTAGGTCTTCTTGTAAGAGAAGGCAATCATGCAAATTTCTGATAACCCTACAAATTCTAGGATCATTGTGATTGTGAATTATGAAAATGTGATGTCATTAATAAAAATGATAAATAAAGGTGGCCCTAATATGAAGCCCTGAGGCACTCTAGACGTTACACTTGAGTGTTGGAAGTGAAACTGTTTATCACTACCCTCTGAGTTCTATTTGAAACGTAGATAGTAAACCATATAAAAAATTCGCCACATATACTATTGAATGCAATCTTATCGAAGTGCAGCTCATAGTCAACCTTGTCAAAGGCTTACCAGAAATCATTGTAAATAGTTTCCACTTGAAAACGAAAATTCATGTTATTGAGCAGTCTAGGTTAGTTGTAGTTGACCACCTTTTTACGAATCCATATAGTTGTTGAATGATGGTATTGGGTAACAGATGGTATGTTCTATTACGAACTAGTCTCTCGAAAACCTGCCTCTGATAGGGCGATAATTGTTTACATTATTTTTAGGTGTTAGGATTTCAAAATTGGGGTTATATTTGCAAGTATCCTTGGGAAATAAACAGGTTAGAATATTGTAGTATGCTGTTTTTTTTATCGAAAATTACTGGTAGACCATCTAATCCTGGCGCTTGAGAAGGATTTAATGCTTTGAATACACTCATACATCATCAATAGTAAACTGGATTTCATTCAACCGAGTGCAGCTTTCAGACCAGTCGTCGTAAGTCGATGTAATATTAGTAGGTGGTACATAAACTGAATTAAAATAGTCAAAAAAGATTGCAAATGTTTTCTGGATTGTTAGTAGACTGGTTATTATTTCTAGGGCATAATGGATGGAATGCCAGTAGATTTCTTTGTATTGGATTCATGAAAGTTATTTTTTTATTTTTTTTATTTTTATGAATTTCATTCTCAATAGAATTTGTACCTATATTTTTGTGTAGATTTTGTATTCATTTTTTAATCTAGTAAATTTATCACGTAAGTGAAAAAATATTTTATAGCATTAAATTCTGTGTTATAAATAATTACTAGCGACCCGCCCCGGCTTCGCACGGGTGCAATGCTGATACTAAATATACTACAGAATGTCTTTATATACAACGTTCACAGTTTTTTTATATAAACATGTTTTTATAGGCACGCGCCACCGGCCTCCCGGCCGGTACCACCGCAACCGCTATGTCCCTGCATTTTAAATCTGTAATATTACTTCGAAAGCGTTCATTTAAATTACATGCTGTAAAGGGCCATATTGATCTTTATTAAATGCACAATCGTAAATAAGCTATTATTTCTCGTAAAAAGTAAAGGATAAAAAATTTATATTGTGGGGTTATCCCTAAGAGATAGACATATACCATCGCGGACTTTTTTGTAGACCTTTTAAATACTGAAGTATATTATTTCAGTTCAGCCAGTGTTCGCAAAGTAAGCGTAAAAAATGACTTAATTTACGACCTCTGACATTATTAGTGTTTGTCTATTATATTATACGTATAAACCTTCCTCTTGAATCACTTTATTTATTAAAAAAAACCGCTTCAAAATTTGTAGCGTAGTTTTAAGGATTTAAGCATACATAGGGACAGACAGACAGGAAGCGATTTTGTTTTATATTATGTAGTAAAACTATACAGGAATTAAAAGAGAATGATATTCATAAATCTTTACAAGTTATACAGATTTAAAATTAATAGTCAAGTTATGAAGTGAATCATGTTTATGTGCTACATACTGTATTTTAAGATTGAGTGTCGACGAGATTATGAAAATAAATTATGGTAGATTAATTTTCATCTTGGAGTTCTATTTTGTCTTAATTTTTAGTATGTTTACCTACTTTTTACGAAGTGAAATCCTTTTTTATTTTAAGTTGAATTAACTGTAGTAAATTTCGACGTAGTCGGTGTTGGAGGGTGAGTAAAGTCGGCGATATGTTAGGTTGGGACATGTTAAGTAACGATGTGTTCTTGCAGGACGAGGCGGCGGCGCTGCTGGCGGCGGCCACGACGCCGCAGCACCACCACGTGGCCGAGCGCGACGAGCGCGGCGAGGGCGCCGACGGCGACGCGGCCTCCGACGCCGGCTCCGAGTCCGGCGGCGGCGAGCTGGCGCGCGGCCCGGACGACCTGGTGGACCCGGTCGCCGACCGACGCACGCTGGCCGAGAGGAACGAGCGGCTGCATAACCAGCTCAAGGTCAGCACACCAAACTTCACATCACACCCTTATCTCACACCAATTCATATTTCCAACACATTTGAAAAAAAAATCTATCATTGCCCCAGTTAACGCATTACTCGTATATTAAGGGCACGTTTACAAAACTGCAAATTCAAAACACAATCTTTTCGCATGCACAAAAATTCATACCTTAAACTAAAGATCATATAAATAACGATCTTATTTCATTACTTCTCTTGCTTCTTTACTACCCAATAACTAAATTATGAAAATTAGAATACTATAATCTATTCACATTCAAAAAATAGTGACTCATCGTTGTCACTTCCACCCCTTTACCACATTATAGTAAAATAAAATCCACATTGACCAGTTGCAGTACGCTTACTGCAACTGGTCAATATGGATACGGTTTTTACAAATAAATAAAATAATAATAAAATTTATTCAATTAACGTTTACAAAAAATTAACATTAAGCCAACAGTAACAAGGTTTCCCATACAATTATAGTGCCTAAAAATATACTAAAACTAAAATATTATTGAAGGTGCAATTAATCGTGGTTCGGAATAGCAATGTTTGATAGTGGACTGCCCGATCTAGGTTAATTTAAACCTGTGTTTCAGGCCATCACTTTACAGTCCAGTTTCATTGCGACAGTAAAATTTAAAGTTACAGTAAAACTATTTTAATAAATTATATTCTATTATAATAAACAATTATGAAAATAAGCTTATAGTACATTAATACTTAAAATTATGTCTATGAAATTATACAAAAATAAACACAAACGAGGAGATCAGATAACATTATGCCAAAATTTCTAGAAGTTGTTCTGTGTCTGTGTAATTGAGTTTCACTAAATATTCTGACAAATTCTTACTACATTTTTTATACCTTACACTATAGAAACTTAGTACTTTGTTAAGCCTATTATATAGAAATGGTCCTAAGAATACGTAAAAACGCTTAGTAAAGGCATGTCTGGTTTGAGGCTTTATGCAAACCAAGTCCTTCCTTCTCTTGTCAGAAGGTAGAGGGTCAAAAGGAAGTGCCGCATGCTGGTGTAGTACTATGTTTAAGATAAATAATTGCCGCACTGTTAGCACATTGCATGCTATGTAGAGCTGGTGCGAAGGAAATCTAAAAGGGCGAAAGGTAGCAACCTTGAGAATTGCTCTTTGAGCACGCTCTAACGGGAGTAAAATTGTTTTGGCCGCACCACCCCAAGAAGTTATGCAATATGTAAGGATGGATTGACACAAAGCTAAATAGACCTGTTTAATTAAATTGTAATCGGCTATGTTACGTAAATTTTTAAAAACATATATTAATTTGCGCACTCTCGTACACAGTAACTCGATATGTTTACGGAAATTCAGATTTGAGTCAATCGTGACACCTAGATATTTTAAATTGTCAGCTTTGGCTAAAGTCGGGCAAGAGCATGCAGTGTCAGCATACGTGCAGTTAATATGTGCGTGAATGTTTAGGTTATTAAGCGGTATGTTAGCATTTTTCATTGTAAATAAAATGTAATTTGTTTTATCTGCGTTTAATGTTAGGAGATTTTTCTGGAGCCACTTAGTAACAATGTCAAAACCATTTTGAGCGTATTCATACACCTCAACTTTTGACTTACCTGAAAACAATAGAGCAGTGTCATCCGCATATGACATTATAACACCATTTTGGAGCGACAGGCTGCATAGTTCATTTATGTAGATTAAAAATAATGTGGGCCCCAAAATGCTACCTTGCGGAATGCCAAAACAGCTATTTCTAAGATCAGAACTGGTATATTCACCAATTTTTACACATTGATGACGATCACTGAGATAGTCTGAAAATAGTAAAAGTTGTTTACCTCTTATCCCAAGTGATTCAAGCTTGTGCAAAAGTAAAGAACAAGAAATTGTGTCGAAGGCCTTGGCAAGGTCTAGAAAGATCCCAATTGTGTGCATACCATTATCCAGGTTAGTAGTAATATAGTTAGTCAAATTGTGTACTGCTTGGCTAGTTGATCTCTTAGCCCTAAAACCAAATTGACTATCTGATAGTAGTCTGTTTTCTTCTAGATATTTTATTAATCTACTGTTAATAATTTTTTCTAAAACTTTAGAGAGGCCTGTTAACACTGAGATGGGTCTGTAGTTATTCACACTGGTTTTATCTCCAGATTTGAATACAGGTGTGACCACAGCCTTTTTAAGTAGTTTTGGAAATATACCTTTAGATAAGCAAAGTTGGAAGATGTGGGTTAGAGGAGGGGCAAGTAGGTATTTAAATGTTTTAAGAATATTATTAGGTATGTTATCCCACCCAGTGGCACAGACATCCTTAAGCCCGCTTATAATTCTGACTACTTCGTTAACGTCTGTATCTAATAAAACAAAAGATTTTAATGTGGAGGATGTCGTGGTAGAGTTGTGTTGGGAAATGATATTAGAGTTGAGTGTTTTTTCAGCTAAGTTTTTACCAACGTTAACAAAAAAGTTGTTTGCTTTATTTATTGCTTCTGTTGGGTTTATACCTGACAGTAATATATCAAACGGGGGTTCGGGTTTTTTTGATCGAAATGTATGAGATTTTACAAACTTCCACACTAGTTTACTATTTTTCCCGGCCTTCTGTAATTCGTTTTTATCGTACTGATTTTTTAGTTTTTTCAAAAGATTATTACAGAAGTTCCGATACCTTTTATAAGTTATAGAAAGCACTTCGTTATCAGGAGCTAATTTTAATTTTAGGTGAAGTCTGTCTCTATGCCTTATACAACGAACGAGACCAGGGGTGATCCAGGGTTTAATGCAACTATACTTTCTAGGCATTTTCATAGTAAACGTGTTTTTCTGTATCGCAGATTGTAACGAATTTATGAAATAATGTAACGAACTATTTGCATCGTCTGAATTATAAACAGGGTCAAGATCAATACCGCGTATGTCATTTTCAAGAATTGACATATTGACTTTAGTGTAGCTACGCATGCAGTTTTTTCTAGGTGAACTTATTTGTAATGTTAGTAAAACAGCCTGATGATCAGTAAGCGTAGAATTAGTAACCAATGTTTTGGATGGATTGTTTGATTTTAGAATGATGTGGTCTAAGCATGAGCCGCTCCGATGCGTGGGGTGGTAGTGTGCTGGTAGAAGTCCATGAAATGAGCAAATATTCAGATAATTATGTACTTTACTATCTATTTTCCCGGAAGCAATGTTAATGTTAATATCGCCCAAAAGTATTATATTTTTAAAAGATGCTATGTTTTTTAAGTTTCTGTCGAGTGACTCTAAAAATCCATCTATGTTTTGAGAAGGAGGCCTATAAATAGCCATGACTACCGTATCGGGAATTACTTTAATTATTAAACAATTACTATCCAGGGATACTGGTTCTTCTCTTACAGTTCTTAAATTATTTTTGATATAAACTACTACACCATCGTTCTGGTTTATGTTTATGTCACTTCTGTAGGAATAATAACCGTCAAGAGATGGTAAGTTAACCATCTGTTTTGACAGCCAACACTCTGTTAAAACAATAATATCACAGCTTACGTCAAGATCCTGTAACAGTACTTCAAAACCGTTCATGTTTCGACTTATGCTGCGAATATTCTGTGTGAGTAGGGTTAGTGTTTTGTCACCAGAAGGAAGAAGGTGTTTACAATCCTCAACATTGCAGACTTTGGACTCCGACACAGAAAAACTATCTAGGTCGCAAATTAGCTGATTTGTCATGACAATTAAAAAATAAACTAAAAAGTAAATAAATATAAGCTACCTGTTTATCTGCTAACTAACTAAGTATTAGGTGACGCTCTTAGGCGCCTTCATAGTCTATTGAGTTTATGTAATTCATTTCTGCATGTTTGCGGGCCGGGCAACTTACATCACCAGTTGGATGGTCACATTTCCTCTTGAAGCGTTTACACGTTGCGCATAGAGGGGGAGAAGATTTGCTGCTACATTCCTTGAAGGAGTGTCCGCTCTCTCCACAGTGGTTGCAGATAGGACTGGTTTCTCGGCAGAACTTGGCTGCGTGTCCGAACTGCTGGCAATTGAAGCACCTGGTGACTATAGTGAAATCTCTCACCGGGCATGATGTCCAATTGATAAAAATTCTGCTTTGGTTGATGATAACCTTTCTTATGCTAGCAGGTAGTTCCAGGATGTAGTTACAAGTTGGAAGGTCTCTCTTACCCGATTTATGGCTCAATTTGATGCACTCTAGGAACGACTCGCGAGTTATATTCGGCAACTTGTCTGATAGGTTCTGCTCGTAAATACAGTCAAATACCTCCTTTTCAGTAAGAGCGACGGGGACACCAATGATAGCAATCCTAGGTCGGCGTTTGGAAGGTTCTTCTATTTTAAGGCCTGATGATACCAGTTTTTCCGAGTTCTTGAGTTTATCAATATCGCCTTTGTTTTCGGTGCTAATCAAAACGCCCCCATTTTTCACTTTTTTTAGGCCACGAACGTGAAGCTTAAGTAGTTCTGGGGAGATGATCTTTTGGACAAGAGACTTGGTGTCCTCACTTGTTTGGGTTTTATCGCTGGGATAGATGGCGACTGATCTCCAATTTGCAGGACGGACGACGTCGGTACCTTTCTTAACCATGCTAGCATAGGACGAATTTTCTGATGAATTCAGTTTGGTTTCTACGACCTCTCTGAACTGCTGGAGAGTGTTCACAACATTCTGCTGAACCTGAAGGTGCTGGATTGTAGTATGGGCCTGGATAGTTTTTGTCTTCAATGATTGGTATAAGACGGCCATCTGAGCCGTCCCACTTGAGACTTTACGGCAAAGAGCGGAGACACGAAGCTTCTGGTCCGAGATCATTTTCCCATCCGCGACAATAGCGCAAACTTCACTCAGGATTGCATCTATGGATCCTATCCACTTCTGTATCTCCTGCGTGCTGATGACTTCACTCGGCAATTCATTCTCCGTGGGTGCTGGTGGGTTTGGGTCGCTAGGGGGTACTGGTTGGGTAGGCGTCGGTGGAGGACTTCGCCGTAGTAATTGGCTACGACCAAACGGGCTCGCTCCGGGGTTGGACATATTACCGAAAACACTTTATTTATTGTACAAAAAGATCTATCTAGTTCATCTTGTTTATGTAAGTCGGTTACAAATCACACGCGACACACTTTAATTTTATGCTGACGGAGCAATATTTATATTTATTTCTCGTAATTGTTTATTTCATTATAATCAATAACAGAACACACGTCCGCTTAGTCTCGCGACTCGTAAAGCGAATTCCAAATAAACAAATTGTGTGGTACAAAAGACACGTCCGTACTGTCTGAAGAGCCCTTCAGACAGTACGAACGCGTCTTTTGTCAATCTTAAAATTAAATTCCTCATCGATTCGTAAATCAAAATTCTGTCAGTTCTGATTAATTAATTTTTAAAATAATAACTTAATATTTGGAAATACTGTGTGGTAAAAAATGTGCTTTAATATTAATGGTCTAATTTTTATCCCAGTATGAATACACTTTTTTGTAGTTTCACTAATGAGTGTAATTTTCTTAAAGCAAATAAATAGACTGTTATGTTAATTGAATCTTTGACTGAAAGTCGACCCCTCAACATAATTGGACAAAAGCTAAGCAGATTGTGGAAAAATTACTGAATGCTATCATCGTAGAGCAGTGGTGATCCAGTAGTAACTGCCCCGACTTACAAGTTGTAAGTCGCGGATTCAAACCCAGGGAAGCATTTATACTAAAAAATAGAAATACTAGTTGTCGTGACGATGGAATTAAATCGACAACACAGTCTTGACTATAAAGTATCTTTTGAAGAAGCATCTCTATTGTTGATTTATATAAATGTTGTGAGGTTTAACAAATGTTTATGACTTGTACCAAGTGCATTACTTTGTGTAATTTATTTTCATCACCACTGCTCTCAAAACGGTGAAAGAAAACATCTTGAGGAAACCGTTATGTCCTAGAACTAAAAACTTAGAAGATGTGACAGTCACCAATCTGCACTGGGACTACATGCTGGATTACGGCTTATTCCATCTCCTACAGAGGAGGCTTAAGTCCTAGCAGTGGGAACATTACAAGGTCGATTATGCTTGTACTGTCATCATCCTTATCACATAATTTTATCAAAAATACACAGACCAAATAAAATTAAATCTGTGACTCATTTTATCTTTCATACTTTGTTTTTGGTTGATAGCAACAACCTTATTATATATTGCATAGTTATAGATTATAAAAATATTACATAAAACTATTTTGTAACCTAACGGCTGTATACGAGTAGGCAGAAGTGAACTCATTTTTTCATGCAATTTATTTTAAATTAGGGGCCAGACGCACGGCTTTGGTACTTACCTTCCTTTATATAAGGCTCTATTTCTGTAATTTCACGAAAATCCACTAGTTACTTTAAGGAGTAACAAACATCCAGCCATCCTCACCAACTTGCACATTTCATTATACCTGTAAGCAATGACGATAGTAATGTATGTGTGTTCCCCTCAGGCGCTAAAGCAAGACTTGGCGCAGTCGCGCGACGAGACCATGGAGACGGCCATGGACAAGATCCACCGCGAGAACGTGCGCCAGGGACGCGACAAGTACAAGACGCTGCGCGAGATCCGCAAGGGCAACACCAAGCGGCGCGTCGACCAGTTCGAGAACATGTAGGCGCCGCCTGGCCGCTTCCGAGACGACTCCGACCACTTGTATCATAACATGCTCACCCTAACCTTGTCCTTGCAACCCATCAGAGATCAGCTCCCAGACGACCGTCTAATGCGATGTGAGCGGATAAGTCTAGCAATTATAGGCTTTACTCCGAACGCGTAAAGCTTATAATTGAGTCGCGCTCGGCACGCGGACCGACCCAGTCACTACCTGAAGTGCCAAAAATGTATTTTCAAACATTCCGTTCTATTTGACGAAATCAAAACGCTCATTGTATGATATAGAGATCGATTGGAGAGTCACGAGCGAGGCGGCCGCGTGCGAGCTCGAGCGTGATAGTTGTTGATGATCGAACGATATTTTTATATAATTTTATACACCGTCCAGGCATATGTATCTTTTGCCCATGTCAAGAGATTATCAACTTATAAGGGTCTTACGATTCAGCGGTGCTTACATATGTGTGCGAAGCGTCGCACTCGTCGATGTCGGGCGTCGTAGTCGAAACTAACTGTAAATATTGATTATTATTACTTATTAGTAATTTTATTTTAGACCGTTGTGCTATAACCTAATGATGTGAACATTCTAGGGATCACTTGCTACAGCGATGTATGTTTAACAATAGCCAGATAAATCATAAAATCAAAGCACACAGAATTGTTTTTATTAATAATAATCATTTTTGAAAATAATTGGATTTTATTCACCTAAATGTATCGTTAAGCGTCGTACCGGGTGGACCTGGTACGAGTCATAGTTGCTGTGTGCTGCGGCTTATATTATATTTGTGGTAGTTGATTCGGTTATTATAATTTGTCTGTTGATTATTTTAGTGTTTGGCGGATGTGTGTGTGAAGGTGTGGACAGACGGAAGTGTGGCTCGCCGCTCGCCACTCGGGACTAGCGGTCTGCGCTAGTGTGCTAGCCTACGCTAGTGCGCTAGCTTATGCTAGTGCGCTAACCTACGCTAATGTGCTAGCCTATGCTAGTGTACTAACCTACGCCAATGTGTTAGCCTGCGCTAGTCTATGCTAGTGCGTTAGCCTACGCAAGTGCGCTAGCCTATGCTAGTGCGTTAGGCTGCGCTAGTACGCTAGCCTGGGCTATTGCGCTAGCCTGGGCTAGTGCGCTGGCCTGCGCTGTGCTAGGCTGCGCTTACCTGCGCTACGCACTGCGACAAACACCTGTAACGTTGTTCATACAAGCGTGAGAGTTTTGCTCAAACAGTAACAATGTCCTGCGTGTGTTGTGTAACGCGATGCGGTGAAAGGGAGGGGGCGACGCCCCTTATTTATTTTTATAATCATTTATAATCTAGTTGTAGGAGTTAGAGCTGCAAGTGTAATTATTATTTTCAGTTCAGTTTCAACGGTTATTACGTCGGTCTGTTATCCTGATATTATGTTTATATACGAGACAGTGATCGCGCGACTATATATTGTACGTCAAATAGCCGGAGCCGCCGAGGGGCCTCCGGACACATGAAATCGGCCTACGAAACTGTTCCCACTTGTTTCTTGAACAAAATTTGAAATAGATACTAAAATGTATGCTTGTAGAGTATATAATTTTAAGTGAATAGAAGGCATTCCATAAGTTACAATGCGGTGGCGTCGACTTGGTTTTTATGAAAATTTAAATGTTATGAAAATATAATTGTTTGTATTTTGTTTAATATAAGTGCCATCCGTCACATGTCCATGTCAGCCCGAGGTGCCGATGGGCGAGCGGCACCATATTCCGATATTTTCTTGTCATTATTTTCTTAAAATTTTACAATACCACGTTGCCTTGGATTTAATATAAATTTTTTTCCAATAAAAATATTTAAGTAAATAAATGATAGTGTTTTATTTCTTAATGTTCCCATCTTTTTATAACAAAATACTTTATGATCACATACACTTCATATTGCATTTATCAACAATACATTCTAAACAAACTTACTCACTAATATAATTTTATTATTTTACTATTATTTATTTAAAAGTTTGATTTCATTTGTCACAACATAAATTCTTTTACGATTACGTGTTAAATCACATTCTTTGAATACATTTAATTAGATCTATATGTATATAATAAGCGTCAAATTGTCGTCAGCTAACAAAGAGTAAACTAAATCTGAGCTAATCCTCAAAACTTCCATCAGAGGTCTACAACAACTGGTAGTAATCAACAAAGATGCCAGAATTGGACCAAAAAAACCCTTCACGAAACCTTTCTATGTACATAATATGTACCTCAAACTAAATAGTGTGCGTACGCGCAGCGGAATGTTGTTGAATTTAAAGATTTTAATTATGCAGATATTTAGTGTATGACGTCGTATAATTGTGTATGGTAAAAAAAAATTTGTGCACGCAACCATTGTGGAGAAATTCACCAAAAACTGATTCCGCTGGGCGAACGTTGTCCTGGCGGAACTTTTTTTAATCCATATACTTTAGAAGAAAAGAGATGTGTCCAAAAATTAGTGTGTATTTGTGTGTAATTGTGTATGTATGAATAAAACTAGTGCATGCATAAACTTCGGAGAAATTCAAGTTTCCGCTACGCGAACGTTTGGCCATTAGCTAGTTTTCATATAAAGCGCTTACATAGAGAACTGTAGATTTTTACATACGTTGTTTTGAATTTGTTTAGAACGTTTCTTAGATATATGGCACGGCCGCTTTTTTGTAGCCATCCGAACTTGGTCGGGTTATGTAGGTTTTCGATGCTTCATCAGTATTATAATTGTTTTTCTTTAATTACTGAATTTAATGACATGAAATTTTGCATAAG
This sequence comes from Mythimna impura, assembly GCA_905147345.3. Classification (NCBI taxonomy): domain Eukaryota; kingdom Metazoa; phylum Arthropoda; class Insecta; order Lepidoptera; family Noctuidae; genus Mythimna; species Mythimna impura. Next base: position 30,837,810 of record LR990344.1, read on the forward strand.
AATAGTTGAATGAATACACTAATTATTGACATACATATTACCATGCAATTCCTTCAGAACGTCGTGATATTTGACTGCTTTGTAAACAGTGATCTGTTCATGGTAAATTTGTCCTATAACTCTTTAGTTACTAACGGAACATCATTGATACTTGGCAACATGTTGCAGACACTTACAAGGTTTGTATAAACGTGAAAATCTAGACCCTAAAGTGCATACTTTAAGAACTAAGACCTAATAAGCGTATTTTACGTTTCTATTTTTATCTTTTAAGCCCTACGATTTTTTCTAAATCTGTTTTTTAAACAAATATAAACAAATTCAAAACAACGTATGTAAGAATCTACAGTTTTCTATGTAAGCGCTTTATATGAAAACTAGCTAATGGCCAAACGTTCGCGTAGCGGAAACTTGAATTTCTCCGAAGTTTATGCATGCACTAGTTTTATTCATACATACACAATTACACACAAATACACACTAATTTTTGGACACATCTCTTTTCTTCTAAAGTCTATGGATTAAAAAAAGTTCCGCCAGGACAACGTTCGCCCAGCGGAATCAGTTTTTGGTGAATTTCTCTACAATGGTTGCGTGCACAATTTTTTTTTTACCATACACAATTATACGACGTCATACACTAAATATCTGCATAATTAAAATCTTTAAATTCAACAACATTCCGCTGCGCGTACGCACACAACTAATTAGTACTATTGTTCACAAATTATTGCTAGGTAGGAACCAAGTAGCCTTGGTGCGAGTTTTTAAACGCACTCGATCGCGTTAACGTAAACTTGGAACTAAAACCTTACCCGTGACTACCGTAAAACCACCATCACTAGTCGCGTACTTACAATGGCTGTTGTGTGCCCCCTTGTTTTTTTTTTTTTGCTGACGGGGATTTGACTACCATCAAGTCGGATCTTTTTGAATACTACAGAGGTACTGCGATGGCAAGGCAGGTAGTCATGGGCAAGTAAAACTGAATAAGCGCAGTCTGGTTACAATAACAGAAAACTTATTTTTCCATACGATTTAACATTAGCTTGCGTTTACCTACGTTAAAGCGAACGAGTAAGGACTGAATTCACCAATAAAACTAATCGCGTTTTAACGTTTGGCTTGCATAATCGCGTTTAGCCGCTGTCACTAGTGTCACTTGTAAAAATACAGACAAATGACACTAATGACAGCGGCTAAACGCGATTATGCGAGCCAAACGTTAAAACGCGATTAGTTTTATTGGTGAATTCCGCTCTAAGTTTGAAAACTGTGGCTGAGTGCGAGTTGTTTTTACGTTAATGCGATCGAAATGTTTACCGCGTTTAGCTCTCTGATTAGCTAAGAGCTTGGAGCGGGCCAATCGGAGCGCCGAACGTCAAAAACGTGTCAATCGCGTTAACGTAAATCAAATTGGCACTAGGCACCCTGGTCTTAGTGCCCTTTGATGCTGTAAAACCTCGTCCGGGGTTGGGTGACATCAGGTGGGCGAGTTGTCCCTGGGCTCGTGGTTGGCGTTCCTGAGGTGTCGCATCAGCGAGCTCTTGTCCTTGAACTGTCTCTCGCAGGCGCCGCACACGTACACGCGCCCGTTGTGCATCATCATGTGCCGACTCAGACCTGGAGTCAGAAGGTCATTAGAAGAAATTAGTGGAGAGCCTGGTCTGTGGTCATCATTTTTTTATGATACTTCATTCTATTTGATATTTCAAATACCTATTGTTTATTTCTTGTGCACACCTACTACAGTGTTGCCATTTTTAACCTAAACTTTGGTAGAGAATGCCTTGTAGCATTAACTTCGCCTATAAACTAATAATAAAATATTAATATTATATATAGTAATATTTTTTTTTTATTTTTTGTATCATAATTAAACTTTTTTATACATATTATTAGCTAAACATAATTTATCATATTTGTTTTCAACCATAGTAACTGTAAGTAATCCGATTGGACGATGTCTTACACCGATTTCATACAGCGAAAGAATAAAGTGTGAAAATTTTAAAGAGCAGAATTTTCTTTATGACACTCAGAAATATAGCAGAAAAAAAAATCTTCCTGCATTAATGACGAAGAGAAGGAAATGTAATTTGTTAAACATACCTCATCATAAGTAGTTGACGTAGAGAACTTTTTCAATGAAAAATACAAATAAAAAATTGTATGTTAATTATCTTTGTTTTATTTGTCTTATCTATCTCTGAGGTTTTTATTATAATTATTTGTAATATTGTTGGCAACATGGAATTTTTCATTAGAATCCATGTTAATATCAACTTTTCGATGCAAATACATGAAAAACTCTACCTAATTCCAACCCCTGATTATTAGTGTCTGAACACCTACCTAAAGTAAGAGACCGAAGTTAGGCATGGTTACGCCTGCAATGCTATTTGAATTACTAACGACACATTATGCCGAAATTACGTTGCGTTGTAGCGTACAGCTGAACTTCGGTCCGGCGTAAGTTCAGCGGCGGCTATGTATTCTGTAGAGCACACATTATACGCGACCGAAGTTCGGTTCTATTGCCAATGAAGATCCGGGGCGGGGGGGAGCAGCGGGAAGCAGGCGTGTCCGCCCGTTGTTTTTATTAAAATAAGAACGGAACCAAAACAGGGATCACTTTCTTTTTCGTCTGTCTGTCTGGCTGTTTATATAACACGACAGCGCTCGAGACACTGAATACAAAATTGCGCAACTGAATTTCTGCCGCGTAAGTTCAGCACTTATAGTGTGTCATGTCAGCTGAATATGTCCGAACGTAAAATCAGCCGCGGAACTTCATGCGTTATAATAATAATAATACAATTTATTCAATTAACGTTTACAAAAAATTAAAAATAGGCCAACAGTAACAAAGTTTCCCATACAATTATAGTGCCTAAAAATATATGTATGTTATGTCATTATGCTCAACCTACATGCTGTTTGAAGTTTAGTCCTATTCGATTTTTCCTTTTTACTCTATAAATTTGTAATAAACACGAGTGCGCCTCACCATTAATGATTGCATCACTGCTTACCATCAGGTGGGATCGCAGTCAAGCGCTGGTTTATATCAATTAAAAAAAAAATAAAAAAAATAAACGAGTTCTGGACTCGAATTTCTAGATTTGAGTTCGACTCGAATTTCCAGTTTTTTTTTTTTGTTTTTGAAATTTGAAAATATACTATTGTATAATGTAGAAGCATTTTTTTTTTCTAAGTTTGTAATTGTGAGTACCATGGAGCTATTTATGGTTTTTAGGTAATTACCGGACTTGTTTGACATAAATGAGCATAGCAGTTGAGAGTTTGTCATACTCACTCAAATGTCTCACTGTTGGTGGCGCGTGTATTGGATCATTCGGTTCCCTTCAAAATGGTTGAGCTGAGTGGTGCTAATGTTCGCGTCACGTTCGTGAACGGAGCTGTCAGTTGAGACTGGTCTGGTCATCTCTTAGCTGCCAGTTGCTATTTTAATATCTATATTTAATTTTTATTTTATGTACATTGTTCTCACATGATAGTAGCTACAAGAAACATGTAACCGAGATATTTTTAATACATAACATGATTGAAAAGAGTGTCCATGGAGTTTCTTGCAGATTCTTCTCCATAGAAATCTACGCTTTGGAATGTGCAATTAGCATCAATTTTTTTCTGACTGATTGACTTCTTGACATTTCAAAAGTGCCTGTAAATGGTTTATTTGAAATAAAATGCTTTGAATCTTGAATCTTATCTTTAGAGTATTGGACTCGAACCGGGGAATCGAGTCATGATTCGAATACTATACAAACCGACTCGATTCACCTAAACAGTGACTCGGCACATTACTAGAAGAACAGACAAAGTGCGTACTAAAGCGTGAACTCACCTACCCCACGAATGATTTGAACGCGCTTTCACACAAGAAAAGTGAATTTCCCCTTAAAACAAGCATATGTTGTAACTTGTAATTCTGAAACGAAACATGCAAGGTGAACCGAGCATGTACCTACTCACATAGTTGAAATACTCTGTTCGCGGGCGTAGTGAGCACGGTTTGCGTATCCGTCCACACTATGGGAATTATGTTACATTGTGACAATGTGGATGGCAAATTCTTTAATTGCGTGTTACATTGCATGTTACGTTACAGCAGTCTGTACCCAGCTTTAGCAAGACTATCGAGTGTGCGTGTGTGTGTGTGTCACAAAGATATCTCACCTGAGGCGTAGAGGAAGACTTTGGGACAGCGGTCGCAGCGATGTAGCGCCAGCGGGCGCGCGTTGGGCGGCGCGTGCGCGCGCGCGTGCGACACGAGCGCGCCGCGCTGCGTGAAGCTCTTGTCGCATACAGAGCACTTGTGCGGCCGCTCCTCTGTTTTACATTTTATATAGTGTAAATAAAAAATATAAAGTATATAAGTTTTTATCTGGGCCTGGAAACATCATTATGCCTATTCTCGTAACGTTGTGCAGAGGAGTGTAACGGTCATAGCTCATTAGACCCACCCGACACCCGACCAGCACCATCTCATCGCTCGTTGTCCACAGGTGGTCCACAGTTGGGTGCCACGTGTCAACTAGTAAACGTCAAGTACCACACCATGGGTTCAAGCTGTGTTGTTAACCAGTAAACGTCACGTATTCAGCGAGTGGACATTGCGTTGTCCGTGATTAAGGGGCTCCTATTAGCCGATGACCTTGAACATTTTTCTACCCCTTTTCTCCTATATGATTACACTTGAACGATAAATCTACGTAAATATGAGAGCGTTTTGGCGAGAAATATGACGTACGTCCACCCAATCCAAGGGCTAGGCGACCTATGATTTGACATTTTGACGTTATGATTTACAAAATTTGTTACCGAAAATTGAAAAAAGTCAAAAAAAAAAAATATGTACTGTTACTAAAAAAAGTATTCGTACATTATTAACAATCATTATATTCTAGACAGGTATAAATTTCGTGTTGGTAATTGCTTAAGTGAAAAAGTTGAAACTCAAAAAATAAACGCAAATACACTTTTTGTATTGGTTGTAGAACAATAAATGAAAAAAATATTTGTACAAAATTGAAGACCATTAATCAAAGTATTGCAAATATTTTTTTTAGAATTTAATGATACACTTAAAGTTCTATAAACAAGTTAAAAACGTATATTTTTATCAAGGAATGACGGGAAAGGGTGCGGTGTCAGGTGTGTCGCCAATGCATCTTCTTTGCGTGAACCAGTCGCAGACAGCACACGATCCATTGGGCAACCCGGGGCAAGCGCGCGAGTAACGGCTGACCACCGTGTGCTCCACTCGCCGCGCCCGCGCGTCGTCAGCCCGCGGGCGAGGCGTGCCGGAGTGGCTGTAGTGAGCGTATATCCATAGTACTCTATACAAAGAATACTAACCGCTCGAGGCAAGATGGTGCTGGTCGGGTGTCGGGTGGCTCTAATGAGCTATGACTTTAAGAGTGCAGTGCTATTTTTTTGTTGTTGATAGGTTCGCGCTTGACCGCTATCTCACCTGACAGAAAGCGACGATGGAGCGCGCCTACCTAGAAGTATCCTATTCACTCTTGACTTAAAGATTCCCGGGTTGTAGCCACCAGGAAACGCAGACTCCGGCCGGGAAATCCACTCCTTTGCTGTACGCACAATGAATGTGTTCCCAAAACGGTTTTGTACGTATAGGTGGGATGTCCACCATGTTCCGATGGCGCATCGCCGTACGCCTGGTGGTCCGATTATGCAACGGGCTAGGCGGAATTAGGCTCTGCAATTCCGATGCACTCTCCCCGATATGCAACCGGTAGAAAACCGACAGGGCAACTCGGCGTAGATGCTCAAGACTTTGAAGCCTCGACTCGACGAGTGCATTGTCAATGATCCTTCTGGCTCGCCTCTCAATTGTCTAAAGTGCATCAAGCTGGTATCGGGTCAATCTGTCCTAAAGATGAAAGCAGTACTCCATACACGATCGAACTTGCGCTTGATAAAGTTTAAGCAGCTGTTCTGGCGTGAAGTACTGTCTGACCTTTGCGAGGAATTCGATTCTATTTTTAAGTCCCATGTAGTTGACAAGTTTATTTATTACCTTCATCTGGGCAAAAGTCCAGATTCCAAGCTAGTACTGACAATTTCCTAATTGAAAAACCTAATAACTCTGCCCGTCCTTGGAATTGAACCAAGTTATTCTTTATTTTTTCAATGGGAAATCATCATTTGACTAAAACCCGCCTGTGTTCCTTCAGTTGCCGCAACACTGCTGAAAACCAACAAATGAAATTCTAATAGCTGTCGATAGTAGTGGTAGCTACCTTCATGCACCAGCACGTGGCGCAGCAGGACCTCCTTCTGCGCGAAGCTGCGTCCGCAGGTGGCGCAGGCGTAGGGCTTCTCCCCCGAGTGCGTGCGCAGGTGCCGCGTGAGCGCGCTGCGCGTGGCCAGCCGCTTGCCGCACTCCTTGCACCACGCGCCCGCACTAACAACACACGACACACACCATCATCAGCCACCGAGCTTTTACACAATTATACTGTGTTCGCGAAAGTTTCAATTTTTTTTTTTTAGAAAAAAAATATAATTTAATATATAAAAATCTCGTGTCGAACTAATGTCACACAATCGTTTGTCACACCAGCAAGCGTGATGTCGAGCTTCAGTGTGTCACATAAGCGTGCATTCGAAATAAGGTGAGTCGCAGTACTGCTTTAGATTCAAAGATTCAAAAGCATTTATTTCAAATAAACCATTTACAGGCACTTTTGAAATGTCAAGAAGTCAGTCAGTCAGAAAAAATGATGCTAATTGCACATTCCAAAGCTCTATGGAGAAGAATGTGCAAGAAACTCCATGGACACTCTTTTCAATCATGTTTTGCAATTACAAATACCTCTGTTACATGTTTCTTGTCGCTATCATGTGAGAACAATGTCAATAAAGTAAAAATAAAAACTAAATATAGATATTAAAATAGCAACTGGCAGCTAAGAGATGACCAGTCTCAACTGACAGCGCCCGTTCACGGAACTGACGCGAAAATTAGCACCACTCAGCTCAACCATTTTGGAGGGAACCGAATGATCCAACACACGCGCCACCATCAGTGAGACATTTGAGTGAGTATGACAAACGTTAATCGCACATCCATTTGTCGAGCTCACGTAGTACACTCGAATAATAGTGTCTAGCCTTTTTAACAGTGATGAGTCGACTTCAGTACAATGCGTTCCAAATAAGAATAGGAAAGTCAATAACCTCGATCTGTCAAATCTTGAGTGAAAAGTAAGTACGGTTTGCAAAGAAAACTTATTTGCGTATCAATAAAGGGGCTCTTTTTTGCTTTGTATTACTAAGTCTTAGTTAAATCTATGTGAAGTAAAAACGTTATTGTTTAATATAAATTAGCTAAATATATTGTTTTAAGTCATAATAAGTTAAAAATAAACTATTTTCTTTCTTATAGTCATTGTTAGGAACAATTCGCCTTCTTCTTCCTTTTGCGACTACTCAGACACTTCACACAGTGACGCAGAGATAAGCAAAATTGAAGAACTGGATTCTGATTAAACTTTTTTCGTTCACGATTCGTAAATAAATTAAATTTTATTAATTTCTTGTTTTGCTTACCCTACCCAATGTCTTCGATTTGACAGTATGACGTGACGTCACAACATGGCAATCGATCCTGTTCTTTTTTTGAACGCATCTTAAATTGTACATATTATTTTATAATTATTTTTTTCTAGGGCGGTTGCCTATTTGACCTCCACTGGGCTGCGTTCAAAAATAACCAGAGTATCTTCGAGTTGCAACCCAGAGTCGTTCTTTTATAACTCGAGTAACTACCCTAGAGTTAACCCAACTAACTCTAACTCCGAGCAGGGTAAGTTGGTGTAATGACAGTTGCTTGGCATTGACAGTTGAACTCTGTGTTCGCGTTCAAAAATGCGAGCTTAGAGTATCTACCCGATGACGTCATTAGAGTTAACTCTAATCTCATTTTTGAACGCAGGTCTGTATTACCGTAACAGATTTTCTGACTTCCGACGGCCAACCGGCCAACTGTCAAAAGAAACTATTTTAAATATGAATGTGTGACTTAACGTAGTCGACGTACCCCTTTCTGTTGTCTAATTTCTTGGGTCGACTGCAACGTTCGGACCAGTTCGACGTCACATATTTGATGGCGATGTCGTTTTTTTGAGATGACTCAGGCGCTTCCTTCGATGCTGGTATATTCTGAGGTGTTTCCGTTACTTCCTCTTGTACGTGACCCTATAATATAGTATTATGGTGTATATGATAAAATGGTTACAAATTAACTTGCATAAAATGTCTTTGTTCTATAGTTGCCCTGCAATGACCATGTGGAACGTATGTTTCATTTGTTTTCTCTTTTAAAAAATAGCTTGGTTTGTGTTAAAAAATATTAATCAGACAACAGGGTTGTATCAGATCTATTTGAATGCTTAGGTTGCGGCGGTGGGTAGTTTTCAGAATCACCACAAGAAAAGGATTTGCTAAAAAAAAAAAGTTTGTCACAGAATAAGAAGCGCTGCGCTGCGCTCAAAACGGGGATTATAGACGTTGGACATCCTACCCATACGTACAAAACGTTCTGTGAACACGTCTATTGCGCGTACAGCTAAGGAGTGGAATTTCTTGCCGTAGGCTGGGTTTTCTGATAGCTACAAGCTAAGGGTTTCTAAGTCAAGGGTGAATAGGTATCTTCTAGGCAAGCGTGCACCACCATCGTCGATCACATCATCGCTTACCATCAGGTGAGATAATGGTCAAAGGCGAAACTACAAAAAATTTAAAAAAAAAGGAAAAATTGCTGCGATTGTGAGGGTTACGTCAGCTGCATGCACATGGACTGCTGGGAAAGAGTTTCCACAAAGTGTACCTAAAGATGGACGACGCTGGTGGGGCTACCTACACGCTTACCGGTAGGTAAAATTTGGGGAAGGTCTTTGCCAGTGCCAGTGGCAAAGTATAGGTAGAGTAAAATAATAAGAATAACATCGAAATATTACGATTCCCATTATTAAAAGCACTAACTAAAAAGCAATCATCAATACCAGTTCCTCCACATCATCTTCCTCCATCAGCTGCAAATGAACCAGACTGCCATCCCCATTCTCCAGCTCTAAGGATGTGATGTTCTGATTTGAGTACACCAGGCCATCTTCCTGCTGGGTCAGGATGCCCAGTTCTAGGAGCATTGTAGATAGGAATGCTGTTATGTCAGGGCTGTATGTTTCTCCATCTTGTGACTGCTGAAAATAGTTAAGGGACTAAGAATAAAAAAATATCACTAATCATAGTAAAACTATGAATCCTCTAACCTATGCGTTTAGGGAATGAATTAAAAAAAATCTTTTCTTAATGCTAAGGGGGCATGGGCATCCATTAATTACGCGGGATGATTTTGGCGATTGTTTTTTTGATCCCCATAATCCTGAGTGAGATATAGTGAGATTTTGCTCCACCTCTTCCTACCCCTCTTAATTCCACGTGAGATTGTTCAAATAGCTTGTTGTGATTGTTCAATCACATTTTTTATTTAAATATGTTAATATTTATGTTTAATCGTTTTATTTAGGACTTGTTAAATTTCACTCAAATTAAATTCTATCAGATAGCACCTGCTTAGGACATAGCTGCTTTGTATTTGATTTAAAATTTTCTCGTTTTATTCTACAGGTGTTTGGGCATCGTAATAGTAAGTTGATAATAACTTTTTATCCTTAAAAGCTGTGAGTTCCCGAACAATGTATATGCAGGTAGCAATCTAGTAGCAAGTAGCAACCATTAATTTAAAGAAAAACTCGATTCATTTGCACAATTTGTTTTCACTATGATAGGTATCCAGCTATCCTGATGTCTGAGTGTAGTGTCGGGGGCAGCAATTGTCTAACGGTTAGTAGCAACTTACTATAACTATTTTGATGTAAAATCTAGTGAGAAACGTGAGCCCATGAAAGAAGGAAGGAGTGGAGAGAAACATTTGCCCAGGAGTGAGACATAACAAGTTAACAAAAATACTTGTCTTAACACCGTAAGGTACTTACTTGTTCAGTGTCATCTATAACTTTAATTTCTATTGCTCTGCTATCTACTTTAGTGAGGTCAGGAAGGCTCTCCTAACAAACAAAAAGAAAATTATCCATGGATGATTCATCAGTAAAAACAAAACTTCCATCAAAATCAATACTGCATGGTAACTGATGCACCATGGTGCATAAAAAATGAAAGAATTCACAGTGAATTACAAATAAAAACAGTTAAAAATCAAGTAGTAGACTCTCTCAAAACTTATAAAAAGCATATAATGCATCCAAACCGCCTGACAAATAATTTGATGGACAAACTCCCAAACACAACATTCCAAAGATTAAAGAGAAGAGCACCACAGAATCTTATATCGAAATAAGATGCCATAATATTAATAAATATTATAATTATATGGGTATATCAATAGATATTGTTCCATTCAAGACCAAATGAATGACTTAGGCCCGTATTACAGAACCTTACTCAAGTACTACTTAAACTGCGTTCAACCGATTACTGCTTGAGCGAAGAATCTCGACTTAAGCATTCAGTTTATTTTAGAACTATCCTCAAATTCAAACTACGCTTGAGTAGAGATTTTGATCTCTGATTTAAATCCACAACAATTTCCATGAGATTCTATGCTCAAGCGTGGTCTCGACTACACTTGCAAAAACAAAGATCAAATCTCGCCTCAAGCAGAGATTCTGAGCTGATTGTGATTTTAAAATAAGGACACATTGAGTAGAGCTCACTCAAGCACTGTTCTATAATACGTAAAAAATGTCATTTTAAAGTGACACTGCTCAGGTGATTATTGATTGTAGTTTCTCTGCTCAAGTCAAGTTCTAAAATGAAAACTCCAACTGAGACTCGTTTTAAGTAATGCTTGAGTCTTGATTGTAGTTCTGTAATACGGGCCTTAATTTCCCATTCAATGTTGAATCGACAGATTGCAGGATCAATATGAGGTAGAAAAAAAAAACAATATTAACATACATGATCTACAAAATTATTAACTTGTGCTACTCCATTGAGGTTTAATACATTGACTTCTGGAAACTGATCCTTTTCAAATGTCACTACAAACTTCATCTCATCTTCATTTTCTTCTTCTAACTTCTTCTTCTGTTCTGCCTCTTTCAATAACTTCTCTTTATACAAATTCTCTTTGAAGGCTAAAACGTGAGATTTAAGTTTCTGATATGTCGTTTCACATTTTTTCCTGAACGCGTAATATTTATTGAGTTCATTATAACACTTTGTACAGATTACATTTGGTAAGCATTCTTCTTTTTTTACCTGGAAATTATAAAAGAATATTGTAAGTATAGATTTGACATTTTATTTATATTGAAATTATACTTTTAGTCTAACTAGATTTAAGGTGGAATCCAAACCAACAACTTAGCTAGGTAGCATGTGTTTAAAATAAAAGGCTTCAAGCTTATATATTGGGTTTTCTGAATTCTGAAGGTACTGGTCCGATTGCTAAAATTTTCGCCGATAGAAAGTTACTTTAATCCTGAGTGACATAGGCTATAATTTATGTATGCGGGCAAAGCCACGGGCAAAAACTAGTTTATGATATAGACTAGATTAGATAGTAGTGTCAGCTCCTACCTCTAGTCCCACACATATCATAATCCTTAGAGCTAATGTGGCACAAACATTGTTAGGGTCATCAGTGAATATGGGCATTGCTTCTCCAACTTTGTTCAGGCATAGTCTACAAAGCTCATGGACATCATTGATCAATTCGTGATGTGGCCGCTTCCGGGTATACGTTCTCATCATCGCAAATAAACACACAGCTGCAAAAAATTTCTAGCAGATTTTCAAGAACTTTCGTTTTAAACCTTGATTTATTAATGGTTTAGACTAGTTTTTTAAATTATTATTACGATTTTACGTTCAATAAAGTTTGTACTTATTTTATTACAGAAATATTTAATTTATTCTAGTGCACTTCTCGAAGTTTTAGATTTATAACAATAATATAACCTCAAATTGTTGCTAGATATTAATTCAGATTCTATCACAGATACATGTTTGGGCACAAAAATTAAGGGCCTATTTGTGTAACAAAACTATTTAATTAATTTCTTTTTATTTTGATTTTTAATCCACTATCACACTCACTTTTTCGATGATTGATTTGACATTGACTTGTCAGTTTGACACAATGGTGACATGACATAATCCGCGTTTCGAGTCACGATGATATCGCTGTTAGTGCGTCAACAATTCATTGATGCCTGATGGACGCGTTTACGGTGATTCGGAACGACTTGCGAAACGATATCCGTTCGTAACACGGATAGACTTAGTTACATTAGTTAGTCGAATCTTTATAGTTAATTATACCCGTTCACTATTGTTTGTCGCAACTAAGATGCTACTGTTTACAAATTCATATTGTTAACTGTAAGATGAAGAACTTTTACTTCCAGCTCCGATCTTCACCTCATAACAAGACACATAGGTACCTAAAAGGGGCAGGCTTCCATATGAGTCCCCAAAAAATGATATTGCTCATTACGGTTAGAATAAATTGAAGTTGAAAATATTTATTTCAGACCAAGCACACGGTAATTTCAAGAGTCCATTTATAACCATGTTAGTAAAATTTTAAATAATTATTATTTTGAACATGCATGAGCGACCACTGCTTCAGAATTTGGCTGTCCACTCTGTCAGACACCACGCCCAGATGCGTGTTGGTGCTACTGTTTACCCACGACCACAGTCGACGAACATGCCGGAGGCAGCCGGAGGCACTGCAGCGACATGGGAGCCGCAACAGACCCCTGAACGCATTGTTATCCTTGACGCGCAGAGCAGGGGCGCCGACTCCGTGGGTGCTCGGAGGCTCGAAGACCCATGTGAAATAAACAGTGGGTGCCGAGCACCCCTGAGAATAGACATCAAGAAACAGATCAGTAATCGCATTTTAGGTTACGTATAAATTATAAATTTCTTGTTAATAAAAACTAGTTTCATTTTTATGTACTTAGTACCTAATGGTTTCATTTTATATTTATATCAAACATAATTAGTAATTAAGTACGCAGTATGCAAGTAGGACATTTATTTATTTGTTGGTCGATCAGCCTGCATTTCTCTTCTCACACTTCGCTACTTTTTCGAGTAGGTACATCAAATGAGCATGAGCACCCATGAGGTTTTCTAAAAGCCGGCGCCGCCCCTGGCGCAGAGCATTGTAGGCTTTTTTAGTGTAATTGCTCCACAGGTTGCACTTGTGTAACGTTTGGCAATAACTTTTGAATAGTGTAATTTTAACGTCACGTGAGCATCGCGCGTATCTGAGAAAAAGCATATTAATACCTCTTACCGACAATGCTCTGCGCATGCTCTATCCTTGTCCATATCATCGTTAAGTTTGTCATTAACTTGGTGACCCAAGTTCGGACACTTGCTGTTGCTCTTCTGAACATAGTACCTACCTACCTGAGCTCATGGGCCACTCCATACCGTTCACATTTATGATCAATAGTAACCTCACGGAATTGATTAAAGTAAAGTAACATAAAAGCACCAGACACGGAAAAATAAATAGACTTTTTTTGGTGTGGGAAATCGTCTAATGACTTCTCACGATCTATGGCGGAGCGCGAGGGCGTGACAGACTTTTACGACCACATCTAGGTTCCATCAATTGCCCTTTGTGTCCCATGACCATGTGTAGATAACCCAGGCTTGAATATAACAGTCACAAGAAGAACATTTCTCGCGTGAAACCACGCGCTCATAGTAAAATCCTATACTTACTTTGCTATACCACCGCCAACCAGCAAGGCTGTAAGGGCCTGTGCACACCACGTTTTTAAACGCGCCGTTGACGCGCATTTGTAGCGATACAGACGCGATACGCACGCGAGTCAGATGCAGCCTCGACCGCGTCGACGGCGCGTTCGGAAAACGTGAAAACGTGGTGTGCACAGGCCCTGAGTTGCGTCAGTATCATAGCGAAGAACAGTACCTACCTACAAACTCAGTGGCTATAAAATAGTGTGTAGATACTGTACGATTTTGTTGATTATTTCAGGCTTTTGTGAAAGTTACAAAAAGTTAGGTTGGTAGGAGGTATCCGTCTTCTTGAAATGAGAGAACGTGCGCACGTGCTGTGCTTGCATCTTATTTGATAACCAATCCAAATCATTTGCCACAGTTTAACTTACCACAATGTCTACTTTACTACAACAATTAACTGGAGTTTCAGAATTAAAAGAAAAAACATAATGGTCACGCCCGATTCCAAGGCTTAACCTCAATAAGTGCTGCTTAACATTTCGGATCAACGTCATATACGAGAAACCATCAAAATAGTCACCCATCTAGGAAGTTATTTATTAGTACCCTATATCCTTGCTCCTTCTGATTGCGTTAGCACTGACTAAAGGAGCCAACAGCAGATGATGTGATGCGGATTTATACCTCAGTCAGTTCTTTCAGAAAAAATATTAAAATCTGCGAGAACTATGCAGCCAGTTATGGGTTGCTGTATAGTGTAAAAAAGACGGAACTCGTGATTTTTAAGGCTGTTGGCAAGAAGTTCCTGGTAAAATACCTTGGAACGGGAACGCGGGGCATTGGCGGCGAGCACGCCACAAGCGCTGAGGTAAGTCTCCTCTTTGAGGAGTAGCTAGAGAGGCGCCTCGGGATACTCATCTTCCGCCTGACGCAGGTCCTCACCGGACATAGTACCTAAGTTGGGAAGGTTCCTGTGTCAGATTCAGGCGATTCAAACTCAAACTCAAAATTATTTATTTCACATAAGCGTACATGGGCATACTTATAAAATGTCAGAAGCTAGCGGACGGTTCCAATTGGTCGTTTTTTTACTCTATTAAAAAAAAACACCATTGTAGTATACGCTGAAGGTGTGCTTCGCTTGGGTGGAGCACTGCATGTCTTCGTAAAGGCGATCGGCGGCGGCGACCTCTTGCGCCTGGCCCTAGTTCAGGCCATGGTCCGGAGCGAGAGGGAATGTGAAGCGGTCACCTACTTCTGCGAAGCTGTAAAGCTAGCGAAGGAGATGTTCCTCAGGGTTTGATATTGGGTTCTCATATTTTGATAAAATTATGCAAGCTAAATTACCAGTGTACCGTGTCTATATATCTACGTAGGTTAAAAAAAAAAACATCTTTCTTTATTTAAATTTTATTGAACAAACGAGAAATTGATGAAAAGTTTTAGGTGCTTGACAAATATGTGAGGAATCTGAAGGGTGCAGAGACTAAAATTAAATAGAGAAGAAATAATGACATTTATTTCCATTTTCCCTCAAGCTATTTTTTTTCTGCTGTAGGCATTCAGTAGAACACCGACACAGCAGTGTATGGCATTCTGACAAGCTGAAATTAAAATACAGACAAATATAATTGAATGTATTATGTAATAACTAAACCTGCTAATTAACCAAGGCTTAGTGTTTCCACATTTTGTGAGGTATGTACGTATGTACACAAAGCACTTACAGTGACGTATGTTTCATATGAGAACTCCAAGACTCCAAAAGTTTTGTATACCACCGGCTCCTGAAAATGAGAGATTAAGTATGAAATAGTTAAACTAATCAGTTTATCTACTGCTTTGCCGTGTCATGACTTCATAAGCAGTACCGAGTGCCTGACAAATTTGCCTAAAATTAGCCAAGTAGGAAGGCCTTAGGAAGAACATAAATGTATATTGCTATGCTATGTAATATGTACTGCATACAACTTTTCAGTATACTTAAGGTAAGAGCGCCAGGGAAGCCAGCGAAATTCAAAATTTTCATAAGTTTTTCTCAAGAAATGGCCATTCAACAGGGTGCGACGAAGTGCAAGGGTTGTATTGATGATTTTACTGATTATACAACGCTTATTACGGCCCCAAACATATTTTAATAATTATACAACTTGACACTGGCATGCAAAATGCAAAAACTTAAGAAAATTGGTATTTCAGCAATAAAAAAGAGAGGCTTTAGTGATGTGATGGCTGGAGGATGTAACTAATCAATGCCCATTCTGTCTTTCTCACTTGAGACTAGGGTTTCCATTTCTAAAATCTGGCAAACAGGACAAGAAGCGACATATCAGCACAAAATTAAAAAAAAACGTTCAAATTGTCATAAATTATTTTTTATTAATTGTCAAACTAAAAATGAAATATACGTAATCTAGCATCTCTTACATCTGGAGTTATTAAAAAGAATTTTCTGACGAGATTTAAAAATCTTAAATATTAAAATCTGTTATAAAAACAATACCTTGTAAAAATATAACTAGCGAGTCATTTAATCGCGGCATCCTCAGCAGACTCTCTACTACTCGCTAACGCCCAGCGGCAGCGGGCGATAATGTTATACCCGGACTACAAATGAAACCGCTCCCGGACGCTCACCGGACGCCCTTTAAACTAGGACAATTCCGGGGAAACCAGGACGGATGGCAACCCTTCTTGATACTTAAATATGATATAACAAGTTGATCACCTGAGCTTGTCTCAGGGCGTTAACCACCAGCTTCCTGATGCGAACAGACGATTGTCCGTAGCAGTTCTGCCAGCCAGAACCGTACATTGCTTCTACTAGTTGGGCTGCCTGCAATTTAACTTTTATTTTATTAATTTATACTTGTAGTGAACAGAAAAATTAATGTATCACGGAATTGATAAACGCGATATCCGTGCGCGAGCCCGTTCTGAAGGAACTTGAAAATTCGAATCATTAAAAAGATAACCCTTTCTTACAGAAACAATATGAATAAGGACAACTTATCTATTCCTGAGAAATATAATTATAATAAATACGTTAAAATCATAAAAACTATCCTTTTGGTTTCGCAATAGTCGGGAAAAAGTCTCTTTAGGAAAGAAACGTCCACCGCTACACAATTTTTTTTTTCAATAATACATTGTTCCACACTTGATATCCTGCTGCGTCGTGGATGAGTTAGGAAACATGTAAACTCAGACGAGCACACATGACGCACATGTGACCAAGACGAGTCCCGGAAAACTGTATCTGTACGCCATATAAATATTTTTTCTGTGCAGGGATCAATCTCGCGCCACACACCGCCGTAGCTACAGTGCCACCGATGCTGCAGTTAACGTAGCCACCTACAGGGCCCAACAGTTTAAGGAGTTAATCATCGATTTGAAAAGAAGAAGAAGAAGCTACCGTGCCTTCATTCTCAAAGGCGCCGACTCCGTGGGTGCTCGGGGGCTCGAGCACCCATGACAAATAAACAGTGGGTGCCGAGAGAAAAGACATCAAGTAACAGACCAGTGATCGCCTTTTAGGTTACGTATAAATTATAAATTTCTTGATAATAAAAACTAGTTTCATTTTTATTAATGGTTTCATTTTATATTTTTATCAAATAGTAATTCAGTACGCAGTATGTAAGTAGGACATTTATTTATTTGTCGGTCGATCAGTGTGCATTTCTCTTCTCACACTTCACCACTTTTTCGAGTACATCAAATGAGCATGAGCACCCATGAGGTTTTCTAAAAGCCGGCGCCCCTGTTCATTCTAATTTATAAAAAGTTATAATCGGGATGCTAAATGAAGAAAACTCCGAGCTATGAAAAAAATTGTAAGTATTTTATATAACACGAACAACGGTACAAACCGTAAAACTTATGACTTTATGAGAGGGTAGGCCGAGGCGGCACGCGAGTAGAGGCGTAGCGTGGACTAATTTAGACGTGGGCGAAGGTAGGTACCTACATCAGCCAGGCCTTTTTCTTTCATAAATTCAAAAACGAGACAGCGACTGTTGCAACCCAGTGTTCGATCACATTGTCGCTTACCATCAGGCGAAATAGTGGTCCAAAACGAGTCTACCAATTATAAAAAAACCCTCGTTCTTAGAGAGCCCTCGCTTGTGCGAGGCTCCTTTTGGTGCGAGGCCGTGGACGAGGGCCCACTTCGTCCACGCCTAACTACACAACTGCACGCGAGGCACCACGGTGCGCGGGATAGAAAAGCGTGCGCAGGCCACGGGTTTTCAGGATCAACTGTCAACCACAGAGTATATTTTATATACTGATGCTGCCAACTATAGGCGGGAGGCATCGCGAGATCACACATAGTAAGGTACCTGGGGCTATTGTGCTCCATGGAATGAGTCCAGTAGACGCGTAACCTGACCGGCACACGACGTAATCTAGAGGTGCGGGGAGCATTTACTGATTTCACCTACCTCTACAGTTATATCACCACCATTCCACATGAACAATCCCAAAGACAAACAAGTGCCAATCGTTATCATAAACATCGTACAAAGGTGCGTCAAACTGCGCTCTCCGCTCTGAAATAACAGAATCCATTACAGCTATAGTACCTATCTGTTCATAAACAACAATTACTTACTCTTAATCAAAATGAAGGAAATTAAAATACAATAAAAAATATCACGCCCTTTTTTGAATGTGTGAAACTATCAAATAACTTTTCTCACTGTAGGTGGAGCCGGGAGCGAGAGGGAGTGTCAGAGTTTACTGACCCACCCGTGTTCCTTCAGTTTCCCTCTGCGTTCCAGCTAGGGCTGTGGACTCTTTCGAATGATCCCGCAGCAGCACCCGCACAAGTAGCGCTAGCAGTGAGATGCAACATGTTGGCTCACAGATTTGCCCGTTATAGTAATGAGGTCAAAATTACTTTATTCAAGGCTTTTTGCCAATCATTCTACACGGGAGGACTGTGGATACGCGGAAGGCTCTAGGCGGCTTGCGGGTTCAATATAATAATGGTTTCAGGGTGCTGTTGTGGCTGCCTAGATACTGCAGTGCATCGGGCATGTTTTATTTAGCGCGTGTGGATGATTTCCACGCTATAATGAGAAAGAAGGCTGCCTCGCTGCTAAGCAGATCTAGGACCAGCTCCAATGGCATTCTTCGAACCTTAGCTGATAAGCACGATGCGCTAGTGATTAATCACTGATGGTTGCGATTGCAGGGGCAGCAGTAAGTTAAGTTTTTTTTTAAGTTTTTAAGTGTTAATAAGCCTTTAATACATAAATTGTTATTAACCATTGGACCAATACAGTCTTTTAAATAAAATATTATTGTTATTATTAAAATGAATAAAATTTAATCAACAGTCACAAAGAAGCTTTGCAACACCGTTCCATCATCATCAGACCACTAGACGTACAGCGATGCGCCACCGGTACATGGTAGACATCCCACCTATACGCATCAAACGTTTTGGGAACACATTCATAATGAGTAGGTACATCTAAGAAGTGGAATTCCCTGCCGTCTGTCTTTCCGGATAGCTATAAACTGGGTCAAGAGTCTTTAGGGCAATAAATAGGCTAATTTTAGACAAGCGTGCTCCATGGTCGACCACATCATCGTTTTACATCAGGTCAAATAGTGGTCAAGCGCCAGCCTATCAATGATAAAAAAACCGGGCAAGTGCGAGTCGGACTCGCGCTGAGGGTTCCGTATAAACTTACCTATTTATAGGTAAACAATTCCTGAATTGAGTAACGGTTAAATAAGTAACAGTTCAATTCCTGAATTGAGTAACGAAGATTTCTAGAAGAATCACAAAATAAGTTTTCTTTTGTGACGTAACTACTAATTTACAGTTTTCAGTTTTTTTTTTGTCTATGAGACCTGGCTTCATGCCAAATTTCAGGATTCTAGGTCAAGGACCCTATGTATTTTGATTTCTTTGAGAGTATACACGTTTTTTGCGACATAAACAGCCGTATCTTTATTTTCGTTAACTTAGAACTTTGATTTTTACACAGCATCAAGGGACCGCAGACTTGAGTATATGGTTTTAATTTACCTCGATACCTCCACACGTTCCCGAGATATAGAGTCTTGACAGACAGACAGACGGACAACAAAGTCTTCCTATAAGGGTTCTGTTTTTTCTTTTTGAAGTACGGAACCCTAAAAAGATTTCAGCTAAGAGCTAAATAAAGTTTGTAACTTGATTATACCTACCAGTAAAGTTTTAAATTGAGTCAACAGCATGACGAAGAACAGCACGATCTCAATGGCGAACATCTCTTTACTGATATGCTGGTGCTGCATGCCAAATTTCAGGATTCTAGGTCAAGGACCCTATGTATTTTGATTTTTTTGAGAGTATACACGTTTTTTGCGACATAAACAGCCGTATCTTTATTTTCGTTAACTTAGAACTTTGATTTTTACACAGCATCAAGGGACCGCAGACTTGAGTATATGGTTTTAATTTACCTCGATACCTCCACACGTTCCCGAGATATAGAGTCTTGACAGACAGACAGACGGACAACAAAGTCTTCCTATAAGGGTTCTGTTTTTTCTTTTTGAAGTACGGAACCCTAAAAAGATTTCAGCTAAGAGCTAAATAAAGTTTGTAACTTGATTATACCTACCAGTAAAGTTTTAAATTGAGTCAACAGCATGACGAAGAACAGCACGATCTCAATGGCGAACATCTCTTTACTGATATGCTGGTGCTGCTTCTTACACCTAAGGATCAAATATATAATGACTTTTGTACGATTTCGTTGATTATTTCAACGCCATATACAAGTATAGTTGGTATTGACTTATTGGACCCTTTTTCTTAGGCGGGAAATCATCAAATAGCTTCTCTCGCTCTCGGTGGAGCAGGACGTGTCCGACTTTTCCTGACTAGAAGCCATAGTGTTCCTTCAGTTGCCCTTTTTTGGGAGGGCTACGGTAATTCTTTCGAACAATCCGCAGCCCTGACAAGCGTACGACTTATTGCAGCCTATCCTTAGAGGTTGATTACAGGTCCCCGTAAAAAAGCTCGCCGTCCGACCGTCCGGTAACCGTCCGGACCGAGCTCAAGTCGTCGACGGCGCGTATTGGCATGTCGTTGCACGCGCGCCTCAAGGAGATGTCAGCAAACAGTAGGGGCCCAGCAGGGTCGAAGTCTACTGGGGCCATGGGTTCGCTTCTGAAAGGAAAACGCGGCCCTGGTATAAAAGGCAACGATGGAAGCAAGCAGGCAACTAGGGGTGGGTTTTAGTCAGTAAAAGTCTGATACGCCCTCCCGCCCCGAGAGATGTCATTGGATGATTTCCCACCTAAAAAATGAGAAAGCATATGAATTTTTATATCTAAGGCCATGAGGGTTGATCCGAAACGGTGCGTAAAAAGATCCTGGATAGGCTTCGGCGAGGTACTTTCCTGGCAGTGGGACATCAACGTACAGCTTGGAAAGATCCTGTAGTACAGCTTGAAAAGATCCTGTAATACAGCTTGGAAAGATCCTGGATGGGCTTCGGCGAGGTAATTTCCTGGTAGTGGGGACATCAACGGCAAGGTACATAAATCCTCAATCGAAACTCATAGTTTACAGTTTTACTTACCACAAAGTCAACGAGTGCATCTGTATCCCCAATTTAAACGCTTGTTCATACTTCATTTCCTTTTCTTCTTGACTCAACGTTTTTTCTCCAAATATATCATCAAGATTGTAAAAGTAAATCTGTAGATTCTTGAATTGGTAGCGGATGGCTAGCATCGTGGTGACCAACATGAGATAGGTGAACAAGACCCTCGTTGATAAGGGAAACCACCAGAAGTAGAAGAAGACCCTCATCACTCCCGCTGCAGCGGACGTGTCGTGGACGTCCGGCCAGGCTGATGTTAATGTGATGAAGTTTTCTCCTGAAGAAAATATGTAGTTAGGAGGACTTTTCCGGAACCTATCGGAGCTATGGCATGGTCAGCAACAAGGAAAAGTGACTTCTCTTCAGAAAGGTTCTACAACGCACCGGTCGAATCTACCTACTATAAAATGGCCCGGCTCCTTGTTGATATTCGAGCGAGAGTTCGTTTCAAGTGTGCAACGCTACAGAATATAAGAAATGAATCTTTAATAGGTTAGGTAGGTAAGTCCAAATTAATGACTCTTAAATTTTTTTTATAATAATTTTACAAAAATAGACTTGAGAAATGAAAACAGAAAACTACATCTTTAGGAAACCTAGCTCTAGAAAATGACTAAACACTAAGCTTGTTAAATGATTTTTGGTAACTGAAGATACCAGAAAACATTCTGAATTGACCTGCTGAGGTCTATTATAATTTGATTATAATTTGGGTGTCTTCAAGGCTAGAGTGAATAGGCTCTTAATAAACTAGTGCGCCTCACCATCAACGATTGCATCACTGCTTAGGTACCATCAGGTGGAATCGCAGTCAAGCACAGTTTATATCAAATTTAAAAAAAAATATCCCACCTGCAACCACAACTTGGTAAAATGCACGTAACCCATACGCCACAGTTACCATAGTGATCAGAACACCCAAACTCATAGAAAGTACTTTTATTTTCTTAATCATCTCGCGTTCCGAGGCAGCATCATTCTGGCGTTCCCTCAACACCACGACCAGGTAGTACAGAACATTTCTTGTTTCTTGCTTATAAAATAATGATATGTAATACAAAATCATGTGGCCAGGGACAATTATACTGAAATTAAGACGATCATTAGCTTGCTTTTCCGACAAATTCTTCTGAGTGAAGTTAGATCCTAAAATAGCCAAAGTGAATGACAAGTTTAGAATGTCGATAACGTAATTGACTTTATTGTAAATGTTGATGAATCTTTTAGAAAGCTTGACGTCTGTGATCCAAATATTTTTGTGTCCACAGAAGAAACCAATTGTGTTCATTTTATCCAACAGTTTTGTCATTTCATTTGGTTTGATTATTTTCATTGAGGGTTCCATGTTGAGTTTTCTTTTATTTAACTTGGCGTGTGCCATGTATCGTATCCATTAATATATTATGCACTATGAAATTCACATGTTTAACGGCACTGCAGGAATCATTCTTTAATAACTTCACGAAGTAACTTCAACATTAAACAAAAGCTACAATTACCTCCAATTACGTCAAAGCGCTTACAATAATGCCTTTCAATTTATAAACATACAAAGTTAACCTATTAATTAAGCCAATAAAGGTAACTAATACGTACAAGTTCTTTGTGTAGAAAATAAAGTTACACAGAACACTTTTTTGAAAAGGGTGTTCTTAAATTACTTTTATTAAAATAATGAAAACCATGTTGAAGAAAATCTTTGGAGTCTGTCAGGTTGAAACAATAAATTAAATTATGGAACTAAATATAATAACTTATTAAGTAATAATAATAATATTTCACAACTATCACACAACGCCATCTAGTCCCAAACTAAGCAGAGCTTGTGCTATGAGTACTAGAATAACT
The DNA here is from genome assembly GCA_905147345.3 of Mythimna impura. Taxonomy (NCBI): domain Eukaryota; kingdom Metazoa; phylum Arthropoda; class Insecta; order Lepidoptera; family Noctuidae; genus Mythimna; species Mythimna impura. The sequence goes on from LR990344.1 coordinate 30,861,086, forward strand.
GATAAACATACTTATATATTTCTAAATACATACATAATATAGATGAATTACACCAAGACACAGAACAAATGATTGTACTCATCACACAAACATTTGTCCTGGGTGGGAATCGAACCCACAACCTTCGGCTTAGCAGTCAGGGCCACTAACCACTTGACCAACAGGCCAGTCCAGGTCAGTCTTGACTTCTATCTGTATACATAAAAGGCCAAGTCCTGACTCGGTCACAGAATCATCAACGCCCAGAATGACAAACGCGAGCCTATCAACAATAAAAAGAAATACAAAGAAAATAATAGTTTAAAAAACAAAAAAAACACGCTTTTAGCACGCACTAAAAGTATCCCATTCAGCAAACCCTTTCATTTAATACCCATATCATGGGGGTGCATTTCAAATGGCCAATCCGCCATCTTGGATGTCTGCCATGTTGGATTTAAGTCATGTGACTATTTTTTTCGTATTCCTGACAGCAAACCCTTTCATTTGATACCCATATCATGGGGGTGCATTTCAAACAGCCAGTCCGCCATCTTGGGGAGGCCGCCATATTGGTTTTTTAGCTAGTCATGTATTGTCATCAGAACTCAGAGCTTGTGCAAAATTTCATCTTAATCGAAGACCGGGAAGTGGGTCAAATTTAGATTCCAAGATTTTCTTACATACATAGTTACAAGTGAAGCTAATAAAAGCGTGGAATAAAGGATTTTCCAAAATTCACTCCCTAAGGGGACGAAACGGGGGTCCGAAGTTTGTATAGAGGAACCTACCTTGATAGCGGGTAGTCATAAGTAACACAGCAAAAAATTCTCTCTGTTTATATTTTATTTTTAAAAAATAGTAATTTTAATAATTTTTATATTTAAATGATAAATATTGATACCTAACCAGTTCAACCTGCCAGTGAAGTGTTTTTGGCTCCATACCTTAATTATTTTTAAAACCACTGTTTTTATCATGGAAGCAATCAACCGCACCATCACCGATTTAAGCAATCTATTCACAAATAGAATGTCTGAGTTTGAGAAGGAACTGCAGAAATCTTCAGACTTGCGCAAGTATGACCACGTTTCTGAATTTCGCACTCAGCTCAAATGGCTTCCCATTCGCCTTCGCCGGAATGCTCACATACTTTCTTTGCTTTACAATGTGCTCTTTAATCCTTCGACTCCTTTTTATCTTAAAGAACGCTTTCAGTTCCTCTGTGACACACATTCTAGGTCCTTGAGGTCATCGGAGAATTTAAAACTTAGTATTCATATGCATTCCACATCGTTCTTTGATAAATCTTTCACGATACAAGCAGCACGTTTGTGGAATGCATTACCCTTAGAAGTGAGGCGTGCCCAAACACTACCGACTTTCAAAAAGATGGTGAAGGAGCATTATCTATCACTTTAATTTTTCTTCTCCTTTCTCTGTCGTATATTTTAACTAGCTGAGCCGGCAAACGTTGTTCTGCTATATAAATAAAAAAAAAAAAAAAATAGATGTTGGCCGATTCTCAGACCTACTCAATATGCTCACAAAATTTCATGAGAATCGGTCGAGCCGTTTCGGAGGAGTTCAAGTTCGAACACCGTGACACGAGAATTTTATATATTAGATATTTATTAGTTTATTATTTGGTAATATACCTATTTATGTATTATATGTATTTTGTTATCTTTTTTTTTTATGTTGTTGTACACTGACAGCCCCAAATCTTTTCCTTTCGTTACAGTCCATCCAAAGGTTGTCTGGTAGAAATTGCCCTGTGCAATAAGACCGCCTATTGTACACTTATTTTTTATAAATGTTGTCCTGTAGTAAGTTAAGGTGTGCAATAAAGTAATAAATAAATAAATAATAAACCTACTTTCACGCAGGCGAAGCTGCTGGCAGAAGCTAGTATAGTAAAACAAATGGAAACGCAAGTGCAAGATTTATTGAAAAGGATAAAATTTGAAAATATTAAAACAGTCAACAACACGATCACTATCTAAGAATTTAATATGACAAAATACTACATTAATAAGTTAATAGATCGAAACAGATTAATTAGTGATGAAATAGTTTAATACAATACAGAAAAGAGAGAATAAGATCATCATCTTCACAATCTGAAACAAAAATTACTAAACGATATAAATCGATGTGTTCATAATGATAATAATAGTTGAATTCTACTGAAAGATTGAACCAGTATATCCAGCGCTACGTAAGTTTCGTAGGAGAATGTCAAGTGTTCGAATGCCTTCAGTTCGATCGGTCTCTGCAAAAAAACATTATTTTTATATTAAAACTTCCAAGATAAATATTGTTGATCGCACTTCGGAAAACGGCTAAGCCACACACTACTGAGTCCACGTATGCTACGTATTATGACATCTAGATTCTTAAATTTGATTGGCAACAGTGTGACAGCATTGCGTATACATGCTAAGTATGTTTCTAAGTCATCTGTTTTCAAACACATTTATGAGTCCAGATATGTCATAATGCGTAGCATACGTGGCATATGTGGGCTCAGTTTGCCTTTTAGGTTAACTGTAACTGTAGGCGGGATCATCTATTGCGACTCACAGCCACTGGGTAAAGGGAGAATGTACATCATCGTTATCATTTCAGCCGATAGACGTCCACTGTTGTACATAGGCTTCCCCTAAGTGTCGCCTCAATGAACGTTCCTGTGCGTCTCCCATCCATCGGATTCCCGCAACACTTACCAGGTCATCGGTCCACCTTGTAGGAGGCCTTCCAACGCTACGCCTTCCGGTACGTGGTCGCCATCCAGAACCAGGCCCAAACGGCCATCCGTTCTGCGAGTGTGCCCTGCCCATTACCCCTTAAGTTTGGCGATTCTTCGTAGGTAGTATAGCCTACTGGTATTTGTATAGCCTACTGGTATTTATACAGCCTACTGGTATTTGTTTAGTATATTGGCATTCATATAGCTTACTGATATTTGTATAGCCTACTGGTATTTGTTTCGGGTCTAGGTGTCTTGTGTGTGTGAGTTTATATGTTTGTAAACGCACCGACGATACATGAGTAATTCCTAGTGTTGGGCAAGTTACCTGTGCTTGCATCATAGCTAAGACAGCAAGTTTCCTGATTCGTGGCGACCTCTTATGGCATTTCTGCCAACCGGAGTCGTACATGGCTTGAGGCAAGTTAGAAGCCTGGTTATGTTTGTTTTAAATCAAAGTTATACTTACTTTGATTTAAAACAAGCATAACTTTCAACATGTTGATAACGTTCCCGGTTCCGTGTTTAGGAAGTGCTATGGCGATTGCTCAGATTAATCAAGGCTGTTTAAGTTTGGTAGCGATGCAGCTTTATTAGGAAACTAGCTGCCGCCAGCAGCTTTGCCCGCATGAAAGTAGGAAATTCTCCAAAGGGAACATAATTCCGGGATGAAATTCCTTGAAATCCGTTCAGCCGTTCGAACGTGAAGAAGTAACAACACTTTCGCCGTTATAATATTAGTTTGTGAGGGGTACCATTATTGCCCATCTGTCCTTACAACCTGTCTTAAGTTGGTGCTATAAACAACTTTCTTTCCATTCTTGTCTGATGAAGCTAACCCTTCCTTGTTTCAGGAATGAATAAATACTGGGTTTACTACACAGCCAGCTTTGGCTCCTTTTTTTTCTCTGCTTGCCCTTGTCCTTCAATCAGTCAAGGCATTTATTTCAAATAAACCATTTACAGGCACTTTTAAATTGTTAAGAAGTCAGTCAGTTGGAAAAATACGCTTTGGGTTACGCTCTTTGCACATTCCAAAGCGTAGATCTCTATAAACGGAGGAGAACGTGCAAGAAACTCCGTGGACTGGACACTCTATATCTACATAATTATGTTACCGGCAATCTGTATAATTCAGGTATTTTATAAAATACCCAGGTAATATATAGAATAGCTGGGGCGTCCAGGCAATGTATTAAATATTATTAATATTCTTATCTATTACATACTTGGCCTAGGTAATGTATACAATTCCTAGGGATTGAATTGAGTACCTGCTGGTCCACCGGCAATGTGAAAAATAAATTGATTGAGATATTCTCTTAATCCTCACAAAAAGGAACTCACGTGAACACCCCCATGTTGCGCACCACGTGCAAAAACCACAGGAAGTAGACCAGTACCCGCGTGGCCCCTGCGAGGGTCGAGCGGTCCCTCATCTCTGGCCACGCCGAAATGCACATGACGAATGTCGCGCGTTATAAATAGAAACCCAGTTAGTAAGTGAAGATGTAGATAAGAACCACGACCTGTCGATATTCTCTTAATCCTCACAAAAAGGAACTCACGTGAAAACTTTGAAATATAAAATCGAAAATTGATAGATATCAAAATTTTATTCACACAACAATTTACTCTGTGTTAAATAAATCCAAACAATCGAATCCAGAGAAATTCAAAAAAATAAATATAACTATGAATTATTACAGTAATGGAGAATATAAGAAAAAATAACTAGAAACTACGACATATTATAGTCCTGCTACGAACTACGATCAATGTAGCATCGTCTAGCTACGAGCTACGACAAATGTAGCATTGCTCTGCTACAAGCTACGATAAACGTAGTATCGCTGTATCGCATTTCTACAAACTATGACTAACGTAGCAACGCCGTGCTACGAGCTACAACAGACGTAGCAATGCCATGCTACGAACTAAAACAGTCTGTGGTAGCAACGCCCTGCTACGAGTTAAGATAGACGTAGCAACGCGGCAACCCCTACTTCAAGCAACGGCAGATTAGAAACGCCCTGCTACGAGTTGACATTTATTTTATTTAGCATATATGCCTTGCTTAAACTTTTTTTTTTATTAATACTTATCAGAAGTAACAGCCTGAAAACAGTTATAACACCCAACGAACACCATATTGCAGACACAAGACGAGAAAAATATCCCATTGTGTAGTTTAGATTTCTTTATCATTTCCTCTTCAGCTTTCTTATCATCGTGATCTTGCTTCAAAACTATTACTAATTTATACAGCACCTTTCTGACGTCATCAGTATAGCAAAGAATCACGAATTGGTATACAACGGTAATGATAGGAGTGGATACTGCATAGGCCAGTCTATCAGACTCCTGACTCCGTGATAGGCCATGTTGTGTCCACAGAGACACGAAGCAAGAGGTACAGAATATCATCATGACTGTGTGGATGACCAGCATTGCTGGGCGGTACAGTTTCACGAAAGAATCGGAGAAGTCGACTTTGTTAACCCAGTAATATGGACAACAGCATAGAAACCAAAACTTGTTGTACTTTTCGATTAATCTCGTTAAATCTGTTTCCGTGTACACCAGACGCTCTGCCGGTATTTCAGGTTTTCTTCTAAAGATATTCATTGTCAGGAAAGTGCTAATTGGTGTTATCGTGGTGTTACGGATGTCTTACTGATAAAGAAAACTTTGTTCGCAAGTTCTTTTTATACTTTCTATTGCGTTGAATAATAAATTGCTGCAAGATGTCTTGTTTACACAATTACGAATATTTATTTTATCGGTAAAGGGTTACTAAAGGTATACATATATAATTCGCATTGTCAGAGATAGAAATTTTTAAATTGTAGATTGTAAGTAGAGGACACAAGAAGATAAACAGCAGCGTCTACTTCCGAAGCGATGCGATCCACACAAGTGACAAGTTACCATTTCAATCATAAGTCAAGAGTGAGTAAGTAACTTCTAGGCAAGCGTGCTGCACCGTCGAACACATCTGGGCACGCCATAATTATGGCGATTCTGAAAGGAAAACTCGGCCCTGGTATGAAAGGCAACGAAGGAAAAGGTGTGGGTTTTTAGTCAGTAAAAGTCTGACACACCCTCCCGTTCCGCCCAAGGCGAGAGATGTCATTAGTAGATTGTCCCACCTAAGAAAAAAAAAGTCCCCTCTATGAGGAGAGAAAAAGAATATTTTGAGAACCCCCGCTTTTAATGTAACATCAGCCTACAGCAGTCTACCCGCTACGCTGGAACATACAGTCATACAAACATTGCTAAAATTATAATCCTTCCTTTTGGATTTCCCGTAGTCGGGTAGAAATTGGAACGTGTAGGGTTTTTTGCGTAAAACAATTTATATGTAAGAAAACTGTTTTTGAATAGTTGAGTGTACGAGATCGTATATCATCGAGTGCAGAAATAGACATTGAATTTTTGGATCTAACAGATGAAGATAATAAAAAAATACCTATTTGACTCATGTGTATACATATACATACATACGTACACACACACACACACACGTACACGTACATATATTTTGTTGTATCCTAATAAATTATAATATGACAGTTTTTTGAAAAGAAAATGAAAAAGAAACATGGTTTAGACAGAGTCAAATTAAAAATTCATAATTATTCCAGTAACTGCATGTATCTCAAGGACAAGTAATGTTTACAATATAGTTGAATATAATATCTAAAGGTCATGGGAATCGATGGGAGGCAGCCATTCTATGACTCAGAAAAACTTGCAATAAATTATAGTTGATGAACTATAATTTATTGCTAGTTTTTCTGAGTTAATTAATGGTTTATCCCTTGAAAGCTTATAGTTGGTTTAAAAGGTACAATATAAAATAAAATAAAACCGGGCAAGTGCGAGTCGGACTCGTGCAATGAGGGTTCCATATAAACGTACATATGAAAACAGTTCAATTCCCGAATTGAATTACGAAGATTTCTCCAAAAAAAAACTAATTTACAGTTTTCAGATTTTTTCCTATACTTGTGCTATGAGACCTTGCTTCATGCCAAAGTTTCAGGATTCTAGGTCAACGGGAAGTACCCTATGAATTTTAATTTCCTTAAGAGTGTCAAAATACACGTTTTTTGCGACATAAACGGCCGTATCTTTTTTTTTCGTTAACTCAGAAGTTTGATTTTTCAGAACTTCAAGAGGCCGCAGACCTGAGTATATGGTTTCAATTTCAACTCGATACCTCTACGCGTTCGTGAAATAAAGGGTCTTGACAGACAGGCAGACAGACAGACGGACAACAAAGTGATCCTATAAGGGTTCCGTTTTTTCCTTTTGAGGTACGGAACCCTAAAAGGACCAATTTTTTATAAAATAATTTATTCAATAAAATAAAATATATTACATTAGGAATTTTGTACAAGTTTGTAGTAAACGGCAAAACCACATGTTCCCACATATATATATTATGTAATTATAATTAATTTTATTAAACGATTATATCTTATACTAGCTTCTAACAGCGGCTTCGCCCGCGTGATAGTAAGTTTCTCCATACAAACTTCCAACCCCCGTTTTACCCCTTTAGGGGTGGAGTTTCGTAAAATTCGTTCTTAGCGGATGTCTACACCCTATAAGGAACCTACCTGCCAAATTATAAGTTTGTAGGTGTTACAGTTTCTGAGATTTCGTGATTAATCAGTGAGTGGTATTTCGCTTTTATATTATCTCTGAAACTACAGGTATCTGAAAATACTAGAACCTTATTTTAAGGAGATCATTAAATAACTTCTCCCGCTCTGGGCAGAGCTAGAGGGGCTGACACTCCCTCTAGCTCTGCTCACTTTTACTGACTAAAACCCATCTGTTCCTTCAGCAGCATCAGCAGCAGCTTCTCTTCATAAAACCAAAACGGAAACACCCGTCAACTGACATATGACTGGCCTGTTGGTCTAGTTGTTAGTGGCCCTGACTGCTATGCCGGAGGTCGTGAATTCGATTCCCGCCCAGGACAAATGTTTACTTGTGTAATGAGCACGATCATTTGTTCTGTGTCTGGGTTGTTGTTTTTTAACTCTTTCGAACAATCCCGCAGCCCGAATTCTAGAACGTTGGCGTAACGAAATTGAGTTATTATCCCCTTGATCGCTCATTCATCAAATATTTTGTCGCTAACTACATAAATTGTAATTTTCTTTGAAATAACAGAAAATAGCTCTATACCGAAACTCTTGGATAATTATCAAAATGTATCAATCAAATGATTTAATATTGAGAATATTTAACAATCAAATTACTAAAGGATTACTAGGGTTGCCAGTCTTGAAATTCAATGTAATATTCCACAACTTGCACACAACGCCATCTACTCCCAAACTAAGCAGACCTTGAGATATGAGTACTAGACAACTGATAAACATACATATACAAATATTTCTAAATACATACATTTTATAGATGAATTACACTCAGACACAGAACAAATGATCGTGCTCATCGCACAAACCTTTGTCCTGGATTATTTAAAAACAAAGTCTATCTCTCAGGTATCCAAGCACGGTAACCCTTTCAAAAAATTCGTAGCTCTGGCAGGATTGTTACACAATCTTGTTTTAAATTTATCCATACTATTTTAACCAATTCGTTCGATGATTAAAACAGGCGTTTAATCATCGAATGAATTGGCTTGTTTTGCAAACATTCAACTTTTTGCCCTTTGTCTTATTTTAGTATATGCGATGCATGTCATAACCACTCTAATATTGTTGACTAAGATTCGTCAAATAAGACACCAATAGTTTTTGACAACCCTTAAATAATTACAACGTTCACTACCTATAAGACAATGTCGTTACCAAGTTATTCGAACATAAAAGATCAACCTGGATCCAAATGGAGTCCACGACGTTCAAACGCACCAAGACAACAGATTTCTTCTACAAACTCAGCTATGTAGTTTACTTCTTCGGTCTTCCTAACTTCTGGTTAGAAGAACTGAAGCTACCAAAACGATTTGTTCGACTCTACGACAAGTTTACAATGTTTAATAATGGCTTGATATGTTTTCTGATTGTTTTCGAGCTGGGCTCGTTTTTTACGCAGAAAAATTTGACAGAGAAGCAGAAATCGAATCTGATATTATATGCTTTATCTCATCCGATGTTATGCAGTTTCCGTTTGATGTTATCGAGGCTTCAGCACAAAGTAAAACTGGTGATGTATAACCTGACCGTGGGGCTGAAGTCGGTCCACAACGACCCGGAGGTGGAGAGACAAATGCTCACCAGCACGTACATGTATTTGTTTGCGTTGCTGTCCAGCTGTCTGTTGTCTATGCTCATGTTAGCGGCTGAAGCAATCTGGGAGGTCGCCCGATATGGTATGACAAGCCATTACTTCCGACACTTAAATCTCTTAGCCGCTTCTATACCTAGAGCTCAGTGCTAACATCAGTGTGTTTAGGCACCTGTTTGGTCATTACACTGATTTTTTTCGTACCTCGTAACCTTTTTTCGTAATCAAATTGTAATTTTGCTCCAAACTTACTATTAATTTGGATTTAAAACCATCACCCGTACGTGACCAACGTTTTTACAATGGAAAAAATTATGACAAAACAGTAGTGAGTGATAAACCGGTAACTACACCCATGTAATGCCTATCTGCATCCTTTTCAGATATGACTTTCACGACTTTAGTGACTGCATACCCAGATGTTGAGGACAGGTCCGACTTGGCAAATGTAGTTAGAGCTATCTGCTTCATAATCTGGTGGATCTTTTTCACCAGGATCTGCGCAGTATACATGCTGGTCATCTCTCTGACTACTTGCCTTAGCCACCAGTATAAAAACCTGCAGAGCTACTTCGAAAGTCTTAACGACATATTTGAGAGGGAAGATATAAGTCAAGCAGAGAAGGAAGAGCAATATGAGACAGGCTTCAAGATTGGAATTAAATTTCACTCAGACACTTTACGGTAAATAATCTTAATTTAATTGTAAAATCGTAAGGTCCAACCACTTTGGGTTCTCATGGGTCTCGAGATATGTCAAATTCACTTTAAAAACAATATACCTTTTTACCAAAAATACAATTCATTAATTTTCATCACAAATGTGGTTTGATAACCACACAAATGTATCTGTCTGCCAGTCGGAAAATACTGACTATGTAGGTACGCAAAATACGCTCTTGGGTGTGGCACCCTAGACATGCAATAACCTGATATACAATACAATCTTCCCATTGCTTGTAGTGTCATTTCTTTCCATGACACACTAGAAAAATTGATACTTCTTGATCAATTTCCAGATGCACTCAGCAAACTCAGATGGTGTGTCGGGGAGTGTTCAGTGGACAAATCGTATTCAACATCTGCCTGCTGGTTGTGCTGATGGCCCAGATGGCGGTATGTACTCAAAGATTCTAAATCTGTATGACCTTTTTAGATTGGCAGCTGAAAACCAGTCTTGACAAGAAGCTAATGTCTCTCTGACTTCCACATCTCAGTTAGTGAGAATGTACATAGCTGGCCTCTAAATGCCCAATCTAACCAAAGGGTGTGCTTTCGAGCCTCCCGTAAACACAAAGCAACAAAAGCCAGGAAGTGTATTACTAGACATGAGCACACGTGTTGGAAACTGACTCCCGTGTTCAATAACTGTGCAGGGGTTTGCGAGATAAACTAGTAATTAATTGTTCCTAATTTTATTCAGAATTCGGAGCGCACACTTGTGAACTTATTCGCCGCGGTATTCACTGCATCCGCTGTGCTCATCAGCACTGGCTTCTACATGTGGAACGCTGGCGACGTCACCGTCGAGGTAAGTATTATTGAACAGCTGATATTTTATTGGCAAATTGACCGCAAATGTTTGACTTGGCCTAGCTCAATAGGCTATTCTTTATTGAGACTTTAGTGCCCACGAGACTATTTTTAACCGACTTCAAAAAGGAGAATTCTATGTTCGGCTGAATGTATGATTTTTTTTTTTACGTATGTTCACCGATTTCTCGGTAAATTGTGGACCGATTTTGAATTTTTATTTTTTTATTAAAAGTTTCCAAGTTGGTCCCATACAAATATTGTTATGATCTGATCATGAACTTCGAAGATATGGAACAGAACTCCTCACAGGATCACAGCAGAACTATCGTAACAAGTGAAACTGCTTTATTTATACGTAATACGTGTAGTCGATGACTGACTGAAAGTAGAGGGGGAATATATCGAACTGATCTGATGATGAAGCCTGAAGTTAGGCACCGGAACTCTGTAATAAATTAATTTAATCTAACCGTGTTTGGTATTATTAGAATTGTCATGAGATGCACTCTGGCTATAAGGTATTTAAGTATGGCTGAGGGGTACTTTTTAGTGGTGGTACCATAACTAAAAGTGTAGTAACCAGCAAGATATTGCCTCGTGTACGAAGAGCTAATCTTCAGTCATGTTCTGGCTTCAAAAACTAAAAACTATCCATAACAATAATTATATTATATTCGCAGCAAAAAACAAAAAGATTGGCCAACACAGTGACTTATATATTGATGGTCAAACGCTAAATGAGGTTCATCAAGAAAAATATTTTGGTCTTATACTTGATGATCAATTAACGTGGAAACCACATATAGAGAGTATCAAAAACAAGCTCACATCACTAACAGGTGCGCTTCGTGGTATGGTGCGATGTCTTCCTAGAAATGTACCTTATAATATAATATAACTCTATGGTTAAATCTCGCTTGGATGATTGAGGTCTGGGGAACTGCTGCAAAGTCTAACCTGAGAATACTACAAATTGCCCAAAATAAAATAATCAAAACACTATTTAGGTATAGCTATTTAACTCCTACTGGAAAAATCTACAAAGAAACACAACTTATGAATCTCAACCAAATATATAAGTACAATACATGCATACTCGTAAGAAAAATCCTCAATAAAGATATTCACTCTCAGATAATATTTACAAAAAGGGTACAAACTTATAAAATCTTAACAAGACAAGCAAATGATATCTGTTTAACCCAGCCAAGGACTAAATATGGGAAGAGGAATATTATGTATGAAGGAGCAAACTTTTACAACAAACTACCAAAGGACATAAAAGAAATCAAATCGTCATACAAGATGACTTTAAAAATATATATATTACAAGATCTTTCCCAGCTTTTCGATTAATGATTTCGTAAATAATTGATCGTCTTTGATTAATAATTTTATTAATAAAAATAAATAAATAATAATTAATCTCAAATAAATAAATAATTAATGTCAAATAATTAATAATATAAAATCATAAATTAAAAAAAAATAGTTTGCATAATTTATTGTACAAAATTATATGTGCCAATATTAAACGGAAACAATTCAATCGCTTATGTTCTGCACTGTGTCGTAGGCCTCAGTAAACACGCATCAACTATAAAATTGCACCTTACCCTCATCACTCGTGTTTGTGTGTAACTTACCTTCTGATTTATTTATTTTGTACTAATTATAAAACGATGTATTGCTATTGATATGTTAATGTCAGTTTTGAGATAGGCACATTTTTTTTTTTTCATTTTTCATCACATTTTTTTTTATCTACGCATGCTGGTATGTAGAATTGTTTAAAACTACTATGTTTTTCTCTATAAGTGAATGTATAATTCTTCTGAGAAAATTAATATGTTTAACCGTAAAGAGGGAAGTCATTTGCCCTACAGAGCCATTGGAAACTAAACTATTTTTTGCACCACCTTTTTTAATTTCTTTCTTTTTATTTTTCACTTCAGGCAATTCATACCCAACTGACTTTTTTAGCTCTCGAATACGTCCCTATTCTATCTTTATAATCCAATATTTCCTTCGACGTAGGTATCCAAAAGTATCGTTAAGGGTGTGTCTGGTGTTTCAGGCGTCCCACCTGGGCACGGCGATATATTTCTCTGGATGGTACAACTGCCAGGGACAGAGCTCGGTGCGCCTCCGGAGACTCATTGTTATAACTATGTGCCAGGCGCAGGTAAGCCAAAACTTTAATATATTTAATTATTTAGTTATCAAGATCTCGTCTCCCTTTGACAGAAGTAGATACTAATGAAATCGAGATAGTTAAGGAATCTATTATTCTTTCTAGTGCTATGGAAATATTAGATAGTTAATATTTTTGGTCATACGAGTCTGCATAAGATTTTTGCATACCTACTGCACCGATTCCTGCCCCACTAGCCAAGTTACGATCGTTTCGTTTGCGTCGAACGCCTCGAGTAGGCCACGCCTCCGATTTCTTTGTTCTGACCACGTGACTGAGCGTTGAAATGACGTCAGAACAAAGGAATCGGAGGCGTGGCCTACTCGACGCGTTCGACGCAAACGAAACGATCGTAACTTGGCTAGGGGGGCTGTTATCATAGTAGATACAAATGATATAGTTACCTACCTACGTAATAATGTTAACTAAATAATTTTGTTCGCAGCGGCCGGTGGTCCTCAAGGGGCTCGGATACATTGATCTTTCGTATCAGTCATATATTACGGTGAGTAGGTATACAAATGATATTAGATAAACACAAGCGTGTCTATTCACCGCTAAAAGGAGCCCGTGCACCTTGGCTCCTGTTTTTCAGAATGTATCCCTGGAGTACACCGACCGCCTTCAGCTCTTGGGAGTTGAAATTTCCTCAGACCTTAACTTTGGGCGGTTCATTAATAATATATAATAATAATATAAAACGTTTATTTACTCATCACAAAGTTACTTATTGCTAACAATTTACAATTTGCACACCGAGGTTTAACTAAGTGAGAGGCTGGTGCCTGAATTAGGTTTCCATAAGAACCTGTATTACAGGTCACCAGGTCTCTCCCGCAGCCACACAACTTGGGTACCTATAAACTAAACATTGTTTCACAGTTTAGAGAAGTTATTCAAAGTTTAAATCGATAAAAACAAAAATACAAAAAATAAAAAAGAAATCCCTCTCCTAGAGAGGAGGCCTGAGTCCCAACAGTGGGAACATTATAAGGCCGACTATGCTATGCTATGCTAAAAGCAAAAGGAGTTAAAATATTTAGGAAAATAGCAAAGATTTTTATTTTTTTTTATTAACCAGGGAGTGCAAGAGGGAAATATTTATGATTGTGCTGGTGTGTTAAGCTTGTGGAGTGGAATGGTGCTTGTGTAGAAGGGAATAAGATTGTGTATGTGTATTGTACTTGTGGAGCGAATATAGAAGCGGGTATAATGCGCAATGATAAAAGAGTAGGAAAGCTGAGGGGAACAATGTTTTATTGAATGAGATTGGCGAGTCAACTTAACGGTCTCAACAAGTCCTCGGTACCCCTATAGTTGGGCACGCCACAATTATGGCGGTAAGTCCCCTCTTTGAGGCGTGGTTGGAAAGACCTCACGGCGTCCTCACCTTCCGCATGACGCAGGTTCTCACCGAACACGGTAAGTTCGGGAAGTTCCTGCACCGGATTCGTGCGGAAGCGACGCCCGGGTGTCGCCACTGTGTGGACCGCCCGGAGGACACGGTGGAGCACACGGTGGAGGTGTGCCCCGCTTGGGCAGAGCAACGCCGTGTTCTCGTGGGGGCGATCGGCGGCGGCGATCTCTCGCGCCGGGCCTTGGTACAGCCCATGGTTCGGAGCGAGGAGGAATGGCAGGCTGTCGCCTCCTTCTGCGAAGAGGTAATGCTAGCAAAGGAGGCGGCCGATCGCGTGAGGCAACGGTCCTCACGCCCTAACCGCCGCCGGGATTCCGATCCCGATTTCCGGCCACCGTAGGCGCGGGCTTGCGGACGGCGAGCGTTTGGTGGCTCGCCGTCCGACCGTCCGGTAACCGTCCGGACCGAGCCCAAGTCGTCGACGGCGCGTATTGTTCCACGCGCGCCTCATGGAGATGTCAGCAGATCGTAGGGGCCCAGCAGGGTCGAAGCCTACTGGGGCCATGGGTAGTGTGAAAACGAAACCCGGGGCCCTGGGACGAAGGCAACGAAGGAACAGGAGTGGGTTTTTAGTCAGTAAAAGTCTGACACTATCTCCCGCTCCGCCCAAGAGCGGGATTTGTCATTAGATGATTTTCCCACCTACAAAAAAAAAACTCCTATAGTCCAAACTTTTAAGATATTTGGTTACTGAGGTTTTACATTTATAATAAGTCATTGGATAGATACTGAGGGTTTGATTTAGCTTATTATATAAGTAAGGTCCAAGAAAGAGGAAGAAATTATGCGAGTGCGCTGTTCTAACAGTTTTTGTTTGGCATACCCTACCCTTCCGTCGCTCATTGAGTCCAAAGCCAAGGTAGCTGCTAGGAAACTCGGCGTACTTGCAAAGGTCTGGCGGTACTTCACACCAGGACAGCTTTTAATGTTATACAAAGCACAGGTCCGTTCGTGTGTGGAGTACTGCAGCCACATATGGGCTGGTGCTGCAAAATGCCACCTGGCAGCTTTGGACTCGGTGGAAAGGCGTGCAAAGAGGCTAATTGGTGATCCAGATCTGGTTAATTCCAATCTACAAAGTCTTGAGCACAGGCGTAGGGTAGCCAGCCTTTCGGTGTTTTACAGAATGCATTTTGGAGAGTGTGCGCAGGAATTGCATGACTTGATTCCACCATCTCATTTCTACCATCGGACAAGCCGACGAACGGCGAGTATCCACCCTTACGTTGTTGAAACTTCTACGGTCCGGACCAAGCGTTTTGCCTCGTCGTTTATACCGCGTACATCGAGGGACTGGAATAATTTGCCTGCTGCGGTTTTCCCGTCCGATTATAATTTGGGTCTCTTCAAGGCTAAAGTGAATAGGCTCTCAATAAATTAGTGCGCCTCACCATCAACGATTGCATTACTACCATCAGGTGGGATCGCAGTCAAGCACTAGTTTATACCAATTAAAAAAAAAAAAGCTAAAATATTCGTTTTATGAAATTTATTTTAAAAAACTGCCCTGTCAATAACACACATACTCATAGTTTTAAACATTATTATTACAAACTATAGATAGTATCTACCTAATTTTATTTTACTTAGTGGCAACTCGACGTATTCCCGGAAGGGCGTGACTGTGTGCCCTATTTGTAACGATTAAGTACCCGAGGAGGCTGTTCGTTAGTCGCTTTTCTTTCTTCATTTTTAGTTAAAAAAAAAAAACAGAGATTTCATTTAGCAGTTTTATTCACAAGTTTTGATTAGTAACCTAAAGAATACTAAGAGGAATTTAAAAAAAAGAAACTGCTTAATGTTTGCAAACATATAGAGTTTTACACATTATCGCGTCCTGCCGGGAATACCTACGCAGACTTCCAGTACATGCAACCCTACTAAACTAAACATTTTTTTTTTTCAGATCGTGAAGTCGTCCTACTCTGTATTTTCAGTGTTGTTTTAATTCAATAAAAAAGACAGATGATGAATTATTTAGATTCAACATAAACTCAAAACTCCTTCAACATCATAAAAACCAATAAATTACAATTCCACAAACAATAAGGTCTTTATTTACATATCACATTTTAATTTCGCAAGGAGGGCGGGGACTGTGTGGAGTAGCGGATAGACGACGACCCAGAGATGCTAATTCCAACTCAATTTATGTTTTTACGTTAAAGCGGATGAGTAACTTTAAACAGTAAATATCAATTAAAATATATAATTTATTTTGTACTGATTTTTTATTTCTACACGGCGATCAAAAACGTTTCTCACAAATACTACATACGAGTATCTTTATCTAGGGTGGATCAGTGCCGGATTAAGCCGGCGCGGGGCCTGTAGCAAATTCGACCAAGGGGTACTACTAATTAATTTATTAGTAGGATACATACCTTAATTAATTTAGTACTTTTGCATACCCCGAATGATTAGAGATTTAAAGGCAAAATTCTAAAAAACCGAAGTAATCTTGAAATTTATGCTTAGGACATTTTAGGTTTACTAAGCCTTGGACATCGCCGCCGAGTTGCTGGCCTGTCGGTTTTTTATCGTTTACATTTCGGGGAGTGTGCACTGGAATTTCACAATCTAATTCCGCCAAGTCCGTTCCATCATCGGACCACTAGGCGTACGGCGTTGCGCCACCGGTACATGGTGGACATCCCACCCATACGCACAAAACGTTTTAAGAACACATTTATTATGCGTACAGCCAAGGAGTGGAATTCCTTGCCGGAGTCTGTGTTTCCTGATAGCTACAACTTAGGGGTCTTTAAGTCAAGAGTGAATAGGCTACTTCTAGGCAAGCGTGCTCCATCGTCGACCACATCATCGCTTACCATCAGGTGAGATGGTGGTCAAACGCGAGCCTATCATTAATAATAAAAATAAAAAAAACTTCTGATAAATAATATAGAAATAGGGAGTCTTTTCGATGATGATGGCCAAGCCTTTGTGAATTTATACAGTAAAGCTGAACAGTTAAGATTTATTAGAAATAGGATGCAAAATATATTTTTCTTTGGAGAGGTTAGATTCAGCCATTCTTTAATTGGAATAATCTTTCCGAGAGATTGATCTCATCAACATGTCAACATCGATCGTCATCATCATTTCAGCTGAAAGGTGTCCAATGCTAGACAAAGGTTTCCCCCAAGTGTCGCCACAACGGCCGGTCCTGTTTCTCACGCCTCCATCGGATTCCCGTGAACCTTACCAGGTTATCGGTACTCTTGTTGCAAGACCTTTCAATGCTGCGCCTTCAGGTATCCGATCGCCACTCCAGAACCTTTCGGCCCCATCGACCATCTGTTCTGCGAGCAATGTACCCAGCTCACTGCCACTTAAGCTTATTTTTACTCCTGATTCGATCATGCAAGGAAGCTCCGAGCACCCAAAGAGTCACCCAAAGAGCAATGGGGAGGGCTATCCTCCCCATTGCTCTTTGGGTGACTTAAAACCATCTAATGAGGCGCATTGTGAACGACCACGTTTCAGAGTCATATGTAATATTACTACGCACTGGCAATATATTAGTTCCCTAAAAACCTTGTTTAAGCTTATTCTTAGTAAGGTTATTAAGAATAAGCTTATCCGTGGCTACACATATTAAAATTAAGTAGCTTTAGCCAGCGGCTTCGCGCGCAGGAAGCTGCTGGCGAAAGCTACAATAATCCCGTGGCTTTTAAGATCAGTTGCGTAAAAAGTACGATGACGGCGGGGCAATTCTAAGTGATCTTCTATCCTGTAGTTTACTTGGAGGAAAGTCTGAAATAAAGTGACTATCACATCACATCCAAAGAAATCAGCTGTATTTAGATTTCACGCAAATATTTTGATTAGTTTTTTTTACATTTAAGTGCGGGATCCCTGAACGCGCGGGGCCCCCAAATGCGCGGGGCCTGTAGCATTTGCTACTCTTGCTACATGGCTAATCGGCCACTGGGCTGTACAGAGAACCCCGCGATTTCAAGAGACCGACATAGGCTTCTCTCGAGTGTCACCACAACAAACGGTGCTGTGCGACTTGCATCCATCGGATAATCGGTCTATTGTGCAACAGGTAATCGGTCCACCTGGTCAACACTGCGTGTCTTCCGATACACGGTCGCCACACCAGAACCTTTCGGCCCCATCGACCATCTGCTCTACGAGCAATCTGCCCTGCCGACTGCCATTTAAGTTAGTCGATTCTTCGGACTATGTCGGTAACCTTATTTCAGATATCGCCATTTCTGATGCGATCACGCTAGGAAACTGAAAGCATAGCAATTTCCATTACTTTGGGTGACTTTAAGCCTTTTGATGAAGCCCATTATCAGCGACTACGTTTCTTAAGTCATTACTGGCGACACGAAATGGTCATAGACTTTCGTCTTGAGATACTATGTGGCATGTTGGACGAGAAAATAGCGCGCAGCTTTCCGAACGCTGTCCAGTCCAGCCGACTTGAATTTGACGATTGACCTCTTTTTCGAAGTTAGACTTACCAAACTGGACCGTCAGTCCCAGGTAAACGTAATCGTCTACAATTTCGTGTGTAGATCCGCTGATCCTGATAGGAGTGGGTGCTACATGGTTGTTTTTTTTTTAATCATCATTAAGGAGCTTTGTCACAATATTGACTATGTCGCTCCATCATAGCCAACTTTTGAATTTTAAGTAATTTTAAATGATTGTAATATATTTTATATAGAACTCTTGCCTCGTCTGACGTAGGCTTAGCTAAGACACTGTTCCAAATACCGATTTCAAACATATTTAGAGTGCTAAGCAGATTTTTCCTGAGGCGTTCGCCCCGCTCACACTCCATTAGAATATGATGTACGTCCTCGATTAATCCGCATTTTTGGCCATTAGGTAAAGATGTGATACCCATAAGGAACGTAAACTTCCTCGATGGGATGTGACCAGATCGAAGCCTCATGGCAGTAAAAATATCTTTTATATTAAGTGAATTGGGAATTGTTAATGGTTCGGGTTGGATGGTGTTGTACCAGATACCTTTCAGATACATGGTTGTTTATCATGACTTTAGTTTTGTCCATGTTCAAGATCTACCATTTGGAAGCTCTAATGAGGTCATCGAGCATAGTAAAGAGCTCCTCAGTCTCAGTATAGTATGTCGTCGGCAATGACTATAGTATGTCGTCGGCAAACCGTAGGTGAGTGATGTACTCGCCATTGACATTAATGCCTATCCCTCGCCAGTTCAGAACCTTAAAGACAACCTCCATAACGACAGTGAACAGTTTCGGAGAAATAACGTCTTTATGCCTCACACCCCACTGCAGAAAAATAGGTTTCGAGGTCTTGTAGTTGGACTGACATATTTTTTTTAAATCATCCAATAACATCTCCCGCTTTTAGGCGGGGCGGGAAGGAAGCGATGGCGCCCATACCGGCGCTCCGTAAAGGACTATGGACCGAACGATACCTGCGTAGAGCCTCTGGCTAGAGGCGTCTAGAGCCCCTAAGTTGGGCAGGAGTCGCTTGAGGGCAGCCCTTAGATATCCGATATCCGTGGGGCAGCCCCAGTCTGATACAGTTTGGGAGCCAGACGTTGGAAGTGCTCCTCGAAATTCCATCGGCTTTCGAGTCCCAGGTACTTCATCGTCGACTTGACGCTGATGTGAACTCCTCCTACCGTTACTGGGAAACGCCGTGGTGTCGCACTCCGAGGGCCGTGAAAACACATGATCTTGGACTTGTGCAATGCCACCTCAAGTCCCAATTGCTAGATCCTCTCCACGACTGTCGCAACCCCGCGTGTCGCTAGTTCGACCGCCTGTCTGCCCTCCTAATGCTACTCCAGGGCAGTGATTTAATGGCGTTGGCGATGTCCAAAGACACCGCCAAGACACACCTGCCCCTGCCCTGGGACACCGCATCCCCCGTCGTGCCCACTGTGGAGCGCCCCCTGCGAAAGCCGAACTGGCCGTCCGTAAGATCCGGCCCCACCTGTGCTAGGTGATGAGGACCAGTTTCCCGTCTTCCTACGAAGTGGGAACTGGCCTCTCTCCATGCATGTGCTGAAGAGCCCTCTTAGTCGAGGTTCGAGAGCCTCCATGGCCAAGACCCAGGCTTTCCCAGGCAAGCCGTCGGGTCGGGTATTCAGCCTTCGCACCACCACTCTCATCTCTACCTCGGTCACCTCTGCGTTTGGTCAATGCGTATATTTGTCGTAGGATAATTTGATACTTCGAATCTTCGCGAAAATCCTAGGGGTTTTGCGAAAACGCGGATAATTAGACATAGGCGAAAAATTATCAAATCTTACTGGACAAAGTCAGGATTTTTGCGAAAATACTCGTTATTATAGCAATATTGCGAAACGAAACGCTGGCTGTTATGAAATAAGAACGCTGATTGGTCGGTCAGCGCGTTCAATAAGAGATCGTCTCTGATTGGTTGACGTCTTAAATGTCAATCATTTGTTGCCGCACGTTATTTGTTTACGTTTGTGTCTGAGTTAAATTGCAGAAGTGTTTTGTTTTTTATTGTAAATAGTGTACCTACTTGGACTTAAATAAAGTGGTAAATAAAAGTGCTACACGGATGTACATAGTGTCATATATCATAAAAGTCTTAGTCAACCACTCAACAACAACAATGCTTTCGAGATTGGTTTAGCGGTGTTTTGTTTGTCATTGTGTTAAAAGTGGACTATAAAATTGGACTTGAACTAAGAAACGGTGTGAATAGGAGGTTTGGTTTTCATATAATTATGACAGATTCGACAGAGAATGATGTTCAACCTTCAGCAGAATCGGAGAATTTGGAGGTTATCTCCGATAAAGACAAATTTTACATAGAGTTAAGAAAGTTTTACGATAATAGAGTTGACGGTACAACTAAACCAGAATGGACTAAAGAACGCGTAAATGCTGTAATAAATTCAATTGAACAATTTAAAACTGCGAGTGTACTTAAGCAACCAAAAACACAACAACAGTATAGAAATGCAAAAAAATACGACGTGATGAGTGTAGGTGAAGAAAAACTTCTGATACTGAGAAGAAAGGATCTTAACTCTCCTGTTGTACAAGTACCTTCAACAGATATGTACTATGATATTCTTCTGCAGGCGCACATATCAACTGGGCATGGAGGACGCGACAAACTGATATATAACCTAAAGCAACAATATGTGATACCGGTACCGATTATGATATTGTTCCTCAACTTGTGTAAGATCTGTCTGAATAAAAAAAGTTGCCCAAAAACAGGAATTGTCATTGCAAGAAATCAAGCAAACAATGTTCCTCAAATAAGTGTGCTTGTAAAAAGCACGGTTTGCTTTGTAATTCCAAATGTCATAAATCTTTGAATTGTTGTAACAAGTAAAGTCTTACTAATAATTTCATATTACTATTTACTAAACGCAGCTGTGCTTGCATTGCAACTCCAATGTTACAGGTCCATGCAACTCAGCGTAAGTTTCACATTAGTGACGTATTTAATTATCTTTTGTTCTGTGATTATTCGCTTTTCAATTTTTTTTCTAGTCATCTTTTAATTTCTTTGAATAAGTCTATTTTTTCCTATTTTTGCTAATTCAATAATAATTTGTTGTAGTTATTTTGTTCACTATAAGTGAACCAGAATGTGATAATAATTTTGCCTCAATATATCTTAAGTTTAGCTGTATAAGAGAAGAGAAGGCTGATGAATGAGTGATTTTATCTCAAGACTTTAATTCACAAGACTGATCAATTCCATTGTTGCACTATTAAACTAATTGTTTACCTAACCAGTTTCATCCAATTTATGGATTACACCCTAAAATTGGATCATTTTTTTTTACTACGACTGAGATCTCCTATTGTCTGTAGAAAACAACATACATACTAAAATTTTCAATAAAAAGTTTATAAAAATCAATTTAGTGATTTTTCTTTCTCACCTATTCTAAACCTTCATAACTCTATGATACAATACTTGAAGTTAATCATCGGCAAACTAGGAACCAATTAGAAGTCAGCCAGCAAAATTGTAGCCAATCAGTGTTGAGCACATCAAATCTTACTATAGTAACGAGTATTTTCGCAAAAATCCTGACTTTGTCCAGTAAGATTTGATAATTTTTCGCCTATGTCTAATTATCCGCGTTTTCGCAAAACCCCTAGGATTTTCGCGAAGATTCGAAGTATCAAATTATCCTACGACATATTCAAGAAGTATTATCTGCATGAACGGGAATGGGATAAGCTCGGGAAATACGTTAGACAACGCTCTAAAGATCCAGCAAACTAACGGAAAAATCTTCAAACGTAACCCAAAACCAAAATTTGGTTTACAGCAGGCACCATCGTCTTAATGAAGTGATACGGGCTAGTGGAGAAATCGTTTTTTTTTTCTTTTATAAGATAAACTACGGTATGTAATTTAGGTGTAGTTAATTGTAAGTTAGTTGTTTTAAGTAAAATTAAATAGCATTCAAAACTAGTTTTTATTATTTTCTTCTTCTAATTTATATGTATCTATTAATCTATTATGTATTAAGCAGTCTTACACAACAAAATATAGTTTCATGAGTTCATCTTAAGTATTTAAGAATCAATTATACTTTTTAATAGCCACCAGGAATTATTGCTGCCCAGTGTAGTAAAACTAAAAATATGGTTAAAAAAAAAAACTTATTCAATAAATTAAAAAACATGAATTTGGTTCAAAAACTTTATAGTAAAAAGTAAAACTACAAGTTTTGACAGATACGAGTATACATTATCTTCTGTGATTTCACGAACAGTACAGTAATTGCAACAAACAATTATCTCTGAAAATACAAGTAAACTAGAAATTCAAGAACCTTGACGTATCGAAATTGCATTATTATCCCCTTGATCGAGTCATTAATCAAATAATTTGTCGTTAACTACATAATTTTGTCATTTTCTTTGAAATGACAAGAAACTCTTGGATAATTAGCAAAATGTATCAATCAAATGACTTAATATTGAGAATATCTAACAATGTAATTGCTAAAGCATCTAGGGCTGTGAATTGCAAGTCTTGAAAGTCGACCTAAGTATCATAACATAAGAACCTTTTCTTCTTAGGCATCCAACTATGCATTACATTTATTTAACTTTGGACCCCCCTTTCATCCCGATAGGAGGTGAATTTTGGGAAACCCTCTCTGCTCGCCTACGTCATAAAAGGAAGTTTTGTGCGCAAAATTTCACGCTCCTGGTCCCAGTAGATTCGGCTGTGCGTTTATATGTCAGTCAGTCAGTTTCTCCTTTTATATATATAAATGTCGCGTTTTGATCATCAAATCAATTGGGTAGCTCTATTTGTCACATTTTATTATCTCCAATACTATTCTGGGCACGCCACAATTATGGCGGTAAACTCCGAACAATAAAACACAATCCTTCCAAAAATACATCCCTAAAATATGTTAGTTCTACGGAATAAGGCGCCCACACCGCGACAACACGCTTCCCTCTTTGAGGCGTGGTTATAATAAATAATAATAATAATAAAATTTTATTCAATTAACGTTTACAAAAAATTTACATTAAGCCAACAGTAACAAGGTTTCCCATACAATTTATTTATTTATTTATTAAAACTTCATGCAACACAAAAGTACAAAGGCGGACTTAATGCCTTAGGCATTCTCTACCAGTCAAGCTAGGGTGGTGAAGAGAAAATGTGGCAGGTGCATAAAAATACAAAAGAATATTTAGAAAATAAGAGTTCAAAAGTATGTATATATATATATATATATATACCTACAAAATAAACATACATATATAATTTAATATAATATATACATATATACTTATATAAAGTAAAAGAAAGAAAGTTCAGTTATATAAAAGAAAGTTCTCGGGGGAGCCTCACCCCTAGAGAACGCGTCCCCAGGTGGCGGATAGGGGAACGCCTTTCAGACGACTCGCAAATGTCGTTTGTAGGGTAGGAGTGAAATCAAATAGCTCCCGTGGACCAACAGGCCGGAGAAGGATACTCCGTTATCAAACCCCTACACAGGGCTTCTCCGACTTATTTCGGAGGCGAGATTTGTGCAGTGCTGGGTGTTTAGGCTGAAGCACCCAGAAGGGATGGTGGCGAAAGAACCCTCGAAGCGGGTCAACGGCAGCGCCCACAACTTACAGTAAGATACAGCCTTGGCGTCAGGTGACAACCGGCCGTAAAACATAAAAGTCAAACCCATTTCTCCTCGTCAAATATGATAAAAGGCAATAAAAAGAGAGTGAATACAGCTAGGGCGTACCCCGGAAGCGACGTCAGTGCTAGGGATGTTAATTGTGCGAACAAAGAAAATCATACTAGGGCGTACCCCGTAAGCGACGATAAATTAAGACTAGCCACGTGGAACCTGGGCACCCTCACTGGTAGAAGTCAAGAACTAGTGAAA
Source organism: Mythimna impura (assembly GCA_905147345.3). NCBI lineage: Eukaryota > Metazoa > Arthropoda > Insecta > Lepidoptera > Noctuidae > Mythimna > Mythimna impura. The sequence continues at coordinate 30,885,621 of LR990344.1, forward strand.
ATACTGCAGGCACGAAATATTAACATATGCTGCCTGCAAGAGACCAGATGGAAGGGATCGAAGTCCAGGGACCTGGGACTCGGATACCAACTTCTTTACCATGGGACAAATAAAGCACGTAATGGAGTCGGTATTGTACTCGACGAACAACTGAAACAGCGCATTATAAACGTAGAGAGAAGAAGTGACAGACTTATAGCAGTTAAAATAGCTATGGATAACCAACCACCCTTGAATATAATTTCAGCATATGCGCCACAATCCGGGTGTAATGTTACCGAAAAAGAGGCTTTCTGGGATGATTTTGAAGATCTTCTTAATACAATGGCACAAGAGGAAACTAAATACATTGGAGGTGACTTAAACGGCCACGTTGGGGACCATAGCACTGCGTTCAAAGAAATACATGGGGGGTTTGGATATGGGTCAAGCAACAGTGATGGCACGCGGATTTTGGAAGTATGTGCAAGACATGATTTGGCAATAGTTAATACATACTTTATGAAAAAACCGGAACATCTAATTACGTACAAAAGTGGAAATAAGCAATCTCAAATAGATTTCATCCTTACTAATAGAAAACTACTAAAAACTTGCAAAGATTGTAAAGTAATACCAGGCGATTCACTAACGTCACAACACAGAATTTTGGTCAGCAGCATAAGGTTACCTAAGTCCATAAAACGTAATTCAGTAAAAACACCAAAAATCAAATGGCACCTAATAAACACTGACAAAGGAGCCGAAATGATACAAAAGGTGCGGAACATACTGATGGAAGATATGGAAAACAACAGCAACAGCACAGCAGAAGAAATTTGGTCTAGATTTGAGAAACTATGCCTAAAAGCGGCAGAAGAAACCCTTGGAAAATCAAAGGGGAAGCTTAACATTGATAAAGACCCTTCGTGGTGGAACGAGGAAGTTAAGAAAACCCTAAGGGACAAAAAAGAGTGCTTTAGACAATGGCAGAGCTCAGGGTCAGACGAACATCGTATGCTGTATAAAACCGCTAAGAAACTCGCGAAACGTACAGTAGCTGAGCAGAGACGAGATGCAAGGGAAAACTTCTATCATAGACTTGAAAGCGCCACAAACGATCGGGAAATATTTAAGCTGGCAAAGCAACGTCACAAGAGCAGTTTAGATATTAAAATTAACAAATATATCAAAGACGATAATGGACAACTATTAACTGATGATAATAAGATCAATGACCGATGGCACCAGTATTACAAACATCTATTGAATGAGGAATTCCCGAGTCAACCCTTGCAAACTATCCAAGGAGTAGCTGGACCGCTGAATAACATCGAGATTAAAGAGGTTGCAGACGCCCTTAAGAAAATGAAAAATCATAAAGCCGTGGGACCGGATAACATCCCCGCTGATCTGTGGAAGCTGCTGGGACCAATAGCGGTAGGATGGCTAACAAAGATCTTTAATGCAATACTCAAGTCCAGAAAAATTCCAAAAGCATGGCGCCATAGCTATCTAATACCCTTTTATAAAAATAAGGGAGATGTAAGTAGCTGCAGTAATTACAGAGGTGTCAAGCTCACCTCTCATACGCTCAAAATCTGGGAGCGCGTACTTAATAACAGACTTGAAAAACTTACAACCATATCTAGCAATCAGTGTGGATTCGCACCGGGAAAATCTACAACAGATGCTATCCAAACCTTGACGATATTACTGGAAAAGCACCGAACCAATAAAGAGGACCTCCACCTTGTGTTCATAGATCTAGAAAAAGCTTTTGATAGAGTACCGCGGGAATTGGTCTGGCAGGCCATGAGAGCGCAAGGGGTGCCAGAACATTATATCGGTTTAGTACAGGATATGTATGAAGACATTAGCACTCAGGTGAGGGGACCGTCGGGGCTAAGCAAACCGTTTGAAGTTAGAGTGGGGGTGCATCAAGGATCGGCACTTAGTCCGTTCCTCTTCAACTTAGTTATGGAATACCTAACAAAAGACATCCAATCCCCACTACCTTGGTGCCTGCTGTACGCGGACGATGTCGTTCTGGTGGATAAGTCTGCGAGTCAGCTGCAGATCAATCTTCAACAATGGCAACAAGCGCTAGAAAATCACGGTCTTCGTATTAGTCGCAGTAAGACCGAATACATGAGATGCAGTTTTGGCGATGAGACCATGCCCGACACCGATATCTCCATCGATGGTCAACCATTGCCCAAGCCCCAAAGTCACCCATTTCAAGTATCTTGGTTCGATACTGTCTGAGAACGCCAAAATAGACTTAGATGCGGCTCATAGAGTCAATGCCGCATGGTTAAGATGGAGAACCCTAACAGGAGTACTCTGTGACAACAGTATGCCAATAAAACTGAAGGGCAAAGTCTACAAAACGGCTATCAGACCCGCCATGCTATATGGCACTGAATGCTGGGCGATGAAAAAGACTCACGAAAACAAGCTGCACGTCAATGAAATGAAAATGTTGCGATGGTCGGCTGGCGTTACGAGACTTGATAAGGTACGCAACGAATACATCAGAGGCTCCTTCAAAGTGGCACCCATAGCAGATAAGGTGTCAGAGAGACGTATGCGCTGGTTCGGACATGTCATGAGAAGGGACGAAGAGTACCCAGTAAAGAAGGCCTTAGCTATCCCGGAAAGGACAAAAGGCAGAGGGCGCCCTCTAGCTACGTGGTGGACAACCGTATCCAAAGATCTGGAACGAGCTCAGCTGGACGCACAGACAACCCAGGATAGACTATCCTGGCGCCTAAAAACGAAGAGAGCCGACCCCAAATGAAGGGATAAGGCAAGGAAGAAGAAGATAAAGTAAAAGAAAGGGGTTATTGAGACGACTTTACTATTTGTGCAGAAATTAATTATTTGTGCAATTATAGTGCCTAAAAATATACTAAAACTAAAATATTATTAAAGGTGCAATTAATCGTGGTTCGGAATTGTAATGTTTGATAGTGGACTGCCCGATCTCGGTTAATTTAAACCTGTGTTTCCGGCCATAACTTTACAGTCCAGTTTCATTGCGACAGTAAAATTTTAAGTTACAGTAAAACTATTGTAAAAAAATTATATTCTATTATAATAAATAATTACGAAAATAAGCTTATAGTACATTAATACCTAAAACTATGTCAATGAAATTATACAAAAATAAACACAAATAATATTATGCCAAAATTTCTAGAAGTTGTTCTGTGTCTGTGTAATTGAGTTTTACTAAATATTCTGACAAAATATTACTACATTGTTTATACCTTACACTATAGAGACTTAGTACTTTGTTAAGCCTATTATATAGAAATGGTCCTAAGAACACATAAAAACGCTTAGTAAAGGCATGTCTGGTTTGAGGCTTTATGCAAACCAAGTCCTTCCTTCTCTTGTCAGAAGGTAGAGGGTCGAAAGGAAGTGCCATATGCTGGTGTAGTACTATGTTTAAAATAAATAATTGCCGCACTGTTAGCACATTACATGCTATGTAGAGCTGGTGCGTAGGAAATCTAAAAGGTAGCAACCTTAAGAATTGCTCTTTGAGCACGCTATAACGGAAGTAAAATTGTTTTGGCCGGCTGGAAAGACCTCACGGCGTCCTCACCTTCCGCATGACGCAGGTTCTCACCGAACATGGTAAGTTCGGGAAGTTCCTGCATCGGATTCGTGCGGAAGCGACGCCCGGGTGTCGCCACTGTGTGGACCGCCCGGAGGACACGGTGGAGCACACGGTGGAGGTGTGCCCCGCTTGGGCAGAGCAACGCCGTGTCCTCGTGGGGCGATCGGCGGCGGCGATCTCTCGCGCCGGGCCTTGGTACAGGCCATGGTACGGAGCGAGGAGGAGTGGCAGGCGGTCGCCTCCTTCTGCGAAGCAGTAATACTTCCGAGGCGGCCGATCGCGTGACGCAACGGTCCTCACGCCCCAACCGCCGCCGGGATTCTGATCCCGATTTCCGGCCACTGTAGGCGCGGGCTTACGGACGGCGAGCAATGGGTGGCTCGCCTTCCGACCGTCCGGTAACCGTCCGGACCGAGCCCAAGTCGTCGACGGCGCGTATTGTTCCACGCGCGCCTCAGGGAGATGTCAGCAAATCGTAGAGGCCCAGCAGGGTCGAAGCCTACTAGAGCCATGGGTAGTGTGAAAACGAAACCCTGGGCCCTGGGACGAAGGTAACGAAGGAACAGGAGTGGGTTTTTAGTCAGTCGTCAAAAGTCTGACACTATCTCCTGCTCCAACCAAGAGCGGGATTTGTCATTAGATGAATTTCCCACCTAAAAAAAAAAATCTCCAATACTATTTACTGTATAGTAAAATATGATATCGATAGTGTTTGACAACCCTTAAACAATTATAAAATCAGTATAAGACAATGTCGTTACCAAGTTATTCGCACATGAAAGATCAACCTGGATCGAAATGGAGTCCACGACGTTTAAACGAAGCAAGACCACAGATTTCTTCTACAAACTCAGCCATGTATTGTACTTCTTCGGCCTTCCTAACTTCTGGTTAGAAGAACTGAAGCTATCAAAACGATTTATTCGATTATACGACAAATTTGCAATGTTTATTAATGGCTTGGTATATTTTCTGGTTGTTTTCGAGCTGGGCTCATTTTTTACGCAGAAGAATTTAACGGAGAAGCAGAAATCGGATCTAATATTGTATGCTTTATCTCATCCGATGTTACACAGTTTCCATGTGATGTTATCGAGGCTTCAGGACAAAGTAAGGCTATTGATGTATAACCTGACCGTGGTGCTGAAGTCGGTCCATAACGACCCGGAGGTGGAGAGACAGATGCTCACCAGGACATGCATGTATGTGTTTGCGTTGCTGTTCAGCTGTACTTTGTCTATGGTCATGTATGCGGCTGGGGCAATCTGGGATGTCGTCCAATACGGTATGAAACACCACCTTCTAATGCCTTAATTTCTGGTTGCGCACATCCACTTTACACATTATGATATTCTCATTATAAACACAAAAGTATAGCCACCAGACAACATAATATATAACAGAATCAGCTATTGAATCGATTTCCGCCTTTTTTTAAGATAGGTATAGTACATTTTGATACAAGTGCAGAAAGTTTGTCATTGTGCGACCGAGGCAGGATTCGCACGAGCCGTAGGCGAGTGCGTTATGGAACCGAGGGCTGCAGTGACAAATTTGCACGTGTGTCAAACGACGTTTTTCAATACACTTACGAAGAAAAATAATACGAAAGTATTTTTAACATTAAAATATTTAATTATTGAAAAAGTACTGAATTATTGAAGGTGCAGTTATGAAAATACACAAGATTTTGTTGGCATTTTTACGGTTTGTGAAATGTTATTGTTAACAATTTCATTAATTTCACTGTTTTGTGTGTTAATGAATGTTGGAGATATGGAATATAAGAGGTGGAATGTTCTATTTGCTTTTCAGTAGCTATAGGAGACACCAAATCGTTATTGGCATATGAAGTAGAAGGTTGCGGGTCAAGGCAAAACTTCTTAGGAGCTGGCTCCAAAGTTATTGCTTGTGTTATCTTGGTACTAATATTTTTCTTGTTATGTGTATAGAGTCTTCAATACTACTGTGTTAGACCTCCATCCGCCATGACGTTTTAGAGTCAATATGTCGGCTCCAGCATCAGCCAGCAGTGTAGCTAAGTCCTTCTGAAGCTATGACCGTGTATAAATAAGCATCTGGTATATCTAAAAACCTGGCGATTGCCTTTGGCATAGCACCAAATTTGTTCACACCAATAGGTTGAGCCGTACATTTACCCTTTTGGTGAAAAAAAAACGATCATTTGTTGCTTTTGTGGAACGTAGAGCTTGGTATTTTTTTGCTATATCATAAAATAGACCGTGAATTGTGAATGATCGAGGAATATTGTTTTTTGTGTTGGTGATTTTAACTAGTAGTAAATTGCCATAATTTTCAACATCTTTTGTTGTTATTTGACTTAACTTTTGACGTCTACATGCACCATTTACCCCGAACATTAACACGACCTGGAAATAAATAAATCACTGCTTATATAGCTAAGTATAGGTTGTTGAGCGTGCGGTCGTAGCCCGTAGGCTAGGTATAATAGGTATTAATTCAATTACTGACCTTTGTTGTCAAATACTGATTATCCGGAGCCTCTTTCAAAAACTTTTCAACGTCATTTGGTAATAATACCTTTGATTTTTGTGCAATATAACCGACTGAGGTCTTTTTAGAAACGCAGTTAGGTTTGAATATGTTTTGATGTCCACGCCGTGTTTTGCAGAACCGTGCTTTTTAACATGGAATGTGAATGTATACTCCATAGCGTGTTAGGCTTATATTTAATGGCAAGTTCATTGAAGTATGCCAAAAATATTTTTTCTGAAAATGATGACGCCTATTTGTTAATTTTCCACTGAAGAAAATTATCCAAAGTTGCCATATATTTCCGTTTAGATTTAGATGGCAACAAGCTATCGCAAGCATTTTGTGCTTCAATCACAATATCTGGAGGCGTAACATCTAAATAATGGTCTTCAAAACTTAGATGCCATTTTTTTTCAAATCACCAATAACACCAATAATGTGATTTAATTAACTTTTTTCCCGCGCATAACCTTTGCAGGTTAAAGGAGAAACACAGGTATAAAGCCGATATACATCCTAATACTAAAAATAACAAATTCAAATATTTTTGAATTTAGAACACGTATCGTATTGTTGGTAATAGGATCGATTGCCATGTTGTGACGTCACGTCATACTGTCAGTATAATTTATTTAAAATATTTAAAAACGTATTTTTGGTACTTTTTGCAACACATAACCACTTTTCATTGTTTTAAAAAGAATGTATGACTCCAAACATTCTAACTCTAAGTTTACATAGATCAGAAGCTCATTTTTAATCAATTTCAACGAAACCATGTTCCTCTCTTCCCGCCACTTCACATTCATGAAAATAGTAGACTTTTTTTGGTTACGATAATAGGTATGTATCATATATTATTATGTGTAACTGGCACTAGTATAGTAAACACTGTGTAAAAAAGAGTATTTTAGCGTCCTCTATTAGTGTTAATAGTAAATTACATTTTCCAAATTAAACAAAGCACTAACACACAAACTGCTATGGCTGCTTACTACGCATATGCATACTCATGGCTGCGATATGGCGTCATGCTATGGGGAAATAGTGTTAACGTAGAGGAACTATTCATAATGCAAAAAAAATGTATACGAATTCTAGCCCAAATAGACAATACCGAGAGCTGTAAACCATATTTTATAAAATATCAGATGTTAACTCTGCCTTCCATATACATACTCGACATTTGTGTATTTGTTTTTAAAAATATCGACAGGTTCACTAAAGTGGAAGATACGCACAATGTAAACACTCGACATAAAAAGAGATTATGCGCTCCATTAACAAGAATCAAAATGTTAAGTGGAAGCCCATATTATATGGCAATAAAAATATATAATAAATTGCCAAACATATATAAAACTGAAAAATCAGTAACAGTATTTCAAAAAAGGCTAAAAATATACCTAATTCAAAAATGTTTTTACTCAGTAAAAGAATATTTAGAGTCTAGCTCAAAATAACGATTTTAATTATTGTATTAAATTTATAGTAATTGTATTAAATTAATTATTATTGACATGTAACTTTTTGACATAGCTCTAATTTCTCAATTGGACTGTTATTATTGACATTTAATTTTTGACATAACTTTAATTTCTCAATTGAATTGATAGTATTTGACATCAAAATTATATAAAATTCATCGATAAAATTCATTATTATTAACATATTTCTATTTTTTTGACATAAATGTAATCACTCAAATAAATTGATAATATAATGATTCAATAATAATAATGTCTATTGTAAGTTAATTGGGATATATTAAAATTGCAATGCTTGTAAAAGGCTGCTAAGTCAAAAGTACTGACATGATATATAAAACAACATTGTAAACACTTAGTTCGCAATAAACATTTTGACTTTGACTTTGACTTTGTTATAGATTATAGAGTACACCTACATGATATAGAGTACAATACTCTATTTTTGAGTACCGTTGGCAACCCTATGTATAATAGTGTGTATTATTATTTTAGTTAATTGACAACAATTAACTAAAATAATAATACACATTATAAACTACAATAATTGTAGTTTATAACAAATAATTTTTTCATTTAGTCCGATTGTAATGTAATTTACTATTAACTTCGTTTTAAAAACAACACCCGAAACCAACTGCATCTACAATAGAATCCGGATGGTGCGGGGATACCGCACGATCTCACGCGAAGCGGCGAGCCTCCTTGTCGGTCTGCCGCCATGAGATCTGGAAGCAACAGTCCTTGCACGCATGCATGATTTGAGCATGGAGGTGCAACGCCGCGCTGGTGCGAAACAGAGTTCCGGCGGGATTTCATGGTCATATGGCGACAGCGACTGTTGCAACCCAGTGCTGTGCACGCTATAATCATGGCGGTAAGTCCCCTTCTTAAGGAGTAGCTGGAGAGACGTCACGACGACGTCCTCACCTTTACCATGATGCAGGTCTTCAAAAATCTACAACGGACCAAATCGTAATACACGAGTAACATTCATAACAAACCGTCAAAAAAGAAATATATAACGACAACAATTAAGTATTATTATCTACCTGCTTTTCAGACGTAACTTTCACGACTTTAGTGACTGCATACCCAGATGTTGAGGATAAGTCTGACTTGGCAAATGTAGTCAGAGCTTTCTGCTACATAATCTGGTGGATCTTCCTCACCCGGATGTTCGCAGTATACATGCTGGTCATCTCTCTGACTACTTGCCTTAGCCACCAGTACAAAAACCTGCAGAGCTACTTCGTTAGTCTTAACGACATATTTGAGAGGGAAGATTTAAGTCAAGCAGAGAAGGAAGAGCATTATGAGACAGGCTTCAAGATTGGGATTAAACTGCACTCGGAAACTTTACGGTAATAATCTTAATTTACCAACAAGATCTAAATGACGAACAGCTTCGGCCTATTGTATGCCTTTCAAAGGTAATATGTTAAATAGACTTTAAAATAATAAACCTTTCTCGTACCAAAAATAAAATTCATTTTTCTAATTATATCACTCATAAAAGGTCCCAGGTTTCAAAACAGGTAAATTCACGCAAATTTATCTGTCTGCACGTCTCGCTGTCGTTATCTGGTACTCCGTTATTTGAGCTCTTCCACTTCTAGGCCACAGAAACAGTTAGAACTTGTCCCTATAATACTCAAGTTTAATTTCCAGATGCACTCAGCAAACTCAGACGGTGTGTCGGGGAGTGTTCAGTGGACAAATCGTATTCAACATCTGCCTGCTGGTTGTGCTGATGGCCCAGATGGCGGTATGTACTCAAAGATTCTAAATCTGTATAACCTTTTCCCAAGTATGGTGAGATTGGTTTCCCTTTTAACCAGATGTAACTAACAACTAGAAAGTATAGAGCGACTCCCTCTCTGATTTCAACAATCCAGTTCCTGTTATAGGTAACACAATACCCATTGGTAATACAGACTAGGCTCATTACAAATTTAACATTACGTGGGTAGCTAAATTCCAAATTTAAGATCTCTGTTGACGCATAGGTCCCTGTAAGCAGTGTAAGCACAGCTGTAGTGGTGCAATGCGATAACCGCGACTCTATCTTCCTTCTTCGACCACACTACGAATGAAAAAAAAAGACTTTTTTTTATTTTTGTAAAGCGCGATCGTTCTATTTTTAACATTAGTCGAAGTATCTGGCCAATATTCGAAAATTTAAAATAATAAGACTGACAGAACGTGTGAAGTGAACCGACTAGGTATTTTTATCTATGACTAAAATCGCAGAATTCTATTTTATTAAAGAAATACTTATAGAATAAAATAAACTCATATATATATATACTTATTTAAATATATTATTATTATATAAATAAAATTGAAGTGTCTTTCTTTTTTTTTGCCTTCGCATAAGCATTAGTCAATCAAAAAGTTAAGTCATGTCTTCGTATAAATAATTAATTTGTTTACCGTTTTTTATGCCTAACTAATAAATAAATATAGTACAATTTGATACAAGTGTAGAAAGTTGGTCATTGCGACCGAGGCGGAATTTGCACGAGCCGTAGGCGAGGGCGTTATGGAGCCGAGGGCTGCAGTGACAAATTTGCACATGTATCAAACGACTTTTTTCAATACACTTACGAAGAAATTAATAAACAGGGGTTGACCGGCGCCTCGTGGGGGTCGACGCGCGCCCAGCCTGATGCGATACATGTAATAACATTGTGGTGGGGAAAGCACGCGCAGTTTTTTGCACTAGTGCGGAAACAGTCTATTGCGTGCCTAAAAGCGGTGGGATAAGAGCAGGTTTTCGAGTAAGTGTATTGAAAAATAAATTTGGATATGAATGTGTACACATTCTAATGTTTTTGTAGTATTTGTCAGCAAATGTATCAAGTCAACTCTCTCGGTAAGCTTTGTTGAGGTTGTCAGCACTACATTAAAATTCTTAGCTCCAAAATACCGTGATTGTGCCTGTTTCAATGATTCCTCGTATTGTCCAGTTGCACAGACACTTGTGATACAAAAATACACCAATTTTACATCATAAATCCAATCCATAGGATTAATTTGGCGAATAATTAGAAGAGCCACTGAAATAACTCGAAAAAATTCCGCTGAAAACTCCAATTGAAGTGTCTAATATATTTTTTTTTTCTTATTTTTATTATATACACATGAATATATATATATATATAGGTACCGAATGGCGAGATTTGAAGCAAACTGGTAATTATTTTTTTCTAATTTTGTTCAGAATTCGGAGCGCACACTTGTGAACTTATGCTCTACGGTATTCACGGCCACCGCTGTGCTCATTAGCACTGGGTTCTACATGTGGAACGCTGGAGATGTCACCGTCGAGGTGAGCCCGATATTATTGAACAGCCGATATTTCTTTTGCCAAAATGATTACCACAACTAGCAAGATATTGCTTCGCAAAGCTAATCCTCAGCTTTGTTCTTGCTTCAAAAACTATCACATATATATGTCATACAATCATCACTTACAGCAAGTCATTCTGTCCCTAGGGAGATAATGCAGTATGGGCGATCCCTAGGGAATAATGAGATTTGAATTTGGAACGTCAAAAATCGTCATCATTAAGTGAACTAAAATGTACGTGCATCAAATAAGTTTATTCAAAATTCAAACTGGCCACTAACAAAAACAAAAAAAAACTGAATAAAACGTTGTTACTGACGAGGTTCGAAAAAAAAGTAATGAAAAAGCGGGAGCGATATAGAAAATTAAAACTATAGAATCTTAGAGTAGTGAATTTTGTTTGTTTCAAATCTCAAAACATGTTGAGTGATAGTTAAGATTAACTTGTACATAATACTTATATTTCTCTAATATTTGATTTGTTTTACTAAATTGTCTTTTAATTATCTCACAGATGGTGTAAAAAAAAGTAGAGTATCCAACACGGGGATAAAGCTGTCTTTATCTTGGGTGGCTTGATTTCCTCACTTCACTCAGGTTTCTTTATTAACTCCCTCGCAATGCTCGGGAGTTAATTATATAAATCCCTCACTATCGTTCGCGATTAAAATTAGAAACCTTCGTTTCGTTCGGAATTCAACATGCCGCCCGCGACTTAAAGACACTGCTTTATCCCCTAGTCACATAATCTACTATTGCTCCAGCATTCGATTTCCAGCTTTTCACTCCAGATATACCATTCCTCCGTATTCCCTATCCTATTCTTAAAATCCAATATTTCCTGCGACGTTAGTATCTAAAAGTGTCGTCAAGGGTGTGTCTGGTGTTTCAGGCGTCCCACCTGGGCACGGCGATATATTTCTCTGGATGGTACAACTGCCAGGGACAGAGCTCGGTGCGCCTCCGGAAACTCATTGTTATAACCATGTGCCAGGCGCAGGTAAGCCAAACTTAAATAGACTTAATAACCAAGGTCTCGTATTAATAAACTCTAGTAAATTCAGGATTCCCTTATTCTTTCTACTGCTATTGGAATCAAAGATTTTTTTATAGTTTTGGTCATACAAATCTTCTTAGGATTATAGTATACGTTCCTACTGCAACAATTCCTATTACAAACGAACCTAATACTGTTTTTTGTTTTTGAGGTAGGGTGTCATCAAATAAATCCTCCTGAGCTTTGAGCGAGAGGAAGTGTCAGACTTTTAGTGCCTAAAACCCACCTGTTCTTTCAGTTGCCCTTTACGTTTCTGGGCCGCAATAAAACTTTCAAAAATCGCACGACCCTGGCAGGCATCAGCCCTGGCGGGCCCCGACGACTCTACTCATAGCTCTTTGAGGCGCGTCTTTGGGCCTGGTCCTTATCGGACGGTAAGCTACCCATTGCTCGGTGTGTGCAAGCCCGCTCCTATGTTGGCCAGGAATCGCCCTGCGAATCTCGGTGCCCAGGACGTCTCTCTTCGCTTGCATTACTGCGTCGCAGCAGGAGGACTGTTTCCTCCATGCCCTCTCGCTCTGTAGCCAAACCAGGCTCGGACGCGTGAGGTCACCGCCGCCGATCAGGTTCACGAGGACACGGCAGTGCTCCGCCTAAGCGAGGCAGGAGGCAGAACTCCACTGTGTCCTAGCTCCGAGCGGTCCTGGGCACGCCCGATTCTGAAAGGAAGACTCGGCCCTGGTACGAAAGGCAACGAAGGAACAGGAGTGGGTTTTTAGTCAGTAAAAGTCTGACACTATCTCCCGCCCCGTCCAAGGGCGGGGGATGTCATAAGATGATTTTCCAACCGAAAAAAAAAAAAAGCTCCGAGCGGTCCGCACTATGGTAACACTCGGGCGTTTCTTCCCACTAAGTTCAAAACAGGAACCTCCCGAAGTATCCGTGTCCGGTAAGGACCTGCGCCGGGTGTAAAGTGAAGACTCAGTGGTATCTGTCTAGCCACTTCTCAAAGAAAAATCTTTAAAAAAAAATAATGTTAGCTAATTTTGTTCGCAGCGACCTGTGCTCCTCAAGGGGCTGGGATACATTGAACTCTCCTACCAGTCATACATAACGGTGAGTGAGACCATTAAGAACCCAAGGAAACCTAGGCGGAAAGCCACCATGAGTTTCCATTGGTTGGGAATATGTATGAGTTACCAGTAACTTTGTACCTACTAAAATTAACTATGTTATTTTTATTTCAGATAGTAAAGTCATCGTACTCCGTATTCTCCATGATATTTTAACTTCATAAAAAATGTAAACTCAATTCAACATAGTTAATATAAGTATCGAATAATTTCGCTATGAGGGCGGGAGCTGTGTAAAGACGACTCAGTTGCAACATTCAGCTTGTTTTTTTTTTTGCGTAGAGCGAATTGTACAAACAACTAATTATTATCAATTAAAATAAATTATTTAAATTACAATTGATGACTTTTCATTTCAACATGGCTGTCAAAAATATTCTCGTTATTATATTTATAGATAGCACGGATATCTATGATAGATAGGTACATTTATTTATCTCACACCTAGCAACACTGATTTACATTCGTATTAATCTTTTCTGTGCAACTGTAGGTAGACTCAAAATAAGGTTCAGTTGAAAACTAGCGTCGGGCAACTGTTATGCCAGACTACATAACAGTTGCCCGCCGCATTGGTGAACTGGATTTAGATATTTGACGCAGCCGTGAGAGTTACATACAATATTCATTTAAAAAATATTTGAGTTTCTACATACTTGCTTCTACATAGTGTCTGTCTGTGTGTCAGATAAACATGGTATCTTTTCTTTCTTTCTCTTTCTAAAACATTTCTCTCAAGTACGTGCATACGCCTCCGCCGCGCCGCTTGCGCAGTCTTGTAAACACAACCTTAAGGTACGCTACTAGGTAACGAAGGCAAGACATTAGAATCAATCAATATAAAGTTAATCATAATTGATCGCAAATGGGGCGGCGTTTCTAATTATGAAACCCTTTCCATAAATAAAATGTATGATAAAATGACATGAGTAATTATGTCCGTTATTGTGGTACAGTCAACCGAAGGTCACTTCCTTACCATAGCAGACGCCTCCTGCTGAGAACTCTATGAGGAGATCGTGCGGTCCATCGCCCGTTACGGGCGCTTGTGTGCTATGGTGACCAGCTGTGTGATGGCCAGCCAGTCGAATGCATCACAGAGGGTCATATATAGCTATTCGGATAGAGCGAGGACACTCAGAACACCGCACGGTGTCCCGCGAAGCGGCGAGCCTCCTTGCCGGCACCACCACGGGATTTGGAGGCAACAGTTACACAATTGGTATTCCAGATAAGTTTTAATTTTAACCGTTGTTGTAAGTCGAAACGTCATCTAGATAATTATTTAATTGACTGTGTATTTGCGACACATCAGCAAATTACACGTACGATTCTCGATAGAAGCTAATCACGACTACAGTAAGTTCGATTTCATTCCTGACGCGCGGTTCTCTACCTCCCTAACCTTTTCTGTGTTGGGTCAGCTTACATATCTGACCAGCTAAATATTAGTATTTTACATGGAGCGACATCTGACCTCCACCATCCAGTAACTGGGTAATTCGGTATTCCTTATCAAGACTGGTGTCAAATTTTCCGGCTTCTGACTGACTATCCGTAACTAGTGCCAAAGATATGTTCAAGTGACAGCTAACATGAGGCACGAAGGAAACTAGGTAGATATGTAGGTATAGGATGGTCAACCTGCCGGCCGTTTTGCGCGGATGTGTCGCATAACTCACAGTTATATTTTTTAAGGTATGCGCCATGTTTGTCGTAAATGAACTCTTTTTCTTTCTTTTTCTTTCTTTCTAACCTCGAAGATCGACTCGTTTTTAAGGTTACATGCATACCTCAAAAGGAAAAACGGAACCCTTATAGGATTACTTTGTTGTCCGTCTGTCTGTCAAGTTTGAGACCCTTTATCTCGTTAACGTGTGGAGGTCATCATCATCATCATTTCAGCCGAAAGACGTCCACTGTTGGACATGAGCCTCCCCCAAATGTCGCCACAATGACCGATCCTGTGCGTCTCGCATCCATCGGATCGGCAAAAAAATGTGAAGGTATCGGGTTGAAATTAAAACCATATAGGTACTTAGATCTGCGGTCCCTTGAAACTGTGAAAAAATCAAACTTCTAAGGAAACGAAAAAAAGATACGGCCGTTTATGTTGCAACAGCAAAAAACGTATATTATATTTTGACACTCAAATCAAATCAAATCAAAAATATTTATATTTCACATAGGCCTACATGGGCACTTATAAAACGTCAGAACACTCTCTAGGGAATCAAAATTCACTACTTGCCATTGACCTAGAACTATGAAATTTAGCAAAGTGTGGTCTCATAGCTCAAGTACTTACCTATAGGAAAAATGGCAGTTTCGTTACAAAAAAGAAAACTATTTAGCAATTCCGAAAAATCTTCGAATCTTTCCGGGAATTGAACTATTCACATAGATATTTTTTTTTATTCAAATAGGTTTGTACGAGACCCTCATTAGGTACGCGAGTCCGATTCGTATTTGCCCGGTTTTTTTTGGTGCGTAATCATCCAATGACTTCTCCCGTCTAGGGTGGAGCGCGTGGGTCAGTGTCAGACTTTTACAGACTAAAATGTGTATGTTCCTTTTTACCCGACCCTGGGGTTCCCTTTCGGACAACCGACCCTCATAACCTGCGGTTGACTGTAGCCACAGAGTACATGCATTGTCTAATTAACGCCAGCAATTAAGCATACGATCTGACCAATTATATAAGTAATTGATTTCGTGTTATTAGATACGAATATCGCTCGATATGTGGGACTTTTTAATTACTTACAGAGAGGCATTCAGGAGTTAACCCCTTCAAATTGTAAACTACATTGGTTTTCTTAGAATTTCGTTGTCTTGACTATGAGTTCGCATTCTTCCCATCCTCTCTCTCTCACCTTCAAGACCTAAACCCAGATGGACCTAGCGAGATGAGATCTGGACTGGTAATAAACCTTCAAAAAGGTCTGGTAGTAGACCTAGACAAAGAGATGTATCAAGAGTCTTTGGCTTGCATGCATTGGGATATTACAGGCTTGCAATGTAATAGTTTTCAACTTACCTCAATCATCAATTGATGCGACGGTTCATTCCGTAGTAACCTACGGAATACGTCTCTGAATTTAGAAATAATATCACAGTAGGTAATAATGAGTATGATTCTGCACCTACATTTGAACAATTAAAGTCTACACATTCGCAGTTTCGCACACACGGCATTCTCAAGCCTATTAAAATATAAGATTTACATTAAAAAAAAAATAAGATGGAGAACTATTCGGGCAGCTATAAGCCCACAAAAACCACTGAATTTTTAGTCAATTTGAACAAATTCTTTTTCATATTCGGTTTACCTAACTTCTGGGTCGAAGACTTAGATTTTTCAAGCTTTCTCATGAAAATTATCCGTCAGTTGAGTAAATTTGGAAACATGGCGGTTTTCACTATGATTATTTTTGAATATCTTGCTCTTGTTACGCAGAAGAATTTGACGGAACGACAGATTTCTGATTTAGTTCTCTTTGTTATGTCTCACTCTATTATCACTGGGTATCGGGTTCGTATGGCTCACCAAGAGGGACAAGTAAGAGATGTTATGTATAAGCTGGGGATAAGACTGAAGGAGATCTACAATGATGGCGAAGCTGAGGAGCAGATGATCAAGAGGTCGAAGTTCTTCTCTTGGGCTCTAATCTATAACTGTGTCTTATCTCTTATCTTGTACACTATTGAGGCTATTCTGAGGGTCATACGGACGGGTGAGTGTTTGTTATTTTCCTTTGTAATTAAAATCAGAAATTAGAAATATTGAATGCTGTTGGCATAACTACTGAATTCTCTTCAGTAATGATAGGTACAATGGTACAATAAACTGGATGATTGGTCCTTGTAACAGAACGCTCGATTGTTTTGCCAGGAGACACTTTCAATACAGTTATAACTGTCTGGCCACGCATTCAAGACAATTCCGTGCTAAGCAACATCGGCAGAGCAGTTATTTACATCTTCTGGTGGATCTACCTGACGCGTGTCTTCTCGGTCTACACGCTGGTGATATGTCTGACTATCGCTGTCAGCCATCAGTTCAAGAACTTAAGCAGCTACTTCCGCAGCCTGAACACTATTTTTGAAGATGAGAACTTGACTCAAAGGGAGAAAGAACAGGAGTATGAGAGGGCTCTAAAAGTTGGCATCGAAATGCATTCGGAGACGTTGAAGTAACGCTTTCTCACTTTTCTCTTTCTGTTTGCTGATTAGTACAATCACTCTTTGGACTTTTTAATTCGCTTGCTTTTTGTGAAACATTGCAGTAGTACCTACCTATACAGTAGATGTTTATCTGCAGAAAGCTTCCAGCTTCCAGTCTCTAGAGAGAACAATAACATTGTATTTGGAATCTAAGTAGTCGTCTTATATTTTGTCTATTTCATAGGTGTACCGGTCAGATACAAACGATATGCCGAGACGTCTTTAGTGGTCAGATTATATATAACCTCACCATGCTGATCCTGTTGATGTACCAAATGATGGTCAGTAGATACCTATCTGATAAATTGATATAAACACTTTGAGCTCTTAGGCTCCACACACACCATCACACACACCATCACACAACGCCATCTAGTCCCAAACTAAGCAGAGCTTGTGTTATTACTACTAGACAACTGATAAACATACTTATATATTTCTAAATACATACATAATAAAGATAAATTACACCCAGACACAAACATTTGTCTTGTGAGGGAATCGAAACTAGAAGCTCCGGTATTAGCTGTCAGGGCCTAGACTACTAGACCAACAGGCCAGTCGATGGTTTCAGTTAGTTACAGGCTTTAGGCAGAGGGCTGCATTCGTTGATATAACTACATCGAAATTGCCTACCAACTGCACAATCCTATTGCAGTCAGCTTGCATTCGGCACGCAGTTTTAACGAGCAGACAGCAGTCGGTTGACAATTTCGATTGTTTTATCATACTTAATTAAACCTTCCAGAATTCCTCCCGTACTCTGACGAATGTGTTAACATTGGTGGTGACGGCACTGACAATACTGTGCAGCACCGGGTTCTTTATGTGGAACGCTGGCGATATCACCGTTGAGGTAAGCGTTCACTTCACC
Organism: Mythimna impura; assembly: GCA_905147345.3. NCBI lineage: Eukaryota > Metazoa > Arthropoda > Insecta > Lepidoptera > Noctuidae > Mythimna > Mythimna impura. Next base: position 30,903,821 of record LR990344.1, read on the forward strand.
ATCTAACACCCAGAAGAATCGATGTTATAAGTACCCTAGTGATGCAAATCGAATAAAATTGTATATCTGAAACTTTTAAAGCAGTTATAATAAGCAAGCTAAATAAAGTCAAGCTTGTAAAACAAATAAAATAATAATAGATATAGAATAGGTAACAGTGAATGACAAAGTTTTATAAACACACACCCATTAAAGTTTACTAACACACAAAGTACAGTAAAGTCTAGCTTGCTTTATTTTCCTGGTTCAGGCGGAAATCCTTCCTACAGCCATGTTCAGTTCGGGCTGGGAGAACTGCTGGCACGAGTCGTCAGTACATGTCAGAAAGCTCATCGTCATCGCCATGTTGCAGGCACAGGTACGATGATGTCCTGCTGTATTGTTCACAGGGATAATTAAAGTTACTACGAAAACTCAGCAGGCACAATAGTTATCAAAGATTAATTTTAATGACGATAAAACAACCCCGTCCGCACGAAACGATTTGGGAACACATTCATTGACATCTAAGGACTAAAATTCCCCCAAATTAGATTATGTTTCCAAATAGCTACATCCTGGGGGTATTTAAGTCTAGAGGTTACTTCTAGGCAAGTGATCTCCATCGTCGACCACATCATCGCTAACCATCAGCTGAGATAGTGGTCAAACGCGAGCATATCAATATTAATGAAAAACAAAAATCTTTAAAGTTAGAACTGATTGCGGGGACAACTGCCACCTGATTGAAGTTGTTATTACTTAAAACAAAGGGTTTGAATTTTTGTCATCATTAGGTGCTCAAAACGTCTGCAGTGTTAAGGTTTAATGTGATCCTTGATACTGTTAAATACATGACCTAAATCCTAGTCAAAATCAGAATCAAGACCTTAAAGATGTTTTTTCAGTAATCAGTACTACACCTGGGCACGCCATAATTATGACGGTAAGTCCCTTCTTTGAGGAGTGGCTGGAAAGACATCACGGCGTCCTCACCTTCCGCATGACACAGGTCCTCACCGGACATGGTAAGTTCGGGAGGTTCCTGCAGCGGATTCGTGCGGAAGCGACGCCCGGGTGTCACCATTGTGTGGACCGCCCGGAGGACACAGTGGAGCATACGGTAGAGGTGTGACCCGCTTGGGCAGAGCACCGCCGTATCCCCGTGGGGGCGATCGGCGGCAACAACCTCTCGCGCCGGGCACTGGTACAGGCAATGCTCCGGCGCGAGGAGGAATGGCAGGCGGTCGCTTCCTTCTGCGAAGCAGTAATGCTAGCGAAGGAGGCGGCCGCACGCGTAAGGGAATGGCCCTCACGCCCCAGCCCTCGGGATCCCAATCCCGATTTCCAGCCACCGTAGGCGTGGGCTTGCGGACGGCGAGCAATGGGTAGCTCGCCGTCCGGCCGTCCGGTAACCGTTTGGAACGAGCCCAAGACGTCGACGGCGCGTAGTTTTCGGAGATGTCGGCAAATCGTAGGGGCCAAGCAGGGTCGAAGCTTATTGGGGCCATGGGTTATGTGAAAGTTAACCCCTGGGCCCTGGAACGAAGGCAAAGAAGGAACAGGAGTGAGTTTTAGTCAGTAAGTCTGACACGCCCTTTCGCACCGCCCAAGAGCGTGAGAAGTCATTGGATGATTTCCCACCTAAAACAAAACACCACACTGCTGTTTCAGGACTTTTTTTTTTAACCTTATTATTAAATCGGAACTCGATCGGCCTATTATATCGGAAATAAGTTTAGTAAATATAATTTTTAATTTTTATTTTCGAAATTTAATTTAAATATTCCCGGAAATCTCGGCATGTCCATAAAAACACTATCATTCAAGCTCGTTTGACCGCAAATAGCACTACTTTTGATTATAGGGCAGTACCTACGCCGATAAAAATAATCCTTCTAAAAATATGAAAAACACTAAGTACCCATCATTCAAGCTCCCGCAAATGGCACTATCTACGCCAATAAAAATAATCCTTGTATAAATATGAAAAACACTATCATTCAAGCTCGTTTGACCGCAAATGGCGCTACCTTTGATTATAGGGCACTACCTACGCCGATAAAAATAATCCTTGTAAAAATATGCTAAGCTATTAATTGTTTTGTTTTTTTTCAGAAACCCGTAGCACTCACTGGTCTTGGTATTATTGTGCTATCTTACGAATCGTATGTGTCGGTGAGTAATTACAAAATATTATTCATATTTTAAAAAATACAGGGAGATACAAACATGACTTAATTCGACGTATTTTTCTTTCTTTCAGATCGTCAAGTCGTCTTATTCTGTATTCTCTGTTTTGTATTGAGAACATGAACTTTTTCACATAAATAAGTATTCGCTAATGCAAGAAACTTCGAAATCAAATACCTACCTAAATAAATTAATAATTTTAGGATCAAATGTAGCTATTGCTTATTTAAAATAAAAGAGAATATACAAAGGATATAATTTGCTCTTTAATTGATTAATATTAACAGACAACAAACACATTCAATATACAATTATACACAAAATATACTTACATTCTAAAGTACCTACATGAATAGAAAGATTTTCCTTAATTAATGTTATATAATGATATCTATTTAAAAATCAAAATAAATGCATTTATAATATAGTATTGTCCTCACAGTTAGACATGTTAAATTTTACTGGTTCACAAAAGTATGAGATATAGGAGAGATTTTGAATGAGAAATAAAACAAAATTATAGTTTTTGAAAGCCAAAACCAGTTTGCATCATATTTGCATAATTCTTATTATTACGTTTTAACAATTTCATTAAACAACATTATAAAATAAAAAGGCACATTATAAAAATTCATTCTTACGTGTATTTTTGGAATACGTTAGGTATTCGGCAGTATAGCCTAGTTGCCTTTTCTATAACATTACAAATTGTTATAAAAGCGTAGCTTCTAAATTCCATATTAATTTGACTACTTTGGCATACAAGTAAAAACATAATAAAAGTGTAAATTACCGGGCACTTGGAACATTCATATACCTATTCTAATTGCACTTGAAAACTAAGTACTTAAAATTATTAAGGCAAATATACTTTAAACATAAATATGTCGCGCGCGGTTAGCCTGAGTAGAAAGCGATCGTAAAACACGGACGCAACTTATAAAGAAAAACTATAAAGAAAATATTGCAAAGATAGAAAGCAATGAGGTTAAAGATTGAGGCTTCGAGGCTAAAGACTTTTTAAGAGCATAGTCAAGGAATTTAAGAATAAGAGAAATGGCACATATCTTGATGTAACGGCGTCGGGCCCCTTGAACAGATGTTCTGGTCCAATATCGGTACATTAGTAAAGTTATAACCTAAAGTAGTAGCTATACACACAAATCATTTCTTAATTATGTGACAAGAAAAAGGTATAGCAGAATTATAGGTATTAACCTCAGTTACCGCTGTCCTGAACCGTAAACGCAACTGAAAAGCACAGCTGGGTTTAAAGTCATCTGAGGAGGTCATGCGGGAGAGGTCATCTGAGAATTTCCCGCCACGAAAATTCGGTAGTGTGTGTTATCCGCATAAAAATACAGACAAATAGTTAAAAGTTACGCCCATGTCATACCACATACTTCGAATATTTTACGCATAACAGCGTTATAAAAAGATATATAAAAAATTAACTCTCACACTTGGAAGACTTATAAATAAACCTGGATCTAAAATTACATGGCCATAATTGCATTATCTCTTGCACCATATTTCTTATCAGTCGAAGGCTGTGGGTACTGATATGTATTTATTTAGCAACTTCAAGAAGAATTTAGAGATTTACTCAGAAGACTTGGCATAACGGACAAGCAGTCTTATTCATAAAATTATCTGAACAGTTATTTTCTTATTCATTCAAATTGTCTGTAGAGAATTTTACTAACGAATTTCAAACAGGTGCTAAATATCTCAGAGATTTTTCATAAATAAGGGCAAAGATTGGTGTTTATTCCAACGAAACTTTCTTCTATATACCAAGTTATTTACTCTAACTTGACTCAATCAAATTAACAGTCCAAAAATGTTATTTATTAACATTGATCGAGGGGTATTTTTCCGTTGTCACGACGACTGAATCGTTTGGAGTGGAGTTAGGTACTTTCCTTGAAAAGGACTTAAAAAATAGTCCTTTGCGTCTTATTTTTCTTGAATGGTTCTTACATTTAAAATATTAAAATCTGTCTTCTATATTTAAATCCAAGGACGATAAAGAACGCAGATGGAATACACCATTATTTTTGAAACATGCATAAAAATAGACCAATTTGAATTTAAAACAATGCTCTACCATTCGTCATGAATCACAATGACGAATAAAGAGATAGCAATTGTTTCCTCACTACCTTTTTTGCTACGCAAATAATTATTTCAATACCTCACGTTATGTCACCACATATAATAAAATTATCACACTAAATGCATTGACATTCCCATGGGCCCCGAATCGCAACTTACGAATTAACATATACCCTTAGCCGCGTTTTCATTATTTAGACATGTTGGTGGTATGTCTCTGCGATTTGTGGGACAATATATGTATAGTTCGACATTTGCCTTGACCACACTACCCAGCGTTGATTACTATGTCACCCGAGGAACCTCTAGTTGGACCACAATACTGCTATTTCGAAGAACGCAAAGCGGCACTCGTTTACTCTATCTATTCAAAACTTGTCAGGCGACAGTCGAGGGATACGGAGGTCGCCCGTCTACGGAGGGGCACGACTACAGAGGGGCACGACTGCAGAACGTCAACTTGCGTCAAGTCCCGCGACGACCGGCGACATCACATAAACTTCGTGTCGAGAAACAAAATCGCGGGACATAATATCCCCTAGTGAACACACGGCTTTATATTGTGATACTGGTAGCTGACCCTAACATAATTGGGAGTAGGCAGATAATTTTGTTGACTGTATCCTTATCAGGCCGTTGGGGCCGAAAGGTTCTGGAGTGGCGACCGCGTACCGGAAGACGCAGCGTTGGAAGGCCTCTTAAAAGGTGGACCAATGACCTGGTACAGCCGATGGATGCGAGAAGCACAGGACCGTTCATTGTGGCGACACTTGGGGGAAACCTATGTCCAACAGTGGACATCTTTCGGCTGAAATGATGATGATCCTCAAGAGGACCTTCAAGTCTTCTAGAAGCACTCAACCGACAACCTCTGAACAATCTGCTGCTACTGACTCCTCTTTCTGATAACTTTTAAATCTACAAGTTACTTATACTCTTCAAGACTTAAACATCACATATCAGTATCCACACATAAATTCGATTACACCCTGTACTGCCAGTCTAGCAGCCTACAACTTGGAGTCAAAGAACTGCAGCTCTTTCTCCTGAGGCAACTTCTTGAAGTAGCTCTCCACATAATCGTCGCTTACTTCCGCGAGGGTCTTGGGTTTCCATTGGGGGTTATTGTCTTTATCTACCAAAAGGGCACGCACTCCTGGAAAGGAAAGAGAAAAGTTTGGGCTTCGGATATATATAATTTTTATACCTGTAGTACTGGGCCTGTTAAAGTCTTGTGTGAACTTGCAACCTCTAAGTCTAAGGCCTACTAACCACGAACGCATAGCTTCATAGACGCGTATTTATCATTATACGCTTGGTGTACGCCTGCGTGAAGCTTATCGTCACGAAATGTGGAAACGAGACAAAATGCGTCGTCCTACTCACTGCTACAGACACCACCTATGTTGTTTAAACCTTGGCTATCAAACTGTAAAAGATGCAACTTGCATTTATGATAAACTAATGACTTAAGTTCATAGTCAACATACCTTCAGGGAAGTCATAGTTCTCAGTAGCGCGGCAAGCGGCGCGGTATTCCATCTTGAGGCACTGTCCCAGGTCCAGCTGAGCGCCGCGCTGTAGGGCGCGGAGCGTTATCTTCAGCGAGCCGGGACACATCTGACTGAGGCTCTGAATAAACAAATACGCTTTTCAGAGTTGGAAATGTCAGGAATTAGAGTCGTAGGTATCGCGTGTACGAGCCCCTCGCGGACTCTTCACTATAGGATTCCGACATCGGGACATGTGCAATAAACAGTGCCACTTTATTTTCGTTTTAAATATTATTTTTACAACTGCAAAAAAATAAACGCGATGGTTTTTGCAACGAGTGTCACCATATTTGGTTTGTTTGGTTGATGCATAATAAATATTGGAACAGCGGTTCCTTGAAGGCCATCTCAATAGATCCAAACAATAAGCGATGAAGAAAACAATTGGAAAGATGATGATGAAATATTAATAAAAATTTATGACATTTTATAGCATAATAATCAGCCTTTTTAATGTTCTCTAGGAGAGGGAATGGGCCGTAATCCATCACGCGGGACCAGTGCGGATTGGTGAATGTCACATGTCTTCGAATTTTTGGTTCTAGGACATGCCGGTTTCCTCACTATGTTTTCCTTCACCGTTTTGAGAGCAGTGGTGACGAAATAAATTAAACAAAGTAATGCACTTGGCTGGGTTTGAACCCGCGACCTACAACTCGTAAGTCGGGGCCGTTACCACTCGGCCATCACTGCTCTAACATTACATTTTAGTATAACTTAAAAATTTATGACATTTTAGTATAACTTAAAAATTTATGATATTTTAATATCACTCACGTTCAAAGTTTTCACCGACCAATCATTCTGAACCTTCTCAAGCCTTTCCACAATCTCTTCAATAGATGAAGCAGCAAAGCAATAGTTTATATGTTTAATGTTAGCAGACAACGAGAACTCATCGGATGGCTCATGGAACTTGCCAAGGAGGTTGCTAACTTCCACTTCATCAGCACACCGAGATAGCAAAACTTCTAGCTCGTATAGCCTCTTGCTAGGTACGTAGTGTGTGGCAATGCCGGACTTAACTACGTCCCATCCTTTTAGTCTGTCACCTAGAAATAGTAATAATAAATTATAGATTTATTCACAAAAAACAGTGTATAGACAAAGTATTTATTATAGGATATTTTGCTAGGCTTTAATATACTGTAGAATTTATGTATGATTGTACAGTGCAATACAAATATGCAGCAATTTTCAGCCATTTAATTGGTCAATTAAGACTAATTTAAATGCATCCTCATTACTGTGGAGAGACAGTTATATGTTCCCAAACTATTGCTATAAGTAAATGTTAAAGAAAAATTATAACTATACTCACCAGTCAGTCCCAAATATAAACCTAAATTAACCTGCAGTCTCGGCAGGAAATATGAACCTCCAACATCAGGGAACAATCCAATTTTTGTCTCGGGCATGGCGATCACTGTCTTCTCTGTAGCTATCCTGTATCTGCCATGAACTGATAATCCTAGGCCACCTCCCATTGTAATTCCATTCATAAAAGCGATGTATGGAATCTTGTATTTGCCAATGAGATAGTTAACATTGTACTCAGTGTAGAAGAACCTTGGGCCTTCAACTTTGTCTATGGCCGCTTTGACATCACCTCCTGCACAGAATGCTTTATCACCAGCACCTTTGACAATCACTACGTTCTTTTTGCTTTCCCATTCCTGGAGCTGTGGTAGTAACTTAGTTACCATAGAGGTGTTAAGAGAGTTCAATGCCTTTGGTCGATTGAGAGTAATGATCCCTGCATTGTTAAGTGTTTCAAACAGTACGTCCTGCTCTTGACTAGACATTGTGCGTTTTATGTAGTGTGAAGCTGTGCGTGTAAGATTGACACTGATCTTAAACATCTGCAGAAAAAGGTTTAATGGTAGATTACACTTTTTCAATGAGACATATTTATATATTTCTTAAAATGGCCCTTACCAATTAAAATAGTTTTTTTTTAGTCTTTGTGTAACTGCTATGATTCTGATAAATATGGGAGTGGGAAGATTCCTCAATTAGAATAATTATGTGCGAAACATTAAGTTTCTTATGTTCCCATACTTCCCATTCCCATATTGGCAAAAAATAACCTTTTATCACAAACAGACGAAAATAAAATTACAACAGTCCAAAGGAACAGTGTAAGGGTCATTTTAATTAACAATTTACCTTTTAACATACAAATATATACGGCACATGGAATATAATTACGATACAGATAACATAAATTGCATAATTACTTACTTTGGACCTACGAAAACAGCGTTATCTGTAAATACAACTTGCCAAAATCACGTCTCTTATCTAGTGATAAGTATCAAAGCAAATAATTTATAACATCAGCAAAACTTGTACAAAGTTTTTAGCAATCAATATGCTGTTCTGAACGCAATGATAACGAAGATTGAAGATAGAATATTAAAGTAAATAAATCTACCCAGAAACCGGTCGCGATCATCCGGTACGACGACAAAAAATCGTGTTTGACTTTGACATATCGATGCCTTAGTTCACAATTGCACTAACTACAAAATTTACATTTTTGAGGAGAGAGCTTTAAAGTTTTTTAAAGTTTAGACGAGAACAGTAGAAAATGCAAGTAAAATAACAAAAAAAATATGCATCTATTCATAAGACTAGTCCTTTTACTCCATCATATCTCAATATTGTAATATTAGTTTAAACGTTACCTTTTCAAAATGGCCAAATAAACATAAAACCCCCCATTTAATACATTTGTGCACTAAGATTGATTATGCTGACCGGCATTAAGTGAAAAACTCAAAAATGTTTAACAGCTTTACCAGGCTGGTTCAAGGTCCAAGAAGAAGGATAATAATAGTTATGGATATTGCATTAAATAGACAAAATAATAAACCAGTGATCCATATTCTTAATGTTTATTTTTATTATAAAACACAAACAGTTTTTATCCACAATCAAATAAAATAAATTTCAAAGTCACAACAAAAAAAAAAAGGACTGAAGCCCAATTACAGGCCAATCTTTAGCTATTTCACAAAACAATTAGTTTCTGAATCATTTAAATAAGATTTTTTATAAGAAAATTAATAAAGTCAGTCTTCAGTTTCAGGTAACAATTATTCATTTTTACTAATTGGTAATTAAAAATTGAATCAAAACTTAAATTTCTTCAACAATGGACTCTTCATCTGGATCATCATCAGACGATTCAGTGTCATCACAATTATTGTTAACAATAGCCGCAGAAGTGGATGGAATATCTTTGTAATAGTGCTCATATTCTGGTGGTATAACCCCATCATTTAAAAGTGTTATCAGATCTTTCTTTTTAGTTTGTGAAACTGCAATCAGTGATTTATATGCTACTTTCAGAGGTTTCTTTAGTTTGCTTATACATATGTCTTTATTTTTCTTCATTGTTTTTGTCTTACAAATATCTATTTCATTGAAATCTGGATCGGTCAAATCGTATTTGTAAAAAATTGAAGTGGGGGATTCTTTCTGCAGCCGCAGCCACTTAATTTTCAGCCACTGTACTGGCTCATTTTTTATATTTTTTGTTGTATTGGAATTCAAAGTTTTTTCGAATCCCTTCAAATCATAGAATTCCCCGTGTTTCATAATAATAACATCGTAGGGTTTCGGCTTGATTCTAGCAGATCCTATCACCAATGCATATTCACGCAAAGTGAATATGCTTTTATGCTTTCGCGCTCTTTCAATACACGCGTGAATTGAATCCACTTCTAAATACGAATGCCCCGATTCCATGAATTTCAAATCGATCGTATTTAAGTGAGGTATGTTATTGACAGCGTATAAAGCCGCTAGAGTAACATATTTATTGCGGTTCTGACCACCAGAAGTATCAGAAAATGATGCGACATGAGTAACAGTTTCGGGTAAACTACTAAGATATTTTAACAATATTGATCCGATTTCAGTAGAATCTTTTTTGCCATTACACTCGTCCCATAAATAGCAGTAGCCAGTGTTAGCATGACAATCTAGGATAGTAAAATTGTACATCGATAATTTACGTAAATAATAGATTTTGCAGTCTCTGGTAAAAGGTACCGATAGGATAGCTTGAAGGTCAAATGTTATAGCCCGGAAAGCTCCATCTGAATTCAAGCATCTTTGCTTATCTTCTTTTTTCATAGTCAGTGCATCATTTTCGCGTTTTTTGTGGGCATCATAATCCTCCTGTAAGGGAGCTCTATTGTCGGATCGTTTATACACGTTGCATTTGGTGCACTGGTCTTTCTTTGGCTTGTAAAATGCTAGTCTTGGATTATAAGAGTGGAAAATCTTTTGATACACATAAGGCGATACAGGAGTTATCATCTTTTCGGGGCAAAAAAAATCTTTGTACATTTGATATAAGCGACTCAAGTTGAGATCACTGTCTAAATACTGTTTTTTAGAACTTTTTCGGCAATAGTGGGATTCAACGCGAGGGTACAGGTTAATATGCTCTTTTACAAAGTTAGTAGACTCCACTGAAGTAATGTTTGCGGGCATTTTTCCTATTCGTTTGTCAGTGCCCATAAATATGCCGTTGAGCCTTCTATTTTTTGAAGAATTATTAATGATGCTTGAACTAATATTGAATGTATTACAAAAAAACTTTTGGCAAACTCGTTTTTTACCTACAGATTGGTGAAAAAGTCAATACTGACGTGACATAGTGCGATTTTTTTTTGCCTTCGTGTAAAGACGTAAGACTTCAGCGTGAGAAATCAGGCTACTGAGCATCATTTTTTGTTGTTTTGTATCACCTAGGCTCCAGTACTCTTCAAAGATATCTTGTCTCAGATTTTCTGGAAACAAAGAATTGCACTGATATCGACATTTAGAGCAATCTGTAGGCTTGCATTCTTTTGGTTCCATAAATTTTCCATTTCTACTTGTGTACCCTTTACCTGTTTGGCGTAAATTTTTAAGAACATTTCTTTTCCATGCTTCGGGCATTGCCTTCTTTCTTCGTTTTGGTTGATTTTCCTTTGTAGCTTCTACTGAATCACTTACGTCAGTTAAATCGCTATCTAATGATAATGGTAGATGGCGTGGTTTAGATGGTGAAGGAGCATAAGACGATTCTGAATCAATATATGGAGATATTTCGTCATCTGACAAATATAGATCTTGGTGTAATAATGTATTTTCACATGTTGATGTACTCGGCTTTGGTGAAACATGATCAGATTCGTTGGGAACAGGTAGGTCTTCTAACACCTGTACGTTGAGAACAGATGGGGAAATTTCTTTTGAAATATGATCCGAATCAGATATTTTAGAGGCAGATTCTACATATTGCAGAGACTCAACGTCGTGACCTAAGACTGTATTTGATCCAGCAGACTGTGATGGATCTCTTTTTCGACCAATAGCATTTATGGGTGTAGAGGTGATTACGTCGTTTTCTGTAATGTCATAAATGTCAGGAGATGCTTGTGAAGTTAGAACTGACTCGGATTTGTCACAGTTGTTTATATCTTCAGGTGAATTATTGTTATCAAATTCTGAAACTATTACTTGATTGGCTGTGCATATAATATCAGGCGATGTCGTTGAATTTTGAATGAAAGCTTGACTTTTTGCAGCAATCTCATTAGATATTTTGTCAAATAGAGTATTTAAATTCTTTGCAACTTTTGACCGTGGTGTTTGAGTGACGCTAACTTCATTTATAGCTGGCGATTTGTAGATCAATGTTTTGTTTGAACTTCTGTCCTCATTTTTCTGCTGAGATTTGTAACTATCTGCCAATAACTCTGCAGAAGTAACATCTGTAATAAAACATTGACATTTGAGTGATATTCAACTAGTAAGAGATGGCGAAAGGTTCGCCTTACGTGCCAGTAGTCTGAAGAAATTAACACACAGCAGTACCTACAGTAAAAGCTCCTTATTCGCGCTTCCTTAATTCGCATTTTAACTATTCGTGGATTTTTTTTATTTATTAGATTCCAAAGTTTCAAATGAAAGGCGACGTACACACGCGGACACCTCACGTGTGATGTCGTGTGTGTGTGGTTGAGTATTGTAATTAGAGACACAATAGTAAGACAATGGCGCACGAACGCGGGCGTTCGTGCGGGGATCAACAGCTTACCAGCAATGCTAAATTTTTTATTTAATGAATTATAATTATTATTTTACATTCCATCACGTTAGCAAGGTGAACAGTAAACTTATGTATTAACAGCACTTATGGCTATGCACAAACATATTAAGTGCCTTTAGTTTTCTCTCTGAGAATATATAGTTTAATGCACAAAAGTATTAAATACTTTTAACATGACTGACTACTTATGTGGTTGAATAGTTATTTGCTAATAATATAATTGTAGTGTTAATAAACTACGCATATATATAATTATACAAAAATAAGGTACAAAAGATCTTAATAATTTGGTTAGCTATAATAATTATTTCAGAATAAGACCCTAAGTAGGTAATAAATAATTTTAACTACAACGTACCGCAAAAGTACGTGAATTACCAATCGTCACAAGTCGTGAGCACAAACATTGCGATCAAACGCTCCACGCGACCGATCCTACAGACGGACTAATCAAAAAACCCAGAAAGGAACCCAAAACTCAAAAAATAAACTTGACATTTGTGCTCACGACAGTCACGACTCGTGACGACTACTATACGAGTAGGTACCTATAACACTTTCATACGAAATACGGGCGCGGGCGGTCTCAATATTATTACGTTACACTTGATGTCCTGTCTTATATTTATACCATCCCTCAAAAGATTAAACTGTCACTCATATTAATCATTATGGTGTTTAGGTACGATTTTCAACGGCAGCGGTAGGTAGCCGTTTGAAGTTATTTAAAAATGAATGGCAAGTTATTATGAATAACACTTATTTTACTTACTTTTGGATATTTTATGTGATGAACTCTTTACTTCTGCTTTTTGGCCGGACACTGATGGTGGCACGTCTTGCGATTCCGTCTTGTTTCTATCAGTTTGATTCACTAAATCGACTAGTTTACGTCCTTTACTAAACATTATGGCATTTAACTTAAACACAGTAAATCTTAACTTCTTAAACCTTCAAACGTCTAAATTATCTCACTTTCCGCAGAGCAAACGAATATTCTGCACGTATAAACTTGTTTACGTTTGTGATGTTTGCGGCATAAGCTGGATCACGCGGTCAAGCGACGAAGCGGAGGGCCTACCCCCCGCTTCCCCGCCTGACCACGCGATCCCGAACGAACGAACCATGACGAAGTAAAGTCGCTGCTCCTTGAAAATTACGCGCCAAAATCAATCTTTAAAACACAAATGTCTTAAATGAAAGTAATACGCTTGAGTATTCACACTACGAAATAAACATTAAATTAAATGGGCTTAGTTTATTTCCGCTTTTCCATTTATTTCACATGTACACTGGGAATATATCTCAAAAGGATTAAATGCATTTGTGCACTTCAAAAATTGTCAAACCCCTTCAAGTAAAAGTACTTAATACACTTGTACAATTCGGACTATATCTCAAAACGGTTTAATGTATTTGTGCACTTAAAAAATTGCCAAGCCCCTCCCAGTAAAAGTACTTAGCACACTTGGGCATCAAACTTTCTTGACCCTTTTGTACTATCAACACATAATACACTCTTGTAGCACTGCTAAAAAGTATGAGCAGATATTGCAAATGTATATAATACGTTTGTGTTTTGAAATTTCCTGCAGTTGAGAAACTTAAAATCAGTTAAAGTATATCTTGATTGGTTTTACAAAAATAAAGACCATTAGTATAATACCACATTCATGGAACATTAAACGAACTCATTTAATACAATTGTGACCCACGGTTTTGGTAGAAAGAGACGGAATAACGGTATTTCGATGCGCGGAAACGAAAGAGCATGAAATTTAGTGTATTTGGCATTAAAAAAGTAAAAATTGAAAATTTTGTAGTTAGTGCAATTGTGAACTAAGGCATCGATATTTGTTTTCTCATATTGACATCAAAAGTCCCTGTGTTACACGAACAAATTGTTGGATGCTGAAAGGTACTCCTGTGATGCTGAACGACTCTATGGCAGATCAACATTGATCGAAGATCGCAATTTCCAAGTTTTGGCTGATATGGTGATGATTATGACACAGAGTAGTTATCATAGGGTAGAGCAGGGTAGAGTAGACAGTATGCTCGTTACCAATCCTACAATCGTTCATGTCAGTTTTTCTTTGACATGAACGATTGTACCACAGACGTCTAGATTGTACGTATGCAAGAGACGACCTTACTGGACGCGTACCGTACCGTTAGAGCTGACACAAAGTGGCGCGGGAAAAGAAACCCAAGAAGGATTTGTGAAAGGTCTCCCACCTTTGAGAAAATGGCCCATTCATTTCTTTATATCATGAACAAATCTTGTCCTATGGTATACAATACAAGTTTTGTCATTTTTATGGTGCGTTTACACGTGGGCCCAGTCTCGGCATCGGCTAATCAATGGCTAGGGATGGCGATTGGCCGAGGCTGGGCCCACGTGTAAATGGGGCATTAGACCAAAGAGTAAAATAGTATTGCATTAGACTATCCCAGCGTTCTGAATTGCGATAATATCGCGAATCCGACCAACGCGCAACGTCTTATTTATTACGTACGCAATAGGCGAATAAATTTTGTGGCTACTAAAGGTCGGATTCGGGGTATAATCAATTTATCGCAATTCGGAACGCAGGGTATCAGACCCCGTGTTCGGAATTGCGATAAAAGTGATTATATCACGAATCCAACCAAATTTAATAGTCACAAAATATAAGAGCTATTTAGTAATAATTGTGACGTTACGCGTTGGTCGAATTCTCAATATTATCGCTTTTGATGCAATTCGGAACGCAGGGAGAAATGTCATAACATCTTTTGACAGGACAGCAGTAGCTTGCGATAAACAGCTGATTTTATAACCTGAAAAAGTAAAAACATAACTTTGCTGAAAATTGTTAATTCTGTATAAGTATAACTTTTAAACATGGGTGTTACAAGAAAGGTACTCAATTGGTATGCTAGATTGGCTCCCGCACATGGTAAATCCACTCCACCGTATGAACATGTCGTGCAAATTGGTGACCCAATGTTACGTAAAGTTTCCGAGCCTGTTTCTCTCGATAAAATAAAGTCAAATGAAATACAAACCATAATCAAGAAACTAGAATATGTTATTAATAAGTACGGAAGCCTTGGCATGTCGGCGCCACAAATTGGAGTAAACTTGAGGATATTCGCTATGAGGCACACTGTGAAGCAAATCGCGACTGTACCGAGGGAGATAGCAGCACTGAGAGGAATGGAGGTTGTACCATTCACTGTAAGTAAGTATTCTGTATTAATAATGCAAAGATAACTTGTTTTTGTGATGATATCCAACCATTGATATCATTCCATGTTTTTCTTTATGTGATTTAAGCCATAAACAACGTTCCAGGTATTTATAAATCCTAAACTGAAGGTGGTCGACTACAAGAAAGTAATCCACAGTGAAGGGTGTGAAAGTGTTCAAGGATACCTGGCTGACGTGCCCAGATATAAGGCTGTTCAAGTAACTGGTAATGACATTTTTTTAAAATTAATTAAAAAAAAGCCACTGTGTTACTATACAACGTGTAACAAAAAGGGTATATACATACCTAGTGCACGGCTTCTTGATAAGATAACAAACGATACGGGAAGGGTTTTCTAACATTATGTTTACATGGTAGGAAGTTATGAATTATTCCAATACACATGATACCAGAAACCGAACATTTCAAACTGAAATCAATACATCACTAGCAAAAAGTCAGCTGGTCGGTGTCAGTGAACTGTTCATGAATAAAAACAAACCTCTTACTCCTGGTGTTTCTTCAAACAGTGGATAAAGGGTTCCGGATGTTTATTTTTCTTAACAAAATTTTTTAAAGGAAAATAGTTTTGAAAAGAAAGAAGTTTTTTCTACAAAAAACTAAGATTAGTCATTTTTTAATTAAGTATGTCTGCAAAAAAATATGTGGTCCATAAAGTTACATAATATTCATATTCATTTAAAACTGCCACTATTATTATTTTTTTTAATTTTACTTAATATTGCGTGAACTATAATTATGTGAATTTGCAAATTAGATACTCATTAAATATTTCTACACCGGCAAAGGTAGTATATGTGATTCCGTCTAATATTAAGATCTTCATATACCATGTACTCAGAAATAAACGATTCTATTCGATTATGAACTAGAGCGAGTGCGTGGCGCCGGACATCTGTGAAGGAAAACCTGCCAGCCGCGTAGAGATGTGTTCGTTAGCGCGCAGCTCATTCAATTTTTCAAAATATTAGACACTCAAGCGTGCGACCCGCGCCGGTTTTAGAGGAGACTAAGTAGATAAGGGTATTCATAAGGATATGGAATAAGTACATATCTGGTATCTACGTGAAAAAATAAGAAATACCTACTTTTTTATTGTTTTACGTAGATATGATAGCAACAAACAGATGGGTGAACGTAACAATTATTAACAAAGTAATCTACCATAGAATCGAGTACCTACAACACAGTAAATAATACCTAATTTAGTAATTACATTCCTATAAATTTTCTTACGTACCTAATTCTTTTTATGTCGGTTGCCATACATACGTAGGTACATAGTTTGCGAGAAATTAATTACTTGATGAAGTGCGCAAGACGCTACGAAAAAGGATTTCATATCATAATATTTGAACCCAAAATATAATTTCTAAGCAACTTATGTCTCTCCTAGTACAAATAAACTCCCAGTGGGTTCCGTTCTTGAATTAAATTAAATTATAGGACTTTAATAAGTTGTTACTTTTTTGCAGGGTTGAGATGATTTGAATCAATTGATTTTAATAAGTAATTTAAATCTCGATTAAAATCAAATAATTAAAAAAAATCGTTGATTTAAATCAAAACCTTTTTTTCGTAGAACATAGAAATTAATACAATTTAGTTTAGCTTTTAGAGGAGACTAAGTAGATAAGGGTATTCGTAAGGATATGGAATAATTAGGTACCTATCTGGTATCTACGTAAAACAATAAGAAATAGGTACCTACTTTTTTATTGTTTTACGTAGATAGGATAGCAACAAACAAATGAGTGAACGTAACAATTATCGACAAAGTGATCTACCATAGAATCGAGTACCTACAAGTAGATACAATAAAAGACTGGTAACGACTAACTCATGTAGGTATTGACTCTTCACAAAGGACAAGTACAAAAGCGCGCTGAGACATACTGAACATTGCTTATATGTTACGTACGAAATACAAACTTAGCTTACGCTACAACATGAAACATCTTTAGTATACGCTATGCCGTTACAATTTAAAATTAAAATATCCAATGTCTTAATTATTTTATGGAGGGGAAAGACATACGCTATCAATATGATACCCTCGTAAATGGAGTAGTAAAAAACGAAGTGACAGGTATATTAAAAGATTTCACAAAAAGTGGTAGTGTATTTATTAAACCAAGCTCCTTCGTATGAAAGATTACGGGCTATGAATTCGCGTATAATTTTCAACAATATCGTACTTGTATACTTTTATATGCAGGCAAGTGCTCAAATACTCATCGATGTTTCTGTAAGTCAATACAACTAATATTTTATTCTATCAACATATAATTACATTTCCAGTAAAAAAAATGTGAAAGGTTATTTTTTATACAAAAAGGTTACATTTTTTTATATTTCAGGTAATTTCTGACATGACCCTTCTGGCAACACTGCATTTTGCATTAGTGAAAGACAGAACATTAATACTCGTGAAAGACCAATAATCATTAATCGTACATTGCAGTCGCATATCTGTTCCGGTGCTTGTGATTTGGATTTATTGTGGTTGTGACAATCGTATGTGATGGCTTTAAGTAATAGTGAATATTATGAGATGATGTTGTGTGTCGGAAGAAAGGACGGTAACGTGCGAGCTGCTTGCGAACTTTATCGTCGCCGATTTATCAAGGGTAGGCCAGAAGCTGAGCGTCGACAGCTTCCTTCGGTGGCGTGTTTTCATCGGATGGTACATCATCTGCACCAAACCGGTTCCTTCCACGCTCCTCGCCCGAACACTATCGATCCAGAATTTGAGGAAGCCGTACTGGAGCATTTTGAAAATAACCCACGTACTAGCACTCGGCGAGCTGCATTAGCGCTGGATGCCTCTAACCATATGCAAGTATGGCGAGTGTTGTGATGGTCAGACCCATACCACTTCCGTCGCACCCAGGAGCTGACACCTGCAGATTTTTTGCCTCGCGTGACCTTCTGCGAGTGGTACTGCAATCAGGTAGAAGTTTCGCCAGATTTTGTTTTGTTGTCATCACATCGAACCACATCTTTAAAAATGTAAGTTTTGCTCGGACTATGGTAAGATATTTTTTGAGGCAAAATTTTAGGTAAGCAGGTACCTACTAGGCGAACAGAGCGTCTCATGCACGCGCGCGCCGCGCAAGTTAAAATTAGGTAGACAGGTGTACTAGGCGATCAGATTTACAGAAGAAATGTTTCGTAATATTAGCAAGTGACGTGGAATGTTATTGACCCTCGTAGTGTCGTGACACGTTTTTTATGATTTGAATTCAAGAATCATACGATACCAAGAATTTGGTATCAATTCTTTGAGTAATTTATTTTGGGCTGAAACTTTGTGTAGAGATTCTATACCAACTGTAATCTTCAGCGCTTCTTGATGTATATACCCTTTTTGTTACACGTTGTATAAAATATTTTAAAGATTAATGACTGCTTTGTTTTTAACCCTAGGATAGTAACAGGGGTGCCCCAACACCCCACACGAGCAATCTCGGGTGGACTTATTGAAAATAATTTGTTGTCTTGTTGCAACACCAATTGTCGTGAAAAACTAGTAGAACACTAAAACGTTTTACTTTTATCGTTTATCAAAACAAATAATTTCTCTGGTCTCTTAATTATTTTTCTAATTTCAGGTTTAAATGCACAAGGCGAAGAAAGTTCACAAGTATTCAAAGACTGGTCTGCACGGATAGCTCAGCATGAGATGGATCACCTAGATGGCAAGATCTACACCGACATCATGGACAGGAAGACTCTGACCTGCACATGTTGGGAAGAAGTGAACATGTCTAAAGGGAAGCTTGTTATTCCTTTTAGCCCACAATAAAATATAATATTTATTAAAAGTAGTGTTGTTTTACTAAATTTTAGTCCATATTATGGGTTCTACTTCCATATCCAAAGAGCGGCTGTCCGTCTGTCTGTTACCAGGCTGTATCTCATTCATGAATTGTGATAGCTAGACAGTTGAAATTTTCACAGATACGCTCCCGGCACCGCGCTGCCAGTCTAGCTGGGTAAGTGCTCAGCTAGACTGGCAGCGCACTTATATACCTACATTTAGTATGAAATCTTATTTTGATATGACAAATACACACTTCTATTTAATTTATAGATATTTTAAAACTAGTTATTTCTATTTTGGGTTGTTACCACAGACTCGCCATTGTGATAAATGGGCAAACCATCCCAACTGTTGCCAGTATAGGCTTTAACAGAAATGGGTAGTCTTTATGTAGCAACTGCTTCTGTCCATGGTGTCCACTGCTAATGTCTAAGAAAATTCCATGATTTTTCCTAAGCATTTTTCAAACCCAGATCAACTATTTTAATTTTAAATAGGTAAGAATTATATTTAATTTTGTAATTTTTGAGTAACTTCAACAACCCCTTAAAAACCATGAAAATGACGCTTATGAAATTTCCACTCACCAAGACTGCTTTGGAAACCTTATTAAGCTCTTGGTCCTTGCTATCATTTAAGATGTCAATAGAGCCAGTACTGGCCAGTATGAAGGTCGAAGTCTGACACCGGTCTCGCCAGGCGGATTGTGTTGCCCAGTTATTGGGTTGAGGAGCTCAGGCTCGGACAGACTAGGAGAACCTGACGACCTTCTTGCTGTTTTAGTAATAAATAATCTTGAAAAGGAATGTGATCTAATTATGACCCCACTCACCATATCACCCCAACCCTGGTCAAATGCTTCAACAGATCAGATTGAGGGTCAGACTAAAGGACTGTATGAATTAAATCTTTCATTTTACAATCATTGTGTACATTTAAGGCTGAAACTGCGTAGAGCGAACGCCCGCGACGGGCCTCCGTCGCGTGACAAAGCGCATGTGTTCAAGCGGATGGTCCCCGTTGTAGAAACCAGATTATTACCTACGCAGTGTTGCTAGTTGAACTTTAACGTGTGCATGTAGTCGTGTCGAATGGAGAACTTATTATATTATTACTAGGCGGCACGGGCGCAGGGCCCGCAACCCGCGAGCACTACAGTATGGGATAGCGCGGACGTCCGCTCAACGCAGTTTCAGCCCTTAGAACAGTGCAATATCTCAATTTTTCTCCGAATTCCACACAATTCCAATTCTATCCGATTTATCACTGAGGTCGGCTACATCATCGCTTACAATCAGGTGGGACAGAAGTCAAACGCGAGCCTACAAAAATTAAAAAAAAAAGAATTTCCATGTTACCCCTCAGTTTTACTGACTTTCCAGAAACTGGATACCCTGCAATTTAAGGATGTAACAAATGAAATGAAAATCATTTTATATAAGCAATTATTTATTTGATTTAAATTTTACAATAAAGCAATATCTGTTTAGTTCTGAATAATACTATAAATAGGTACCTGTACTTAATAAATATTAGCGATATGGATACAGATAACTAGATTATATAACACAAAACTAGACTAACTTAAGCTTTACTTGTTACAATCTCATGTTGTCTTTAAATAAGCAAGAATGGGAAATATATTTACTTGCTTGTAATTTGGACACAAAAGTGACTGAAATGATCTATTTCAGATTTTAAAGTTAAGTACCTACTTACAATGCGTTCCAAATAAGAATAGGATCGATTGCCATGTTGTGACGCCACGTCATACCGTCAATTCGCAAGAAATTGAAGAACTCAGAGATGAGCAAAATTGAAGAACTGGATTCTGATTAAACTATTTTCGTTCACAGTTCGTAAATAAATTGAATTTTAAAAATTTCTTGTTTTGCTCACCATAATAATTCTTCGATTTGACAGTATGACGTGACGTCAGAACATGGAAATCGATCCTATTCTTATTTGGAACGCATTGTACATAAGTTTTTTTCTTTATTAATCGTACAGTATTAATGTTTTAACCGACCACGTCGGAGATGTGCGACAAACGCGATGGCGGCGTTTATTCCGCTAGGATAACTCATCCACGACCAAATACTCCATCTCGTCAGCCCTTCTGTCACCTATGGGGATTGAAGAGCTAGACGAGATGGAGTACCCAGTCGCAAACACACGACCCGCGAAGAGGGCGCGAAAACACTTGTCGGACTAATCCGACGCGGGCGCTTTATAGGTTAAAACCTTTCTGATTGTGATAAAAGAGATATCGTGCATACTATTCTATTTTAGATTCAGAAAGACTATAATAAAATTTGTCATCACAATTTTGTGTCGCAGTAAAATCACTTTACAATTACATAAATAAGGATTTTATCAGCTGCTTTACTATAGGTTCTAATATACATATCATTCAACATTAAAATCACTATCTTTCTTATTGTTCTTTCTAACTATAAGAGAGAGAGAGAGTAATATATTAATGTTTAGTTACAACATTCAACATTTACTTCTGCTATGTATATTACTAACAAGATTTGCGTGTTACAGCACTTGCTTTAATATTTGATTGACGAAATATCATTGTATAGCATTAACAACTCCTACCTAAACCACGCAAAAGATTTTGATATGGTTTTCAATAATATAAAGAGTTTATACTCTTTGATGAGGAAGATCTGTCATTAGCGTGTATTGTCAACGACACCACTGTAGTGTCATTTAAGTACAATATTTTTTTGGTAACAGCACCACTTTGGTGTTATTTACAATTTTTTTTTTTTTGGTAACCACACCACTGGCGACTAGTGATGTATAGCGTGTAATAAAATAATTCGTTATGTTTTAATTATAATGCTGAAATTGGCCAAGTTCACAAGGAATTCGTAAAAAATAATAATTGTATTAATTGCGATAAAAATAACTACATTATTTTGAAAGTATGTTCTTTTTTTTAGTCATATCTATAGATAAAGAAAATAAGATTTACAAAAAGAAATCATCTATGTCATGTTCATAATCTTACCAATGATACATAATTGATATCGATAAATGCAAACGTTTTGTATTGGAACTTCATTACGGTGTTATTACAAAAACAAAAAAATTGTAAATCACCACAATCACCAATGGTGTCGTTTACAATACACTGTGACTAGTGAATAATATTTCTCTTATGGAGTAAGCAGAATTCTAAGTATCAACAATGCATAATATTCTATCTAACATTGTAATAAGTGCAACTTTATTATGTACACACACATTATTGTTTTTGTATATTGCAACTAAACATTTATCTCGCCTAACAAAACCCTTCCATTTTTTTTACATCATATCTATTCAGTTCTGAACAAGCTTTGAATATGTTAATGTAATTGTTATCTTTTCTTGTTTTCATTCGATCAGCAATCATGATAAAACTACACGTTTTTTTTTTAAATATTTATTAATGTAATAGTCATACAAAATTCAGCCAATTCAATCTTAGACCTTATTTTAAGACACATTCTCATTTTGTTAGGTTACTACAAGTCACGGGTGTGCGCCATAGTTGAGTTTTATGTGATTGACATAAGATTGTAATTTCCACAATGCACATACGTGAAATGTAACAACTAAATAAATCCTAAATGTGCAGCGAGATGCATTGAATTATCACCAGATTGCTGTCATATATAAAATACATATTTTACAGCTCATTTTTTTTTTCGATGCATCGCACCACTCTTTTAGGCATCATACTTCGTTGTAAAAGAAATAATAATTCGTAAGGAAGCCAATTTCCCACGCGTATTTCCTTAAAAGCGTTTAAAATAACTAACACACGAATTGCAGCAGTGCAGTATGCTGAGCGAGGGCCATTTTGAGCTGATGTTGATGTATATTTTCCCTGTTTTTGTAACTTTATCTTTATCATTTGTGATGTGCATCACACTCGGCGCAAAATAGTCTTTTTACTTCCTTAAAGAGTTAACGATATGGGTATTGCTTCTCCACAAAGTATTATTCCTATTACTTTTACCATCCCTTACCATCAGTAACAAGATAATGATCAACATCACAGAACCATATCCAAAGCATAAAGAGAGGGGGCCTGCAGCGCGGGCGGCTTGTGGCCCAGCAGTTACCTGAGCGGGTTGCTGGCGAGGCTGGTGAGCGACGTGAGCGACGAGGGTCCGCTGGCGGCCAGGCTCAGGCGGTCGCTCTCCTCGTCGGCTTGGTTGTTGCGGAGCTCCTGCAGCGTGTACACGAACTTCGACCACTCGTCGTGGCGGGGCTGGGACACGTGCTGTGGGTTAGCAATTATTATATATTATGTTAGCGACTGCGTTCGCTGTATTGCTAAAAACTTTAACACCCTTTAAACCATATTATGAGGGTAGTTTGGAAAAAAACTAATAATGGCAGTATTTTTCAATTCGGTTAGAATTTGTACAAAGTTTTTTAAACCAGAGATATACGGAACAGAGTGGAAACTCTACATAAATATACCTCCGTTGAAAAGGGAGGATCCTCCGACCAGACAAGTATTTAGTCTGGTTTGGGCAACTGGTCGAGAGATGATTTCGAGCTGTTGTATATGTTCAAATTGTGTGAAGAATTATAAATGAACGATGTAAGATTTTCGTAGTTTAGTTCCTATTCGGCTCCATATATGTCGCTACACAACAAATAAAAATTCCTTTATACAATCTTTAAACCCTTTAAATTGTCCTATTGGGAATAGTTTTCGAGTTTTTACATACAAACGAAATTCCCCCTTTTCACTCTCTTAAAGGTTCTTAGTGCTCGCCTACGTCACAAAAGGAAGTCTTGTGCGAAATTTCACGTTCCTACATTACGTATGAAGCCAGTGCAATATTTAGATGGGAAATCATAAAATAGTGACCTCAGCGAGTTCATAGACCCATATCTTGCCGGCGTCGTCCCCGGCCGTGATGTGCGTGCCCGACGGCGTCCACGACACGCGGTTGAACGCGACTCCTCCTTCTGCCTGGATCGATGCTACTGGCACCTGGAAAAACATATACATTGAGCAGCTAGTCATTTTTATATGAGAATTCCTCAAATGCTTTTAGTATTACCTTATTACAGCTGTAGTTTCATTTTTAGTTTAATCTTTTAACCGCTTACGACAAACACTCTCGCGTTTATTCTGCCAGGTTCGCACCTCCACGACCAAATACTTCCATCTCGTCAGCTCTTCTGTCACCTATGGGGATTGAAGAGCCAAACGAGATGGTGTACCCAAACATATTTTCTTTCTTTCTTTACCCAGTCGCAAACACACGACCCTGGCAAATAGGACACAAAAACACTCGTCGGACCGGAACGACGCAAGCGGTTAAAGGGTTAAGAGCATTATTAAGTTAAGGAAATAGTATTTGCTGTCTGTAATCAGACATTCTACTTTATTGAACTTAGTCTAATTCATCATCTCTCTCCCAACTAGCCGACCTTAAGGTCTAACCAGATGCGTCTGAATATCTGTGTTTTACATGGAGCGACTGCCTATCAGACCTCCTGAACCCAGAAACTGTGCAACACGATACTTGGACAGACTGATGGTCAGGCTGTTTAGTATAACGACTGTCAAAGATCTACGAATGACAACCGGGATCAACGGCTTTACGTCGAATTTAGTAAAAATTAACCCAATTCACAAAAAATACCCAAACTAATGTAATGTACTGTTCGCAGTTCAAATGTAAAGTGTTGGGTAATTAAATATGTGTGTGTTAATAGAGGGTTGAAGATGTACCAATGTGTAAAGGGATAATTCGGGCGCCAGGTACATCCTCAAAAAAATAAGCTCGGATTCACTACAAGTTTGAGAGCCTAGGCCTTTTAATCTTCAGGCGGGAGACTATATGGGAAAATAAAAGATTAAAAATATAAGTCAAGCTTTAGCCTTTAATTACTCCCAGCACGCAGTTCATGACCTGGTTTAGATACCCATGCCCATGAAATGTTTAATAAGTGACATAGATTATTGAAACTGATTTGGTATTGTTGCACCTTGAAGTTAAGTTAGGAAAAATAAATTAATAAATAATCCTCATCCAGGCAATGTAGACCAGTCCGAAGGGTTCCAACATCGAGGAATATGAGAAAATGGAGAGTAAATAGGGCGTTTTTTTTTCTTTTGCTCGTTGAGTGCGTCTCAAAACATCAAAATAGACAGGTGGGCGAAAATCACTTCAACGGAAAATATGCAGCAATCCGATCAAAATATAGAGGATGGACTTCTCTTTTCCTTTTAGGCCATTACAGGGCACAAAATATCGACGATTTCTGTCGATTTATTTAAAAAATTATCAGAAACAAAAATAGCTGCTTCTTAAGATATGATCGGGTCAGAAAGTGAAAAAAATTAATCTGACAGCTCACTTTTAAAAAAATTTCCTTACTTGGTTACAAGACCTTTTAGGAACGCCAACACATTATCGGTTCGGAAATCGCCTAAAAGCGAATCATGTGGCGAGACGATTTCGACTCGTTACACTAACGCGGTGTCCTCAATGCGAACGCCATTTCGAAGCGAAGCAGCGTGATTAAAACAAACAATTGACACTATATTGCAGTGGCCTACGTAGATAATCGCACGTGGGTGCGAAGCGGAGACGAGCGAAGCAAAGCGGACGCGATCAGGTTTGATATTTTCGCGTGAACTCTTGCTGAGCGGTTGTTTTTTATTTTGTGAGGCAACCAATCACGTCCGCTTCGCTTGATTATTGACCACATATTTTTTTTAATAATAATAATTTTCAATAGAATGTTAATTGATTTGAGATATGGTTCTATTAAACATTTCTTTTTGTCAAGTCGTTATTTGAATGTTTTATGCAACTAACAGTTAAAAAACTTTGAACGCTTTTTATTCCAAATCGCATCTGTGTGGGTAAACATGTTGTTATTGCTTATTGACGAGTAGTTGTAACAGCTGAAGCATGGCATACCTCAGTATCCCTGTTGAGGTTCCACAGGTCGATCCTGCCGGCGGCGTCGGCGGCGGCGAAGAGTGCGGGGTGCGTGGGGGACCAGCGCACGTCCACCACGTAGTCGCCGCTGTCCTCGAACGAGTACAGCGCCTTGTTCTCCTGGGGGGGGGGGGGAGACATGTTGTGTAAGGAAACAGATTTAATATATTGAAAAAAATTGAGAAAATAGTTCCTTACTAGAATATGATCCATTCGAAATCTTTTGCGGGCAAGTCCAAATCACATAGGCCGGTTATTTTTTATTTTCTTCTGTAAAAGTTTTACAAAGCAGCAACATGTTACCTTCTGGCTCCACAGCTTGACGCTCCAGTCCATGGAGCACGTGAGGTAGAGGTGCGACAGGTCCACGGAGCCGGCGGCCGCGTGGCACGACACGCCGGTGATGGGGCCCGCGTGGCCTTCCACGCACTCCGTCACGCCGGCGCGCTGACCATATAAGCACCCTGACAAACGTGAAAGAAAACATTACTTTGTTTAGTCTCTCTTACTCCTTTAACCCGGGTCTCCTTTAACCTTTGCACGCCACTTCAAACCGTTTTTTTTAAATTTTCTAATGGAAACCTTCAAAAGGCTCCCGGAGTTTAGGGATAAGTCCAGGGTGATCACATAGAAGAGATGTTACGTCTTAAAAAACCACTCCGGAACCTTTTCTGTGCAACGCCTATTAGGGTACATCGACAATAACTTCCTCTAGGGTGGAGCGAGAGCGTGTCGAACTTTTACTGACTAAAACCCACCTGTGTCCTTCAGTTGCCCTTCGCGTTCCAACAACGGACAACGGTACCTTTTTCAAAAATTTCCGTGGCCCTAGCGGGCAATCGGCCCTGCTGGGCTCCTACGGTTTTGCTGACATCTCTTTGAGGCGCGCGTGGAACACTACGTAATGTCTATGCTCAGGCTCAGTCCATACCGGACAACCGGACGGACAGCTACCCATCGCCCCCTCGCTACTTTCTTTATATCCCTAATATTATATGTCCAGCATGAAGTTGTTACCGCGTGGGAAGACGGACGTGATTGCGATGGCCTTGTGGTACCGACGCCACAAACCTAACACCTCCTATGTCTATAATAACTTACCAGTATAAATATTGCCATCCTCGCTGCCCAGCACAAAGTTGTTGACATCGCCGTGCGGGAAGCCCATGGACGTGACTGCGACAGCCTTGCTCTGCCGATGCTGCAGGTCTAACGTCTCCTGAGGCTGCGACAGCATGTCTAGTGACCAGGAACACATGCGTCCGTCCGTTGAGACGGAGATCAGATTGTGAGCGTTCTGACTACCGACTACGGAGAGGCAGTAGACTGGGTGCTGGAGAGAAAAAACAGAGTTCAATATGACATGATATGGCATCTCTAATAACACTTAAAAGAAAAGAGATTTTCTGCAGAAATGCATCATGACTACAAAGAATAACTGCTGTGCAATAAGAAATGCTGTGGCTATTTCTAAAATTGGAATACAATTTAATATTTCAAGTGATATACAGGTAAACAGGTATATTAAAAAAAAAGTTTATGTTTCTGGGCTATAGCAGCTTCAGTGGGGTTAAAGAACAAGCTTAGTTATCTATGCCTTCCTAACATATAATTCGGATATAGAAGAGAATATTGTATTTGCTTTAAATATAGATAAATCGCCCTTTGGACCCATCATCACACATAGACCATTTTTTATTTCTTTAAAATCCTTCAATTCCTAGCTAAATTATGAATGTGTACTTAGTTACTTACGGTGTGTGCAAGTGAAGACAGTGGTGTTCGTTGTATAGGCGTGCGCTTCTGCACGCGGTTGTCCCACAACACTATCTGACCCGAGTACGTACCACCCAGGATCAGGTTTGGATGGAACCTGGTAACAAAATAAATTAGGTATTTACACACACAGGCCTATATTAATGTCGACCAGCAATGCAACACGAATTACTGGGCGACATTAATATAAAGGTAGACACTATTGTCATGTTCAAATTGAAGATAAGTACTGAATTGGAGCTAAATAGACCTATCTAATAGTTAGCTATAATACAATACTTTGAGTTACTGAATTTTAGACTTTTAAAAACTGAATTTCCACCTGTGACAAACAATAAATAAATCTGAAACCTTTGGCGGATGCCGACGTTACTTTTGAAGGTCGGCAGCGTAAGCTGTGGTCATCAGTTAGAGCACTCACCTAGCAAACGTAGCGCTCATGACGGGCGACTGACAGTGGAAGATGTCCTCGGGGGTGGTCTTCTTGAACTTGGTGTTCCAGACGAGGCACACGCCGTCGGGGTCGTGCGGCGCGTCGTCGGAGTTGTGGTAGGACGCCAGCATGAGCTCGGGGTGCGCGGCCGACCAGTCCAGGCACGTGACGCAGCGCCCGCGCGACCAGCGCTCGTCGTAGAACGTGCGCACCAGCGACAGCCGCGCTAACGACTTGTCGTCGCTGACAACATATCACTACTTTATACTTTTTCTTGGGTTGGCAGAAAATTGTCCAAAAATTTTTATGTTAGGAATCAGATTTTCAACATCCTTTGTAAGCATTTGTGTTTAGTTTAACATCTCAATACCATTTGTGAGTACCTATACTGTTATGTTGACGTTAAAATAGAAAAAAAAAACCACCAATTAAAATAAAAACCTTTCAAAACTGTTATTAGGTAGATTCGCAGGAGTTACAAAATTTTGCACATCAAGACCTGTCTTCAGGTATCGCAAAAAACTTACATATTGTTAATCAATAAATAACATTGATTTAAAAAAAAAACGAAACATGTTAAGTTCACTTCAAACCTACTTTACCAATATTTCATACCCATCATCATACCTATAAAGAACGTAAACATGATATTTAGATTACAATTTTGAAAACAGTGCACACTAAAATTCAATCAAAAAAAATCACAGTCTACATGGGCACTTATAAAACATCAAAAGCTGGTGCACGTTTCCAATTAGTCGTTTTCTATGGAGAAGAAGCGGCTAGAAAATCTCCAGCTAAGACAGGAGATCAGTCCTCGTGGATTATAAATAGGGTAGATTTATAGCCAGCATATAGCATGAAGCGCAGCCATGGTTCCGGCCAATCAGGACGACTTCTTAAGACCAAGATAAGAAGTTCGGCCAGTCGGTACAATCACCTATCAATCACCTGACGGCGAAAGCCTTAAAGTGTTAGGGTTGCGAGATTGATCTCGCTTCACCAGAGTAGGAGAAGATATTTGATGACTTTCTGATCTTAAGCCGGGTATCCACTATGTTCCCGAACCTCTTGCGCTCCGCGCTCCTCCAACTGCTCCACATAGTGGCTATGTTCGCGCTCCTGGCGTGTGCAACTGTGCGCACTCCAATCGGTGATGGTTTTTGGCCGAACACAAAGGGGAGCTCAGTCTGTTTGTTGACGCGAGCAAAATATACGTGTCGTGTATCACGCTCCATGCTCGGAAGAAATGGAGTAGTCGGATGAAAAATGTTCGCAAGGGGTTTATGGAGCATGCGAGTTTCTTATGGACATGCGAGTACCGTCTCCATCAGAACGGTTGCAGATGCGCGGAGTACAGTTAGTTCGCAAACAGTAGATACCCGGTTTTAGAAAAATATTCCTGTCGCGGGCGTAGTCCTTGCTATAAGTAAAGTTGTACTCACAGCGCGTTCTCGGCATCGCCGCCGCCGGTGTAGTCGGTGTAGATGTCGACGGACTCGGCCAGCGCGCGCTCGATGACGCGGCCCGCCTTCGACATGAAGCGCTGGAACTCCGCCGACAGCATGATGGTCTGCTTCTCGTCCGCGCTCAGCTCGCGAACTGACATTCAGGACGTATTATAGTAAAGGAGTAGTTGAAACGTATTCACAGAGATTACACTATTTTTAAGTACATTATTATTATTTCTTTATTGTCAGGCAACTAAGGCCCATAGAAATAAATAAATAAAATACATTATATTACAATATTTTAAAGCGTCGTCACGGTAATATTATTGGCGTCGTGTTCCGCTGCGTGGTGTCGCATAGCCGTCTTCGGAAACGTCGATACACGACACCTTTCAGCCAAAAGTCCTCTCTCAAAAAGGTACAGCTGTAGATGGTGGGTTGGAACTCGTATCACGAACGACTTGAAGTTGGTGTCATGGCGCGAATGCAGCCTTTCGATCCTCAGAGTCCAGTTGCTCTTTATCTTCATATACTCCCCGACTTCCTCAATCTTCGTAGAGCAATGCAGACGCGAAATATACAGCTGCGTCGTAGGCGCAGCAGGACGCAGCAGTATACAAGTTACGGGAACAGGGCTTCTTCTTCTTTTCTAGTCGAGTGAAATCCTCTTCATCAACTTGGCCCGTTTATGGCAAGGAGCTACGGACCACAGTCAGGGTAGGTTGAGAACCTGTTTCCACTTTGTTTCCTATTTTCGCTGGTCGCTTAGGTTGCGACGCACCTGGTTTCCTGGTAATGACAATGACAACAGCAGCGTAGACAGGTTTACGGGTAACGTACCTACGTGTGACGTTTCCGCAGCCAGTGCGACATAAACGGCCGTATCTTTTTTTTTATTAACTCAGAAATTTGATTTTTTCGCAGCTTCAAGGGACCACAGACCTGATTAATGGTTTTAATTTCAACTCGATACTTCCACGCGTTTCCGAGTTAAAGGGTCTTGACAGACAGACGGACGGACAACAAAGTGATCCGTTCCGTTTCGGTTTTTTCCTTTTGAGGTACGGAACCCTAAAAATAAGTGTGTTGTTTTTTCAGTATTGACGTGACTTTTGTAATGAAATGATGTAGTATTGAACTTGAAAAAAAAAAAATATAAAAGCCATCCCTTCCAAGTCGTTTTCTTCAAATAAAGATCGAAACGACTGCCAAGGAGGCCTCTGTGGCGGCGATAACATCCTTATTTGAATCAATTTTTTGCCCGGCGAAACAGAAAGAAGTTGCACGGAGTCAAATCTGGAGAATACGAAGGGTGGGGCAACAGTTCGTAGCCTAATTCAACCAATTTGACCGTCCGACGGCGAAGGTGTGAGCCTGTGCGTTGTCATTGTGGAAGAGCACTCTTCGCCAAATGGGCCGTTTTTCTGCAATTCGGCGTCGAATCGGCCCAATAATTCAGCATAGTGGAGCCGCTGTGATTGTTTTGCCCTTCTCCAGGTAGTCGATGTAGATCACACCTTCGCCGGGTGAAATCCATTGTGTCGACTGTTTTTTGGTCTCTGGTGTGTGCCAGTGGATCCATGTTTCTTCGACGGTCACAAAACGACGCAGAAACTCATTCGTATTGCGCTTAAACAGCATCAAACACTGCTCTGAAGTGGTCACACGGTTGCGGTTGTTGTCTGAAATGGACAAACGCGGCACCCATCGCGCAGACAGCTTTCTTACCCAATAATTCATGCAGGATACGACCTTTGCGGTTTTTTAATATGCCCTCTGTCTTAGCTATCTCGCGTACCTTCAATCGGCGGTATACTAATACGAGATCGTGGATTTTTGTCACGTTATCCTCCGTGGTAACCGTTTTGGAGTGTCACGGCGTGACTCCTCAAAAACCGACGTGCGAGCATAATTAAACTCATTAAATCAATTTTTGACAGTCGCCATCGAAGAAGAAGAGTTACCGTACACAGCATCTAAGAGCTCTTTGATTTCGCTACGTGATTTTCCTTCCAAAATTCGAATCACCGACCAGTACTGTTCCTTTTCCACTTTTCTAAAATCCGTCGACACGCCCGTTTCCAGACGCGGTAAAAAAAAACTACAAGTTCAATTCGGCTGAAATTTCGAGAGTAGCTCTCAATAAGAATGTACCACATAGTAGATAGTAATTTTTTCTTGCGATAGTGGCGCCATGGGGCGATGAGGCTAAGTACTTATCCGACCGCCCTCGTATATTTCGACTGTTACGATTGCACGATCAAAATAACAACAACTAAAGTTATTCATCATCATTTCAGCCGAAAGACGTCCACTTGGACATAGGCCTCTTCCAAGTGTCGCCATAATGACCAGTCTTGTGTGTCTCCCATCCTTAGGATGAAAGGGTTATTGTTATGTACTAAACCTAAATATCACGTGATAGCACCAACCTTTCTTATCCTTCTCCTCATCTTTCTTCTCCTGGGGCTCGACGGTGACCGCCGGCTGCACCTCCTTGACGGTGGGCAGGCCATGCGGCAGTATGCCGGGCGGCAGCTTGCCGTGGAACGCGGCCTCCTCCTCGTCGCCTTGCCGCGCACCGTCGCCGTCGAATGTAAGCACTGGACGGTGAATAAGAATGGCCCTTGCCGGGGGGGTGTGTGTGTGTGCGGTGCGGCTGATTTACTTGATGACGTAATTGATTTTGAGTGATTGAGCTGAGTGATACTTTCTCTGGATCTCGAAATGATTGAACCCTTTAATGGCTTACGTCGGATTAATCCGACAAATATTTTCGTGTCACGTTTCACCATTTTGTCGTGTTATTTACTACCAAATACTCCATCTCATCAGCTCTTCTGTCACCTACAGTGACACTGGGAGAGATAAACAAGATGCGAATCTTTGGTCGTGACTCTGGCGAAATGAATACGAAATATTTGTCGGATTAGCCATTATAGGGATAATGAAGATAAGTAGTTCTATATGTTGTTAAGTAACACGTTATGCGTTCTGAGGATGATTGAATTTAAGTCATGACGAGAGTTATGACTTTTAAGTCTATATTTAAATAAAAGGAGAAACTGACTGACTTACTGATATATAAGCGTACAGTCGAAACAACTAGGACTAGGAACGTGAAAAGTTTCACAAGGTTTTCTTTTATGACGTAAGCAAGCACTAAGAGAGAGGATTTTCCAAATTTAAGATAAGCCCTTAGGGGATGAAACGTGGGTCCAAAGTTTGTATGGAGAAACCTATTGTCAGACGGGCGAAGTCGCTGGCAAAAGGTTTGATATACATTTTTAAAGGAAAACTTGACAGGTATTATATTCATAATAATTCATAATTATAGTACACGAAAGGTTTAGTTATTGGCTTAGTATCAGCGAGTGAAACATCCATATTTGTAACCACGGAATGAAGAAGGAACTTAAGTCTTTTGAATTAATGTACAATTCAATTTGTAGAACTTTAAATGTGGAATTTGATATGAACATAACAAGAGAAAGTTTTCTGAAAAACTGTTTGAAGTATTCATGCAAGGCATGTACAAGAGGTATCAACAGCTCAATGATATTTGAAAAACCTGTCAAATTTAGTTAAAAACGCGGTCGGAAAAACTTTATTTCATAAATCAGCCGTACTTTGAGTTAAACTTGAATTTCATGAAGTTATTTGAGTCTTGTTTCATTTAGTTTATTATCTATACTCCATTCGAAATATGATTAGTCATTTAAACAAACCTTGTTTACTGTCCGTTCAATCGATTTTGACTTGTATTACGTTGATGGCAAGATATATGGCGGCTGCAGTAAATAGTTGCTATTGTAACCGCTTTTTTGCTTTTAATGCCATCCTTATGCCCACAGCATAGAAGTTAAAATTGGTTGAACGAACAGTAATTGTTTACCGTCCTCTCAAACGATTTTGACTTCCATTGGTTTGGTTTGTTATTTCGGATGGAGTATAGGCTAGTTTTAAATATTTCATGATCATAATTTTCTTCAAAGTTATTGTGTTTTTCAGTTCTAAAGCCATAACTTCATGAAACACTTGTAGTAATGAGTTATGAAGATAGATATAAGTGACTACTGCTCTACTGGTGTTGCTAATCCTAACTACTTAGTGTAAATGAATGTCCTACTAGTTCGTTTTAACACCTAAAATACAAGCAGCCATTTTGAATTTCTTAACACGGAACTTGGTTTCAGTCTTCCAAAGTTCGTTAATTTTATTTTGTATTTACATTATTAATATGGAATTATGAAATGTAGTAAAAATAACACAGCTCTCAGTAAAGTTACGTAGTTAAGTAAAGTTGTTAAGAATTCTTTGTTTTTAATAATAAAAGCTGCTCATATTTAAGGCATTGTAAACTGATGAATATGATGGCAAAGGATGAATAGAAATAATATGATTTTAATTAAATTAATATTTATCTCTTTAAATAATGAATGATTCTTCTACCTAATAATTTAACTTCCCATTTTGGCATTTTATATTCGCAAACGATAGTAATTTTCATTCAATACACTTCTAATCATCCTTATAGTACGCATTGTTACTGAGACATACAATCTTGTAAGTCTATGATTTAGTTGTAATCTATTCATGAATATGAGCTAGTAAAAGCGACATCACTACATGTTAAATGATTACACGACCACATGACCAAGTTTGCTAAGACTTTTCTTAACAAACTTCAGACATCCGGGTCTCAATCCTAAAGCGATGGCATGAGACTACAGTTACAGCATGTTTCTAAATTTAATTAGTATAGAGAAAAGATAGAAATGCTTTTAAAAGCAAGCTATGAAAATTTTAGCGATGTCATACCAACCTAAACTTTACTATCACGTAAATAGAGCTTATTTTGTTATTTACGCTCTAAATAGAAACCAAGTATTTCTAAAGTAAAACTGAACTAAATCTTATGACCGAAACCATAATGTTTAAAATTAACTGTCGCATATTATCAAAAAATCTATAAAATTTTGAGGATACGTGTTGCTAGACGGATAGTGGATTTACGCTAGACATGTAACCCCCATATCCTAAGCGTAGATCTAGAAGTATGCATCTGTCGTGGTCAGATCATAGAAATAAATATGGCCAAATAAAACCGACCAGATCGTTAAACGTTAACATTTGTCGATCCTCATTTAGCCATATCATTGATGTAGGATTTCTATGATAATAAAAAGTCTAAAGAAAGTAGGCCAAACGAGGATTGATATATCATCAAAGTTTAACGTTTAAAACGATCGGCCAGTTTAACTTGGCCTTATCATGAAGTGATCAAATTCTATGATCTGGACCTGTACCATGACGTTTAAAGTAAGATTGTTTCATTCTTATTTCCAATGTGGGTAAGAGATGGCGCTAGACAACCTGTATAGCTCTGTCTCTTACCCACACTGAAATAAGAATGAAACAATCTTACTTTGAACATCATGGTAACCCCGCTGGCCACGACATATCTACAACATTAATTTACTATCTATTTAAATTAAAAAAAAAAAAACATGCATACAAAAAGGACTATGTATGTTATACCACGTTTGGTATAATAATTTCTGTGCAGCGTAAAAAGAGAAAAGCATTACTGTAACTATATTCTCTGAGCTTTCAGTTTCTCGAAAAGAAAGTAAATTGTGAAGTGAAAATCACTGCGTATGTATTCCTGTGTTTGACATGTCGGTGTAGCTATAAAATACTGCGCAATTGCTTGCTCAAGATAATGATAACGGATATTACAATACAGTGCTTTTGTATATTCGATTTTGGTGGATGTTACTTGTCACTCTTTTGCTGTGCAGTCATACATCATATTTTTTTAAATTTGTATTCAGATATAATGGCAGCAGGAACACTTATTTTTTCAAGAGAAACTGAAAGTTATTCTATTACACATATACAAGCTAGTAAACCAACATGTCTTCATGAACGACACGATCTACTTATTTCCTCTAAGACTGTGCAACTAAAACACACAAATTCCTAAAAGCGTTAAAACTTTTGGTGACAGAAAGCTTTGGTATATTAAAAAAAAAAAACAATGCAAATTAACTTCCCGAGCTCTCCACAAGAGAGGTACATGTTTCATCATAATAAAAAATAAATAAAAATAATATTCATCTATTACAAACATATGGATGACGTCATCTGTCATGCATACTTATACACAACATGTATTTCTGTCACATGCATTATGGATTTCAATGTATTATTTATAGATATAGATAATGAAGAATTAATAAAATTGTATGTAATGTAATACAGGGAGATTTTGGTGAATTATTTACAGCTGACTGTCAGCAGTAAAAGTATAGTATTTTTGTTTTTTAAAAAGCACTATTTTCCGTATACGTATACGTACGTTTCATTTATATTTTAAAGTCTTTTAAGGGTCCAGATTGTTTATAAAATAATTATTTACTAACACAAGTTACTGACTGACCGTCAACTAAACAAGAAAATGGAAGATCCTGTATTAAAACACACACTCAAATATAAATATGCTACGTTATGTTTTTGTTAGCTTTGTCATAAATAGCGTTACATTATAGAAATAGATAGAAAACAAACCATGCTAGGTGATAGGCACAGGCTCTACGAAGGGCAATATTTAGTTAAAATGATTGTTTGTATGATTCGGAATTGAAACCTACCTGTGAATTCGTCCTCCCACTCTAAACCCGGGTTTAGATTGTACTCATCTTGAAAAGGGAGGAAAAAAACAAAAAAACAATGTCAGTATCTTTCGACCATAATATATAAATAAAAATTTCAAACTATACATAGGAATAGCTAGTGCTTATATATCTTACAGCATGACCGTGTCGCGTTGCGTGGTCACGGCGCGCTGTGTAGCAGCGACACGCGCGGCCACGCAACGCGCGTCCGTGTATTGGGACTGTGCAGTGTCTGTTAGTCGACTCGAAGGTAAAACAGCGTGAAATGATACGGCGACCCCATAATACCACCATGATTCATTATACACATATTATATTCTGTATATATCTGCGGCCGTTAAATAGGTCTCCCGGGAGAGACCTAGTGGAGAACTCTGGAAGGCCACAATTCCGTGTAAACTCTTAAACGTGCATCAAAATGATGATGTTTTAGTTGAGTAGTGTCACTCAAACCCCCCTCTACAGACTAAACGTTACAGATTTCTTGATAAAATGAAATGGATTAAATGGTCTACATGTTCGGCTAAACTGAGTATATTTATCAAGTAACCTGAGTACCGCACCTATTTGTTAGTAGGAAGTAACTAGAAGCGTGATAGTAAGGACAACCTAGACTAGAATATATACAGATCTAGACCGAGATGAGGACTAATATACAACCGACACCGTGTTAACCGACATGACAAGAGAGAGGTAGTGTTAAGGGTAAACGACAGAAAGCGTCCTGGCGGAATAATGACTTACCGTAGTAATCGGTTGCGTGTGCTAGAAAAGGACAAAAAATAAAAATATTCTGTCAGTTAAAGTTCAGTGATAAAATACATATCTTTACAACAATAACTAGATAATATTTAAGAACCGTTGAATATTTTTGTTTTGATAAATATATTATTCAATATTTACATAAAATTATGTAAATGATTCTTGAACAAATGGTATGGATGGTATTCACAATGAATTGATATTAGTCCATTAAGTTTGCGATGAGCTCATGCGTCCTATGTGGCCATGGCCTAGATGAATGTGGCAACTTCTGTGTACAAAACAACGGCACAAACAGACAGATCACGATATGCCCTTATTCCTTAGTCCACGGCCTTATCAAACTAGCGTCAGTCACATCATCGGTCAGTGTTTAGTAGAGTGCAGGACACTGTGACGTTAGCTTGATGGAAAACATTAATAAATACATGCGCGGACAAACTTGGTCAAAACCCACACTTCAAAATGGGCGTAGCCAGGGATATTTTAAAATATACATTCGATTCACACCTCTATGTCCTCTTGTACATAGAGGTTATTTTAACTTTTTTCATCTGGCTACGCTCTAAAATAGTATCACAAAAAGGTGTATTAGTTACAAGTTCAAATGGAACAAAACTTATTCAATTTATTTTTATTATAAGTCTAATACCATTTAATCCATTTCAAATAAATGAAGTCCAATTTCAATCAAATTAATAAAAATAATAATATAATTTGTCTATGGCCAACGGTGGTTTATGGTTCAATAATTTTGTAAAAACGTAATTAACTAATAATTTACATTATTAAAAGCCAATGGGGTTTGTTGCGAGAAACGGAAAAATATCTTTACCCAGCTGTTAGGAAGGGCTATGTTTTACGTGTCTGATTGAATATATTTTGTTCCATTTCACGTAAACAAATTTAATATCAGTGCATGCATTGTATACTTGCGCCCAAAGTGAGGGGCTTATCGGTCACACTGTCCACGAATATGTCACTAAAATAAAATAAAAGTGATCTAAAGTCTACTTCTTAAGTGATGATAGTAAATACAAAAAATATATATATATTTAAATTTAAAATTTATTTTATAGAATATAGTGATGTCAAAATTTGTAATTTTAAATTGCATGCATTGACATAAACTATTTTGTTATCTTTAAGATTTCCCAACAAGTAACTTATTTTAATTTACTTGAACATAAGTCTATTATATATATAATCTTTACTTTTACAACTACAAACAACAATCTACATAGTACAAAATCACAGTGCATATTCGTGGACAAACAAAATATATACTGTAAAACAATGTTAATAAGGTACAAGTTACCTTTTCGCGGCCGCCACCAGTCCTCCATGTATCCTGCAAGCGGTGATGCATTGGAAGAGCAGCCTTTTTTTATGGTAGCACAAACACAAACATTGCACCACAATTCTCATACAGTATTTACTTTTAATTTTATCATTAATTGATTAGAAGGATAATGAGAGACGACACAACATGTTAAGCTGACAAAATAAAACAAAAATTTCGCAAATAAATGCTGCCTGAATTTATTTTTTTATGAAAATACAGTATATGATAGGTTTTAAGATGAAAATTGAATAAAAGACTAATTTATTGAAAGAGGTTTGTTTACTTTTTGAAATAAGGTTCCTCAAATTTTAGATATTACAACTATTACAAGTATTATAGTTTTTTTATTATTGTCGAATATACATTAGCTATAACACGAACAAAGAGAGAAGAGAAGAAAGTTTATACTTCTTCCTAAATGCAGTGTTCTAAACTTAAAAAGATATAACTAATGATAAACTAAGACAGCATATCAAAGACCAAATGAAAATATATGAGTGAAAAGTAAATACTGTTTTAAATCTACAGAGATGTCATTGGTTACAGGGGGTTCTTGTCATTTTCAAATACATTCCAAAAATATTTTATACTCTAAATTTTATAGTGATAATCAATAACATTAATTTCTATTTATTTTGCAATTTTTTTTCAAGCAGAGAGTTGATTCAATAATTTTTCTGGTTACTTGTAATAAAGGGTTCAATTTTACACAATATATTTAATAGACAAAATTTATTATTTGCAAATGACAAAGGTATAGTTAAACCAACACCCAGACATCACAGTTAAACAAAGTTAAGTATATAAAATATGTTTTTAAATGGGTATGCAAACTCTCAAATAATGTTATTGGACAAACATAAATTATTATGTCAGTACACACAGAAACTATCCAAAACCCACTATTAATTTAATATGTAATGTTTTTATTTTGAGTAAATTTATAGTGTTACAATAACAAGAGGAGTTTCCCATAATGAAAATCTATTGGTTAATATTTCTAATATTGATTGCTCATTTAACAAACTGTGATCACTAATCCTGTCGAAGCTATGGTCTATGTCCAACATCAATTTAAAATAATAATTTATCAAATCTTTTCTCTCATCATAGTTCCAAAAACAAATATACCTACATATATTAACCATTTTACATGAAACCTACTTCTTAGTGATAAAACTTAAAAAAGATTCAAAAGATTCAAAAGATTAAAAAGAAAAAGAAATCAAAAACAGTCAACTTAAAAGTATAAAAAATAAAAAGTCTAGCAAAAATGTTAGCTACATAGAATACATAGAAAGCTTACCATCTCGCAGCTCGCTGACTCCTGTCGCCGTGGTTTGAGTCTGCTTAGCATATGTTACATTCTCCTTAGGTGGAATGTCTGTGGACTGGACCGATACCACTTGCAGGGAAGGTGCTTTCTTCGGGCCACTGGTTGTGAATGTGAATATTTTACATATACTGTAGAATTCTGCCAATTTTTGTCATTAAGAATTTGGTAGAAGGTGCATTACAGTATAGAGTGCATATATTTTTCCAACTAAACATAGAAAGTACACATAAAATTCAAGTAAATTGATGATGACAATGTATCAGCCAATTTTTTTGTGTTGTATCCGGTGTTTTGTTTTGGCCATCTTCCTCCATGTTCACTGCTCCAATATACAGGTTTGAGTTGAAATTGATACATAAAAATTCTACTTACCCATGAGCAGGTAAACTGGACTTATCAGTGTGTGGTAGACTAGCATCAGGTGATGCAGTCTGCGGTGGAGTCAGTGATGTCATTGACGAGAGGGAAGAGAGTACATCCTTCACGGGTGCCACTCCAAGAGAGGACAGCATCTCATCCAGGTCACGCCGACTGTCCAGGCTGGAGGCTGCCGAGGCACGTTGCTGAAATCAGACATAATTCACATGTAAAAAGCTGTGTCACTATGAGTCTCTGAACATGAGGAGATTATGAGTCTATTAAGGATTACCAAATATCAGGAATAGTCTCCGCTAAAGCTGCTTCTAGCCAGTTTGGAGTATTTGTACATAATCACTTCATTTGTTTGTATTGTATAAAACGTGTTGCACCAAATCCAAGTAATATAAGACAAGGGCAGGATAATGATGATTTTAATTATTTGTAGGTACTTTCTATCTTAATATTCTCTGGCTCAAAATAATGTAGTCAAGTCTAATTAGAATCCAGCTGGAGTTAATAATAACCTCCAAACTTATAACATACCTACTGTTATAGGAATCTTATGTTTTTTGCTCAGGATGGGGAAGACTACAGTAACCTACTTCAGGAAAATAAGTGATCAAGACAGTTCTACATACCAGAGCTTCATCAGCATCTTTCTGTTCCTTCTCCCTGCGGCGCCGATCCTTCTCTTCTCGGAGAGCTTGGAGCTTCGCCTTCTTGCGTTCCAGCTCTGCCTTACGGTCCGACATGCTTGACATGGTTGCTTGGTAAACAAAAATATATAAAAACAGTTAAATGTTTTGCAAAATATTTATAAGCTGGGATAAACTAAAATTAGGTACTTAATATTTGTTGAATTATTTATTTAATTATAGCAAAAGAACTGTAATCAATTGTGTTTCTCTGGACTATATTAACGTTTTTAAATACTTCATTTATTCATGAATTCATTATTAGCTTGTTCAGTAGAAATAAAGTACTTGGTAGGTGTGAACAACTAAAAATTTTAAAATGATAACCATTTCTAGTGGTTTGTAATTTCTATGCTGTTCTTTCTCATAGTAAACATAAATAGGTTTTTGTCAAACGCGAAAGCCTGTCCTATTAGGACATGGCTGATGTCATGTCATGGGTGCAGGTGATTCATTGTCAACGAAATTAAAAAAAATATATGCATAGTTCAAACATTTACCTGCTATTTACTTGTCTCCTTAGACAAGAAAAAGCATTTTTATACTAGTTAATCACGAAATATTCCGAC
This sequence comes from Mythimna impura, assembly GCA_905147345.3. Classification (NCBI taxonomy): domain Eukaryota; kingdom Metazoa; phylum Arthropoda; class Insecta; order Lepidoptera; family Noctuidae; genus Mythimna; species Mythimna impura. Next base: position 30,945,249 of record LR990344.1, read on the forward strand.
AAAACGTGGCAAAAATAAAATATGTGTAACGGGATTTCACTCCTTATAATAACAACAAATGGCTTAGTTACACCTTGTAATAAGTTAGTGCATAAATAGCTAAGTTTGTTCGGTATTATTTTATCAAAGTTTTAGTTAAATACGCATTTATTCTCTTTAAAATACCGAAAATTTATCGATCAACACAATTTCCCTGTTTCAGCAGAAAACGTTTGTGTTGCTAATATTGTGAAGTAATTACCTCACTATTGGAAATTGTTTTTAATCTGAACTGAAAATTGTGTAGAAAAAGTTGAAAGTGTGATGATAAGAGATGTTTTTCTTGATATTTTAGTTTTGGTTCAGAATTATATTTAATCATTTTTTAGGATATTTCCTTTTTTTATAGGCTCCCACTATTTTTTGATCTTTTAAGTTGGCAATAATATATGATTATGTCAGAAAACCCTTTGCGTTCGAAAATTTTAAGAAAGGATTTTGTGATTATGAAACTTGTTCTTAAAAGTCACATTTTTGGAAAAACGCTTTAAAATTCAACTCTTTATTTTTATAACCAGTCTATCCATATTTAGTCATGTGTTTATCTAGAATTTGTAATTTTTTGTAAAAAAATATCTTAAAAAATTTCAATATTGACAATATACTTTAAAAAGTAAAGTTTTCGAACAGATGGCCATCAAGTTTGTTCTTCAATTAGTATCAAATGTCATTGTTACTATTGGTTGAACATCACCAAATGAATAACCTGTATCGAAATAAGCCAATAAGAACTCGACATTAAAAGGGTTTCTGACGTTTCGGTTTGATAAAACATACTTGGGTGTTGTCCGGCTTGATGATTGTAACAACGCTAACGTAATGATCAAACAGTTTTATATGATTTTCTGACTGATACATTACGTTCTTATTATTAGTAGCATTTATAAAATAGCTATGAAATTATGATGAGTGGTTTCGTGTATTATTTCTTTGTGTTGCTTTGCTATAGCATTACGAAATCTGATGCAGGTTAGTTTAACGATTATTTTCAACACAAACTTTGGTCGTATTCTCTTAGTATTTAACATATAACGTATATTTTGCTAAGGCATAAACATGATTTTGTGTTATACTAGCTGTTACTGAAAGAAATTTAGGTTTAGATCTCACTTGCAATGGAAAGTGTCACACGTTCCAGTCATTCTTGTTTACTTCGTTACAAATTCATTCAACCCTGAAGAGCACTGTGCCAGTAACTATTTTACTATAAAAAGCCGTAACAATTTGTAAACAGTGTATTTGTAATGTTTTCAGACTCAGTAAGATATTATTACGACTACGAATGTAATGAGCCCCTCGTTGCTAACGCTAAGTTGACCGCCACCTCCAGCCTAAGAGACAGAGGACCAGAGAATGCTAAGTTATATGGTGAGTATGGGATATAGGATGAAAACAAACCACAACCAACTTCTGACTTGTGTAAAGGAATAATTATTCTTACTTGAGAAGCTATTATTCACTGAGATTTCCTATTAGATTTACATATAGAATAAAAACCAAATTTAAGTAACCATCATACTTAAAAAAAACTAATAATTCTCCCATACAGGTCAGAAAAAGTAATGTTTGAAGTAGGCAAAAGAAAATAATACTTTGAAATATTCTCTGCAGTTTAAAGTCATGACTAGAACCTGCAAGGGATATTGTAAAATATTTACATGCTGATAATGGCTATTGAATGAAATTAAACATAATTATTTAATAATATACAGCCCAGTTATCTCTGACTATCAGTAATGATAACTGCTAGGATATAGCTAGCAGTTAGCGTAACCTGAGTTCATGAGAACTACTATTTTTGAATACTTTAAACTCATGTTTCATAGCAATATCAGATCATGTGAGCTTGCAAATACAATTCTATGTTGAATATATATTTGTTTTGTCACTTTTATTTTGCCTTTGCTGCACTTGTAGTGTTTCATAACATTTGAGGACTTTTTACATTTGTCTATGGAAACCAATTCATACTTTTTCAAATGTCATGAATCATTACATGCTAGAGAATGCTGTAGGACATGAGCCAGCTACGATGGCAACATTTAGATTTAATTTTGTTTTCACTTGGGGATGAAGTCATGCCATTATTTTTGCATGCTGTGTGTTGTGTTCGTGATTCAGTTGCCAGAATTATATTTTACGCTTCTTAACCTGTGAATTGTAAACAAAATATTTTTAAAAAAATTGAAGGAAGACAGAAAGTAACAGGGTTCATTCGTCTGCAGGTCCGTTATCAATGTAAAACACTATATAGTTGGACCTCAGTAACAATACTAAATAGAGACTTTAGTACCAAAATGGCCAGTTCAAATGTCAGATGGGCCTTCAATGCCACTGAATGGAAACCTACCAAGGAAGAAATAATAGCTGCCTCAAGTTACATACAGCAAGAGGAAAAGCAACGGATTGCAAGATTTGTATTTCAGAATGATGCCAAGTCATCACTTGTTGGACGCCTGATGCTAAGGAAGTTTGTTTGTGAAACTACTGGAATTCCTTATGAGGAAGTAAGATTCAGCAGAGATGAAAAAGGCAAGCCCTACTTAGTGGAGGGTGGAGACATACCAATAACTTTCAATGTGTCCCACCAAGGAGACTTTGTTGTACTGGCTGGCAATAAAGACCGAAATATTGGCATTGATGTCATGAAAGTAGAACCGCCGGCAAATAAGAACATCCCCGAATTCTTTCGTATTATGAATCGTCAGTTTTCGAGACACGAATGGGCGACGATACGAAGTTTTCCCACTGAAATGGAACAGATCGCGTGCTTCTATCGCATTTGGTGCCTCAAAGAAAGTTATGTGAAGAACATAGGGTTTGGTATAACTGTGCCCTTGGACGAAATTAGTTTTTCACTAAAAACACGCAAGTTGGAAGTGGGGAGGTTAGTAACTGATACCGTTTTGCACGTGAAAAATGTTCTGAAGGAGGGGTGGATCTTTGAAGAGACACTACTGGACGACAGACATGCTGTAGCTGTTTCTTTAAAAGTAGAAGACAATGGAAACTATGTACCCTCGCCTTATACTTATCTGACCTTTGATGAAGTAGTGGAAGAAGCCAAACCGTTACATGAACCGGACTTCAATTTCAGTTCTGATTTTGTAGAAAAGCAAATGAAACACTTTTAGATCAAGAAAGGTTGAAAACGAATCTCGAATTTATTGTGACAAAAAAACAATATTTTCATAAACTTGTTATGTCAAAAGTTCGCTAATTTACTTCTAATATGTTATATTTTTACTATTTGGGTTGCTTTTGGATTATATAGATGTTATATAGGTTTAGGATCATATTACTTAGTTGTTAGAAGTTCAATAAATGGCAAAGGCAAATAAATAATTATTTAAATAATAGTCACGTCTTATTTAACCAACTAACAGTTAACTTACTAATAAAGTAAGAAGGTTTGATATAAAGATTGCCAAATTTTCCCGTATTGAAAAGGTTTGAATGCTTGGACGGCGTCGGAGAATGACTTCGACCAGCAGCTGGTCATTGACCTGGGTAGCGTAAAGAACATCACGCGGGTGGCCACGCAGGGCCGGGCACACTCGCAGGAGTTCGTTCAAGAGTACCACATCAGCTATGGCTCCAACGGACTCGATTACGTTCAGTACAAAGCTGCTGGCGGTGAAGTCAAGGTAAACAAATAAAATCGAAATATGAATAACAGGTTGAGAGGTTTGGGTTGCATGTGTTCGCTTCTTTTATTTGTTTGGTTTTCTTGTGGTGTTGTCACATTTTAGTATTTAACTACATTTATTTTAATTTGGGAGTAGTATTTCGCTTGCTGGTTCTGGCCTTTTGTAGATATTTTTTTAGCTAACTTTGTTTTATTTAATTTTTAATTAACTAATGTTGTCAACTTAAAAAATACTTAACATGGTTTTCGGTTTTACTAAAGTAGCCCCTTTCCCTGCAAAGAATCAAATATAGTTCCTTATGAAATGTAACATGTTTTCGCAAATTAGATGTCTCGCTCCGAATTCCATAATATTTTGTTGTTATATTGTCCTGGCGTGGGGCGATAACCTACGATAATAAAACCAGCGAATAACGAACGTAAACAAGATAATGTACGTAGCATTTTCATTGACTATTTTCATTAAACTACATAGCATTCAATGTTTTATTTATGCTTCGTTAGCCTTCATTCTTCCTTGCTCATCATCGAAGGCTATAATAAAATAAAATAAAACTGCTTCTTTCTCCAAATATGCCCTAGAATTGCTATAATGCTGGTAAGAGCAACTTTCGACACCATTCTATAAATACAAAACACTCCTGATATTATTTTATTTTGTTTTCTAACTAAATCATAACAATACTTCTACTTCTCTAATCTCTATATTTCTCTACAAAAGGTACGAGTTGATTGTTTATTGCAATAAATAATACGAGTTTTAATGAGATACTTTACTTGATGACTTCAACAATGTATTGAATGAGTAGTGGACTCGCTCACTGATTCCATTGTACAGAACCACAGCATTGAAGTCCATCCTTGACATTCATTGTGTTTATTATCTGCATGGTTTCCATACCAACCAGGCCAACAATTATGTTTCATTCAGACAACTAAAAACCGACGAAGGGTTCCGTACTATCCGTAGCAAAAAACAACATAAAAACCGCGTTTGTGGTATGGGAGCCCCACTTAAATATTTATTTTATTCTTTTTTTAGTATTTGTTGTTTTAGCGGCAACATAAATACATCATCTGTGAAAATTTCAACTGTTTAGCTATCGCGGTTCATCAGATAGACAGACAGACGGACAGCGGAGTCTTAGTAATAGGGTCCCGTTTTACCCTCTAGATACGGAACCCTAAAAAGGACATTTTAAAAGCAATGCTTATTTTTGCCAAAAATCGTGACGTTGGAGTCGACCACTAATGATAAATACCTTTAGTCTAATCATTCATCAATTACACACAAAGTAATGAAATAAAAAAAAAAACAAATCAAAACAGTTTAATAGGCGCGTTTACGTTTACTCCTAAATGCAATCAACAATCCACCTATAGTATGTATAGTCAACAAAGAGTGAGGTATACAGGCAACAATAATAATCCACACTGTCAATATTCCTTTTCATAGCATCAATATAAAGACACATTTCTGTGATTGTTAAAGACAGTCATGGTTTCAAAGTAAAAGTTAGTGGTGAGTTAGCCAGGTTGCCTGTATGCCTATCTCCTGTTCTAACCACACTGCAAGAGTTGCACTAACTAACACAATAACGGTGAAGGCACATCGGCATGGACGGCCCGCGAGAGCTCGTACTACCAGCACCTGACCATCCAACTGGACAAGCGGCGGGAGATGCGAGGCATTGCCACGCGCGGCCGTTTTGCCACCGACGAGTATGTCTCCGAGTACATGCTGCAGTACTCCGACGATGGAGAGAGCTGGCGGCCTATCACGACGCAAGATGGGTTCACGAAGGTAAAGCAGAAACAGCCGAATAGTAAAGCCGTTTGAACGGTTCCTTCTTTACGAACGTTCACCATGCGATGAACACGGCATTTTTAATGTCTCGCATGACGACTTCGCTCCGATGTAGTTGGGCCAAATAGAAAAACTCGTGTTCCGCCGTTTCCTTCCTATGTAAGTCAATGCTCGCTTAGGTAAAATAGTTTTGAAATACTAACTAAAACTAATCTTTTTTTAACATTTATAGGTAGAAATTCCGCGTTCTATAAGCGAGACTGGTGCTTTGTACAATGCGTTCCAAATAAGAATAGGATCGACGCCATGTTGTGACGTCACGTCATACTGTCAAATCGCATGAAATTGGCCAAAATTGAAGAACTCAGAGATGAGCAAAATTGAAGAACTGGATTCTGATTAAACTATTTTCTTTAACAGTTCGTAAATAAATTAAATTTTAAAATTTTCTTGTTTTGCTCACCATAATAATTCTTCTATTTGACAGTATGTCGTGACGTCACTACTTGTCAATCGATCCTATTCTTATTTGGAACGCATTGTATATCTTATTTCAGTACCAGGCTCGTGTGGTGGGTTATAGTCTTCCACTCCCTTTTACAGAAAGGAGGTCTGTGTCCCAGCTGTAGGAACATTATAGGCTGATTATGTTATTATATTGTTTGTTTTGTTATGGTTGTCAAGCCTCAAGACATAAATTGATTAGTTCAACACTTGTAGTGTATACTAAACCCATACTTTAGTGTTAGGAGTATTCCTTGGGGGTCCCGCGGGGGTCTAAAACAACAGTTGGTACGCTTTCAATATTATTTACTGTGTGTGGCTCTCTTGGATGGTGTATCTATAATGGGATGGAGATGTAGTTCAGTGCTCTCGAGGTTTATCTGACGATGAGCTCGTTAAATGTACCTAATTCATCATCGAGTTGAGGAGGTAAACTATTGATAAGTGATTTTCAAACAAGTATAATATAATATATATAATATAATATATTCCACAACTAAGCAGAGCTTGTGCTATTAGTACTAGATAACTGATAAACATACTTATATATTTCTAAATACATACATAATATAGATAAATTACACCCAGACACAGAACAAATTATTGTTGCTCATCGCACAAACATTTGTCCTGGGTGGGATTCGAACCCACAACCTCCGGCTTAGCAGCCAGGGCCACGAACCACTAGTGACTAGGCCAACAGACAAGTGATTAAAGTCTACATAAAGATGAAGAGTAAACAATCTCAGTACCTAATTGTTTGTAACACTTAACCCATATATAAAGAAAAATCAAGGTTATAATTATAACTGCCTGTTTTTGGATACTCAATTTACCACAAGTTATGTTCTAAGCAAAAAGTGCACGTAAACTGTTGATCCAAAATACACGCAAAAATCAATCTTAAACTTTTCGTAAATAGAGTTCATATTCCAACAGATGTTCGAAGGCAACCACGATGGAAACACGATAGAGAAGAACGAATTTGAAGTTCCTATTATAGCTCAGTTCATTCGTATCAACCCGATGCGATGGCGCGACAAGATCTCCATGAGGGTCGAGGTTTACGGATGCGACTATGGTACGTATGTTTTAGTTCCTATCGGTCATTATCGCGTGTGAGGTTCCGTTGTCAATTGGCCTATGACCTCTATCAATTGTTAAAATCGCTATGCGCAAAATACATAATATAATTTTACTCCAAATATAAAAAGCTCTATAAATCGTTTTAACGCCTTGCTTTAGTGAGTGCTATAAAAGAAAAATAAAACACCTTTCGCTCGATGTTATTCAAATGTTATATTTTACGAGTTCTTAAAAATACGGTATGACCTGCCGTCTCGCTATATCTATACTCTATTTATCTGGGCTTGAGACAAAATGTAAACAAAGAAAACAATGTAGATACCTTCAGCCAAGTTTCTTCGACGTGTTTCAATACATTAATAACAGTCTCCTTTTCTGTTTAATGCATTGGCGTTTCCTTTGCACGCTTTTTCTTCGATGAATAACAAGTATTCAAAGATAATATCTGAAAGCGGCACTCTCGTATTCACAAGTTTATCGATAGTGAAAAAGATGGCGGAATATAACCCGCCCAATGACAAAACGTCACATTTTAATGTAAAATGTTTGCGGTATCTGTGGTCAATAATTTAGTAGTATTATATATGGTTTGTTTACCTTTTGTCTCACGGCTCCCTGAATAGGGTATAGATACTCGATACTGAAAGGTTAAGGCTATAAAATATTCTTAACTAGCGTTGCCCCTGGCCTCGTCTGAATATGAAGCAAGAAGAAGGTATTTACTTTGGAGCGATAGGTAGTATCAGTCTTTTACTGAACAAGACACGGACGCCTGTTCTTTCACCCTTGGCCCCAGTAGGCTTCGACCCTGCTGGGTCCCTACGGTTTGCTGACATCTCCTTGAGGCGCGCGTGGAACAATACGCGCCGTCAACGACTTGGGCTCGGTCCGGAAGGTTACCGGACGATCAGACGGCGAGCTACCCATTGCTCGCCGTCCGCAAGCCCGCGCCTACGGTAGCCGGCTGCTGGGGCATGAGGGCCGCTAACTCGCGCGTGCACGTGCGGCCTCCACCTTTGCTAAGATTACGGCTTCGCAGAAAGAGGCGACCACCTGCCACTCCTCCACGCTTCGTACCATGACCTGTGCTAAGGCCCGGCGCGAGAGATCGTGGCCGCCCAGGACCAGCGTGTCGTCTGCGTAACAGACCACGCTTACCCCGTCAGAGAGGTCGCCGCGCAGCACGTACCCCATGTTTCATAAGGGTGGTCCCAGTACCGATCCCTGCGGAATACCGCACCGGCACGACATCTCTCGCTATTTCCACTCTCCCTGGTGACCAGGGTAGATGATGTACCTGTCCGACAGTAGGTCTCATTACACGACAAAGGTAGTCAGGCACCTGGTGATACCGGAGTGCCCTCCTAATGCTACTCCAGGGCAGGGAATTGAAGGCGTTGGCGGTGTCCAAAGACACCACCACGACACACCCTGCCCTGGGACACTGCATCCCCCGTCGTGAGGGCTCGCAAGCGCATGATGGCGTCCACCGTGGAGCGCCCCCTGCGAAAGCCGAACTGGCCGTCCGCAAGATTCGGCTCCACACGCGCTAGTTACGCGACGAGGCGGTCTGCATTCTGCAACACCTGCTTACATTATTTATATCCCATTTTAATCAGTATGGGATTTAAAAAGTAAGTAGCGTCCATGTACAGCTGATTTGGCAGTACTGATATGCACGTTTACTCCAGATGGTTAACCTTGCTGATTGGCAATTGGTTTCACCATGGGATGAGAATGATGATGATGGCTTCTCTACTTTAACCCGATACGAGATTTTATCAACCAATCAACTCTAAAGTATTTATTTCGAATAAACCATTTACAGGCACTTTTGAATTGTCAAAAAGTCAGTCAGCCAGAAAAAATAGTTATTGTACATTTCAAAGCGTAGATCTCTATGGAGATGAATGTGCAAGAAACTCCATGGACACTCTTTTAAATCATGTTACAAATATCTCGGTTAAATTTTTCTTGTCGCTTCTTTTATGCGAGAATAATGTAAGTAAATGAAGTAAAAAAAAAAAACAATTCTGAGTATGGAAATTAAAATAAACCACTGGCATCTATGACCAGTTTCAACTGACGGCATGATGCGTATATCACGCACCACACAGCTTTGCCATTTTGAAGGAAACTAAAAGATCCAACACGCGCGGTATTATTAAAGACAAACTCAAATGTCATGCTTATTTATGCCAATATTTCTTAATCTTCATCTTACCAGTTCATTCTCCCATTAGTCGCAGATACCCTCTACTTCAACGGCTCTTCGATCGTCAAGATGGACCTACTCCGGGACCCCATCTCCGCTTCCCGCGAAGTCATTCGCTTCCGGTTCAAGACCAGTACAGCATCTGGAGTCATCATGTACTCCAGAGGAACACAGGGAGACTATGTGGCCTTACAGCTCAGAGAAAATAGACTTCTTCTGAACATCGATTTGGGTAAGTTCTTCTAAAAATCATTGTCTACAAGAAAGTCTGCTGTATCAAATTATGCCATTTGAAAGTTCATAATAAAAGCTCCTTTAGATGTAGTGCGGCAATAGTCAGACATGTGAAGAGAAATAATTATTATGCATTTTATTTTAGCAGGACATCATGTGTGTAGATGATATTTTCATTCCATATTACAAAAATCGATTTTTGTCCTACTGTTTCGTTTGACTGTAGTCATCCTTCACCAAGTATCCAGTATGCTATCCTGTATTATTATGTGTTGTCTGTGTTATTGTGTGTTTATTACCTTTGAAATAGCTTACGCCACATCTTGATACAGCACTGGGTATAAATCACTCATTCTCTTTTCAATTCAACCCATTCTAATGTAATATCTTCTAAATTAAAAACTAGTGAAAAAAGCTATAGCGAATGACAGGTAATTAATCTACAGCCAATGCTGCTACATATTATATAGTATATGTTACGATGTGTAGTTTATACCACTCAGATCTCCATTACAAGAAAATAAGATACCTAATTCTAGTTAGAACAACGTTCTTTGTCTAAGGGTAGTGTGGAGGGATGTACTTCCACTAGCAAAAACCACAACCCAACCCATTGACTGATGTACTGATTACTAACAATATTGTCTTCAACAGGTTCAGGAACTGGCACGTCGCTCTCAGTGGGTAGTCTACTGGACGACAACATCTGGCACGACGTGGTGATATCCCGCAACAGACGCTCCGTCATCTTTTCAGTGGACCGAGTGATCGTGCAGGACCGCATCAAGGGAGAGTTCTCGCGACTCAATCTCAACAGGGCTGTGAGTATGGCTTACGTTTATATGTATAGTAGTCTACTGGACGACAATGTGGTTATGACAACAGGAATCTTCGAGTGTGAATAAGTTACTGAAAGTATAAGTAGAAAACTTTTCTCAAATTGATGGGCTTCTTTTCCCTCAAAGTATTAGGGCCCAGTAGGTTGCCTCGCAAAACGGATGGCCGTTGGGGCCGAAAGGTTCTGGAATAACGACCACGCTGCCGTCCGATTACTAAAAGGCCGTTAAGTGACGTTTTGTCAAATTTGAGTTATATATACTACGCAAAAGAGCAACTTTTTCTCTATCAATCAGTCTGGGTCACATTTTTCTATCTTTATTTACGTCAGAAATCTGGAGACTACTCCCACGGCTAACTACATCATTTTTGAGATCGTTCAACACTTAAATACGGTTATGTTACTTTTTAACCCTAAAATACGGCTACACGCTTGTAACCGTCTATTTAAAATTTATATTAATCCACTAAGCAATCTTAGAAAACGGTTACATGAAACTACAACAGTAATAAACCGTTAAATCACTTTATAAGCATTTTAGTGATTTATAGTAATACAAGGCGCATTGGCATTTACGACATCTAAAAGACAGCTTTCTTCAATTACCACTCTACAAAACCGTTACTCACACTTAGCTAGCTAATCGTTGGTAAGCCAACGTGACTTTGGAGCATATACAATTCTAAAAGACAGTGACCGTTATTTAGTTGTGATTATTCCAAATAATATGTGAACAAATACAATACAAAAAACGGCTAAGTGACATTCCAACACTAAAAGACGTCTATCTTCCCGGTAACCTCGCACCTCGCACACTCACTTCAGTTATCCGTAGCTCCGTGGAGGAGTAAGACGTGTCTGCAGTTAGCGATTATGTGAATTCCCACCAAAAATGGCCACGAACGGGAGGTAAGTTTATGTCATTTTTAAGATTAATAAATTCCTATGTCATTTATTCCGTTCATAATGTAAAACACTAGGTCCAGTAACCTGTACTTGTTTACGTTCTTTGTAATTGCGATATTATTTATTCAATTCGTAATATTTTATATCGTGCAGTAACGTGTACACGGTGTATTGCATGTTAAAGTAATAAATTGTACTGATTATTATTGTTGCTTCCATTGTTTATGCATTTTGCTTGGCTTGAAAAAATTGGTTCCATTTTCGTAAATTAAATTTATGTTTTTCTGTTTTCGGGCCGTGAAACATATTTCTAAAAACCTTAAATGCAGTTTTAAAACACATTTTTGTCTTATTCTTGTTACGATTTTATTTCTAGATTTAAGGACTCAAGAGCTAAAGCGATGATAAAAATATGCAATGAGGGATGCCAACCAAACCTGCTTAAAAACAAAGGAAATCTGCCGCCGTCATTCTTCCACCGATGACATATGCAAGAAAACCTCGTCAGGCAGCAGTAAGACCCCAAAGCATATTAATAAAAATATGTTCAACTCATTATATGCAGCTGATTATTCAATGACGTCAAGTATTTTTCATAAATTGAATGAAACCAAAACTTCTCTCGATTTGGGGCTAGATTTCTCCGAGCTGGTTTCTACTCTTAATGCAGATCGACTACCTAACTTGACCTTGCCTTCACGTATATCTTCGGAATTGTGTGATCTAACTTACATAAATGATAACCTTACTAAAATATTGTCGCCAACACGGTCAAACCACTCACTATCAGTAAGTGCAGATCAACTGCCTAACTTAAGCAAAGAAATGTTTGTAACGAAATTATACCACCTATGCCGTCGTCACCGTTGCCTTCTCGTATTTCTTCGAAATTGTATGATCCAACTTACGTTAATGATAACCTTACTGAAATATTGTCACCAACACGGTCAAACCACTCACCATCAGTAAGTGCAGATCAACCACCTAACTTAAGCAAAGAAATGTCTTTAACTTGCAACGAAATTATGCCACCTATGTCGTCGTCACCGTTGCCTTCTCGTATTTCTTCGGAATTGTGTGATCCAACTTACGTTAATGATAACCTTACCGAAATATTGTCACCAACATGGTTAAACCGCACACTATCAGGAGATTTTTCTTCTGATGATTCAGTTAAAGATAAGGACTAACACCCATGTAATGTTACCAAGGTTAGACAGTTTCAAAAGTATTATATTTTGCCCTAGATTAGCAACGTTTAACCTCACATTCGCACCTGTAGGTAAAATTACTAGTCAACATAAGCCGTATGTATTTGGCATGATGGCATCTCAGGTCGCAAACAAGAAGATATTATGAGCTGTTATTATTATTTTATTTTGCAACACCGGGACGTAAAATATATCATCCTTTGGATGGATAACTGCAGTGCCCAAAATAACAACTGGTTGTTATTTTCCCTTTTTATATTCTTAATTAACAGCGACTTGATAGCTACTGAAACAATAATAATAATAATAATAATAATAATAATAACTTTATTCATAACATACATTGTAGGTACACAATAACAGGTTCCCTGGCTCCCAAACTAGGCTTATTGCCTGTGACTTGGGAGTCAGTTCCTCCAAAAATACATATTCATATAGGTATGCTTAGAAAAATTACATAATTATGAAATACAGATGACTACGTGGTTGGTTGCAATCATAGCAGTGTGGGTTTACGTATGCGTATCTGTGTGTGACGGTGTGTGTATGTGTGTGAGGATGTGTGTGTATGTGTGTGAGGATGTGTGTGTATGTGTGTGAGGATGTGTGTGTATGATGGGTGTGAGGGGAATGTAGAGAGGTTTAGATGTATGTACTTGTCATTTCTAAGTTGAGGGAGTTAATAGTTTTTCTGTTTCCTCATAACTTTGTTCCATCAACCAAGCTTTCACTTTATTTCTGCACTGATGTAAGTTAAGTGTGTGTATTTTGAGCAATCTATTTACTCTATTATATAAATGTTCACTTACGTACACAAACTGGTGTCTGAAAAAGGCTGTATGGTGTTGAATTGGTGGGAAAACAATGTCAGCACGGCGTTTATGCACGTTTTGTACTGGAAATCTATGTTTCCTAAGAATACACTGAAGCACAAACAGTCTTCTCACTGACAATACTTTACAATCCCTGTAGAGCTCCGCTGTGGGGTATCTGTAAGGCCTACAAGACATAACTTTAAGAACGGCTCTTTGAGCTCTTTCTAATTTAAGAATGTATGTCTTGTAGGTGCCACCCCACACTGGCAGACAGTATGTAAGCAATGATTGACAAAGCGAAGAGTACACTGTCATAATGGTATCTGAGTCAGCCGAGTGACGTAGCTTTTTAAAGATATAGATGAGTTTCCGCGTTCTGGTCACTAAGTTATTTATATGGTTGTACCAATTCAAGTGTTTGTCGATCAACACGCCTAAGTACTTTATGTCAGATGTGAATGTTAGTGACGGACATGTACATGAGCTATTATTAAGGCGTCGTGGACAGTTATGGACCTTGACACTAAGACGTTGTTTTGGTTGAGACTGGTTACTAATCGAGAAGGACAATATTTTTTTTTTTTACAATAACCTTTCAATGTTTTGAGCCTGGTCACACATATATGAGCTGTGATCAATTTCATCACCACGTCGAGCTCTCGATGAAAACGAAAAGAAAAATTGTATGATTTTCAGGATTTTACAGAGTGCGTTGCTTCTGCTAATTTAGCAAGAGTGGACGTTAAACCTATGGAGCCTAAAGATTTTTTAAATTTCCAAAACTATGTATCTGATAGACGTATACAAACGTCATCACCGAGAGTATACTTGAAAGACATAATAGAAGTATGTTCCCAAAGAAAAAAATACGACATCTTTTAAATATTCGAATTTTGTTGTATCAATTATTTTGTTTATAGTACCTACAAGTAAATATAACGTTGATTTGGTTCCTAAGTAGATAAATATAATAATATTTAGGTACCTACACGGTTTACAAGCTGGTAAACGCAATAATAGGTTGTCATTATCGATCTCATTAGAGAATAAGTTAATCTAATTCTAAGAAGAATTTATAGTAAGTACAAAAAATACTTTACTTACCGAACTTTGTATGTTTTTTTTTAATACGATTTTACAGGTCTAGCGGCACTATAGGATAGTGTTTGTGATAGCCAGCTGCTAGCAGGCGTGCGTCACTATTGTGGCGCCTCTAACTACCTCATATTATGCGCACACTTAATAAAACTTAACTTAATAAACCCTATTTACATATTACTTCTTTTGTTAGCTGTCATAGGCGCCACCATATAATGCCTCTCGTCCATAATTTTTATATTAGTTGCTCTTTCAGAGTTTATTTCTGTTTCTATGTACCACAAAGGTTTGTGAGCACTTTTTGAATTTAATAATTTATTAATTTCCTTATTTAATTTTACATACTTATGATAAAAAAATATTTGTTTTATTTTAATGATACCTAGTTGTCACACTTTACACGCACACACATTTAAAAGCACAAAAAACTAGCCCAAAATCTAACACATAGTCTGTCTATTTGAATTATGAGCAATATGGGTTAGCCAATAATTCCTAAACTAAAAGACAGTTATTGTGCACACATTATTCAGAAACTGTATTGTAGATCATAAATCTGTATATTATTAGTATAGCTAAACAATAACATAGACAGTTAAAGTCTAATAACGTTTTTTCACAAGTGCAGTTCATTGAGTTTCAATTAATTTACTATTTTAAAAAAAGGTTAAGTGATTTAACTGTTATTTAGCTTTGAAATTGCATTAAACTGTGACTCAAAGTAAATATATGGCGGTTCCGATTCCATTACAACTCTATAAGACGGCTGTACGTCAGCCAGCCGTTTTTTAGTATTGTAAGTGGTCCCATAATGAAATAGATAAACAAGACAAAAACACAAAACCTTAACTTTAAAAAAATATTATATCACTTAGCACTCATTAAAACCCATAGAAAGAAAGCTTAACAGATATCAAGTATTTTGGTCTATTAAACACAGCTGTATGTCTAATCAATTTCTAGGGACATCATTTCCCACCTTTTAGCCCATAACTCAAAATTAGGTTTATTCACTTAACGGTCTTTTAGTAATCGGACGGCAGCACGTACCGGAAGACGTAGCGTTGGAAGGCCTCCTGCAAGGTGGACCGATGACTTTGTAACGGTTGCGTGAGTCCGATGGATGCGAGAAGCACAGGACCGTTCATTGTGGCGACACTTGGGTCGACGTCTTTCGGCTGAATGGATGATGATGATGAGGTTGCCATGTTCATAGCGGCGTCAGTGGCTGGAGAAAACTATAAGAAGGCAAGATTATCTTTCAACATCGCTGTAAAATGAAGCGAAATTCTTATAAATGAAAATGGTTCCTTCGCCTTATGTATTTAATATTGTTTAGTTTTCAAAGCGTAGATGATGTATGATGTGTCTTTAGTTTTGTGACGAAAACTTGTCATAATTTTTTTTTTTGCAAAATCTGTTAATTTACATTAAATCTCGTATTATTCTCTTTCGGTAAGACACTGAGACAGAGAGTTAGAGGTTTTATTGTTGTTGAAATAGTATTCTCACAAAATATAATTCTTACGGAGTTTACAAGTTTACAAGTACCCAGTGATATTTAAACGTACACCGCAGTACCTCCTTTTTCATTTCAATTCTTTCAGTCCATCCAAAAGGTTGTTTGGTAGAAATCGCTCTTAGCGAGAAGACCGCCATTTTAAGATTTGTGTGTCAATTAAGATTTGTTTGTGACTTTTGGTGTAAAATAAAATCTATCTTAGAATAGTCGACACCGGCTCTGTTGCCAAAAAGGGAAAAAAAAAATCTATCTTAAGTGTTACTCATAAAACAATATTTGATCTGTCAAACAACAGTTTCTCTTTAACCTCACGATTTATTCCAGTTCTACATAGGAGGCGTGTCCAACTTCCAACCAGGACTAGTGGTGAACCAGAACTTCACGGGCTGCATCGAGAACATGTACCTGAACGCCACCAATGTCATCCAGGACCTGAAGCAGGGCTACGAGAGCGGCGAGCCCTTCAAGTTTACCAAAGTTAACACGCTTTATGCTTGTCCGGTGAGTTGCATCCATCAAAAAATTGCTTATTTTATTTATTTATTTTAATTAATTACATTAGTTAGACCACCAATAACAGTAACTAAACAAAAACAATTAAAATTAAAAACAACATGAACATTAATTCTTCTCATAGGACTTCTGCTAATAAAATCGTCTTCCATTCATCCTCAAACAGATTGTTTGTTGGATTAGAATCCAAGAGATCATTTAGTGCAGCCAAAGTGTGAGGTATTGAAAACTGAGACACAACAAACATCCTTAGAAAAAACCTATACCAGTGTGTTTTAATGTGAAACCTGTTGTTCTTCATTTAGAGGTTTCTCGCATTTGAACAAGCTTACTTTTGTTAAGTATGGTAGTTGTTGACAGACCAACACTGTTCTCTCACACCTATGAAAACATGGTAATCAGGGATGTTTTGGAGCTCTGTAAGCCTAACTGAAACTATCGGATATTCGAAATGAAAAAATATCCGTAACCGGTATAAAAGTTTTGGATAAAGGCGGAGTCTAAATGTCAGGTTACAATAGGTTTTGGTTGGTTTTGCCCGAATAATCTGGACTAGAAATAAAAGGCAAATTTTGGTATTTGTATTTTACATTTATAATTTTAATATCCGAAACTAGCGGATAATCCGATTTGAGATCCAAAACGGGTATTACATATTATTCGTTTATCTGGATATAGATTTGGACAGGGATCTGAAATTTCATATCCATAATATCCTTGATTTGTAATAGCCATTTTTTTTACACTTTGTTCCTTTGGTTTTCTCCTACAGTTCGTAAATAACGTCTCAGGAAAAATGTACTCAAATTAAAAACTACAAGTTTATGTGCCACAAAACTTCGTATAACTGTAATAATAACCACTTTTCTTTCGTCCAGGAACCCCCAGTGGTCCCCATTACATTCCTGAAGGAGGGCTCGTACGCCAAGCTGCGCGGGTACTCGGGCGCCAACACGCTCAACATCTCGCTGGAGTTCCGCACGTACGAGCTGCACGGCCTGCTCATCTACCACAAGTTTAACACCGAGGGACACGTCAAGGTGACACTATACCGCTTCTGCTAGCGGCTTTTGCGCAGTGGCGAACCAGTTGCCCAGACCAGACAGAAAACCCGTCTGGTCGGAGGATCCTCCCTTTCCTACGGAAGTTTGCGGGACTTTATGAATTTTTATGAATAGGTGCTACCACAGTGTTGAGGTACTGGTAAAGTCAAGAAAGTTTCTGAAAGTTTGCTGACATACAAAAATAACAGGGACTGCCTGTAGATACGACATTCTTACTTGTTGCCAAAGCGTGTTTGAATTAGTCTTCGTCTGTATGTTTTTGACCTGTTGAGTGCCAAATTACTGTTATTAATTTTTAGAAAACTACTTCATTTAAAAATTTTCTATTTTTAAATAAATAAAAATATTTATTACTACGCACCACATATGTATGTAAAATTTATTGTAATTGTTTTTGGCAAAATAAACATTATTATTATTATTTTCATTTTCAATATTTATCTCAGGACCCTGAGGTCCTGGACCTTTGGAAGGCGTACGAGGAGCCCAAGCCAACTCGCAGAGGCCCTTTAGATAATTATAATGGAACATGATACCAACCGACGATTATCCCTGTACGCGCTTTGCTAGTGCACCCAAGGACAACCCCCGGTTGTTGAAAAACTATTGCGACATATGGAGAACAAAGATAATAGGGCTATGGTTTTTGGAGTCTTAAGTGGACTGGTAACATGGAACTATGTTAAGACTATGGCCCCTGCCTGAACAACGTTATTAATATCCATCGAAAAAAGGCAGGGGGTGACTTGCACACTCAATAAATGGGCCCCCAAAAAACGGCCGCTAGCACGAAGTAACGTAGCAACAAGAGGGCAACATATTCTGAGGTGCTTGAGGAGTGGAGAGGTATACCACGGCTATCAGGACAATCCCGGAAGTACGGTCAAGATCCCTACCAGCACCTTACTGGATTATACATCCTTCTCCCGAGCACGTTTGCTCTTGCGAATCTCCACTCAAGCCAGCCAATAAAGGCAAGAGAGAGGTGGGAGCTCAGTTCCTCGTCAGTGTTCACTACGGCCGGCCAATAAAGGCAAGCCGGAGATGAAGAACAAGAATTCTCCCGGGAGATCGGGTCCGTGGGGTCGCTAATGCCCAACAGTTCGCCACAAAACTGCACTGCGGATTGTATCTCTCTTAGTCTGGCCCCTCACCCTAGGCATATTACGGCAAAGCAAACTTCACCGATACAGACCTAGGGTATATTGGGGCACGCAAGCCCCACCACGACGTCAACGTAGAGATACGGCGATGGGGTTATTATTATTATTATTATTATTTACTATTTTTAAATAGTAATATATTTTTATTTTTTCTTTTTAATTTGTAATTTACATCCTTACAAATAAATTATTATTTCTACTACAGGTATACATAGAAGAAGGCCGAGCAAAAGTAGAAATAGAAACGCCGGGCTCCCCTCGCGTGAAGCTGGACAACTACGCAGAAGAGTTCAACGATGGTCGCTGGCATTCCCTGCTGCTGACCATGGCCACCGACAGCCTCACCCTGGCGGTGGACTATAGGCCTGTCAAGACCTTGAAGAAACTTAGGTTCATGACGGGCAGCACTTATTATATCGCTGGTACGTCATAAATAGTTATATTTGGGCATATAAACATATAAAAGGATGAATATATACAACTCGCTTGTTTAAATGTTCATTTGATACCTTCCTGACACTTGCCAAACTTTCCCTATTTTATATATATATTTTTTGAGATGGTAATTATCAAATGACTTCTTCCACTCTGAGTGACGCGGAAGAGTGTGTCAGATAGTTACTAACTAAAATCCTCTTGTGTTTCTTCAGTTGCTCATTGCGTTCCAGAGAGAGAAAGAGAGAGCAAGAGAGGGTGAAAGAAAGAGAGAGAGAGTGAGAGCGAGAGAATGTGAGAGCGAGAGAGAGTGAAAGAGAGAGTGAGAGCGAGAGAGAGTGAAAGAGAGAATGAGAGCGAGAGAGAGTGAAAGAGAGAGAGAGAGATAGTAAGAGAGCGAGAGAGTAAAAGTGAGAGAGGGTTAGACAGTTACCGTTTTGGTAACTCTTTCGTCAGTTTTTTTTAGCCATCCATGTATTGTATGCAACAATACAAGACTTGACATCTTATTCTTATATTTTAACTCAGATATTTCCAGTTAGTAATATAATGCTGTATTATTTAGGTGGCAAAGCCCCTCCGCGCGGCTTCATCGGCTGCATGCGCAAGATCGCCGTGGACGGCAACTACCGGCTGCCCACCGACTGGAAGAAGGAAGAGTACTGCTGTCCCAACGAGGTCGTGTTCGACGCCTGCCAGATGATTGACAGGTACACTTTTCTAGCTGCTCCAGCTTCATGCTCTAAGTGTCAAGCTCATCATTATGATGAGAATAGAATCAAAGATGAAATTAGTCACAGATTTTGCGGTTCGTTTTTGCGGTTCGTTTAATGGTGGTCTTATTAGGCCTGTTTTTTAAATTCTCCCACGGTTTAAGAGGCTATACGGCGAACAAAATAGTCGGGAAAATGCTAATTTATCAAATTGAAAAGTGGAGCACAGAATAAAGTTTTCTGCCTGATAAGTATACGCTGCGGCAGGTTATACAGAAGACTAAGGAGTATAATCAGCCCTTTTGCTTAGCGTTTGTGGACTACGAGAAAGCCTTTGGTTCCATCGAGACTTGGGCTGTACTGCAGTCTCTCCAACGGTGCCAAATTGACTATCGGTACATCGAAGTGCTGAAGTGTTTGTACATAAACGCTACCATGTCTGTCCGACTACAAGACCAGCCCTCGAAACCTATCCTTTTGCAGCGGGGCGTGAGGCAAGGAGACGTTATTTCTCCGATATTGTTCACGGCAGCAATGGAGGATGTCTTCAAGGTTCTGAAATGGAGAGGGCTATGCATTAACCTTTTGACGTGCGTAATTAGAGACACAATAGTAAGACAATGGCTTGCGGGCGCCGGCTACCGCCTGAGCGTTAATGAATTAATGTCAATGGCGAGTACATATCTCACCTTCGGTTTGCCGACGACATAGTAGTCATGGCTGAGACTACGGAGGAACTCAGTACAATGCTTGATGACCTCAGTAGAGCTTCCGAAAGAGTGGGACTTAAAATGAACATGGACAAAACCAAAGTTCTGGTAAACAGCCATGTAGCACCCACTCCTATCAAGATTGGAGACTCTACACTCGAAGTTGTGGACGACTACGTTTACCTGGGACAGACGGTCCAGTGGCGTAGGTCTAACTTCGAGATCGAGATCAATCGTCGAATCTGAATCGGCTGGGCAGCGTTCGGGATGCTGCGCGGTATCTTCTCGTCCAATGTATCACAGTGTTTCAAGACGAAAAGTGCGTGTTGCAAGTAATGACATATGGCTCCGAAACGTGGTCGCTTACAATGGGCCTCATCAGAAGACTTAAAGTCACCCAAAGGGCAATGGAAATGGCTATGCTCGGAGTTTCCTTGCGTGATTGAATCAGGAATGAGGATATCCGCAGGAGAACCAAGGTTACCGACATAGCACGAAGAATCGCCAAACTTAAGTGGCAATGGGCAGGGCACATTGCTCGCAGAACGGATGGCCGTTGGGGCCGAAAGGTTCTAGAATAGCGACCACGTACCGGAAGACGTAGCGTTGGAAGGCCTCCCACAAGATGGACCGATGACCTGGTGAGGGTCGTGGGAATTCGATGGATGCGAGACGGACAGGACGGGTCATTGTGGCGACACTTGGGGGGATGCCTATGTCCAACAGTGGACGTCTTTCGGCTGAAATGATGATGAATGATGAAGTAACCGGCATTCTATTCCTTTGCAGATGTAACCCTAACCCTTGCGAGCACGGCGGCGTGTGCACGCAGACAGCGGACGAGTTCACGTGCCACTGTCAGAACACCGGCTACGCGGGCGCCGTGTGCCATACTTGTAAGTAGTAATAATTCGCAATTTTAATATAATAAACATATTGACGCTAATGTGTTGCCAATTATAGATTACTAGGTCGATCATTAAGGACCTAAATATTCGTATTTTTATTTAAATATGTTTGTACATATATTAATGTCGATATTATCACCACAAGCAAGTAATTCCTCGTATACAGCATACGTTTTTATAAGAAACTGCCAAAGTTGGTTACACAAGATCGCGAGGGAAAATTCAAAACCCATATCAAGCACGTCCTTACCAAAAAAGTGTATTACAAGCTTAAAGACTACGTTGAAGACAAGCTTGTTTGGCAATGACCGCTTCGCACATGATGTAACTTATGGTAGCTTATTAACGCCATCTTTGTTTAAATTTTAATGTATACATCATACAATCATTATTGAGTGTTGTTTATTACCCTTGAAGATGCTAAAAGCAATGCGTTTCCCCAGCCGTGCACCCGCTGTCGTGCCAGGCGTACAAGAACGTGGCGTCAGTGTCCCGCTCGGCCGACATCCACATCGACGTGGACGGCTCGGGCCCGCTGCCGGCCTTCCCCGTCACCTGCGAGTTTTATTGTAAGTGCAATTATTCTACATGTTTGACAGATAATAGTATGCGGAGCAGGTTGTAAAGTCCCGGCTCCTCTGTTTAGAAGGGAGGATCCTTCCACTAAACGGGCGTTGTGTTCGACGGGATGAGATGGGAAATCATCTAATGACTTCTCCCGCTTTAGAGTGGAGCGAGAAGGTTAGACATTCCACTTTCACTGACTAAAACCCAACTGTGTCTTTCAGTTGCCCTTTGCGTTCTAGGACCACGGTTTCCTAGCGGTTATTGGCCCTAGTGGGCGTCAATCTCAAAGGGTATCGGTCCTAGCGGGCATCTGCCCCACTAGACCTCTATGGTTTTTTTGAGGCGCGCATGGAACACTACGCGCCTTCGAGGCCTCGGGTTCTATCCTTATGGGACGCCCAGACAGCAAGCTACCCATTACTCATCGTCCGCAAGTACCCGCCTATGGTGGATCTCCGTCCACCATCCGACTCCCAACGCCTTGGGCGTCTTGTGGATGTCCTCATGGTTAACATTATGAGCTGGTTAGGTTCTGCTAATAGGTGTACCTAACCCTTAATTTCTATTTCAGCGGACGGACGCATAATAACAGCAGTGCAGCACTCGTCCTCCCAGAACACGGTGGTGGACGGCTACCAGGAGCCGGGCTCGTTCCGCCAGGACATCATCTATGACGCCAACAGGCAGCAGCTGGAGGCGCTGCTGAACAGGTCCGAGAACTGCATGCAGCATCTCGAGTATATGTGCAAGCATTCAAGATTGTTGAATTCGCCTAGTAAGTGACTTTAATAACAACTTCCAATTTGCAGCAATACTAATTGAAATGATTTCGATGCTATAGTTTCCACGGCAGAATTTTTTTGTAATATGAAATTCGGCTGGTGCACGGTGTGGATTTGATAAGTCGTGGGAAAATATAGGTCAACCCAAGGAGGTCAGCAGCTATATAATAATCCTGTAATTTTTCGAATCTTTCTTTCCTTTCATTTCTTTCGATGTTTGTGAAAGAATAGTTTTTTTTTTTCGAGCAGAACATGGTTTATAACGGCCACAACACTGCTGCAACATATCCAAATACAATATTAATCAATGAATAATTTTTGTTTATGAGTGTATCTTTCTAATGTAAAGCGAAAAAGATGTTTGCTGTGTTGGAACTAAAAAAAAAAAAAAATGTAGTGGAAATTGATTTTACCATTTCTTAATGTTCATACAAAGTTATCGCGGGGTTTATAATGAGCAGAAGACCGGGATAAAATCTTAGACTAAATTATTATACATTACGATTGTACGCACGCATTCCACTTCTTTCGTTGACAAATCTTTCACAATTCAAGCAGCTCGTTTGTGGAATGCGTTACCCTTAGATGTGAGGCGTGCTCAAACGCTACCTACGTTTAAAAAAATGGTGAAGGAGCATTACCTTTCACTTTGTTTTTTTTTTCTTCTCCTGGCTTAATTATATATTTAATATTTATTAGTATATTTTTTCTTATATTGTATGTATGTATTTGTGTTATTATGTCTTATTTATTATCTTCTAATTTTTCTGATATTGTACACTGACAGCCCTAAATCCATCTCCTTTCTTTCAGTCCATCCAAAGGTTGTCTGTAAGAAATTGCCCTGTGCGATAAGAGCACCCATTGTACACTTATTTTTAATTATGTTTGTCCTGTATTTTTGTTTATGTGGTGTACAATAAAGAATATAATAAATAAATACAATTGTACTGAAAAATCACTAAAGTTACAGAATTACTTTGAACTTTGAAGTTACCATGCAATGTTGGTCAGTAGTCGCGGTGCGCCGCTCGCCCGCAGTCCCCCGCCGCCTCACCCGCCCCCCGTCGCCTCACCCGCCCCCCGCCGCCTCACCCACCCCCGCCGCCTCACCCGCTCCCTGCCGCCTCACCCGCTCCCCGCCGCCTCACGACAACTGGCGGTACCCGTTCACGAGCATGACGCGTGCATCAGCCCCACTCAGCTCAACCATTTTGAAGGGAATTGAATGACCCAATAACACGTGCCACCATCAGCGAGACATTTAAGTGAGCATGACAAACTCAACTGCCATGTTCGTAATGTCAAACAAGTTGTAACCTAATAAAAAATGCTCCATGGTACTTCACATTCACAAAACTTGAAAAAAAAGTGCTTCTACATTATACAATGCTATTGTTTCCAAATACAAAAGGTAATAAATTATCATAAGCTCTATTGAAATACTACTTATTGAAATAAACAAATAAAATAAAATAAAAAACATTTCGAAAACAACAATACAAAAAGGGGAATAGTATCTCTTCCAATTTTTATAAATATTAAAAAAAAAAAACTAATTAGAAGGTAAAAGTGGCTGTGACTGTGGAGCAGGACCGGCATTTAGCCAAGCGTTTTTTATCAAGGATATAATCTTCCAGTTTATAATACGCTTGTCTACATAGTGTGCGTTTAATGCATGCTTTAAATTTGGACTCATTTAGTTGTAGAACCCCCGCCCCCGCCGCCTCACCCGCCCCCCGCCGCCACAACCGCTCCCCGTCTCCTCACCCGCCCCCCGTCGCCTCAATCGCCCCCCCCGCCGCCTCACCCGCCCGCGTGTCGAGCATCAACTGGAAACTAGAGCGTTGCCTGTACATTACCTATTCCGACCTCTGATACTGAGAAACGTACTACCAGAGCCTCACCCGCCCCCCGCCGCCTCACCCGCCCCCCGCCGCCTCACCCGCCCCCCGCCGCCTCACCCGCCCCCCGCCGCCTCACCCGCCCCCCACCGCCTCACCCGCCTCCGTCGCAAACCCGCCCCCCGCCGCCTCACCCGCCCCCCGTCGCCTCACCCGCCCCCCGCCGCCTCACCCGCCCCCCGCCGCCTCACCCGCCCGCGTGTCGAGCATCAACTGGAAACTAGAGCGGTGCCTGTACACTACCTATTCCGACCTCTGATACTGAGAAACGTACTACCAGAACTGTTGGTTGGTTGTCAGGAATATAAGTTAGTGTATTCTCCCTAGGTGAAGAGTCTTCGTTCCACCCGTTCGCGTGGTGGGTATCCCGCACGGGGCAGCGCATGGACTACTGGGCCGGCGCCACGCCCGGCTCCAGGATGTGCCAGTGCGGCGTGCTGGGCTCCTGCACCGACCGCACCAAGTGGTGCAACTGTGACGCCGAGCTTATGAAGCCGGATGGTAAGTATAACATATCACCAGCGCATGGACTACTGGGCCGGCGCCACGCCCGGCTCGCGCATGTGCCAGTGCGGCGTGCTGGGCTCCTGCACCGACCGCACCAAGTGGTGCAACTGTGACGCCGAGCTTATGAAGCCGGATGGTAAGTATAACATATCACCAGCGCATGGACTACTGGGCCGGCGCCACGCCCGGCTCGCGCATGTGCCAGTGCGGCGTGCTGGGCTCCTGCACCGACCGCACCAAGTGGTGCAACTGTGACGCCGAGCTTATGAAGCCGGATGGTAAGTATAACATATCACCAGCGCATGGACTACTGGGCCGGCGCCACGCCCGGCTCGCGCATGTGCCAGTGCGGCGTGCTGGGCTCCTGCACCGACCGCACCAAGTGGTGCAACTGTGACGCCGAGCTTATGAAGCCGGATGGTAAGTATAACATATCACCAGCGCATGGACTACTGGGCCGGCGCCACGCCCGGCTCGCGCATGTGCCAGTGCGGCGTGCTGGGCTCCTGCACCGACCGCACCAAGTGGTGCAACTGTGACGCCGAGCTTATGAAGCCGGATGGTAAGTATAACATATCACCAGCGCATGGACTACTGGGCCGGCGCCACGCCCGGCTCGCGCATGTGCCAGTGCGGCGTGCTGGGCTCCTGCACCGACCGCACCAAGTGGTGCAACTGTGACGCCGAGCTTATGAAGCCGGATGGTAAGTATAACATATCACCAGCGCATGGACTACTGGGCCGGCGCCACGCCCGGCTCGCGCATGTGCCAGTGCGGCGTGCTGGGCTCCTGCACCGACCGCACCAAGTGGTGCAACTGTGACGCCGAGCTTATGAAGCCGGATGGTAAGTATAACATATCACCAGCGCATGGACTACTGGGCCGGCGCCACGCCCGGCTCGCGCATGTGCCAGTGCGGCGTGCTGGGCTCCTGCACCGACCGCACCAAGTGGTGCAACTGTGACGCCGAGCTTATGAAGCCGGATGGTAAGTATAACATATCACCAGCGCATGGACTACTGGGCCGGCGCCACGCCCGGCTCGCGCATGTGCCAGTGCGGCGTGCTGGGCTCCTGCACCGACCGCACCAAGTGGTGCAACTGTGACGCCGAGCTTATGAAGCCGGATGGTAAGTATAACATATCACCAGCGCATGGACTACTGGGCCGGCGCCACGCCCGGCTCGCGCATGTGCCAGTGCGGCGTGCTGGGCTCCTGCACCGACCGCACCAAGTGGTGCAACTGTGACGCCGAGCTTATGAAGCCGGATGGTAAGTATAACATATCACCAGCGCATGGACTACTGGGCCGGCGCCACGCCCGGCTCGCGCATGTGCCAGTGCGGCGTGCTGGGCTCCTGCACCGACCGCACCAAGTGGTGCAACTGTGACGCCGAGCTTATGAAGCCGGATGGTAAGTATAACATATCACCAGCGCATGGACTACTGGGCCGGCGCCACGCCCGGCTCGCGCATGTGCCAGTGCGGCGTGCTGGGCTCCTGCACCGACCGCACCAAGTGGTGCAACTGTGACGCCGAGCTTATGAAGCCGGATGGTAAGTATAACATATCACCAGCGCATGGACTACTGGGCCGGCGCCACGCCCGGCTCGCGCATGTGCCAGTGCGGCGTGCTGGGCTCCTGCACCGACCGCACCAAGTGGTGCAACTGTGACGCCGAGCTTATGAAGCCGGATGGTAAGTATAACATATCACCAGCGCATGGACTACTGGGCCGGCGCCACGCCCGGCTCGCGCATGTGCCAGTGCGGCGTGCTGGGCTCCTGCACCGACCGCACCAAGTGGTGCAACTGTGACGCCGAGCTTATGAAGCCGGATGGTAAGTATAACATATCACCAGCGCATGGACTACTGGGCCGGCGCCACGCCCGGCTCGCGCATGTGCCAGTGCGGCGTGCTGGGCTCCTGCACCGACCGCACCAAGTGGTGCAACTGTGACGCCGAGCTTATGAAGCCGGATGGTAAGTATAACATATCACCAGCGCATGGACTACTGGGCCGGCGCCACGCCCGGCTCGCGCATGTGCCAGTGCGGCGTGCTGGGCTCCTGCACCGACCGCACCAAGTGGTGCAACTGTGACGCCGAGCTTATGAAGCCGGATGGTAAGTATAACATATCACCAGCGCATGGACTACTGGGCCGGCGCCACGCCCGGCTCGCGCATGTGCCAGTGCGGCGTGCTGGGCTCCTGCACCGACCGCACCAAGTGGTGCAACTGTGACGCCGAGCTTATGAAGCCGGATGGTAAGTATAACATATCACCAGCGCATGGACTACTGGGCCGGCGCCACGCCCGGCTCGCGCATGTGCCAGTGCGGCGTGCTGGGCTCCTGCACCGACCGCACCAAGTGGTGCAACTGTGACGCCGAGCTTATGAAGCCGGATGGTAAGTATAACATATCACCAGCGCATGGACTACTGGGCCGGCGCCACGCCCGGCTCGCGCATGTGCCAGTGCGGCGTGCTGGGCTCCTGCACCGACCGCACCAAGTGGTGCAACTGTGACGCCGAGCTTATGAAGCCGGATGGTAAGTATAACATATCACCAGCGCATGGACTACTGGGCCGGCGCCACGCCCGGCTCGCGCATGTGCCAGTGCGGCGTGCTGGGCTCCTGCACCGACCGCACCAAGTGGTGCAACTGTGACGCCGAGCTTATGAAGTCGGATGGTATGTATTACAAGTACAACACACTAATAAAGCAGTAGCGCCATTGAAGTTTAAAACAATCTATTGACATTAAAAAAAGTAACCTGCTATACTGCACGAGTCAAGTACCATTTGCTCTGGAAAACCCACCTTTAGCATAACAACATAATGTCTATATCTTTCCCACTCTTGGCCCTTTCAAAATAAACCCAAATCTATCCTCTATATTAGGCGTGGGCAAAGTGTGTCATCTTTGTGATTGGAATATTTGCATCTGAATCACTGAAATGTTCCGAAACAGTGATTTAGAACATCGGCTCAAAAGATACAAACGGAACATTTGGTACAACGACTCAAAAGATACAAACACTGGCTGTTATGTTTTGTCATCACGCCATATACACCGACAATTTTATTTAATTGAAATTTCATTTGAGAATAATTTAAAGCAGATGTTTTTAGTTCAGTTCATTAAAATTTAAACTATTTACGTTTTAATTTGAATTTTAATAAAAATACTGCAGCTCAGTTAAAGTAAGAAGGGTTTCATTGTTCCAAATGATGCATTTAAAACATTACTGCTGTTCCAATCTTTCGGAACTGTGAGTCGGTTCAGCCCCCCTAGCCAAGTCACAAACGATAAACGTAAACTCTCAGTAGTCTTTAATAGATTTTCAACTTTATGTTATTGGATATAAAGTTGAAAATCTATTGAAGATTACATAGTGTTTTCGTTCGTTCCGGTCGCTAACGCTCAGTAGTATTTAATAGATTTTCAACTTTATGCTCTTAGGTTAGTAAATGTCAGACTAAAACGTCAGACTTACTGACTAAAATGTCAGACTTACTGACTAAAGTCCACCAGTTCTGGTCCTTCATTTGCCTTTTGCTTTCCAGGGTCGCGGTTTTTTTTTGAATAATCTGGTAGCCCTACCCAAACCCACTATAATAGGCATATAATAGGCATGCATACTAGTGTCTAGTAGATTATAATATTATTTTTCAATAATCCTGTATGTAATGCAGTTGGTGTGCCAATAAATAAATAAATAACCCACCCTGGCTGCTACGAAATGACACTGTCAAAGTCGAATCGTACTCATTATGTTAGAAGAAGAAAGAAGAAGAAGCAATAGTATGTACTATTGCTAGTACAAGAACCATTTGCATAAGATTTGAGTGTCATGTTAAAGAATTTATGTCGAATGTGATTTAACACGTAAACAGAAATCTACATATCACACGTCTCTTAAGCAGCTTTCAATTAAAATCATGAATAGTGCAATGATATTGAATATTGTGTCTTACTGTTATATCTAGAGTTCCAAGTCGACGGCGGTGAACTCACAGAGAAAGAGTTCCTACCAGTGAAACAGCTCCGGTTCGGAGACACCGGCTCACATCTCGACGAGAAAGAGGGACGGTACACACTCGGACCTCTGCTGTGTGAAGGAGACGGTATGTCAATAGTATAGGAATGTTTAGAATCAGACATTACCAACCCAAACTTTAGATTGACAGGTCTTGTTGCAGGCTGTTGTAGTGGCTAAAGACTAAAACAAAATCAAGTGATACATAATCAATCTTATAATTTTCCCTCTGCTGGGACTCGGACCTCCTCTCTAGGAGAAAGAATGGGCCGTAATCTACCACTGGGGTCCAGTGCCAGTTTTATTTGGTTCTAGGACATGACGGATTTCTGACTATGTTATCCTTCACCGTTTTTAAAACATTGCTGATGAAATAAATTACACAGAGTAATGCGCCTGGTTGGGTTTTGACCCGAAGACCTATTATAACTTGTGATTCGGGACCATTACCACTCGGGGTCAGCACTGTTCCATAACAATCAAGTCGTCACTACGTATTTCTGAACCAATTAATCTTTTCTCCAATTATAAGATACATGAATCCTTTCATAGACTGAAGATCTACCGGTTTTGTAAGCCGAGTCATAGATATTGTTGGTTATGGCTCCAAAGAACTCGCTAAGTTTTTTTTAATATTATGTTCTGTTTTCTTTCGCATAGCAATGTTAATTGTTTCCCCAACAGATCTATTCAGCAATGCAGTAACGTTCCGCATCTCGGACTCGATGATCACTCTGCCGATGTTCGACCTCGGCCACAGCGGCGACATCTACTTCGAGTTTAAGACCACCAGAGAAAATGCTGTGCTGCTGCATTCTAAGGTAAGGCTTACTGCGGCTATTGCTATATTTGTGTTTTTTTTTATTAGGGCCTTATGTGAGCGCAACATTCTCATACAACACTGGGTTTTTTAGTGTTTTTGAAAGGATAATACGCATTTACACACGCATATCTATAAATATGCAAAATGTTAGTTTACAAGAGTTTGTATGTCATAGGCCAAACGGTCCTCAGGGCGAATATCGTTTGGAAAAACGTATTTTAACGCACAATACAAGTAGTACTTGTCTATGGCACAACATGAGTCATAAAACTGCAGAAAGTTTAGTACTCTGACAAATCAATTATTCCCTGGTTCTTGTTCTCCAGGGTCCTCAAGACTACATAAAGCTGTCCATCATCGGCGGAGACCAGCTGCAGTTCCAGTTCCAAGTGGGCGACACTCCGCTCGGCGTCTCGGTGGAGACCAGCAACCGGCTCGCCGACAACAACTGGCACTCCGTCAGCATCGAGAGGAACAGGTACACGAGCACGAGGAATGTTCTCCAGGGTCCTCAAGACTACATAAAGCTGTCCATCATCCGCGGAGACCAGCTGCAGTTCCAGTTCCAAGTGGGCGACACTCCGCTCAGCCAATCAGAAAGCTAAACGCGGTAAATATTTTGATCGCGTTAATGTAAAAGCATCTCGTGCTCACCACACAAAATACAGAGCCTTCAGTGTGTTTGTAATAACTGGTTGTTCCTAGGTTTAATGCGACAAGATATAGCTTAGACACCTGCCTAATTCACAATATTTCTTTCCACAGGAAAGAAGCTCGCGTTGTAGTCGACGGCGCTCTAAAGAATGAGATCCGCACCGCCAAGGAACCTGTTCGAGCTCTGCACCTCACCACCGGCGTCGCCTTAGGAGCCGCCTTAGACAGGAAGGACGGCTTCGTAGGCTGCATGAGAGCCTTGCTGCTGAACGGAAGGCCTGTGGACCTCAGGGGATATGCGAGGAGAGGTAGGAAATTCCCTAGGTCAGGGATTGTAAAAGAGCACGTCTGCATCTTAGCATCTATGCCGTTACCTTCGAACTAAAGGCCTCACGTAATACAAATCCTATATTGCGCCGTCAAAGTTCTCGGCTCGATTTGAAAGTATACAATCGCCAGGCAACAACCATTGGGCAGTTGCCTAATAGAGACATCATATCATCCATCAGGTCGGAAGATCCTCCAGCATCAATGAAGGTTGTAGAACACACCCTATTCAGCATACCTCTACTGGCGACGTAGTCATAGTAAATTAAACCTAACTTTTGAAAACATTATATAGTACTTAATAAAACATCACGCTTTGTCCACAATTGAGGTTTTATGTACAGTCAGGGGTCAACAGTGCAGAGGCACTATACTAATGCTAAATTGTCTGAAATTTCTTTGTAGTAGAAGTTGAATGGTTCAGAACTAGTTTATTTAATACTTTAGACTTTATTCTACGAATTAAATCAGTCATGAAACATTGATCTCCTTCTACAAATAAATTTTAGACATTCTAGCATTGTTAGAGTGCAACAGAGCTTTTGACCCCTGACTATACGTCTTGCTTCTGCTGGCGAAGCCGGTGGTATTCGCCCGCGTGAAAACAAAAAATTATCTCAAGGGAACAAATTCACGGGATAAAAAATATCCTATGTCCCATTCCAGAACATAGTCTATCCTTGTGTCACGGGTTCATTTGTTGTTTAAATTCCATGTAAATAATCCATTTACCTATATCAATTTAGCGCTTGAATTTCGCTTGCCACATTGTAAAATGTTCTCTGGCGTGGCCGTGTTGATAATAATCGTACATAACACGCCTATTCCAAAACGTCTATTAATTTGTTTTTTTTCCTCGCAGGTCTGTACGGCATCTCGGAGGGCTGCCAGGGCAAGTGCTCGTCGTCGCCGTGCCTCAACAACGGCACGTGCCTGGAGGGCTTCGACTCCTACTCCTGCGACTGCCGCTGGACTGCCTTCAAGGGACCAATCTGTGCTGATGGTGAGGGAACAACAGACTTAATCTTAGAGATACACCTTATAACCTCGTCTCGTAAACAGTGCTTACAACTAGCTTACACGATTGCAGCGTTGAGCGAAAGCAGTGCTGAAATAAATGCGTAGTCCGACAAATTGAGAACCTCCTCCTTTTTACCTGACTACGGAGGGTTATGATTTTGACAGGCTATGTATGTATGTGAGTATGTTCATCTGTTCCCTCATAGCTCCTAATCTACTTATCGGAACTTGACGTATGAGGTATCGTTAGAACCGTCTTAATTGTCCGCTGAACATAGGCTACGTGACGTGTCACAAAAATTGATATGGTGCCCTCTAGCGGACAAAAAGTAATGTGTTAAAAATAAATATGGAGTAAAATACGCCGTGTTTGGTATCATTTGAAAGGGCTTCACTTGTACATTTCCAATATATTGCTCAAATTTAAAGTGACGCCCTCTAGCGGACAAAATGTCATGTTTAAAAAAAAATAAGATAAATATACCGTGTTTGATATCATTTGAAAGGGCTTCGCTAGTACTTATCAAAAAATATCATCAAAATTCAATGTGGCGCCCTCTAGCAGACAAAAAGTATTGTGTTAAAAAAAATACGATAAATATGTCGTGTTTCGTATCATTTGAAAGGGCTTTACTTGTACATTCCAAAATAAATAGTAAAGAAGCACAGTGATTTAATACCAAAATCTTTTAAATAAAAAAAAAAGTAAAAAAACTAAAACCCGACTATGACAAAAAAAAAAAATTACGCTGAAAAAGTATGAAACATGATTTTCAAGATGCTGAAATAGACAAGGTAACTGGAAAAACAAGTATAGAACAAAAATAAAAGCCGTAGTCACACGTTATTAAAGTGTTTCGATTATTACCTACCTATACAAGGTACAAGGTAGGTAGGTTGTGTTTGGTGTACAATAAAGTTTTATTCTATTCTATTCTATTCTATAACGTGTGACTACTGTTTTTCCAGTTACCTTGTCTATTTCAGCATCTTGAAAATCTTGTTTCATACTTTTTCAGCGTCATTTTTTTTTGTCGTAGACGGGTTTTAGTTTTTTTACTTTTTTTACAGGTTGAAAATGTAAGGCTCTCTTCATCTTCTCCATCACTTTTCCCAACTAGCTTGGGGTCGGCTTCTAATCTAACCGAATGCAGCTGAATACCTATGTTTTACATGGAGTGACTGCCTATCAGACCTCCACAACCCAGTTACTGAGTTTTTTGGACATTTTCTCTTTTACTCTCAATCTAATCTCACTCTTTCTGTCACAGAAATCGGCGTGAACCTCCGACCAAACTCGATAGTGAAGTACGACTTCCTGGGCTCGTGGCGCTCCACCATCGCCGAGAAGATCCGCGTGGGCTTCACCACCACCAACCCCAAGGGCTTCCTACTCGGGTTCTACTCCAACATCTCTGGAGAATATCTGACGCTGCAGGTGTCGAATTCTGGTGAGTTTTAGCCGTCAAGGCGGAGAAAGTCGTGGCGAGGTGATCTAAACGCGAACCAGAAGACATACGAGTCGGTTTGAGATGGCGCGGCTGAAGAATGTATGGAAGGACATGGAGGAGACCTTTGCCCAGCAGTGGAACTGTAAGGGCAAGGAAAAAAAAAAGAAATGCGTTTTTATAATGGTAGGTAATAGCAATTCAGTTAAAACTTTCAGCAAGTGATATAAATTTCATATTCGGTAATTTGGTGTGCTCATTGTAATCATTTCACAGGAACACATACAAAACATGTAACACTACATCAATTACATTGTTATATCTATCTTATCTTCTTATCCTTTTATATTATCACTAGCTGCTCTGTTGATAGCGGCTTAAAAAAATAGCCTACGACTTATTCTCAGACCTACCAAATACACACAAATAATTTCATAAAAATTTGTCAAGCAAACTGTGACACGAGATATTTAAAAAATTAACATGTATTTATTTATTTTAGGGTGAGAATTTATCAAATAACTTGTCCCGCTCTGGGTGGCGCGAGTGCAAAAGTCAGACTTTTACAGACTAGTCTTTGCCTGTTCTAAGGTTCTTGTTCTCAGTATAGTATTTTCTAATCGACAGGACATCTTCGCGTGGTGTTTGACTTCGGCTTCGAACGTCAAGAGATCGTGTTCCAAGGAAAGCACTTCGCTTTAGGACAGTACCATGACGTAAGACTATCAAGGAAGAACAGCGGAGCTACCATGGTTTTACAGGTAGGAAATAATATTAATTCTCTTCTGCCTCCGGTCTGTGCCTGTGTAGCGGCCAAGGTAGGTAGGAAGGTGCGAATAATTCCTGGATGAGATCCAGCTACACCAACTAAAGCCGACGATTGGACCTCAAATCCGGTAACTTGGATTATCTTCGATAAGGGCTCTTGTAAAGAATGTGGTGAAGATCGAGAGTTTGTCGATCAGGCTGGCTTATACGGAGAATATCCTCAAAATTTTCGTTCAAGATTATTGTTTACGCCCAGACTTTGGCACACCTCGACGATGATGTAGAGATGTATAAATATTTATCCAGAGCCGTGCATTTTTATAAAGCTCATTTTACTGTGGTCAAGGGAGAATTCAATGCAAAAATGGGCAAATCGAGTGGAGGATGAGCTGCAAGTGTGGCAATTTTAATTTGACTTAAGACTAAAGTGCCCAGCAGTGCCAGTGCAGTGCAGTTTGTGTGCCTGTGTGCAGCTGTTGTGTACCAGTGCGTGTTGAAAGTGATGACATAATTATTATGTCACTGAAATGCTCAGAGTTTCCTTGCGTGATCGCATCAGAAATGAAGATATCAGCAGAACTAAGTTTACCGACATAGTCCAAAGAATCGCCAGACTTCAGTAAAGAAAGAAAAACATTTTATGTAGCGGAAAAGACGCCATCTTAGGACTAACTTACAGATTATAAACATTCTTTATGAAAAAAAATTGGCAGTGGCATTAAAAGGGCAAATTGACATTAGAACTGATGGTCGATGGTGCCAAAAGGTTCTGGAGTGGGTCGCGCGTACCGGTACGCGCAGCATTAGCGCGGCCTCGCACAAGGGGCCGATGATCTGCCGAGGGTCGCGGGATTCCGATGGACGCAACACGCACAGGACCGGCCGTCACGGCTATACGCGGGGACGTCTTAAGGCTAAAATATTTGTTAAAATATCGATAAATTAACATTCGTCATTTGTAATAAATAATATCGACGTATAATCATATCACATCGCATATGCCATTCGCGTTAAGAAAATAGTGACTCATCGTTGTCGGTCCGCTTAGCCACCAATAGACCAATTCAACAACACAGCAAACTAGAAAGCCGTGTTTACATTGATCAGTTGATGTAAGCCGAGACACGTGTCCGTACTATATTGTCCGTACTAATTGGCGAAGTATTAATTTTTAAAATTAACAAAAAATTTTAAATAATATTTGAATATACTGTGCAATAAAAAGTTTGTTTTAATATTAATGGTTTAATTTTAACCCTATAGGGATATAATCCTAACCCTTTAGGGGGGGTTTCCGTTGCTCGCGTCCGTAGGATTTACCACCTTCTCCTAGGCCCACCCTACACGTGCCCCCCGGGTGGTGCAACAAGAGCAACAACGCCGAGCAACAGGTGGCGGTCAATTAACCTGTCTACAGGCAACCACGAACCTTGAGGAACTAAATTCCCTCTTAAAGTGTGGCAATAACACCCTGGGAAAGTGTTATTGACTATCTCCCAACCTTTATAAAAATATGGAAAAGTCAGATATGGATTGTGATTTGTCATGCGCCCCGGCTAACCCCCGGCGCCCTCTGGTACCCGGGCCAGAGGGTGTGAAATCTGCTACCGAAGTCTCCACAGGAGTAGGTGACCAGGCCCCTGTGGTAGATAATACTACTGGAAAACGTAAATTTGTACAGCAGGCCTTCCATCCGTCGCGGTTTATTAATAGACCTAGAAGTTCCTCAGTAGGCTGTAAATCAAACTTGGAATTTGCACCCAACACCAAAAATACCCACAATATTATAGACCTTACTAATGTGCCCACACCAGATACTCAACTCCCTGATGTTCAACCGCCAGAATGGCAAAGAGTGCCGACTAAAAGGAATAATAAACTCCAAAAAGTCTCAGAGTCCCCCTCTCCTGAAAAAATTGAAACTAGCAACAGATACAACACATTACCTATAGATCAAAAAGAAAATCACCAGCCAGAATCCAGGGAAAAGAAACCAACTAAACCTCCACCTATAATCTTATATGGAATCGAAGACGTAAATAAGTTGACAGAATTGTTGGAAACCGTCGAACCTCAAGGCAACCTATACTCATACAGGGTAATAAACAGAAACCAGTTAAGAATTAATTGCACTGAACTGGATACATATAAGAATATTCTTTCAATTATTCGTGAGAAGGGTCTGATAGGACACACTTTTAACAGAAAGGAGGAGAAATGTTACAGAATAGTAATTAAAAATCTTCATCACTCCACACCTCTCGAGGAAATAAAAACAGATATTGAACGAACAGGCAACCTTGTATCTGGAGAGATCATTAACGTGAAATTTGGCCCTAACAAGAAACCAACCTCAACCTTTTTCGTTAATTTACAACCTGGACCCCAAAATAAGGCAGTAAAAAATTTGAAATATATCTATCACCAAGCAGTGGTCATAGAAGACCCTAGGAAGAGAAAGACTGTTGTACAATGCCAACGATGCCAACAATACGGCCACTCCAAGAACTACTCAAAGATTCAAAGATTCAAAAGCATTTATTTCAAATAAACCATTTACAGGCACTTTTGAAATGTCAAGAAGTCAGTCAGTCAGAAAAAATGATGCTAATTGCACATTCCAAAGCGTAGATCTCTATGGAGAAGAATGTGCAAGAAACTCCATGGACACTCTTTTCAATCATGTTTTGCAATTACAAATATCTCTGTTACATGTTTCTTGTCGCTATCATGTGAGAACAATGTCAATAATGTAAAAATAAAAACTAAATATAGATATTAAAATAGCAACTGGCAGCTAAGAGATGACCAGTCTCAACTGACAGCGCCCGTTCACGGAACCGACGCGAATATTAGCACCACTCAGCTCAACCATTTTGAAGGGAACCGAATGATCCAACACACGCGCCACCATCAGTGAGACATTTGAGCGAGCATGACAAAATCTCAACTGCCATGCTCATTTATGTCAAACAAATCCAATAGTAACCTAAAAACCATAAAATAGCTCCATGGTACTCACATTTACAAAGTTTGAAAAAAATGCTTCTACATTATACAATACTAAATACAATAATAATTAACTACAATAATACTTTACAAATTTAACAAATTCTAATCAATTTGTACCCCCAGTGGTAGTGGAGCTGGACCAGCATTGAGCCAGGCATTTTTATCTTGAATATAATCCTCCAACTTATAATATGCTTGCCTGCATAGTGTGCGTTTAATACAAGATTTAAATTTCGTTTCATTGAGTTCTAATATTTGGGGAGGTATTTTATTATAACATTTCAAACAGTACCCCATGAAAGAAGAGGCCACTTTAGCCAGTCTGAAACCTGGTTGAACTAATTGGTCCCTATTTCTTGTAGCATAATTATGTCTATCGCCTCTTTTGCTAAAAAGATGAAGATTTTTTCTAACGTACATGATGTTTTCATAGATATATTGACAAGGCACCGTCATGATGTTAATATCCTTAAACAGTTCCCTTAGAGAATCGCACCGGCGGAGATTGTAAATAGCTCTGATAGCTCTTTTCTGTAGAATAAAAATTGAGTCAATGTCTGCAGCCCGTCCCCATAATAAGATACCGTATGACATGATACTATGAAAATAACTAAAATAGACTAGTCTAGCGGTATCAACATCCGTAAATTGGCGGATTTTTCTAACAGCATATGCAGCTGAGCTAAGCCGTCCTGCAAGAGATGTTAAGTGAGGACCCCATTGTAGCCTTGAGTCAAGCGTTATCCCCAGGAAAACAGTTTTGTCGACAAATTCTAGTTTTTCATCGTTTAGTATTACGTCACAATTACTGTATGCGCCCTTACAGATGTGTCAAATGTGGGCAATCACACAAAACCTCTGACTGCCCGAAAAAAGACCGGAACACTCCCGCAACCTGTGCTCTCTGTAACGGGCCCCATCCAGCGAATTACAAGGGATGTGATGGCTACAAAGAGATTCTTGTTCGGAGAAGCAAAGGCACCGTCGTTAGTAACGCAAAAACATCCAGGATTGAGAAAATCGCTCCTGTAGAAAGCACAATTCGCACAAAGGATGACTCTACCTTAAAGATAAACACCAACTACAAAACATACGCTAAGGTTTGTAAAGATGGTTCCACACCCGCTTGCGGCACCCGCCGCAAGATCGAAGACATGCTCTTAAAACAAGCCGACAAGTTCGACATGATCCTACAACAAATGAGTACTCTAATGGGGCTCATAGCTAAGCTCGTCGATAGACTTACACCGTGAATACGTTTAGAATAGCTACCTGGAACATAAACGGCTTAGCTCCGAACAAACAAGAAGTTGAACTCTTAATGTTGGAACACAAGATTGACATTCTTTTAGTAGCCGAAGCCCATGGCACAAGTAATGTGAACATACAATTTAAAGATCATCAATGCTACATGACGAACCATCCTGATGGAACTGGCCATGGTGGGACAGCAATATTGTAGTCAATAATAAGATAAAGCATCATATACTGCCGGAATACAGAACAGATTATATTCAAGCCACTGCGATTGCCGTGGAAGATAGCACAGGATACATTGCTCTATCTGCAATATACTGTCCTCCGAAACATAAAATAAATGACGACATGTTCTCAAGATACTTCTTCAAGCTTGGGAATCGTTTTTTAGCTGGTGGTGATTGGAACGCAAAGCACATGTGCTGGGGTTCTAGACTCACCACTACTCGAGGCAGACAACTCAAAGCAAGCATAGACAGTAATAATCTCTTGACGTCATCCACCTGTGAATCCACTTATTGGCCCACAGACCCGAACAAAACCCCAGACCTCCTCGACTTCTTTATATTAAAGGGACTACCTAGGCACTACCTAAAACCTGAATCCTGCTACGATAGCTCTTCAGATCACACCCCAGTTATACTTACCATAAGCACTCAGATAATAGAATCTGAGAGTATAGAAAAGCTTACTACAAAAGACACTGACTGGGAGTCGTTAAGAGAGTTTATTGAAGCTAATATAAGGTTAAATGTTCCCTTAAAAACTCCAGATGACATAGAAGAGGCCACGAAATATATAACAAAACTTTTCCAAAAACCATGTTGGATTAAAACTCCGGAGCCTAAACTAAATGACAGGCACTCTAATTATCCATTGGCCATTAGAAAAGCGCTGCTTGACAAACGCAGATATCGCAGAACATGGCAAAGCAGTAGATTGACTGAGGACAAAAAAATTTTCTACAGAGCAACAAAAGATCTAAAGGAAATGCTGCGAGATTGGCACAACAAAACTATTGAAGACCGTTTGGAGTCGTTGACAGCCACTGCATCTACCAACTATTCGCTGTGGAAATTCACTAAAAACTTGAATAGACCTCAAATTGCTAATCCCCCGCTTAAAACTGCAAGAGGGTGGGCGACAACACCACAGGAGAAGGTAGATAAATTTGCCCAGCACCTGGAGCAAGTCTTTACACCGAATGAGGACATGGACTCACAAAATCAGGAACAAGTTGACAACATCCTCGGTCAAGCTTTTCAAATGACACTTCCGCCTCGCCCAATAACAGTACGTGAGGTCTGGAGAGTAATCTCAAAGCTACAAGACAAAAAAGCTCCCGGGTACGACCTACTTACCAAAGAAATTCTCAAACATCTTCCTCGAAAGGCTATAGTGTTCCTAACGTCACTTTTTAATGGAATTCTGAGGATTCAGTATTTCCCATTGGCGTGGAAAGTATCCCAAATCATAATGATACATAAAATAAGTAAACCGCCAACCGAAGTATCCTCATATCGACCTATAAGCCTGCTGCCTATCTTGTCAAAAGTATTTGAAAAGTTGGTGAAATACCGCATATCGCCAATCCTAAGCGAAAGGAATGTGATTCCTGATCACCAGTTCGGTTTCAGACAAGAGCACTCCACCACAGAACAAGTCCACAGAGTCTGCGACAAAATTAGAAAAAGCCTGGAGGAAAAACAATACTGTTCTTCGGCTTTTCTCGACATCCAACAGGCTTTCGATAGGGTTTGGCACAAGGGCCTGCTCTGTAAACTGAAGATGAGCCTTCCCCATCAGTATTACTTACTACTGAAATCTTACCTTTCGGAAAGGATCTTTCAAGTAAAAATAGCAGAAACGAAGTCTAGATTCTACGACATAAGAGCTGGAGTCCCTCAGGGCTCAGTTTTGGGACCTATTCTTTATACACTCTACACTGCTGACCTACCACAGGTTGAAGGAGTTACGACAGCAACTTTTGCTGATGATACCGCAATACTAGCAAGCCACACAGACCCTTCTATAGCGTCAGAAATGTTGCAGAAAGGTCTCGATAAAATAACAACTTGGCTACATAAGTGGCGAATAAAATTGAGTGCAAGCAAATCTGTTCACGTCACCTTCACGCTGCGGCAAGGTGATTGCCCACCCGTGAAATTGGATAACATCACGCTTCCTCACCGAGACACTGTAAGGTACCTTGGATTACATCTCGACCGCCGTCTAACGTGGAAACATCATATAAAGACCAAGAGGCACGAGATCAATATTCGATACAAAAACCTACACTGGATAATGGGACGCAATAGCATATTGAGTGTTGACAACAAACTCCTTATCTACAAAGTAATCCTTAAGCCAGTGTGGCTCTATGGAATTCAACTGTGGGGAAGTGCCTGTAAATCAAGTATTACCATAA
Organism: Mythimna impura; assembly: GCA_905147345.3. NCBI lineage: Eukaryota > Metazoa > Arthropoda > Insecta > Lepidoptera > Noctuidae > Mythimna > Mythimna impura. The sequence goes on from LR990344.1 coordinate 30,986,217, forward strand.
TACAAAGAATGCAAAACATGATTTTGAGATCTATTTCTGATGTTCCATGGTTCATTACCAACACCGAAATCCACGACGAACTAAAAATGAATACTGTATCGGAGGAAATACAAAAACACCCACAAAAATACCAGGAGAGACTGGAAAGACACCCTAATGATCTGGCGGCTGCGCTTAAAACCAAAAGTTACTCGAAAAGACTGAAAAGGAAAGACATAACATAGTCCAATTGCTAAAGTGGACTCAGCAACTGATTGGGTAGATGGCTCACTGGAGTCACGCTCATCCCGCCACGAATTCAAACTCCAACACACCTGCTAAAAGTAAAACCTGATTGCAGATTGAGGAAAAAAAAAAAAAAAAATTTAACCCTAGTATAAATACGCCCCTACTTTGCAGTAGCAATGATGCGTCACTATTTTCTTAACGTGAATGGATTATAGTGTAAAAATATCGATAAATGGTCTTCAAAATAATAAAGAAATTTACCTAGTTTGATTAATATTATACACTTCTTCACAGGTTGACAACTACGAAACCCAAGAATATAACTTCAACATCAAAGACTCAGCCGACGCACAGTTCAACAACATCCAGTACATGTACATAGGCCGCAACGAGAGCATGAACGAGGGCTTCGTGGGCTGCGTCAGCCGCGTCGAGTTCGACGACATCTACCCGCTCAAGCTGCTGTTCCAGCAGGACCCGCCGCCCAATGTCAGGAGCTTGGGAGGTCAGTACATGTACATAGGCCGCAACGAGAGCATGAACGAGGGCTTCGTGGGCTGACGCGCCGTAATCGCGCTCGATCACCCTGGAATTTCCACAGAAGATACGATGACTTATTGAGGCGCATAACGGTCGCCACAGTACAGCGGATAAAGTTAGCAAAGAACCGAATGGTATTGCTCACGACGAAGCTTTGCAAGTTTTTAGAGATACGCCTTCACCAATGGCTAATTATACAATAATGTTTGTAGGTGGAGTATTAAACGAGGACTTCTGCGGCGTGGAGCCAGTGACTCATCCTCCCGAGCGACTGGAGACGCGGCCGCCGCCCGACCTGGACCTGCAGCACGAGATCGACATGCACAACACCGACGAAGCTATCCTCGGCAGTGAGTACCACAACTGAGAGCACATACACGCGAGCGGCATGCCAACGGCAGAGCCAGGGACGTGCGAGCAATACAAGTAAATAAGCCCGGCTTTTATGTGAAAATACGTGACGACCTATAGTGACACTTGACACAAGACGGCTGCTACTGATCTTCAACGTCGACAATCCAATGTCGACGGCCGCCGTCGACGCGTCAACAGCTGCCCAGTCGACGTTGCAGTTACCTCTGCCGTTGGCAACTTGCCGCTCGTGTGATGAGCTCTAACATACTAGAGTGACTACTCTAAATCAGCGTTATTATGCTGTGGTAGCCTTTTATGCTTTATCATTGTATTCGTGTTTTTGCTTGTTTTTTAGGGTTCCGTACCCAAAGAGTAAACGGGACCCTATTACTAAGACTATTACCGGGCTGTATCTCATGAGCCGTGATAGTTAGACAGTTGAAATTTTCACAGATGATGTATTTCTGTTGCCGCTATAACAACAAATACTAAAAACAGAATAAAATAAATTGTGTAAAATAAGCTGTATAGATTATGGTTCGTGCGCGAGTCCGGCTTGCACTTGGCTGGTTTTTTTATATTGTATTTTTTTCTAGTTAAAAAAAAACATGGCCTAGCTTACTTTCTATCCTTCTCCCTTTTCTTCTTGCTTCCTCTCTTCTTTAAACTTGTCATGTCCATGATTTGTATTTGAAACAAAATTTCGTACATTTACAGCGGTTCTGGCGTTCATATTCCTGCTGCTAATCATAGTAGCCATCGTGTTGGTGCGCGCGCTGTCAAGACATAAGGGAGAATATCTTACACAGGTCAGTTCATTTACCTAATATGTTATCTTGTTAAATCATTTATATATGTAAAAATGAGTGTTTTAGTTCAAAAAGTAGTGTAATGCGAGTTTAAATAAAATGTTTTGTGATTGAATGTGCATATTGTTAGGTGATCTGCTTTTTGAGGGGAAATGCAAAGCTCTGATCTCTCTCTGAATGAATATTAATCGTTTGTTGGAGACATTGCTTGCAATCGGCTACTCGTATGATAGGAAAAAAACGTGTTTACGCATTTATACAGCGTGAAATTTTAGTGGTTGTTTTCCCGAAGCGAAATGAGTTTGTGTCGGTAATACAATCGATTAATATATATAAAAAAAATTAGACTCAATAAATGGCAGATTAACAATTGTGATAAACAAAACTCGAAAGCGACTTGAACCAATGGTAATACATCGCGCGATATCTACGCGGAACGCGGGCTGGGCCCCGAATGGCCGCGCGGTCGTTGCACTCGCGTATAAATCAGCTGATCACTACTCCTGACTTAATAAAACACAAAACTCAATAAGTTATTCCAATTTTCCCTTCATACTTTTACGGGCTTAGGACCGTCGTAAATACTTTTTTGCCTACAACTTACTGATCACTGAGAAACTAATAAAAATCAAGAGTTATCTTTAAAAAAAGTCTGAATTAGATGATTAAGTATTTAAGGCGTATTAAAAAAATGGAATCAACTTATTTACAATCATTTTGATTACGTAACCTACTTTTAAATGTTTATTTACAAGGTACGAGTAAGTACCTACTTACACTTCCCGGTAGCGGAGTAATTGTTCCAAATGCAAACCACTACGTTCAATGCACAAACGAGCACGCTTTATCTGATGGTCTTTCAGTTTGATTAGAGTGTCTCTGTCACGTCTCACGATATTGAAAGCGTCCACTATCGCACTTATCAACGCGTCGCGTGTTTGGTGTTCCTCACGATACACCAGGCGTCAAGCGCCTGGTGTATCGTGAGACCACAAATAAAAGTCCAACGGAGTCAAGACCGGGCTTCTCGGTGGCCAAGGGTATGGCCCGCCACGTCCGATCCAGCGCTGAGGAAACACCGAGTCCAGGTGTTGTCGCACGGCGCGCTGATAATGAGCCGGGCACCCATCATGCTGGTAATACAAATCGTCTACCGGCACCGCTAGCGGAACGTCGTCTAATAAGTCCGACAAACTTTAAATTAGAAAAATTGTAAAGCCGATTCATTTTTGAAAAGATGTCGATAACGTATTGCACGTATGACGTTCGCGGAAGAACTAAGCGCAGAGCGCAACATTTGGCGGCGTCATTTTATGTTGCGGCGATGGCGCGGGGTGCCTCGCTTGCCGCGAGCGTGCAGGCTAGTTAATGCCGTATCACTATGCTCGAGAGTTTATTTTGCTCTGAACATTTATTATTCACTCTTCCTGTGTAGTTTGGCGGCAGCGCGCGGCGGCGCGTGCGTTTCGTGTAGGTACTTACTTTATGTCTAGTGAACTACTATTGATTCTCGCTCTATCGAGTTTATGAATACTTTTTTAATGATTTGAAAAAAAAAGCATTCTTTTTTTAAGTTTAACTTTGTGTTTCGATAGTACTACTGATGGGTAGTCGTCCTGCCGCGGGAAAACAACCATTAAAATTTCAGCGTGTATATTACTTGCCAAAAGCATTTTACGATGTGTCGATATTCAACAAAGCTCTTAATATTTTTAAGATAATTTTGCTTACTGCATTTAAGAGCGCCCGGTGTCTCTCCGCACACCATGTCCCACCATCCATCCAGCATGACGTGCCCTATTACTTGTTCATGTAGGGATCTAATGACAGCATCAGTGTCATTGCCGTTGCCGTGGCCGAATACTGGGCCAGGCAAGGAATTTAAAATTAGTTTTGCCATCGACACGCTAAGAAGAAGAGTGCCCAACCTGTGATACTGCCCAGACTACTGCTCTTACGTGATTATGATGTTATTACACATATCTCTCTAGATATTTTGGAAACACATATCTTGTGGTTATTATCTAGGTTTCTATTGGAAACAAAACATCAATTTGTGTGGAACTAATCCAGTAAAGACGTCTCCAAATTTGTTATTTTGCACACATTTTACGTGACTGTTGGCCTTCATAATGTGCTCATAAATAAAAAAGTAAATTATAGACGAAAATATTCATGGAAACCATGCACATTAAATCGAGATTCTGAATGACGTAACGTTTTTTCCAAAAAAATTAAGGTTTAAAAAAAAATATCACCGAATGCCAACCAGCCAAAGGGCGTTCAGGCGCTATATCTCTTTTTTCGCGTTACCTCTTTTTCAAACATTGCGTTGGATGAAACAACAAGTTTTCAAACCATACTCACGTTGACGATACACGGACCGGGAAGGGCTCTCTTAAATGGCGTCGCTGCATGGCAAAATTTTCATAATGAATATTGCGGTCTGCAAATACAAGGGCTTATTTTTTAAGGGATTAAGATTAGCTCAATAAGAAGCAGTATTATCAAGCCCACATGTGTTGTCCCCAGGAGGAGCGCGGCGCGGACGGCGCGGCCGACCAGGACGCGGCCGCGCTGGCCGCCGCCACGGGCCCGCGCGTCACCAAGCGCAGAGAGTTCTTCATCTAGTGCGAGCACGACACAGACCCGCCCGGGAACGACATCTACACCCCCACGTAGTACAAACTCTTACCTCTCACTGAACTGTATCGTGACCCACGGAATAATCAAAAATTACTAGGTATTCTGAAGTGAACTCAGTGTAAAATCAGCCGTGCTTAACTACAAATCGGGAAGCTAATCGTGACAGTGAAATAGTTTTAACTCCAATATAAAGTAACGATATTTGTAAACTCCTACATTGAGTGATGTATCAAAAACTCATGCGTGAGTAAATTGAATCTTAAGGCCTACTGTGGACGCGTAGCTTCATACACGCGTATTCATATTAGTCATTATACACTTGGTGAAAACTGTGTCGAAAGGCAACGTGACGTTGCCGCTTCATAAACGCGTATTCGTCGTACAATGACGCATACGCGTCTATGAAGCTACGCGTCCGTGGACGGAATGATTCAAACAGTTCTACGCACACTTAACTAATTTTATTCAAAATGATTGCCGTATTTCGTATCTAAATATGCCCAGTGCGTAATTTATGATTATAATTATAATAAACTATTTGGACATATTAAATTTCGATTTTAAGGATGTTTATAGACAGACTGCATCATCCAATTATTATAAATCGGTCTATAAGCACCCTATAAACATAAATTGCTTAACAAGTTCGCCCCATGCGCAGGCAAGTAACACAAAGTCATATCTCGTAACATGCTGTTGCAAAAATGGTTGCTACGCATAACAGAGTTGTATATTATATGAAAAATACTATCAAAATTCACAAGTAGTGCAAATTAGTACAAGAAAAACTTTAGTAAAGACAATATAAATTGAGTATTCCATTGTCATTTTATGACTGTAAAAACCTAGATATAAAAAAAAAAACAATCTTCCTGTACTCTAAAAATATCGTTAAGAATTTAAGTGATGTAAAATGTGTGTAGTTAGACCATGGGACTTTGGCTCGCAATATCATCGCGTAAAAACGCATTTGAGCAATATTCGTTCACTTCAACAATCATGAAATATATTCACGAATGTTTATATAGGGTGACTGGCAATTAGTGTTCGATACTTAAACACGTGATTGTGCTCATGATAACAAACAATTTTTATTATGGGAGCAAAGCCGAAATCGCGAAAAAAATATCAGCTGTTCAGTACATTAGGCAAACATAAATGTACTGAACAGCTGATTTTTTTTCGCGACTTCAGATTTGTTCCCATAGTAAAAGTTGTTGGTTATCATGAGCACAATCACGTGTTTAAGTATCGTACACTAATTACCAGTCACCCTATATATATAAACTAGCTGCTGTCAGCGGCTTCGCCCGCTTGATAGAAGACTTATCACCTAGGGGTATAAAAACTAGCTTACGACCTATTCTCAGGCCTACCAAATAAACACAAAAAAATCTAAAAAATCGGTCAAGTACTGTGACACGAGATTTTTATATATTATACTCCATTCGCATTAAGATAAGACATTTAACCACTCGAGCGCCGATTGTACACACGTCTGTACAACTTGAATGACTTTGAAAAACGCTTAATTGTACACACAGCTGTACGAAATTTATTTGGCCGAAAATTTTGGCTTCTATGTCTTTGTTTTACCTAGAAAAATCCAGAAAAAGTATTTTTTTTTTGGTGATTTTACGTAAAAACGCAATTACGTAATAATTGTATTACGTTGGTGGCATGATAAATGGCGGCTGCAGTAAACAGTTGATATTGTAACCGCTTTTTTGCTATTAATGCAATCTTTATGTCTACGGAATAGAAATCATAATCGGTTGAACTGATAGTAAAAAAGGTTTTCTTAAGTGTCTATCTCATTGCGAATGGAGTATAGATGTTTCCTAAACTGTCGTATGTTAAATTCTAAAGTATTTCTCCCAATAAGTGCCATCTGGCTACTTGCTATCACATGTCTAGGCTTCGAGCTATCTCCAATTAATCTCTATTTTAAACGCTCTCATTTCCTTAAATTAATGTATTTTACATACATATTACAGATATTAAACATGAATCTCATATTGATTGTTCTCGAAATATTTTAGACTTTGCAGTTGCGTTATTAACCGACGAGTGTTTTCGTGTCCTGTTCGCCAGGGTCGTGTGTTGACGACTGGGTACTCCATATCGTTTAGCTCTTCAATCTCCATAGGTGAAACAAGAACTGATGAGTAGAGTATTTGGTCGTAAATGTGCGACCCTGGCGAAATAAACGCGAAAGTGTTTGTATGTGGTTAAAAGGATAAAATTATCGTCTAATATTCCTCTATCTATTTAAAGTATCGCGCCGTCTATTCTCTTGTAACTTGTATTTAACCAAAAAATTGATTCAAAATCTTTCCATGACCCATGTACTATAAAAAAAGATACTCATATATATTTCACACGACATTAGATTAAAATAGATTCTAATTGTTCACGCATAAGGTCGTAAATCGCTTTATACAAGACAAAAAAAAAATACAATCATCATATTATAGTATAAGGTTATACTTAAGTTCTTTATAGTTTTATAACTTTTACATAGAAGTTTATTTTATTTAGACTGCTTACTGATAAGCGAATAGAATATTATTAGCCTAAGACAAAACGCGTTGGCAACATTTTTTTAATTTTATTTCCGTCCAAAATGATATTTTTTGTTACTTAACCATTGATGTGATCGTTTTGGTGAGGCGTCTTTATATTTTGACAAGTTTGAATGATTAGTAAGTAAAATAACATCTATAGGTACTGAAATATCTTAGACATATATATAATGTATAGGTAGGTAACGTAACATATACTTCCCCTAATCTATCATACTAATCAAAATATACAAAGATTTTTAATGAATTTTCTTTTAAGTAGCTCGTACAAAGTTACGGTGTTCATAATTAGATTTAATTTATAATTAAACAAATTATTTAACGTGTGTCTGATTTATGTATTACAATATGTTCGTGTACTCCACTGGTAAGCTCTTGAAAGTTCCAAATAAGAATAATAAAATATATGAATTAATGTCATTGCTTTATCATCGTTAAGGAATCTTATATGACGTCACTAAACTCGCGGTTTTTGAAAACTTGAACAGCCATACATCAAAAATCCGCAGTGAGAAAGAGATGAAGCTATACAAGACGAATAGCACTATGCCTTTTTCACAACTTGTTATGGCAATGACACGTCATAGTAGTGAGGTAGGTCTCTGATTGGCCAACCTTCTGTCAAAACTCACGTAAACAGTTGTGATTGGCTATCCAAACAGCCAATTATATACAAGTTTTCAAAAATCGCGGTTTACGATTTTAGATAGTGTGCTCGGTTTATGTAATGAAAGAATTGAGTACGAAGATTTAATCATGTTAATTATACAAAAGCTTAAAATGACGGCAGCTTTTCAAATCTCGATTACTTCGTCTTGCTGTATAATTATGCGCCTTCGTCAAATTTACACGCCAAAAGTTATAACTGTTCTTGAATGTATATTTGACACGATTAATCTTTGGTCTCAAAACGAATATCACTTGATCATAGTTGGCTCAGGACAGTAGTAGTTGCATTCATGATGTATGAATCATTCTAATTTGAACTTTATCTCGGTGCCATAAATATCAAACGAGGTTAACTTTGAATGCAACCACAATTTTAAAAACAGAAGGGCCTTAGTCAATCTTTAAAAATGTCCCAACCACCAAATAAGTGTCATTGTAATTTGAACTCTGCTAAATGTACTTTTGGTTTATATTTCCAAAGCCTGCAGGGCTAGTGCTAAGATCAAGTGTTATTCAGGCTTAGGAACGGGTTTGTGCGGTAATCTAAGGTGTTTGTGCCTTATCAGTAATCAGACGGAGCCAAGGCACATAGAGTTAACTCACTGATAATTATGTAGCGTGTTGATAGTAGAGTTTTTATTTTACTACTTCGAAAATCACGAATAAATTTTCCACAAATACATTATTTTGGTTGTTTTATTCATCATCTTCGTCATTTCAGTCGGAAGACGTCCACTGCTGGACATAGGCCTCCCCTAAGCGTCGCCACAAAATCCGGTCTGTGTGGTTTTGTTGTTTTATTGTCACTTTAAAATTATGTGACACAGACCCTTTTCACTTTTCACGAATTTACTAGTTTGAAAACATGCGGAGCACCCATGTGTGCTTTCATAACCATTTCAATCTCATTTTTTTTTATTGTTGTAAAACTCGTTCTTGACCACTATACCACCAGATGGAAAGCGACGATGGAGCACGCTTGCTAGAAGTAAACTATTGCCACGGGTAGTGTGAAAGTGAAACCCGGGGTCCGGGACCAAGGTAAAGAAGGAACAGGAGTGGGTTTTTAGTAAGTAAAAGTGTGACACGCCCTCTCGCTCCGCTCAAGAGCGGGAGATGTCATTGGATGTTTTTCCACCTAAAAAAAAAGAAATGAACTATTCACTCTTGACTTAAAGATCCCCAGGTTGTAGCTATAAGGAAATACAGACTCCGGCAGGGAATTTCACTCCTTAGCTGAACACACAATGAACGTGTTCCCAAAACGTTTTGAAAGACGTCGTCAATCTTTTTCACTTTTATTTAGCTTGTTTTGGACGGGAGGGGTTATGTGGTGACCTTAGATACTAACCAAACCTAAGCTTGTCAAGTTAGTCTTCTGAAGGTCTGAAGGAATCAAATAGCGGGAAGAGAGGTGTTTACCACTTCACGACTTCGTGAAGCCAGGAGAATAGCCCGTGGGTCGTTAACTGCACAGGCCTGTACGGAAAGAACAGTGTACCAAGTAGTCCGATGAAAACATAATTTGTGGAAATGGACGGTCGATCCATCTAACACCCATTACAAATGCAGTTTTCTACACTTGTGTTCCCATTTGCTGGACAGTTCCAAATGTCCGCTCGACTGCACTCCAGATAATAACCTGAGCAACGCCTCCGATGCTGTCTTCTTCTTAATCGGGAACTCTTGCCAGAGTGGTCGTGGTTGTTGATGATGGACAGGACTGCGGCGCGCCGCCGTCGTTTGCCTCCAAGGCTGCGGCATGTCGAGCGGTATCTCTCCATTTCTGGCGGTTGTTGGCATTACGCGCACACTGTACTGCGGTCAACTGCGTAGTCCTGGTTATAAGATTGATCCAACGAGTTGAAGATCGACCGCGGGCCACAAGTCTTTCCATTGAACCCTCTTTTCTGATGCTGTAATAAACAACTATTTTGCTCGCAGTATTTTCAATTAGATGCACCGCTGACACGAAGAGAAAAAAGCTACCTATGCTTTTTACTACGCCAAGACCTTATGTTTTAGAAGATAATAATGCTATGTTAACTGCGTCTCATCGCACGATATTCTATCTATATTCGGCACAGTTGGAGCAGTGATTGAGCAATTGACTGCAGCGCTGCATCTCGCGGGTTCGATCCTTGTACGGAACAAATAATTGTGTATGTGAGTTTACATGTTTGTGAACGCAGCCACTTGTGTAGGGAAGCGTTAAAAAAATATACATAATAAAAGTAGAGTAGGTAACCCCCAATGAAGCGGTCTCTTACGTCAGGCCCGTGGCCCATTATCGGCTTGTCCCACATCCATCACGCGCCACACTCAGCCAAGCACCTGGGACACTCAACCCGTTTGCAAAACGCTGACTGCCGCCCAGCCGCCCCTTAAGCTCTTAGACAGCGATCACTAGGGGTGTGCTGTGGTATCGATAATATTATGTCGATGTTTGGAATCAAGGTTAAGAAACAATTACCAGTTAGATTTTATACTAATATTATAAAGGCGAAAGTTTGTGAGTGTGTGTGTATGTTTGTTTCTTCTTTGCGCTCGAACGGCTGAACGGATTTGGATGAAATTTAGCACACGGGTAGAACATGTCCTGCAACAGTAGGTAAATAGGATAACTTATCCCGGGAGTCCCTCGGAGATCCCTTGGAACAATTTTCTACTTTCATGCAGCCGAAGCCCAGCATCTAGTTGGTAGTAAAGTCTATGTCAATGCTCGAAACTCTTCAAGGTATACTTTAGACTTTTTTGGGGTAAATGAATAGTAATGCTTGCAAGTCTGCGGTTCAACCCAGCAGAGAGACCTGCTGAGATGTTGATATGACAAGTTGGGGCGATCAATAAAACGTTCGATGTTTACATTGAGGAGAACCAAACGACCTCAGAATTCCGATCCCGATTTCCGGCCACCGTAGGCGCGGGCTTGCGGACGGCGAGCAATGGGTAGCCCGCCGTCCGACCGTCCGGTAACCGTCCGGACCGAGCCCAAGTCGTCGACGGCGCGTATTGTTCCACGCGCGCCTCAGGGAGATGTCAGCAAAACGTAGGGGCCCAGCAGGGTCGAAGCCTACTAGGGCAATGGGTAGTGTGAAAACGAAACCCGGGGGGCCCTGGGACGAAGGCATCGAAGGAACAGGAGTAGGTTTTTAGTCAGTAAAAGTCTGACACTATCTCCCGCTCCACCTAAGGGCGGGATTGGTCATAAGATGATTTTCCCACCTAAAAAAAAAACTTACCTATTCATCAGTCACATTTCCGTGACTACTTTATTCTGAAAATGTATCACAAATGCACACCTTAAACAGGTAATTATCCCCTTCAAGAGTCGACACCATCCCCTCCCTATTCCCTACATCAAGTCGCTCTCAGTGCTCGTTTGACCTGAAACGTCGATACATCGACTGTCGAGCACGCGCCTCCACTCCACACCTTTTAGCGAGCATCTAGTTCTAGTGCACATTACTGGGTCACTGGGTTGGAGGGCAAGCCTGCCGCCTTCGATATAACTTTTTATATGACGGTGGAGAAAGTTGATCGTTGATCGATTGACCTTTGGTGGCGATGCACCTCCTTTTTATAATTTTTGCAGGCATCTAAGGTCGGACTGCTTTAAATGAGTCTGTATCAGAGATGTTCGGAACTTCCAATTGGTACCTTCGGTTCCAATTTTGAATCGGAACGTAGATACCATACTCGTATATCAGAGGTACAAGCAAGATCCTCGTTCCCTCCGTGCCTTTTAATTTAACAATTACATACTCCTTCAATTGTTGTTTTGTTTCGTAGTTGTCATGCTGTAAGATCGCAATTCATTTATACTTATCCGAGTTATTGATTATTTTTAGTACCTAGTGTTCCTTTTAACGCTACTGCCTCCGTCTTCGATTCCGGTCCTGACAAATTTTAAAAATCCGTTTCCTAATTCAGTTCCGATATAACCACTTCCGTAACATCCCTAGTCTGTATAAAATATTAGAGATACATAAGCGCTCTAAAGCCCGATTTCAGCCCGATTTTTTGATTTTAAATTATCACATAAGAAGGAGCATCCTAACGGACTGCAGGATTGTTTGAAAGAGTCACCGCGTCCTGAGATGCAAAGGGCAACTGAAAGAACACAGGTGGGTTTTAGACAGTGAAAGTCTGACTACGGCATCTTTTTCTAAAATTCCCGCGGCCCTAGCGGGCATCACCCTACTGGGCCCCTACGGTTATGCTGTCATGTCTTTGAGGCGCGCGGAACACTATGCGCCGTTGACGACTCGGGCTCGGTGCTTACCAGATCACCCTTCGACTCCAGGCGCCTGGGGCATCTCCTGTGGTAGCGGTTGAGGTGGGAGGAGGTGTTTTCGGTGGGAAAATCATCCAATGATATCCCCCACTCTTGGGAGGAGCGAGAGATAGTGTCAGACTTTTACTGACTGAAAACCCACTCCTGTTCCTTCATTGCCTTTCATACCAGGGCCGAGTCTTCCTTTCAGAATCAGACCCTTGGCCCCAGTAGGCTTCAACCCTGCTGGCCCCCTATGACTTGGGCTCAGTCCGGACGGTTACCGGACGGTCGGACGGCGAGCTACCCATTACTCGCCATCCGCAAGCCCGCGCCTCCGGAAATCGGGATCGTAATCCCGGCGGCTGGAGCGCGCGGACCATTGCCTCGCGCGTGCACGTGCGGCCTCCTCCTTTGCTAGCATTACTGCTTCGCAGAAGGAGGCGACCGCCTGCCACTCCTCGCTGCGGACCATGGCCTGTACCAAGGCCCGGCGCGAGAGATTGCTGCCGCCGATCACCCCCACGAGGACACGGCAGTGCTCTGCCCAGGCGGGGCACACCTCTACCGTATGCTTCACCGTGTCCTCCGGGCGGTCCAGACAATGGAGACACCCGGGCGTTTCTTCCGCACGAATCCGGTGCAGGAACCTCCCGAACTTACCTGCATGTCCGGTGAGGACCTGCGTCATGCGGAAGGTAAGGACGCCGTGTTGCCTTTCCAGCCACTCCTCAAAGAGGGGACTTACCGCCATAATTATGGCGTGCCCAGCGGTTGAGGTGTAAGGATGTCTATTCCCACACATTGCGGCCATCTCCTTCGCTAGCATTACTTACTACTTTACAGAAGGAGGCGACCGCTTCCCATTCCCTATCTCCACCACCCTGGACCATAGACTGGACCAAAGCCGGGTACGAGAGGACTTCACCGTCACAACCTGCCCCCTGAGTCGTTGTTATACGTAGCTATTTTTTTACTTGTCTTCATTTATGCCTAGGATCCGACTAGCAAGTCCAAGTAGTAGATTTTTATATTTTCCAATTATTGTACGGCCCATGATGCTGGGTACTTGGCATCAAACATCTTAACCAATAAGTATTGTAATTTCAAAATAATCAGAAAATAATAATCAAAAACTTGTACGTACCAATAGGTACTCCATATTGCATAACCATAGCAATCCATCACCCCGTCATTAAATCCATCAGCCTTCTAATCCAATATTAAACAACTATTCAAACAATACGCAGGTATAATAATAAATCTTCGCAATTGCCCCTGGATGTTACCCACTCAATATTTTAAACTACCAAATCAACTTGACCTTCGTCTGTTCAATTGTAGCCTTTGTTGTCAAGGGGTTAAGGTGCTATGATTAAAGGTGTTAAAGTAATGGGGCACAAAATGGCCGGTGGGTTTAGCCAGCAGACGGGAACACGGTAAGATATTAATCCGTCAGATCGTGATTAGATTCAGTGGCACGGAGTAATATATTCGAAGGTGTCAGCTTTAGTGACGGCGCGAGTCGATTGTTGTGTCGATTTTAATGCAGATTATCTAGGTGATAAATGATATTGTTTTATAATGAGTCGATAAATGACGAAGCTATCAAGTCTTCAGCTTGCAATGTACTTTGTGGGTAGGTACATGTCGATGAACTTCTCTTGGCAATTATTCGTTAAGTACTTTATCCATATTATGTACCGCGATCTCTATAAATGGCTAGGTAAATTGACGTCTATAAACTATGTACTTATTGGAGAATCAATTAGTATTATTTTACATTTATAATTATTATTATTGGCTAAACCTATTTATTTATAGTGAAATATAATTAATTAAATACACCAAACTAAGTATTACAAACTTATTTTAATTCATTAACGCTCAGGCGGTAGCCGGCGCCCGGAAGCCATTGTCTTACTATTGTGTCTCTAATTACGCACGTCAAAAGGTTAATTTAATTTAATTATTTCTTTTTTAATTATTATATAACGTAATTGAGAGAGCGTGGTGGCCGAGTGGTAACGGCCCCGACTTACGTATTGTTGGTCGCGGGTTCAAACCCAGCCAGGCGCATTACTTTGTGTAATTTATTTCATCACCACTGCTCTCAAAACGGTGAAGGAAAACATCGTGAGGAAACCGGCATGTCCTAGAACCAAAAATTCGAAGACATGTGACATCCACCAACCCGCACTGGGCCCGCGTGGTGGATTACGGCCCATTCCCTCTCCTAGAGAGAGGAGGCCTGAGTCCCAGCAGTGGGAACATTAAAAGGCTGAATATGTATATGTATGTATATAACGTAATCAGCCTTATAATGTTGCAGACCTCTCTAGGAGCAAGCATGAGCTGTAATTCACCACTCGGGCCCAGGGCGGGTTGGTTGATGTCATAATTATATCTTCTAATTTTTGCTTCTCGAACTTGAAGGTTTCCTCACGATGTTTTCTTTCACTGTTTGAGCGAAGTAGTGATGAAATAATTTACACAAAGTAAAGCGCTTGCCTATGGGTTTGAACCTACGGTGTATAACTCGTAAGTTGGGGTCGTTCGCGACGGGGCGCTGGGCCACTATTGCACACACTGCTTTTAATAATAGCAGGTATTTAATTTGCAAGATGCAACAAATACTAATGTTTGAAAAACAAGTCTTCTTAGCTTTGTTTGTCTTTCTAAACTGGTTTTTTACCTTTCAAATCGCAATAAAACCATCCTCCAAACAAATTCCAGACTAAAGTTTACGGCCACTCAATATTCATCGCAGAACTATAACTGTAAAACAGAGATCAATAATTGTCGATATTTCACCTCCCTGCACGTTGGGCGGTGTCGATAAGCGCGCGTGCCGCGGCAAGCGCCCGGCGTCTTAACGTGCACCTTCCCGCGTCGATAACTTACACAACACTAAAATAAACGGAGACGTTTTCTTTGCAGTTACGCTGGGCTTTCTTGTAGAACATTTTGAGGCAAAATGTATTGGAAAACATATGTACTATTTCACTTGGACTAGGTCTACCTTATTCGAGGCTCATGAGTTCTAAGTTTATAAAATTTAGAAAAAGACACAAAAATGCAAACAATCAAAACAAATATATTTAAAAGTAGACCGGGTAAAGGTCTACTAAAATATGAAATCGTAGCTAAATGGTCCAGTTAGGCCCGGCTACGTAAATGCTACGAAGAGCTACGCGATTACGCCTTGCTACGCAATGAATCCCTTGATTGGATAGCAATACTATGAAGAATTATTTCCTGCGTAAGCAAACTACAGTGACGACCATGATATTGTTAGGGGTTTTACTAATATTCTTATACAATAATAACACATAAGCCTTTATTGCTGTTTACTATAATTTACTATTCCACATGGGTTACTTGCGATCGGTTTTCAACAACAGCTTGTTCTTTGCCAAAGCCTCCTCCAAAGACCTTCAGCTATCTCTCTGTCTCTTGCAATTCTGATCCATTCTGGACCGACAACTCTTTTGAGGTCATCTTCCCAACGTTTAATTTGTCGACCTTTACTTCTCCTTGGCGTAGCACTTTGATATTATTTTAGTCTATTTTTCATTTTTCTCTCTCAGCATAATGGGCAGGACATAATTATGTCCTGCTCATTAATCTTATACGACCCTTCATACAGCTAAATCCATTTAAAGATAATATAACAGAACTTAATCCTCCAATCTGAAATCCATCAGTTCGTTAAACACCTTTCTCCAACTCCTCCGAACCAATCAAAGTATTGTAAAGTAACTCAATCATAGTCCATTTACCGTCACTCCGTCGCAACGTAATTACTAATAGGCACTCAACTCCGAACAGATTTAGCGGGAATTTAGCAGTCGCCAGGGCAGGCCCTAACTTCGGCATTGTCGCTTCCACTGGCGTAGCTAAAAAAGGGCTAGGTGGGGTAGTGCCCCGGGGCCCCCAAGCTCGCGGGCCCCCAAACCCTCATTAGCAAACCTCTTATTGAGCTACCGAGAAATTCTCCCACCTTCGAAATCTAAATAAAATTGGTCGAAAAACTAATCATGGCAACTCTTCATCATCATTTCAGCCGAAAGACGTCCACTGCTGGACATAGGCCTCCCCCAAGTGTCGCCACAATGAACGGTCCTGTGCGTCTCGCATCCATCGGACTCCCGCAACCGTTACCAAGTCATCGGACTCTTCTTAGTCAGTAAAATTCTGACACTCTTTGCCACTCCATCCAGAGCAAGAGAGGGTATTTGATGATTTCTCATGTAAAAAAGGGGCCCCAGTTTTTTTTTTGCCCCTGGGCCGCTAGTCCCCTAGCTACGCTACTGGTCGCTTCATTTTAAAGTTGGTTCGCAATCCGCTTTACTTGGAACGCCAAAATTAGTTGGAAATTAAAATAGCAACGTAGTACCTACACCTGTCTGAGCCGATTATGTGAATCGATGGAGTTTGTCAGGCTGCCGCAATTTTTGGTGCAGAGTTATAGAAAGTTTGTTGGCTTTGAATTTTAATTGCAGATTTGTTGTGGCTTGTTTTAATTATGATGGCTTAGGTTACGTGTTCTTTATATTAATATTATTACAATGTCCTTTGACATTGCTAAATCTTTTATATAAAAGGCTTCAGCACCGTAGACCACGTACGTAGGTACGCTCCGGTAGGTTATATAGAAGACCGAGGAATATTATAACCTGTCTCTCTTTCTGCCTGAGAAAGCTTTTGATTCGATCGAGACTTGGGCTGTACTGCAATCTCTAAACCAAACTCAGATAAAGATAAGACAAATAAAACAAAGATAATTAACATACAATTTTTACTAAAATTTTTCATTGAAAAAGATGGCTCTAAGTCAACAGAGGTGAGGTTAACAAATTTATACACTTCCTCCTCCTCGTCATTAATGCAGGAAGAAATTTTTCTATGCTATATTTCTGATAGTGTCATAAAGAAAAATCTGCTCTTTAAAATTAATCTCGGGATTAGAAGCATATCCAC
Source organism: Mythimna impura (assembly GCA_905147345.3). NCBI lineage: Eukaryota > Metazoa > Arthropoda > Insecta > Lepidoptera > Noctuidae > Mythimna > Mythimna impura. Next base: position 31,003,307 of record LR990344.1, read on the forward strand.
TTTATTATCTCGCTGTATGAAATCAGTGTAAGTACTTATATAACTCTACCTAATTCCGACGTCTTATTCTATTTGAAATATCTATAATCTATCGTGCACAACTACCACAGTGTTGTCTTTTTTAACCCAAAGCTTGACTGGTAGAGAATGCGTTGTTGCATTAAGTCCGCCTATGTACCACTACTGTACATGCAGTTAAAATAAATAACAACAACACATTTACTATAATTACCTCTATGTTATATGGTATCTAATAATTACCGTCGTACCTCCCACGTAGCTGTCTTTAATCACTAATCAGTGAGATGACAGGGTGGCATGATTATAGGGCTGCTTTGATTTGGCATTGTGTCTCAGACACACCTTGTGATTTGGCAGAATTGCCAGTGTGATCCTGAGAGTACATTCTATTCATCGTTTGATTTGTGTAGTGTACCTATTTATTTATTGAGGGAATAAATAGTCGTCGAAGCTAATTTAATATGCCAATGGGTAAAATACCCATGAGGTCGCTTTATTTGCCGTATTTCATTTGTTGGTATACGTTCACACTTATAAAAACTATTGATTTCTTATCAACCGGACCCTCATTATCATCATTATTTCGCCATACCGATAGGTACTATGAAATGTCTCGCATACAGCGGATTCCAGCAATCCTCACCAAGTCATCAGTCCACCTTGTGGGAGGCCTTCCAACGCTGCGTCTTCCGGTGCACGGTTGAGGCTCTAGAACCTCTCGGCCCCATTGACCATCTGTTCTGCTAGCAATGTGCCCAACCCACTACCAATTAAGTTTACCGTATCAGAAGTGCATAATTATATGTAGTGTCTAAGTGTGTACTAATTTTAACCTAATTAGGTACCTAATTTTATCTAGCGAAATTAGTCGATCCCAAACGCAATAAAAAGACTCAAAGATGGGTGCAATGTAAAGTAGCAAAGCATTCCACATGTACATACTTATTTGTGTACTCACTTTAACTTCTCTAACTTCCGAGCCTACCCTAAAATGGGCAATGGCAACCCGTCTTAAAAAGGGCAACCATCCCTCTTAAACGTCCCTCGGAGGGCCGTGTTCAGGTGTCACGGTGAGTCACGTCAGGTGTCGTAAACACGCTGCAATCAGTTTTTATCGTCATCACGCCCCCGAGACAGGAAGGGTTACATGGAAGAGTTCGCGGAGCTTCCGAAGTAAATGTTTGTGGACATACGATACGTTTGTAAACGATACTGTGTGTTGGGGAATTGGTTACGTAAGTTTTTTTGTTATAGTAAGGTACTGATGGAGTACTTTTTAGGGTACCGTACGTCAAAAGGAAAAAACGGAACCCTTATAGGATCACTTTGTTGTCCGTCCGTCTGTCTGTCTGACTGTCATTACCCTTTATCTCGGAAACGCGTAGACGTATCGAGTTGAAATTAAAACCATATACTCAAGTCTGCAGTCCATTGAAGCTGTGAAAAAATCAAACTTCTGAGTTAAAGAAAAAAAAGATACGGCCGTTTATGTTGCAAAAAAGGTGTATGTCGAAATAGACTCTCATGGGATTCAAAATTCATAGGGTAGTTCCCGTTGACCTAGAATCCTGAAATTTGGCATGAAGCAAGGTGTCATAGCACAAGTATAGGAAAAAAACTGAAAACTGCCAATTTTCATAGGTAAGTTGGTACGGAATCGTCAGAGCGCGAGTCCGACTCACACTTGCCCGGTTTTTGTCACACAACGCCATCTAGTCCCAAACTAAGCAGAGCTTGCGCTATGAGTACTAAACATCTGATGAACATACTTATATGCTACCTTTCTACCATGGGACAACCCGACGTACAACGAGTATCCACCCTTACGTTGTTGAAACCTCTCTGGTCTGGACTAAGCGCTTCGTCGTTTATACCGCGTACATCGAAGGACTGAAACAATTTGCCTGCTATGGTCTTCCAGTCCGATTATAAATTGGATGTCTTCAAGGCTAGACTGAATAGGCTCCTCATAAACTAAACCATCGACGATTGCATTACTGCTTACCATCAGGTGGGATCGCAGCCAAGCACTAGTGTATATTATTACGAAAAAAAAAACCAATTGCTTACATATTATTATAGACAAATTACACCCAGACACAGAACAAATGATCGTGCTCATCACACAAACATTTGTCTTGGGTAGGAATAGAGACCACGACCTCCGGCATAGCAGTTGGGGCCGCTTACCAATACACTAACAGGCCAGTAAAAAGAAATACTGGGTTTGATTTGTCACAGAGATACTGTCAGGTTGTAGCCTGATCAAATGGAAATCTTTCTGTAGGTCATTAGTTAGTGTACTATCTTATTCACCGAAACTATCTGTATTACCCGGATTAGGCGAGGTTAGTTTTCAAGCTAGGATATAAAGATTTTGCTAGTAAGCTAGAAAAGCCTATCTCTGGCTCCGTGTACACAGAATTATCATCATTTTTGCGTAATTGTTAAGAGTTACCGTTACACTGGAACGCAAAGGCAATTGTGGGTTTTATTTATTTATTTAAAAATAGGAAAAGCAACAGCTATATCAAATGTATAACAATTTTAGGTATATGAAACATTGAGCTAATTACAGATTCTCATGGGTAGAAACAGAAAAAGTAGAAGAAAACTTAGGATCACTAATAAGCACGAGGAAAAGGTAGTATAATAAAATCATCATCATCATCATTTCAGCCAAAGGACGTCCATTGTTGGACATAGGCCCGTCCAAAGCGTCGCCACAACGACCGATCCTGTGCGTCTCGCATCTACCACATTTTCACGACTCTCAAAGTCAAACTCAAATGTTTTTATTTCACACAGGCCTACATGGGCACTTATATAACGTCAGAAGCTAGTGCACGGTTCCAAATTGGTCGTTTCCTATGGAGAAGAACCGGCAAGAAACTCCATGGTTACTCTTTTAAAAAAGTGGTTGTTTACAATATTTTCATATTACAGTATTAATAGATATTATGTAAGAACAGTGTAGACCACTCAATATTGTACCCAAAAGCACAATAAAAATACTCTCACCAGGTCGTCGGTCCACCTTTTGGGAGGCCTTCCAACGCTGCGTTTTCTGGTACGCGGTCGCCACTCTAGAACCTTTCGGCCCCATCGACCATCCGTTCTACGAGCCCTGTCCACTGTCAATTTAGTTTGGCGATTCTTCGAGCTATGTCGGTAACCTTGGTTCTCCTGCGGATATCTTCATTCCTGATGCGATCAAATCTCAAAGACCCCTCTTTACTACTCACTTACCGCCATAATTGTACTATGTATGCACTATGCACTATGTGCAGAATAGGTTTTATATTTATCTGATATATCCTCTCGCACGTGCATTATGTAGCTATCTTTTAGGGTGTTATTAATATCGTGCGGTTTTAATCAAGCATGCGAGATTGCCCCGCACGCGTAACCCCCGCAAATGTCCTTTTCATACAAGTATTTATTGTAACACGTGGAATACGCACGCGGGACGCGGGTTTTATCCCGGACAGCATTGTCGCATACTGCGTGAACTTATCTGCATGCGGGGCAATTCCGCACGGGTGATGAAATTCGCACGTTATTAAAAACACCCTTAGACATAGTTATTGTTACGATTCTTACGAAGAAAATAAAATTATTATTATTATATTATTATTGTGTATCCGTTTACTTAATTTTTGTAAATCATACAATTCCTACCACCCCTACCTCATAAATTATTTTTACAAGTGATTCAAACGCAATAAGTGCGCATCTCGGCGACATAATCTGAACTTCTTCACAATCGCTAAGTCCCCTCAACATCTAATAAAGTTACTTAAAAAATTCTCCCGTCACGCTATTATCTGCACAAACTCTTAAAAACAGATTAGCACACTCGAAGGGGTCCGCAATGATCTTGTCGTAAAATCCTATCTGTCTCAGTTCCACATAAAAAGATTTTCGCAACAAAAGGTGCCACTTTTTATCCGAAAAGAGCACCTGCTTCGCTCGAAACTTGCCGAAACTTCGCCGAAAGTTTACCGAAAGTTCGGTAGAACTTCGCACCGGATGTTGTTATCGGCCGGAAGCGCTTTAGGCGACTTCCTGTTTTGACGAACGTAAAAACTGGAGGATTTCTTCTTAGTCTTAAAAAAGTTGTTAAGTGATTTTTTTATTAATTTATGGCAGGTTGCAAAATACTCTAAAGAATTTGATGAAGGTTAGCAGTAAATTCATAGTGAAAAAAAAAAACAAATCTTGAAAACTATGGAAGCCTTAAAACGAATAATCTACCTAACTAAACTTGTTCAAACTGTATTAAGTATAAGCATAATCAGCCTTATAATGTTTCCACTATTGGGACTCAGGCCTCCTCTCTCGGAGAGGGAATGGGCCGTAATCCACCACACGGGACCAATGGGGGCTGGTGGATGACACATGTGCATGGTGCATTAAGTAATTTAATATAAACATTTAAAAAACAAATATTTTCTCTGCCACAAAGGTGTCTTACAAACTAACATTAGTTAAGTAGTTACAAATTATTCTATGTAGGGGACTGGTACCTTTCTGCACTAGGAAATCTGTCACACAGATTCCCAGGCCCTCCCCACAAACAGTGTATTTATATTAAGTTACCCTTTTATGAGTGCCTACCTCGGTTAAAGAATTAACAGCTATACACTGTTTTGAAATACAAAAGTACCTATCAACTCAATTCCTCATCAACGATTGCATCACTGCTTACCATCAGGGATCCCAGTCAATAATAATAATAATAACATTTATTTTTCAGACCACAGTTAATCCAGTGTTAGTAAAAAACTTAAAATTAATGTTAGTATCTTTAAAAAAATAATAATTATGATGCCCTGCAATCGAACCTCACCCTATCCACGCAGTAGGTATATAATAAATACTCATACAGTCAAGCTATAGTTTATATTATTATACAAAAAATAAGTCCTGTATCAGATCATGTGTCAAGTTTTACAAAACAGTCTTTGCTTCCCTAGAAGAAAAAGACCCCTACAATTACGTTTAATACAGTGCGACACAAAAAACTCGTAAAACACAAGTTTCACCGCCGCCGGCAAGCACACCTCAGTTGAGAGAGTTTTGAAAAATGGCCGCCGCCCTGACTGACGGCTCCGGCAGATAAAAGTTTTGAGCCATTTCCTATTCCTTTCCAGGGAGATGAATAGGTGATGTAATTGCGTACGAAAACTTAGTGTTATGCTGGAAAAAAGATGAAGGAATTATTTAGTGAATTTTTGCAGAGTAAATTGAGTATCCTTGTGGTAGAGATAAGTTTAACCGGAGTCTGAACTCTCCGTTTCCCTCAAACGTGTGTCCACTACTGGGGTAACGCATTGAGTGGTGAGGATTTTTAAAAATGTTGCAAAATCTAAATATTTACCAATTTCGATTTCTTATCTAATTTGTCTGCATCGCAGATAAGTTTACTTCGATGTACCTATTTTGTTATATAAGGGATATGAACAGAAAACCCATAAATAAATGTGTTGTATTTTGAGGGTTTTTTTTTTAGGTGGGAGAATCATTTAATGACAAGTTCCGCTCTTGGGTGGAGCGAGAGATAGTGTCAGACTTTTACTGACTAAAAACCCACTCCGAGGGTGGGATATCATGAAATAAATTTTCCCACTTTCTAGAGAAGTACCCGGCTTTTACTGACTAAAATACACCGGTGATCCTTCAGTTACCCTTTGTGTTCCACGGCCACGGGGAATCTTCCGAATTACTATCCTGCAACCCGTGCAAGTGCATGATCAATGAGCTCACGTTAATAATAAATAATTAACTGATGGCGTACCTATCCAAACAGCTTTCCTATTGTAAAAGCACGTTTGAACGACAATATTTATCCAAAAATTCTTGAGTGCTACGAACCTAATATAGGCAGTACAGTCTACTCAATAAAGAACTACACATACTTCCACCACGAGATACATACCTTCGCTTTTCACAAAAATATGCACAAACTTCCAATTTTTCTTGACCCAAAAAAAATCTAAACAAGTGGGGGTCGAATACGCGTATTCAGCGCCAACATAACAATTTTCATGAACACCCCGTGGTTATAAAAAGCCGACAATATCATGAGCAAGTGAGGTGGTGTAATTAATGGGCCCTCTCTGCCCACCCCTCCCCCCTCCACACCGACAAGGTGCCGACCGGGGAAAACACTTTTAAAAACTTTGCCACCCGCAAATTATTAATAGGTTTCTACGTAGACACGGCTAGGATTACCTTTAGAAAGTTATCGATATTATTTTACTTGAGCTTAGGTCGGAGAGGAAAGCGAAAGAAAAGAGGGATTGATTGTGTGAAGAGTGATAATAAAAAAAGGGAGTTAGTGATGGCATGACGAAGGACAGGACAGAATGGAAGAAAAAAACGTGTTGCGGTACAGAGATGATGATGAGGTAAGATCGGAATTTTGCTTCATTCATAATGTGTGTGATTCTAAAAAGTTGTAAGTAAGAAACGGAAAAACTAGACAGACTTGATTAAAATTTAAATAGTTGTCCTGGGCCTAACACGTTTTCTTAACAGTATATATAACGACAAGCAATAATGGCCTACCCCAATCTAGTTTGTCATTAATATCTTAGGAAAGGCCTTGGAAAAACCTGTCAAAGTGTCATGTGAATTGTATTACTACTGTTATGACATAAATATTGATAGAAAAGAATTACTGTTTTAAGTATTTTTATTAGTTGTAAAATATTTTATCGATATATCGACATCTCAACGTCAAATTCCCCCATCCCTTCACAAGTAACACCTTGCAATGATGTAAAAATTAAGAAAGAGAGATTTTTAAGAGTGCGCCGGCGTCGGCCGAGTTAGTGACGCCACATTAATTCGGTGTCGATTACTTGCGAGTTGCGATTCGGCTCGGAGCTGATAAAAAATCGCCCTTACCTGAAACTAAGCGGTGACTGACGGGACTTTGTCGTTAGTTTGACGGCCTAGGCTGAGAGGGTTCGAAGACATTTTTAATAGATGAAAAGTGATATTATGTGAGTTTTATTGGTAGTAAATGTTTTAGTATTATTTGAAAACTAATGAAGATAAAAATGACATCCTAGATAGCAAAGAATCGTCCTCCATTGACTCATACACGACATCAGGAAGATTCGTAAATCAATTTTATACAACTTCAAAACCCTCTAGAGCTAGGTTATCGTGAAAGGCAAAGGGTAACTGAAGGAACAGGTGTGTTTTAGTCAGTTAAAGTCAGACACTCCCTCTCGCTCCACCCAGAGCGGAAGAAGTTATTCGATGACGTCCTTAAAAAAATGCATCTTCATGAGCCTTTATGAAGTACCCAGTCATAGGTCTTCTGGTAGTCTATCCAACATGTCTACACATCGTTTCGGGAAATAAATAAAATTACTAAATTAAAAACCAATTATGACCCCAGATAACTCTGGTGTGGGATATAGAAATTCAGTCCACCATCTTTGAGACAATTAACCTTTTGAGTGCGTAATTAGAGACACAATAGTAAGACAATGGCGCGTGAACGCCGGCGTTAATGTGGGGATCAACAGCTTACACATTGTATTGATAAATGTAGCAGTGAGTCGGTTAAAATAAATAAAAAACTGGGCAAGTGCGAGTCGGACTCGCGCACTGAGGTTTCCGTACAACCTAACCTACGTATGGAATTTCAAAGATTTTTCCGAATTCCAAATTTTTTTTTTGTGACGTAACAACAAATTTAAAGTTTTCAGATTTATTCCTATATCTGTACTATAATACCATGCTTTATGCCAAATTTCAGGATTCTGGGTCAACAGGAACTACCCTTTGAATTTTGATTTCCTTGAGACTGTCGAAATATACGTTTTTTGCGACATAAACGACCGTATATATTTTTTTCGATAACTTAGATGTTTGATTTTTTCACAGCATCAAGGGACCGTAGACTTGACTATATGGTTTTAATTTCAACTCGATACCGTTACGCGTTCCCGAGATAAAGGGTCTTGACAGATAGACGGACGGACAACAAAGTGATCCTATATGGGTTCCATTTTTTCCTTTTGAGGTGCGGAACCCTAAAAAAGAGTTTTTTTTTTCTACTAAAATGGGGTACTCGCCAACTGTCCATACTATGATGTCGTTCGATGTTTCAATCGTCTTCTTATTCAATATTTAATCTAAACAGTGGCAACAAAAGCCAGTAATTCATAGGACCTAGAGTCCTAGACAAAGTCTTTGCTAAAATGTGCGAGGAGGAAACGGTCGACAAATCAGTGTCGTTTACCGTTGAGCGCGTTTTCAATTTGTGCCGTCTCACCGTAAGTGCTGGCGGGATGTGTGTGCACTGTGTCACCAGCCATGGAGCTGCGAAAATAAATATAGAGGCTTTATTGCTGGCGGACTGGAGAAGGCATGTTGAACTTGGTGCGCATGAATAATTTGCTATTCTATGATTCTAAGGCGTCTAACTATACTATAAGTTGCTATTTCTTATTATACTACCTAGGTATATCTTACAGTAAATAAATATCGACTGATAAGCTAGAAAGGGAGTGACTATATTTTTCTTTGAGGTGAGTATTTGTCTAATGACTTCTCCCGCTCTCGAGTAGAGCGGGATAAGAGTGTCAGACTTTTCGGTTTAAAGATATTAATTCCCTTAAAGAACACAAATAGTTCAGTTCTTAAATATGAGATTACAAACATATGCAGTTATTATAAAGCACATCGTGACTCCGTGAGTCGATTTAGATAGAAAATAACGAAAATTACACATATAGTATTAGTAGGGTTCTAAAGAATTTAAGTAGGTACACATGCTTTGTTATAAAATTTTAAACACATAAACTTTTAATAATTTTTTTAAAGATATTTGTACTTTTTACATTAATCATATCATCTGGTAATTTATTATATAACACCGCTCCCTCGTATAAAATATTTTTCTTCCCGTAATTGGTTCTGACTTTTACTGACCAAACCCACTTTGTTCCTTCAGTTACCCTTTGGGTTCTAAGACCACGGGTTTCCCTTTCAGAAGTCAAACCATGGCTCCAGTAGGCTTCGACCCTGCTGAGCCCTTACGGTTTTATTGACATCTCTTTGAGGCGCGCGTGGAACACTACGCGCCGTCGACGACTTGGGCTCGGGGGTGAGTGGTGGAGGTAGCTACTGAGAAGATGACTAATGCAGAAGTATTGCAGAAGACATATTCCACAAAACCCAATTAAATTACGATAACAGCAAGAAAATGGACCTATAAAACAAAGTCGCTTTCTGCGTCTGTTTATTAGTTTTTATCCCCTAACTCCCTTTAAACCAGATAACGGAATTTAATGCGGTTTTAAATCATAGACAGAGAAATAGGTAAACAAGAAAGATGTATATAACTTACACCAGTATGAAGCCGGGGAGTGTTACTAGTTAAATGTTAACTTCTTCAGCGAAGTAGCGTTTCTGTTACCCTTCAAACCAAAATGCAGGGCTCTCCAAGGGTTTTATGTGGAAAACCTCAAAGCAATACAATAAACTAACGTTATAATGGCATATACATTATTTTTGCGAAAATTAAATGAAAAAAAAAATGCGAAACCTGAATATAGTTTGTTCAGTATCAGTAACTGAATGACTGGATGGCCGTTGGGGCCAAAAGGTTCTGGAATGGCGACCACGTACCGGAAGACGTAGCGTTGGAAGGCCTCCTACAAGGTGGACTGATGACTTGGTAACGGTTGCGGGAGTCCGATGGATGCGAGACGCACAGGATCGTTCATTGTGGCGACACTTGGGGGAGGCCTATGTCCAGCAGTGGACGTCTTTTGGCTGAAATGATGATGATGATGATGAACTGAATGGATTCCAATAGTTTTTACACCATGTTATATTTTTTCGCAAAAATATTTAAAAAGGTCACAAGTTGGACACCACCGACACTAAGTACAACACAGGTCACAGCAGCTCATAGCGGGTATTACGCGCCAGCAAACAGCTGGGTGCGAGTGCAAAACAACCCCTCAGTCGCCTGGATGGCCCGGTGACTATGTATTTTTGCTGACATTTCCAAGATACAATTATTAAATTTTGTACATAGATTCTTTACATAAAAATACTAGACGCGTGTTTCGAGTTTAAAACTAATGTTGTATATTCAATAGTTTGAGTGTGAACAAATGTAATGTAGCGAACTCATTTATTTTTATTCTATTTTTTTTTATTCGTAGGCTTGCGCTTGACCACTATCTCACCTGATGGAAAGCGATGATGTGGTCGACAATGGAGCACGCTTGCCTAGAAGTAACATATTCACTCTTGATTTAAAGGCTCATAGGTAGTAGCTATCAGGAAACACAGACTCCAGCAGGGAATTCCACTTCGCACGATGGATCGGTTGAAATTAAAGCGACATACGGTGAGTATCCACCCTTCCGTTGTTGAAACCTCTATGGTCCGGACTAAGCTATTGTGGATAAAGTGTGCAGCCGAATCTGCATTTCGTGTCTCGACTTCGAGTTGAGTGATTAGCCCATTGAAATATGGTGCACGGAGTAGCCCTTGTGGCAATGAATACGGCGTTCCGGTAAGGCCTTGAGCCTAATGTGAAAGGTTCTAGTGACCAGTTGAAGAGTTTCCAGTAAGACGGTACTCATGTAACACGGAGGTCCGGACTAAGCGTTTCGCCTCCTCGATACTGTTTATATCGAAGGACTGGAACAATTTGCCTGCTGCGGTCTTCCCGTCCGATCATAATTTAGGTGTCTTCAAGGCTAGAATGAATAGGGTCCTAATAATCTAGTGTGCTTCACCATCAACGATTGCATCACTGCTTACCATCAAGTGGGATCGCAGTCAAGCACTAGTTTATATTATTAGAAAAAGAAGCTCATATACCACATCCACGTTTCCATCGTCAGTGGCGAGTGCATCTGCCGTGAGCTACATACACTAATGATAATTTATTTGTTCGCGTTGTCTACTGCGCAGCTCAGGAATCCACTGCACATTGGAAACGAAAACTTTCAACACTATTTATTTGGAGCAATGCTAGCTGGAATGTTGATTGGGAGCGAAAGAAAAATGCAGCATCCGAGTTCCTCTCTACATTTTCATTTGTGCCTCATGTGGATAGCAATAACAAACACATGAAATTATTACCTATACGTATTGCTATTCGATATTGTAAAATTCCACGATGCACAGTATAGTACCATAATCAACCTTATAATGTTCCCACTGCTGGGATTTAGGCCTTCACTGTAGGACCAGTACGGGTTGGTGGATGTCACATAGGTCCTATCTTTGAATCTTTGGTTATAGGACATGTCTCGTGATATCTTCCTTCACCGGTGTGAGAGCAGTGGTGACGGAGTAAATTACACAAACTAAAGTGCCTGCCTGGGTTTGCCTTGTGAGTCGGGGCCTCCACTAGGCTACATCTATGTAATTTTTTCACTCTATCTTTTGTTATGAGGATACGATGTTTGAAACCTGTAGGTACATAACCGCATTTATAAATGCTTCTGAGTAAAATTGCCCTGCAGCCTATTACCCACATGATAAGTTCTAGTTTCTGCTGAAAATCGATCTAATTCCACCTCACTGCAGCAATAAACTCCAAGTAAAAAGCTCACGCTCTCAGAATCTGATCGTCAATAACTTAATATAAAGTATAAAGGTGAATAGCAGTTTGATACTGTCGTAAAAGGGCCGCAGTCATCTTGCGATCGCGTAAACCTCTCACGAGAGGGCGCTCAAATAATCCCGACAATAAAGAAAAATTCCAGCCCTCTTTATGAAGAGGTAAGTCCTTGGCAAATTGTGCATTATGGGTGTCGTGGAGTCGCTCTTCGATGTTATAATTTTTTGCTTGTGATTGTGAATAGGGCTTTCAATTTTTTATATTTGGAATTCAAAATTGGCTTTATAACTCCTGTTGTTAGATGCTCGTTGTTGTACAAAGCCATTTGAGAGGAAAACTTGCCAAATGGTGGACGGAATATTTTTAAGGGTCAGTTCTCCAATCGGAAATTCTAAAAGACATACAGTCTGTATTTCTTGGTTTCTCAAAAAGAATCGCTTTAAGAGAAACTAAAGCACTGTGTACTATTGAGGTACTTGCCTACTCTCCAACTGCTACTACTGACTACCTATTTATACACTAATATAATGTGATGCAAGCAATTGTGCTTGGATTTAATTTTGAGGGAGAGGCAGGCCAAAGAAAAGATGGATGGACTGTGTGACGAGTGATATGAAAGAAAAGTTGTAGCGTGACGGTTGACAGGGCAGAATGGAAGAAAAAAAACGTGTTCGCCGACCGCAAATAACATGGCAACGCCGACTCCGTGGGTGCTCGGGGGTTCGAGCACCCATTAGAAATAAACAGTGGGTACCGAGCACCCCTGAGAATTGACATCAAGAAACACGGTTACGTAAAAATTATAATATTTCTTTATACTAAAAACTAATTTCATTTTTATATAATGGAATCATTAAGTGCGCCGTATACATATAAGTAGGCGATTTATTTATTTGTCGGTCTATCAGTATTATTTTCTCTTCTCACACTTCGCCACTTTTTTGAGTCCATCAAATGAGCATGAGCATCCATGAGGCTTTCTAAAAGCCGATAACTGTAACTGTAATATGGGACAAGGGCAGGAAGGTGATTATGCTTGCATATTATTTTGACAGCAAAAAATATTATAGGAATCCTCTCCACAGCCTCCGCTGTCCATCTGTAAGTAGCAGAATGTAAGAGACGAGCATCGTGCAGGTAAGCGACGGTATAAGTGGATTGCTCTTCTGCTTTACATACAAATATTTTGTGCAAATGGACGCACCAGCCACTATGTTATGACGGAGACAGTAAGAGCCAAGATTTATGATCATGGCTGTTTTATTTCTAGAAGACAATGAGTCTGGTATTCAGAGTGGGCGGACTGAGTGGGTATTCTTGTTTTTGGTGATTACGAAAGTAAAGTCAGCTACCTAGATCTATCTATTAATTATATGACAGGTAAGCAGAGGGACTTCGAATCTTTTGGTCACAGCTTATCAGATTGGAAATGATCTGTACCCCAATTACGTAAAATCATTTTGTATTACCCGAAGGATTTTGAAGGAGATTAGTAACAGTCCATTACTTCACATAGTTATATGAAAATATCCTCTTGAAAACGCAATGAGTGTTGGTGAGTTAAATAATTAAATTATTGCCAATGATTGTGTTGATGTGCGATAAAAGCGCATAGTGAAGATTCCATAGTATACAGCGGTTAAAGTCTTTGGAAATGGCTATGCTCGGAGTTTCCTTGCGTGATAGCATCAAGAATGAAAATATCTGCAGGAGAACCAAGGTCATAGGAGAGGACATAGCCCGAAGAGTCGCCAAACTTAAGTGGTAGTGGGAAGGGCACATTGTTAGCAGAATATTTAGTCATTGGGGCCGAAAGGTCCTGGAGTGGCGACCGAGTACCGGAAGACGCAGCGTTGAAAGGCTTCCTAAAAGGTGGAACGATGACCTGGTGAGGATCGCAGGACTTTGATGGATGCAAGACGAACAGGACCGTTCGTTATGGCGACACATAGGGGAGGCCTAAGTCCTATAGTGGACGTCTTTCGGCTGAAATCATGATGAAAGTCTCTGGACCTCATAATTATAATCATTTATTTGTCAGAACATGGTAGGTATGTACATTACATGGTCCACATGGGCATTCAAATATTAATAAGGCTCCATTGAGATAAATATTTTAGTTTAAATTAAGGATTACCGTCAAAATAAAATCATATACTCGTAAATAATAATTGAATTAAGATGTCAAAGTATCATTTAAGCAGTCATTTAAATTATAGTAGTAACTATTTATTACATAAATTACTTTAAATTTCAAAAATTTTATTATGTGAAAAGATCGACTCACATAGTATTAATTTAGAATTTTAATCAAATTAGGTACCTAACTATGTAGGTATGATTTTGAAGTAGCAGAAATCCTTAAACGATATATTTTTGTTAAAGTTTCAGAAGCAATAAGTCTTGTGGAAATAAAAACTTCAGCATACACCAAGGTGTGTAATAGGTAAGTCAACGTAATCCTGACAGATGACGGAGCACAGGAGCAGACTCCGAGAACATCTTCATGCCATTCATCATCTCTTGATTATACTCTACTTGATTGATTGTTGGATTTCAATATCATACACATTGAGTTTCCATCCAGTGGGGCATAACAGTTATTTAAAATATTTGAAATAGATGTGAACAGATTTCAGGTGTTGGAAAATGGTACTACCTAACTTTATTAGTTAGAGATATCATAAATAATTAAGTTAAAAACAATTATTCATATTCGTATACTTTATTGTATACACTTTTTTAATAAAATAATACAAATTGGACAGCTGATTTACACAGGCAAGCATAATTCACAATTGGGTTTTCTTACAGCAAACCTTTTTACAAAACATACATTTATTAGTATATGTATTTAAAAATAGTACACCACGAACTACCTGCGTATCTTTTTTCTCCTTCTCTGTCAAATCCATCAAAATGTTGTCTGTAAAAAATCGCTTTTAGCGATAAGACCGCCCATTGTGACACCCTATTAATTCTAAGTTCCTAATGTAATTTGTATTTTTGGTGTACAATAAAGAATATATCTGTCTATCTATCAAACCTTATTTATTTATTTATTTATTTAAGCTTCATGTACAATAGTGGTACATAGGCGGACTTAATGCAACAAGGCATTCTCTACCAGTCAACCTTTGGGTTAAAAAGACAATACTGTGGTAGGTTAATAACTGAGCTGGCTTATATAAATGAGGGAGAAATTTTGCACTTGAGGATACACACACATTAATTAAATCATACTTAAAAATAAAGGGATTATTAAAAAGATTATTCTACAGAAACAGATGGAGGAATATCATAAAAGTTAAAGTGATGAGAAGAGCAGTGATGGCCGAGTGGTAACGGCCCCGACTTACGTGTTGTAGGTCGCGGATTCAAACCCAGCCAGGCGCATTACTTTGTGTAATTTATTTCATCACCACTGCTCTCAAAACGGTGAAGGAAAACATTGCGAGGAAACCGGAATGTGCTCATGTTCTAGAACCAAAAATTTGAAAACATGTGATATTCACCAATCCGCACTGGGATACCAAGCCCCGCGTGATGGATTACAGCCCATTCCCTCTGCTATAGAAAGGAGGCCTGTATCCCAGCAGTGGGAACATTAAAAGGCTGATTATGCTAAAGTGATGAGGCAGGGAGGTCACGACCCTCAGCATTGAGGAATACGGCGCAAGGAGGAGGATTCTACATGTTTATAATGTTCATTATATGTTAAAAGAAGGTAAGTTCAGTATAAATCGTGTGGACCGTAGTTATAAGCCACCGAACGTCAAGCCACGTCTTGATCTTACAAAACCGAAGCCCCTAATTTTATTCTCAAACATAAACGTTCTACGACCTCCAATAGTCCCACAATCTCAAGCCCACACGTATTTACCTGGCGTTACCCTGGCTCTACCCTGGCATTACCCTGGCACTACCCTGGCTACCCTGCCACTGCCACAATGATCCCATAAACGCTTTCAAGTTTAATAAGATTAGTTTAAACCGTTCGTCTGGCCGATCCTTGGACGTGTCTTGGTACAAACGACGAGATAAAAGCGGAAAATTGAAAAGAAAAGGCCGGTATTTCATCTATTATTTCTCGAACCAAGTCAAAAACTAGCTGACATCAGCTACGGTCTGTTTCTTCAGTAGTTGTCTGACATAATGTTCGCTACATAATGGATAAAAAAAATGCTATTATGGAACAGGCTCTCTCTAATATTCACTGCCTTTTTTCTTGAAGTGGGAAGTAATCAAATAACTTTTCTCGCTCTGGGTGTAACGAGAGTGTATGTCAGACTTTTAGGGTCGCCGACCGGTCACCACAATACGCCGCGACCATAGTTCTCATACATTTTTACACACATACATTGATTTACGATCCGTGTGCGGCGACCCTAACTCACTAAAACCCACATGTGTTTCTTCAGTAGTCCTTTGCAATTATTTTATTTGGTCTGATCTTGCCCTTTGGAATCTAGGGCCGTGGTAACTCTTTGTAAATTTCTTCAACCCGTGGCGCACTGCTTGTTTCAGCTAAAGTGCCTGACATTGGCTTCTGAAAGTGTGCGTCATTGCTAAAATAATGGTGACACGTTATTTTCTAGACTTGGGTTTTCACACACTAGTGTGATTTTTGGTGTTTTTTTTTAAATTATATTATTATTGATGGGCTTGCGTTTGACTACTATCTCACCTGATGGTAAACAATGATGTGGTTGACGGTAGAGTATGCCTTGAAGTAATCTATTCATTCTTGAATTAAAGATCCCAAGGTTATAGCTATCAATATAGACAACGGCAGGGAATTTCACTCCTTAGCTCCCTAGTTTCCGCTATCGTCTACACGTTAGGGCACGAGTTTAAGGTGTGCGCACACTGGAGGCGGCGCGCGGCGGCTGAGATTAGCCGCAGTTACTATGAGACGACTTTATTAGCGCCGCCACTTACAGACGATCTGGGGTGAACGGTGAGCTTCTCCACTTAATACGACAGCCCGCATAACATTGATTCTTAACAGTTAAGGAGAATCTTTTATTTTATTTAGTTGTTTTTAAGTTGTAAGTAGTCTTTACGTATAATTTTGCAGGGTTAAAAGGTCGCGTTTTTATTAAAATGGTACATCTTACCATTAAAACTATCACCATAGTTGTCTAATTTAGAGAGTTAGACAGTTGGACAGATGGTTTTAATGAGTATAATTGTGTAAATACATACATGTCATTACCGCTAATATAATTTTTATTACCGTAAGTACCATCCGATGCTGAACTGCAAATAGCAATAAACGTATAACAATTTGAATTTCGCGGGCTACCCTGGACCACTCACTTGAAGGCGAAAGCTACTAATTCTGATTGTATGTTTCTAACTATAGTGCCTAAGTATGGCGCTATACACACACACACACACTTCATACAAAGCACACATCATACATACTTACACTAAACATATAAAACATACATACAAACGCGCCATCACACACACACACACACACTTTACCACACACATACACACTCATGTAAGAAATTTAGCTTTACTTTTATTAAAATTAATTATTTCTATTTAAACTGATCTTTATTTACATCAATAGTTGAGGTAGATCGGCACAGTCCACTATTGTATACCTATAGCATCTCCTTTTAAGCTGAATCACTGTCTCTCAAGATACAGGTTCCACCCTAGTTTGAGAGGCAGGGTTTCAATTATTGTGTACAGATTATAGTCCCTAGATTGTATTGTATTGTGTTTCTACCATAGCTCACTCAAATTGTTTTTATGTAAAACATGTCAAATCTGTATTTTTATGAAATAAAGATATTATTGTTATTATACTTAAGCACAATTAACAGTCAGAATTAGATAACTTATTTACCGACTTCAAAAAGGAGGAGGTTCTATGTTCGGTTGTATGTATATTCAACGATTTCTCGGTCAATTGTAAATCGTCACATTTTTTTTTTGATTGTAAGATTATACTCTCGAATTGGTCCCATAGAAATATTGTTATGATCTGATGATGAACTTCGAAAATATGGAATGGAACTCCTCATATCTCCTCATACCTCTCATATTACTATATCCATCACAGTAATACGTCTAAATCGTCAATATTAATTCTACAACTAAGAACAAACACGCATAAAAGTTCTCCAAAGATTATTTCGCAACATTCTTAAACTAAAAATATGTCCTTTCAAAGTCCAACAACGAGCCCGCCATCATCGGAAGCCATTACCTAATATCTTTCCCCAGTCCACCTGCTCTCCACCAATAACTTAAATGCCACGTAAGATCCCATAAAAGATCCGCCATTGTTGTCAAGAAAAATGCCGTGTTTTTTCCAGGACGACGCCGCGCGACTCCGGGCCAGCGCATTGTGCGCAGGTATTCAGAAAATTAACTCGGTCTAGACGATAGAGCAACTGGGTAGACAGATGCAGAAAACCCATGATTAGAATTTTGAATATAGATTAAAGGTATTAAACATAACTAACAAAATTTTCTTAGTAGTTAAGGTTTATCTCTCTGCTTAACCCTCTGGGGAAAACATGTTATAAAGGTACTGGGTGCAGTTATCCTAGGCTAGAAGCCAGACTGACGAGTCGTGGAATTGTCAGCCTACAATTAATTTTTATGTAGGTTCAACTTCCCATTTACAGGTTAGAGTGCTCTGTGGGATTATTCGAAAGAGTTACTGTGGACCTAGAATGCAAAGGGTAATAAAAGCCATATTTATTATTCGCTAAAAGTCTGACACTTCCTTTCGCTCGAGAAGTTTTTTTTATGATTTCATAACTCAAAAAACAAGAGTACCGTGTGTTTACCAGTATATTGTTATAACAGTTTCGCCCAAGGTCTAAAACTCTACTTCTTAATTTTAGATTTTGAATGGATTAGGTTGACAAAGTTTTTAGGAAACTCTAAAAAACTGTAATAGCCTGTTTTTTTCGTTTTAAAAATAAGTTTGGCCTATCTCTAGCAAAAACTCCTATATCGTTGGTGTCTTCACAAACATATAAACTCAACTACACAAGACATCCAGACCTGAAGCGACTATCTGTAGGCATCATCCATACCCATACAATCATTTGTTCTGTGCGGGAATCGAACCTCCGACACAAAGTGCAGCTGCCAATCGCTAAACCTTTGAACCCGTCAAATTGCTGATGGTTTCGTAAGTGTATGACCGTAGAAAAGTTGTGGTACGGATTAAACCTTCTGAACTGATTTTCTCCACGGTGATACTGTGGTATGGAAGATGGCTTTATGAGATCGGTCCAGTTTAGATGATTTGTTGGTTAGTGACCGGTAAATGTTTTCATATCGAGGGTAAGGAGGGTTAGGAATTTTGATAAAAATATATTAAAATGTTTTGTTATATTTTTAGCAGTTGGAAATAAAGATAAGTTTTTATAGCAGTATTTTGGCTCATAGTGATATTAAAAAACTGTCTTATCTGGACAGATTAAATAGTTAGAGAGCATCGTTGTGTCACAACCTCAGGTTGAGTTGAAAACCAGCGACAGGCACTAGTTCAGTCAGTCAGTCTCCATGTGGGGCGAAACCAATCTGGTAGGATTCAACGCCGCCAAAACACAAGCGTGTCTGTTCACCGCCAAAAGGAGTCCGTTCGCCTTGGCTCCTGCTTTTCAGAATGTATCTCTGGAGTGCACCGACCGCCTTCAGCTCTTGGGAGTTGAAATTTCTTCAGACCTCAATTTTGGGCGGTTCATTGAGTCCAAAGCCAAGGTAGCTGCTAGAAAACTAGGTGTTCTTGCAAAGGTCCGACGGTACTTCACACCGGGACAGCTTCTAATGTTATACAAAGCACAGGTCCGATCGTGTGTGGAGTACTGCAGTCACATATGGGCTGGTGCTGCAAAATGCCATCTAGCAGCTTTGGACTCAGTGGAAAGGCGTGCGAAGAGGCTAATTGGGGATCCAGATTTGGTTAAGTCCAATCTACAAAGCCTCGAGCACAGGCGCAGGGTAGCCAGCCTATCGGTATTTTACAGGTTGCATTTTGGAGAGTGTGCGCGGGAATTGCATGACTTGATTCCGCAATCTCCTTTCTACCATCGGACAACCCGACGTACGGCGAGTATCCACCCTTACGTTGTTGAAACTTCAACGGTCCGGACTAAGCGTTTCGCTTCGTCGTTTATACCGCGTACATCGAAGGACTGGAACAATTTGCCTGCTGCGGTCTTCCCGTCCAACTATAATTTAGGTGTCTTCAAGGCTAGAGTGAATAGGCTCTTAATAAACTAGTGCGCCTCACCATCAATGATTGCATCGCTGCTTACCATCAGGTGGGATCGCAGTCAAGCACTGGTTTATATGAATTAAAAACAAAAAAAAAAAAAGTTGGTGGCATTTCTGCTGAACTGGACCTATTTTGGGGCAGCCGTGAGGCACACTGTTTCATTTTTACTCCTTTTTAGAGTTCCCTACCTCAAAAGGAAAAAACGGAACCCTTATAGGATCACTTTGTTGTCCGTCTGTCTGCCAGTCCTTTATCTCGAAGACGCGTGGAGGTATAGAGTTGAAATTAAAACCATATAATCAGGTCTGCAAACTTCCGAGTTAACGAAAAAAAAGATACGACCGTTTATGTTACCAAAAAACGTGTGTTTCGAGACTCTCAAGGGAATCAAATTTCATAGGGTCCTTTGACCTAGAATCCTGAAATTTGGCATAAAGCAAGGTTTCCTAGCACAAGTATAGAAAAAAAATTGAGAACTGTTAATTTATAGTTACGTCACAAAAATTTTTTGCGCTTCGGAAAAATTTTCGTAACTCAATTCGGGAACCGGACGATTTCCCGCGAAGCGGCGAGCCTCCTTGCTGGACAGCCACCATGGGATCTGGTAGCAACAGGCCTTGCTCACATGCACGATCTGCGCATGGAGATGCAACGCCGGGGCGAAACTCCGCTGCCGCGACAAGTCGCAGCATGGCGGACAGAGCTCCGGCGGGATCTCATGGAGAAATGGCGACAGCGACTGTCGCGACCCAGTGCTGGGCACGCCACAATTATGGCGGTAAGTCCCTTCTTTGAGGCGTGGTTGGAAAGACCTCACGGCGTCCTCACCTTCCGCATGACGCAGGTTCTCACCGAACACGGGAAGTTCGGGAAGTTCCTGCACCGGATTCGTGCGGAAGCGACGCCCGGTTGTCGCCACTGTGTGGACCGCCCGGAGGACACGGTGGAGCACACGGTGGAGGTGTGCCCCGCTTGGGAAGAGCAACGCCGTGTCCTCGTGGGGGCGATCGGCGGCGGCGATCTCTCGCGCCGGGCCTTGGTACAGGCCATGGTCCGGAGCGAGGAGGAGTGGCAGGCGGTCGCCTCCTTCTGCGAAGCAGTAATGCTGGCAAAGGAGGCGGCCGATCGCGTGAGGCAACGGCAACGGTCCTCACGCCCCAGCCGCCGCCGGGATTCCGATCCTGATTTCCGACCACCGTAGGCGCGGGCTTGCGGACGACGGGCAATGGGTGGCCCGCCGTCCGACCGTCCGTTAACCATCCGGACCGAGCCCAAGTCGTCGACGGCGCGTATTGTTCCGCGCGCGCCTCAGGGAGATGTCAGCAAATCGTAGGGGCCTAGCAGGGTCGAAGCCTACTGGGGCCATGGGTAGTGTGAAAACGAAACCGGGGCCCTGGGACGAAGGCAACGAAGGAACAGGAGTGGGTTTTTAGTCAGTAAAAGTCTGACACTATCTCTCGCTCCGCCCAAGAGCGAGATTTGTCATAAGATGATTTTCCCACCTATAAAAAAAAAAAAAAATAAAAAAAAAAAACTCAATTCGGGAATTGAACAGTTTTCATAGGTTAGTTGGTACGGAACCCTTAGTGCGCGAGTCCGACTCGCACTTGCCTGGTTTTTTTGTTTCTTTTATAACTAGTGTTTGTGTGCCTTAAATGTGTTGTGCTAAATAAATTCATTTTCTTTCTTTCTTTCATCGAAATTTTAGCAAATTATCCTCATGTTATGTTATGTTATGTTTAGGTGTCTTCAAGGCTAGAGTGAATAGGCTCTTAATAAACTAGTGCGCCTCACCATCAATGATTGCATCGCTGCTTACCATCAGGTGGGATCGCAGTCAAGCACTGGTTTATAAGAAATAAAAAAAAAAAAATGTTCAGAGTTTTTCGAGTTTAACTGGCATTAGTATAATATTAACGTCGATTGAATCGCGGTTGGCGCAGTGATTGAGCGATTGGTTGCTACACTGGGTGTCGCGGGCTCGATTCCCGCACGGAACAAATATTTCCACGACCTACAAATAGATGTTTCGTGTCTGGGTATCTTGTGTACATATGTGAGTTTCATGTTCGTGATAACAAACATGAAACAGGAGTAATTCCTAATGTGGTAACGTTTAAAAAAACAGGGCAAGTGCGAGTCGGACTCGCGCACTGAGGGTTCCATATAAACTTACCTATGAAAACACTTCGATTCCCGAATTTTTCCGAATAATAAAAAAAGTTTTTTTTTGGGACGTAGGTAATTCTACAAATTTAGTTTTCAGATTTTTTCCTATACTTACTTGTGCTATGAGAGGGGCTTTATGCCAAATTTCAGGATTCTAGGTCAACGGGAAGTACCCTATGAATTTTGATTCCCTTAAGAGTGTCGAAATACACGTTTTTTTGCGACATAAACGTGCGTATCTTTTTTTCTCGTTAACTCAGAAATTTGATTTTTTTACAACTTCAAGGGACCGCAGACTTGAGTATACGGTTTTAATTTCAACTGGAAACCTCCACGCGTTCCCGAAATAAAGGGTCTTGATAGACAGACAGACAGACGGACGGACAACAAAGTAATCCTATAAGGGTTCCGTATTTTCCTTTTGAGGTACGGAACCCTAAAAAAAAGAAAATAAAGTGTCAGCTAAACATACGTTGATTTTTTTATCTAAATCTACTCCAGAGTCATTCCTAAATCTGGTTTAAAGAGAGATGTTTATGATTTTTCAATAAATTCACGTACAAAGCACAAAAAATGTGTTGATGTATGAAACTCAGCGACACCGGTGACCGCCGCAATATGCATAGCGTTGATTTGTTGAGCTTCAGCGACACAGAGTAACGTTGAGAGCCACAGACGCGACACTTGTATGAGTATTAAAAGTAGTGATGCAATCGGAAAAGTTCAAAAAAATATTTTAAAGAAGTAAAATAGTTTGTTTATGATAGATATTGATATGTATTGGAGTTGGTAGAATCATCACTGTATTGATTGGCTGGATATGTTTTTTCACAATAACATTGCTTATGCCTTATTTATCTGTATATTTCTAAGAACGTATTTATTATTGTACTTATATTTTCTGTTTGACTATTTATTAAGTTGCACCTGACATGTTATGTTTCTACACCAACCTAAGGTCGACTGGTAGAAAATGCTTAAGGTATTAAGACCGCCTTTGGACAGTGTTATTTACTAGTGCATAAAGTTTCAATAAATAAATAAAAAATAAAATAATAATAATAATAAAATATTCTCTAGAAGGAGGTATTGGTTGTCTAAGTCGAAACAGCTGTTCAACCTTTAGCAAGCAAGCGCAAGCAACGTGAAGTACTGTTCTTAAGCGCTTAAGTCGATTGAGAAACGAGCCCAGAAAATCATCGACAATGACACTCTCGAACATCGAAACCGAGTCGCTGGCCTGTCGGTTTTCTGTCAACTACATTTCAGGGAATATGTGACGGAATTACATATTTGAATTGTAGATGTACGGCTAAAGATACTATCTCTCTACATCACTCTATTTGTTGATCTGCAGTATTAGTCTATGGTATAAAGGACAGCGGAATAAATCAGGCAGCGCGTGTCGCTTGTCAGTCGCACCTACTCTATGAGTTAGTGCCGATAGTGAGTGTGAGGTGTGCCACTCACCACACTACTGCTCATAGCCTAAATATTCAGGAATATAGTCGCAGATCTACTTTATGAGATTATGAACTCATAATGTACATCTGACCACGAACTACCTGCGAATCTTTTTCCTCCTTCTCTGTCAAATCCATCCAAAGGTTGTCCGTAAAAAGCGCTCGCTTTTAGCGATAAGACCGCCCATTGTGACAGCCTATTAATTTTAAGTTCCTAATATAATTTGTATTTTTGGTGTACAATAAAGAATATATCTATATATATATATATGTGGCTACAGTCCTTATACTTTCTCTGCAGGAGTTTTTGACGAGATTTTTTCGAGTGAAATTCAGTGGCTGTTTTAATAATTCCCAAATTGATTCCTAGTTGACATTGTGATGTAAAATTGGTGTAATTTCGTACCTCAAGTATCTGCGCAACTGACAATATGTGGAATCATTGGAACAGGAGCGATCTCGGTAAAATGGAGCTGAGAATTTTACGAGCAGACCATGTCCCGAATAGCACATAGGAAATTTATTTAAAAAAAATATTTTCCCGGGAGTATTATTCTTTGGGATAATTTTCTAGTATCACGCGGGCGAAGCCACTGACAGCAACTAGTGTGAAATGAAAGTATTCACTTAAATAAAACGATGTGCCTTTTATATGAAACAGTACACAAAGACATTACGACAAAATCTTTAATCTTTTCCCAACTTAGTAAATGAACAAAAAGCGTCTAAAATTAAGAGTTGTAACAGGTAAGGAGACGCAGCGACCAGCCTGGCTGGCCGCCTTCCAACTTGTGCAGCGTGAACATACTCGTTTGTTTTGTGTACTTGTAGTTACGTGGCGAGGGTGAGTGTAACACTCGTATTGTGAGCCTGGTTTGGGTGAGAAAATTAATATTAATCAAGTAAATTGTTCCTATAAACTTTTTTTACTTCACACATAGTAGGTAATTATAATATATCTACTTACGAACAACTAAATTAAAATTAGTAAATAATTTAATAAGTATACATACTCGTAATTATAGAAACTGAAAATAAATCAACAAGCGCGTATAAAAAGGAGCTCAGCCCTCTGTTCACACGAAGAGTCGACTAGCTGTTTGCTGATCGTCGAGCACTGGGTAGCTCGCCGTCCGTTCGGTAATTAACCGGACCGGGCCCAGTCGTCAACAGCGCTGTCGTCAAGAGATGTCAGCAAACCGTAGGGGCCCAGCAGGGCCAATGCCCGGTAGCTAGGACCGCGGAGAATTTCTGAAAGGGAAACCCGTAGTCCTAGAACGCAAAGGGTAATTGAAGGATACAGGTGTGGTTTTAGTCAGTAAAAGTCTGACACGCCCTCCCACTCCACCCAGAGCGCGAGAAGTCATTTTGATGATTTCCCACCTAAAAAAAAAAGCTGTTTGCTGATATCCTGAAGTAAATTGTATATGAAGTGAGTCACAAAGAAGTAAAAATCAAATCGTAGAAGAATTGCTAAACTTAAGTGGCAGTGGACAGGGCACATTGCTCGCAGAACAGATATTTAATGGGGCCGAAAGGTCCTGGAGTAGCGACCGCGTACCGGAAGACACAGCGTTGAAGGTCTTCCACTAGGTAGGCCAATAGCCTGGCGAAGGTCACATGAATTCGATGGATGCGAGACGCAAAGGACCAATCGTTATGTAGAAACTTGAGGAGGCCTATGTCCAACAGTACACATCTTTCGGCTGAAGTGATGATGTTGAAAAGTTACTCGCATAACAAACCAACATACAGACAGTAGTTACACATATTTTTCAGGCTCTAGTTTAAACCTCATTTCTATTAGTGGCGCGAGTTCGGAGTTACTTTCCTTTGTTTACGCTACAACTTTGTTTTTAATGTTTTATACTGCTTTGAGTAGTACATGTATTTTTTTAATCTGTTTATTTTTGCAAGGAATGGTTTTATTTCAGGTATCGTCATTGGAAATGAGTAGGTTGTGTTGCGGCAATATTAATAGCAGCCTGTAATTATTCGCCTCCAGTACGTGAGTACTGTGCACTAGTGGTTGTCGATTTCAGACTTATAAGATCTGGTTTTCTTTATGATGTTTTTTTTAATGATGTTTTAAACATAGAAAGTATGTAAATTGAAAGACTTGCATTTTATTGCGATATAAATGTGAATTTCACAGTGCGAAATGCTGACCTACGCTAGTCCTACGCGTTCGGAGATATCCCTACGAGAAAAATCATGACCCTTCACACATTTTTCGTTCTAAAGAGAATAAGAACAATCATTCCAACCAATATAAGATGTTGAAATCACTTACCTACCTCAAAGCAATAGCTGCCAACAGTAAGTGCCACGAAACCCTCAGGAAATGAAAGTGTCAAGACAGTTATTTTGTTCTCAAACATAAATCCTTTCAGTCCCATTCTTCGGTCAAGTCTCGGACCGGAAGTGACGCGGCGACAGGTGGGGGAAATGGCGCACGTTTCCGGTCTGAGCGTCGTCCGCTGCGCACGAGTGGGAGGCGATTATTTTGAGGTGAGTATTGAGGACGTGAGAGGACCATTGGAGGTGTTTTATTGAGAAAGGTTTCAAATTCAAATAGGGAATGAAAGGTGAACATTACCAGTTCATGTTTTTTTAATGTCTGGGAGGGACTTGTAACTTTACGCTCGAACGGCTGAACGGATATCGATGAAACTTGGCATAAGGGTAGACTATGTCCTCTAATAGCACATAGGATTTTTCCCGAGAATATATTCTCTAGGGATATTTTGAAATAGTGGCTACATAGGGGTAACAATTGTTAAGCTTTAGGAGGCACTCTTAAACAAATAAAAAAAAAAACTACAAGTACTACATTTTCATTAATAAAAGCATAGATGAAGTTAAATTAGTCAGAAGTAATAACTATACTGGGGGCTTACTAACTACTAATTACCTAAGTATCTGATGAAATAAAGGCCGCTACGTCCCACGTACTAGGGTTCGTCATAGACAGCGTGGAAACTAAAATCCAAAGATAAGAGAAATGTCTGATGTCACTAACAAGGGGCCCATACTTAATTCTCCTTATTAGGAAAACTCGTACTCAAACCCACTTTATGCCTGTTTAGGGTTCCGTACCTCAAAAGGGAAAAACGGAACCCTTATGGGATCACTTTGTTGTCCTCTGTCTGTCAAGACCCTTTATCTCGGGAACGGCTGGAAGTATCGAGTTGAAATTAAAACCATATACTCAAAATGTAAAAAAATCAAACTTCTAAGTTAACGGAAAAAAAGATACGACCGTTTATGTTCCAAAAACATGTATTTCGACACTCAAGGGAATCAAAATTCATAGGGTACTTCCTGTTGACCCAGAATCCTGAAATTTGTCATAAAGCAAGGTCTTATAGCACAGGTGTAGGAATAAATCTGAAAACAGTAAATTTGTTGTTACGTCACAAAAAACAAACTTTCTTTACGATGCGGAAAAAGCTTTGAGATTCTATTCGGGAATTAAACTATTTACATAGGTAAATCTGTACGGAACCCTCAATGCGCGGGTCCGACTCGCACTTGCCCAGTTTTTTTTAATGGATAGGCTCGCGTTTAACCACTATCTCATCTGATGGTAAGCGATGATGTGGCAGACGATGGAGCACGCGTGCTTAGAAGTAACCTATTCAGTCTCTTGTCTACATGTATTGCCTTTACACCTTCTTAGTTAGCAAAAAAAAGCATCTACTTCTATCTGAGATAGTGCGCCGGAACCGGGTAGTCATTTGGCATTCGCCAGCGTGCGCCTCGGTGCGCACCCGATCAGACGGAATCGTTCGGTCAGGTGTGAAAATGAAAACAGTTCGCTTCGAATACTTACAATTGGGAGGGAATCGGCGTTTGTACGATGTTGTTTGAATGTAAAATAATATGTTTCTTGGAGCTGTTTGGTTTTATTTGCCATGTTAAAAAATGTGTGATAGTGGTGCAAATCTACCACTGTCGTGGTAAATGGACCGTCTCATTTCTATCAATCTCATTTCTACCATCAAGTTAGTAATATTTTTTTTGAAAAGTTGAGCATTTCTCAAACTGTACTTTAGCTTTGGTATTAAAACATTCTTTGCTTTGATACTCCAAACACTTAATTCAGAAACTAGCTTCAGTTAATTTTATTAAATTTATTATATAATAATTATATGTATTTATTAGTCATATATTGTATATATATATAAATAGCACACTACGAATTACCTGCGTATCTTTTTCTTTTTCTCTGACCAATCCATCCAAAGGTTGTTTGTAAAAATCGCTTTTTAGCGATAAGACCGCCCATTGTGACACACTATTAATTTTTCTTTTTAAAAGTTCTTTTTGTAATTTTATTATTGGTTTACAATAAAGAGTATATATATCTGTCTATCTATCCTTTATAGTTTACAGCATTTTTTAAAGTCAGGTATTTATATATACGTCACATTAGTAGTGTAGAAAAACAGCCTGTCGTCAGTCAACCACACATGTGACATTCACCAACCCGCACTGGGCCCGCGTGGTATATTACAGCCCATTCCCTCTCTTAGAGAGAAGGCCTAAGTCCCAGCAGTGGGAACATTAAAAAAAGGTTGATTATGCTTACGCTTATTAGAGTTTGGTGCAGTTATTCAGAAAAATGTAACGCTGACTTTTATTTTCTTTTTCATTCTTCTAGTATAAAAACGTAAAGATTTTTTTTTTTTTTTTATTTAGGAAAAAACTGACGAAAAATTCCACCACTGGGGGGTCCCCCACCAACTGTGTTCCCACGTTGTCGTCGTGGTGGGGCTTGCGTGTCTCTGTGATCTTGAGGGCTATGCCGGTAGAGCTACTCATGCCGGAAGGCCTCAAGTGAGAGACCAGACCAAGAGGAACACACAGGCGGAGTCCAGACGGACCGCCACGGAGGGTGCGCTGTCCAGAAGCATCGGCACCAACAGCTGTTGGTGTTTTTGGACAGTGGTTTCGGGAGAGTGGGTTCGCCTCGGGTACGCGTCTGTTTATCAGACGTGACCAAGATGGCGAACGTGGTTATTGGGGACCCCACCCCACAAAAAAGGCAAAGCTGAGTTCAGCACTATCATGGACGCACATCTTAAAAAGTTATTACCCCAGGAGGGTACCGCCTGCATCGCAGGAGGAGAATCCCTCACCAAGCAGAGCTTGGTCTGCCCCTCGTACTCTGGGGGGGGCAAAGAGTGCGCCAGATCCCACAAGGATCTGTTACCGTCCTTCGTGGACGCAGAGAGCCAGGGTGGCTCACTCTCCGGTAGCGTGGAGTCCCTGGGACCAGTTCCCAGCACGTCCGCTGCGCCGGTGGGTCCTGCAGAGGCCGGCAGGAGCTTCGGCCTCAGGGAAGTGAGCGGAGACGCGGCGTCGGACTCCGATGCCGCGTCTTCGCCCAACTCAGAGAGAATGGAGGTGGAAGAGTTCACCTCCAGGAGGACGACCCAGTTCCTCAAACGCCCCATCTTGGGGGATGGCCGGAGGACTTCCTCCGATGACGAACTGGGTGCATCGGCCCGCAAAATCTCCACCGCTATACGGGGTGCGGGCCGAAAGACGAGAAAGGGGATCTGGCGCACCAACGAGGAAGTGACCCGGCGATCCCTCAAAATCGCCAGGGAGGGGCACCAACCCGGGGCACCCCGTGGTCAGGCCGGCCCTTCGGAGCCGGAGCCTTCAGGCAGTGAGCCAGAAGGCATGGAGGAGGCGCTGACCAAGTTCACGGAGATCGTGGCAGCTGCCATAACAGGCGTGGCCAAAAAGAGGGAGAAGGTCTCCAAGAGGCGATCCATCGCCCAGGCCACGACCTCAATAACCGAGGCACTGGGGATCGTCCTGGAGCCGTTCAAAAAATCCCTCAATAAGAGGATTGAGCGGCTCGAGGTGGACCTAGCCGGTCTCCGTGGAACTGGCCCCCAGGTGGCGCCAAAAGGGGGACGCAGGCAAGGGCAAGATCAGTCGCAGCCCCTGCCCCAGCCAGAGAATGAGGTGCTGACCCTGCTGCGGCAAGAGCTGGCTGCCTTCCGGCAGCAGCAGCGGGAGCAGCAGCAGCAGTTCCAGGAGCGGGTCCAGCGGCAGTTCGCTGTCCTGGAGGGCATTGTGCTGCGCCCCCCGCTTGCGGCCTCCGGCCAGAAGAGGGCGGTGACGTACGCCGCCGCCGCCGCGGCCGCGGCTGCTGCGCCCAAGGCGGGCCCGTCGGGGCAAGTTGGGCGCGGGGCCGTGTTGTCGGAGCCTGCGAGGTCGGCCCCAGCGACCAAGCAGCGGCAGCGGCAGGAGAAGACTGCTCCTTCCCCGAAGGGTGGGGCGGCCAATGCTGCTAAACCAGCAGGAGCTCCTGTTGCGGCGGCGACTAGGCCGCGTCCTTCTGAAATGCCCCCGGTTGGCGCCGAATGGACGGTTGTCGGCGCCAGCAGGAAGGCGGGCAAGGCAGCTAGAGCGGCGAAAAAGCGCGAGCGGCGACAGCAGCGTAGGAAGCGGGCCATGGCAGCCAGACTTCGCGCCCCGAATTCCGCAGCTGTAGTGATTACACTACAGCCAGCTGCGGAAAAGAAGGGCGTGAACTATGACATGGTCATGGCAAAGGCGAAGCAGGCGGTGGTGGAGCACCTCGACGAATTCGGAGCCTCTGAAGGCTTTCGAATGAGGCGCACCGCAACCGGGGCCCGAATATTGGAGGTCCCTGGTGCGGACAGTGGCTCTGCCGCGGACGCCCTGGCCGCAAGGATCAGAGCGTCCCTGGACGTCGAGGAGGTCCGAGTGTCCAGGCCCATAAAGTGCATAGACATGCGCATCATGGGCCTGGATGACTCCGTTAGGGTGGATGAGGTGGTGGCCGCCGTCGTCAGGACGGGAGGGTGCCAGGCCGATCAAGTGCGAGCGGGTACCATCCGTGCTGACAGCACGGGCATGCGAGCCGTTACGGTTAGCTGCCCCGTGTCGGCGGCCAAAGCCATCACGGGCGAAGGCCGAAGGATTTTGGTGGGCTGGGTCTCCGCGCAGGTAAAACTGCTGGAGCCCAGACCTCTGCGGTGCTACCGCTGTCACGTGGGGCACCACGTGGGGGCCTATTGCGCCGCGGAGGTGGACCGCAGTGACCGCTGCTACCAGTGCGGTCAGGCTGGTCACAAGGCCGTTGAATGCCGTGCAACGCCGCACTGCTACGCATGTGCGGCGGCAGGCAAGCCGGCCGACCACCGGGCTGGGAGCAGGTCCTGCGACCCCCCCGCCAAGGCCAAGGGCAAGGTTCGGAGGCCCGTCCACCCGGACGTACTCACCGCCGCAGCCGCCTCCTTGGTTGCCGCCGCTGTCGCCGCCGCACCCGCCGCGGTGGGGTCCTCACGGGGGGCTCGGGAGGAGACTGTAATGGACTGTCACTAGTGACTCCATTGCGTCTCCTCCAGGCGAACATCAACCACTGCGCCCCCGCTCAGGATCTGTTGCTCCAGAGCATGGCGCAGTGGTCGATCAATATCGCCGTGGTCTCCGAGCCGTACTATGTCCTGCCCAGGGGAGACTGGGTGCGGAACCTGGACGGCTCGGTGACCCTAATTTCGTCGGCCGCCGCCGGTACCCCTACCCTTGAGGCTATCACGAGGGGACGGGGTTGCGTGGCAGCACGGTTCGGGGACATTGCAGTGGTGGGCGTCTACCTGTCCCCGAACAGATCTCTCGGTGAACTTCACATCTCCCTAATGGAGCTGAAAGCCGTCGTCGCTGGGTTTGGTTCCCTTCCCGTGGTCGTGTGCGGGGACTTCAATGCCAAGAACTTGGCTTGGGGTTCCCGGTTCACGAACCAGCGGGGTCGGATGGTGGAGGACTGGGCTCTGGAGACAGGCCTGGTCGTCCTAAACCGGGGTTCTGTCCCCACGTGTGTGCGGATGCGGGGTGACTCAGTGGTGGACATCTCGTTCGCCAGCCCCGCTCTGTCGCCGCGTGTCGTCGACTGGCGTATTATGGAGGGAGTGGAGACGTACTCAGACCACCGGTACATCCGGTTTGACGTCTCCGCCCAAACCTCGACCGCGCCGGTCCGACAGAACCCTTGTGGTCCGCGGTGGGCGCTGAGGCAGATGGACCGGGAGCTCCTCCTGGAAGCCGCGACGGTACAGGTCTGGGTGCAAGCACCGGACAGGCCTGTTGACATCGACGTCGAGGCAGAGTGGTTCCGGAAGGCCGTGTCGCAAATCTGCGACGCGGCAATGCCCCGAGTCCATCCAGGACGTGCTCGGCGCCAGGTATACTGGTGGTCGCCGGAGATTGCGGCACTGCGCAATGCATGCAATATCGCGCGACGCCGGTATGCCAGATACCGCAGGCGCCGTATCCGTCCACCGGATGCGGAGGCCAGAGAGGCGGAGCTGTACGAGGGATACAGAGAGGCAAAGCGCACCCTCCGAGCGGAGATAAGGCGGGCCAAACTCGAGGCCCGCAACGTGTGGCTGGGGACTCTGAACGGGGACCCATGGGGACGCCCCTACAAGGTGGTGCGGGACAAGCTCCGCCCCTGGGCTCCCCCGCTAACGCAGAGTCTCCGGCCTCAGCTTGTGGAGGGTGTGGTGAGCACTCTGTTCCCCACGCGAGGGGAACACTCTCCCCCGCCCACGTGTCCGACGCGGACCACGATGGCGACGACGACGACAACGCTCCAGAGGTGACCGAGGTAGAGATGAGAGTGGCGGTACGAAGGCTGAGTGCCAAAAATACCGCCCCAGGACCCGATGGCTTGCCTAGGAAGGCCTGGGTCCTGGCCATGGAGGCTCTCGGGCCTCGACTAAGAGGGCTCTTCAGCGCATGCATGGAGAGGGGCCAGTTCCCACTTCGCTGGAAGACTGGGAAACTGGTCCTCATCGCGAAGCCGGGGCGCCCTGCGGACTCTCCGTCCGCGTACCGGCCCATTGTGCTGCTCGACGAGGTGGGCAAGCTCTTTGAAAGAGTAATTGCAGACCGCCTTGTCGCGCACCTAACACGGGTGGGGCCGGATCTGGCGGACGGCCAGTTTGGTTTTCGCAGGAGGCGCTCCACGGTGGACGCCATCATGCGCGTGCGAGCCCTCACGACGGGGGATGCGGTGGTCCAGGGCAGGTGTGTCATGGCGGTGTCTCTGGACATCGCCAACGCCTTCAACCTCCAACCTTCCTGCCTTGGAGTAGCATTAGGAGGGCACTCCGGTATCACCTGACGCCCGACTACCTCTGTCGTGTGGTCGAGGCGTACCTGTCGGACAGGTACATCATCTACCCTGGTCACCAGGGAGAGTGGGAACGCCGAGAGATGTCGTGCGGTGTTCCGCAGGGATCGGTACTAGGGCCGCCCTTGTGGAACATCGGATACGACTACGTGCTGCGCGGCGACCTCCCTGACGGGGTCAGCGTAGTCTGCTACGCAGACGACACGCTGGTCCTGGCACGGGGAGAGTCGTACCAGGCGGCGGTCGAACTAGCGACACACGGGGTTGCGACAGTCGTGGGCAGGATCCAGGAGTTGGGACTCGAGGTGGCATTGCACAAGTCCGAGGCCATGTGCTTTCACGGTCCTCGGAACGCGCCACCACCGGGTTCCCAACTAACGGTAGGAGGAGTCCACATCGGCGTCGGGTCGACGATGAAGTACCTGGGACTCGTTCTCGACAGCCGATGGGATTTCGAGGAGCACTTCCGACGTCTGGCTCCCAAACTAAATCGGACTGGGGCTGCCCTCGGGCGGCTCCTGCCCAACCTGGGGGGTCCAGACGCCTCCTGCCGGAGGCTCTACGCAGGAATCGTTCGGTCCATGGCCCTTTATGGCGCACCGGTATGGGCGCCGGCGCTGCGGAAGCAGCCGGCGGCCCGGCTGAACGCATGCCAGAGGGTCATGGCCATACGGATGGTGCGAGGATACCGGACGATTTCCCGCGAAGCGGCGAGCCTCCTTGCTGGACAGCCACCATGGGATCTGGTAGCAACAGGCCTTGCTCACATGCACGATCTGCGCATGGAGATGCAACGCCGGGGCGAAACTCCGCTGCCGCGACAAGTCGCAGCATGGCGGACAGAGCTCTGGCGGGTTCTCATGGAGAAATGGCGACAACGACTGTCGCGACCCAGTGCTGGGCACGCCACAATTATGGCGGTAAGTCCCCTCTTTGAGGCGTGGTTGGAAAGACCTCACGGCGTCCTCACCTTCCGCATGACGCAGGTTCTCACCGAACACGGTAAGTTCGGGAAGTTCCTGCACCGAATTCGTGCGGAAGAGACGCCCGGGTGTCGCCACTGTGCGGACCGCCCGGAGGACACGGTGGAGCACACGGTGGAGGTGTGCCCCGCTTGGGCAGAGCAACGCCGTGTCCTCGTGGGGGCGATCGGCGGCGGCGATCTCTCGCGCCGGGCTTTGGTACAGGCCATGGTCCGGAGCGAGGAAGAGTGGCAGGCGGTCGCCTCCTTCTGCGAAGCAGTAATGCTAGCAAAGGAGGCGGCCGATCGCGTGAGGCAACGGTCCTCACGCCCCAACCGCCGCCGGGATTCCGATCCCGATTTCCGGCCACCGTAGGCGAGGGCTTGCGGACGGCGAGCAATGGGTGGCTCGCCGTCCGATCGTCCGGTAACCGTCCGGACCAAGCCCAAGTCGTCGACGGCGCGTATTGTTCCACGCGCGCCTCAGGGAGATGTCAGCAAATCGTAGGGGCCCAACAGGGTCGAAGCCTACTGGGGCCACGGGTAGTGTGAAAGCGAAACCCGGGGCCCTGGGACGAAGGCAAAGAAGGAACAGGAGTGGGTTTTTAGTCAGTAAAAGTCTGACACTACTTTCCGCTCCGCCCAAGAGCGGGATTTGTCATAAGATGATTTTCCCACCTAAAAAAAAAAAAAAAAAAAACCACTGGGGGGTCCAGAATCATGAACTGGATCCGTGGTATTCGTTTGTGCGTCGATGTTAAAGACACCGTGTATATTCCCAAGTTCTTTCAGTTTATCATAAGACTAGCTGTCCCCCGCGTCTTTGGTTACTGCTTCGCTCCCACGTGTCAGTAGTCCCATGGGTTTTATAGTCTTGCACGATGGATGAGCTATCCAACAATAAAATGTTTTTTCTATTCGAATCAGTACTTCCTGAGATTAGCGTGTTTTAAGAAGCAAACGCTACCGTTTTATAATATTATTACAGATTCAATATAACACTACACCCAACGGTACAAAGAAAAAAACTTACATATCGTGTCGTAAGCCCACGAGTGCGAATATTCCAAGAGCTCTAACAGGAGAATATATTATACACCTAAGAACAATATCTCTAAAATGATCCAAAAAACGCTAGTGTATCTAAATTGAAACACGTGTGTTAGGGTCATAAATAAGGCGCGCGACACACGGTCGCGAGTCTAGACGCCTAATCTAAAGTACCTGACTCATGCCCGGTCCAGTTTCACCCTTGTATGCCTTTAAGATGTTACTGAGATGTAGGAAGATAGTGCATCTTATTGTATTGATTTCTTTAGCGGAAAAAAAAGTATCTTTGCGAACAAAAGTAACAAGTAATCTCAAGACAATGGCCACAAAGACATATCACAGTCTTACAAATCTTCTTTCCTTTTTTGAGCATTGAAGCTGTTTACAACTATCACACAACGCCGTCTAGTCCCAAGCTAAGCAAAGCTTGTGTTATGAGTACTAGACAACTGATAAACATACTGCTTATATATTTCTAAATACATACATATTGTAGATAAATTACACCCAGACACAGAACAAATGACCGTGCTCGTCACACAAACCTGGTGGTCTTGGGTGGGAATCGAACCCACGACCTCCGGAATAGCAGTCAGAGCTACTAATCACTTTACCAACTGGCCAGTCAAACACGAACAATAGAGACGTTGTGAAAAAGTACCAACATACAGTTTTCTTTCCTTTGTCTTCTTTTTTTTTCTTGGCCCTTTCCTTTTTCTAGTTTATATTACCTTACTTACATGATGGCTAATTTTTCCGATATAATTCTGTTTGCTGATGACACTTCTCTTATTTTTAAAGTAGATAGAAAAGATGGGGATAGCTTGCATGTCAACGAAAGTCTGGCTGTTCTTTCGAAATGGTTCGCATCTCTTATTACATGCGAATAAAACTGAATGTATAAAATTTTCATTACCGAATGTCCCTCAAGTTGGCGTTAATCTAATTCTTGACGGCAACAAACTTGATGTTACTACAGAAACTGTGTTTTAGGTATAACTATCAATTCTAAACTGCAGTGGGGCGCTCATATTAGAACTCTTTCAGGTAGATTAAGCTCAGCCGCATATGCAGTAAGAAAAATAAGGCAATTGACAGATGTAGCCACAGCTAGGTTGGTTTACTATGCTTATTTCCACAGTATTATGTCTTATGGCATTTTACTGTGGGGATCTGCAGCTGATGTAGACTCAATTTTCTTTCTTTCCACAAATTACTTCCACGGCTTTCCACAAATTACTTCCACAATTAAAAATTGCAAAAGCGCTTCTCCTGAAAAAAAAAGGCACTTTTGTGTTAAGACCTTATGCGTGAGAGGTGTCGACATTCAAACAAAACTTTCGCTTTTATAATATTGTGTGATTGTTTTGTACCAGCAAAATAAATGCGGTATCCATTTGAGCTTACTTCTTTAAGCGTAGACAATACGTAATGGGAGGGCGTGCTATCGGTTCACCTTACTCACCTTGGGCGAGGGTGAATCAACGTATTGCTCACCTTATTCACCTTGGTCTGACGTCGGGGGCGAAACAATGTGTTCCTCACCTAGCCCGTATGCTCGACGAGCTATACAGTTTTGTTTTAGTTTATATTCTTTATTTATACATTATTGTAATAGTAAGATTTTGTTTGGAAATTGAAGTTTTACAGTGTCGCTGTCGGGTTTTTACTTTTGTGTGATTCTCATAGGGCAGGTTTCTGAATTGAGCATTTCGAGTTAAGAACTTGGTGAATCCTACTGAGAAGGCAAATTTTGACCGATTTTCATGCTAAAGTTGAGCTTCAGAAATACTCAACTTCAAATGCCTAAATCAGAAATTGGGAGTAAATCACACAAAAGTAGAAAAAAAGAAGTGGTTCAAATTCAAATTTATTGATCATTGAGACAAAGAGTGATTTTTAAATATACAAATCTTCATGAAATAATACATTAATTTGGTTCTCGTTGACTTCTCCGAAATTAAGTTTTGTTTGGAGAAAAATGCGCAAGAAACCTGTGCAATAAGTGTAAAACTTATAGCACAGATTATAGAAGGAAGAATGAAAAAGGTCATGTGCCTTAACCTTTTGACGTGCGTAATTAGAGACACAATAGTAAGACAATGGCTTGCGGACGCCGGCTACCGCCTGAGCGTTAATGAATTAATTGTACTCATTAGTGGGCTGTGACATAATCAAGAAAGTGGGGAGATACTAAAACAAAATCA
Organism: Mythimna impura; assembly: GCA_905147345.3. Classification (NCBI taxonomy): domain Eukaryota; kingdom Metazoa; phylum Arthropoda; class Insecta; order Lepidoptera; family Noctuidae; genus Mythimna; species Mythimna impura. The sequence goes on from LR990344.1 coordinate 31,040,239, forward strand.
AAACTGTTCAAGACCAACAGTATCTACGACAGTATCTGGTTTTGAAAGCCCTATAACATTACAGTCGATCAAAAATCAAGTCTTAAAATTCCCACCAACTAAACTACGAGATTTTCCTCTAGGATCTAATTACAAACATAATAAATGAGAAAGAATCTTTAAAAGCCGAGACCCTTAATCCCTGTCCAAACCAAGTTCATTTCAAAATTTTAAAGTAAAAAGTGCTTGAAACTAGTTAGAGAGATTTTTTCGTCAGTTTGAAAGGCGCGCAATTAATTTTTAAATGCTTTCAAAGAGTGCGATGAGACACGTTTTTTATGAATTTAGGGGAATTTAGAACAGGTTGACGAGATTTATTGACAGTAACGTGCGAAATAGCAAGTGTTTTAATGTAAGTAAATTATTTGCATTGAATTATGCGTTTTAATAATTTTTTTTTTTTGACAAGCAGCTGATTTGATAATTTCTGTGATTGGTGTGTTTACACGGGATCGGCGTTCTCTTCAATCCTGTGCCTTTAGCTTTCGCTGGAACGCCCATCGTGATAAGACAGTCAAGCACTGGTTTATATCAATAAAAAAAGACCTGTCGTCATACTGTATGAATATACTGATCAGAATGTTAAGCTGTCAAAAAGATGCATGAAAAAATATTGCATGTAGCGGAGATGAGAATTTTGAGATGGATGTGTGGTGTCACCAGAATGGATAAAGTGAGAAATGAGTATATTCGAGGAAGTTTGAAAATGGCACCAGTGACTGAAAAGTTGAAAGGAAATTGTTGGTCCTGGTATGGTCATGTGAAGAGGAGGGATGAAACGTATGTTATAAGAAGATTTCTAAGTATGCATATAGATAGAGGGAGAGGGAGGCCAAAGAAAAGATGGATGGATTGTGTGAGGAGTGATATGAAACCATCATGATACCATCTTCTGAAAGTTTAACGCGGTCGATTTACGTCAAAAATTCTGTAAACAAGATTTTGGTGTGCTTTATTAATAAAATAAAGTTAAAATACTGCCCTTGACATCGATGCTCTGGTGAGGGTTTTTTTTTTAGGTGGAAAAATCATCTTATGACATTTTGCGCTCTTGGGCGGAGCGGTTAAGTCTGACACTAGACTTTTACTGACTAAAAACCCACTCCTCTTCCTTCATTGCCTTTTGTACCAGGGCCGAGTCTTCCTTTCAGAATTAGACCCTTGGCCCCAGTAGGCTTCGACCCTGCTGGGCCCCTACAGTTGCTGACAACTCCTTGAGGCGTGCGCGGAACAGTACGCGTCATCGACGACTTGGGCTCGGTTCGGACGGCTACCGGACGGTCGGACGGCGAGCTACCCATTGCTCGCCGTTCGCAAGCCCGCGCCTACGGTGGCCGGAAATCGGAATCGGAATCCCGGCGGCGGTTGGGGCGTGAGGACCGTTGCCTCACGCGATCGGCCGCCTCCTTTGCTAGCATTACTGCTTCACAGAAGGAGGCGACCGCCTGCCACTCTTCCTCACTCCGGACCATGGCCTGTACCAAGGCCCGGCGCGAGAGATAGCCGTCGCCGATCGCCCCCACGAGGACACGGCGTTGCTCTTACCAAGTGAGGCACATCTCCACCGTGTGCTCCACCATGTCCTCCGGGCGGTCCACACAATGGTGACACCCGGGCGTTTCCGGTAATACATGGATATAAACCACGCGCCAACATGTTCGGTGGTTGGGAAAACGCGCCTCCCAACCAAGGGCGTTGAAGGTCATGGATTACAAGTGCTGTCTACACGGATTGATTTGCAACCGTTTGGTCACCCCTTTATGCTCAAATAAAAACCATTACCCTTTTTAAAAAGGTACATTAAAACGCTACGAATCAGCGCACACTAACGCGCGCATATTTCACGCACAGCGCTACTTACCTTCCTGCCATTACACCCAGTCATTACTGTATGTAATAAGTATGCCTAAAAATATGCACCTATTACTATGGCAGTTATCGCCGGCCGTTGCTCGCGGCGAAACGCGTGAGAAATGCAGACGAGCGACTTTTAATCGCATGCCAGGTAATAGTTTGCGATGTAGGCATTGCACTGTAAGCAAACAAAGTAAAGGGAACAATAAGTAGAGTAACCTATTGCATAATAATTATCATTTAGGATTAAAAGGGATCCTATATATCCGATATTTTTAATCACTTGGTTGGATACGTTGTCTTTTGCGATAGTCATCATATGATTTTATTCAAATCTAATTCATGAGTGGACATCGGCATTTGAAAGAAAATATAATTCATGAGTGGTTCATTCGATAGTTTTAGTATTAATATGATGCAGTTTACAATGCTTCTAAAAATGATAAGTGTGATTTTGAACTAACATAACTTGCGACAAAAAGTCGCCAGTTTGTCTACCCGGGAGCGTGAGCTCAGATTGTATTATTTATTGTGCAGGTAGTTTGGGCGGGCGCCAGTAGATAGCGCGCACAAGATTTTTAAACCACTTGCCATGTTGTATTTTAGGACGCAATAATTTTTAAAACATGAATCACAAAAAAGGTGGAAAATTTTCACGAACATTCCTGCGCTTCCACCGTGAAAGAAATAATGTTTCGCATTTTTGTTGTTATTGCGCAGATAAAGTAAAAAGGTAATTTTTGTTGCCAATTTTTATGGAATAATAAATTACTGTGAATTGGGAACTTTAAACTACCGCAGCCATATTTTAAGTAAATTACTAGAAGAGTAAGAAAAACGAGATTAAAAGGACTATCGGAAAGCTGTCCTCATCGCTCAGTATCTAACCGACCACGTATGAGACAAGACTATATTCGTTATTAACACATTTGAAAACATTTCATAATAGCAAGAGCATGTAAGGACATGTGAATGTTAAAGAAATTCCCTCAAACTATGGGATAATTTATCTAGGAAGAAGCCTTTGAAGCAATTCTTGCCAACTAAGTCGTAACAACATCGCTGAAAGTGTTGTGACAGCTCCCACACAGAAATGCTTTAAAAATCGGTTGGACAGACTAAATCTCTCCAAACTATTTGAAACACACGCATCAGCTAATAGCTGCTAGTGTACAATTCAGTAAGGCGCTGGTAGGGATCTTGACCGTAGTTTCGGGATTGTCAAGATAGCCATGGTACCTCTACACTCCTCAAGCACCTTTGTTGGTACGTCACTTCTTGCTAGCGACCGTTTTTGGGGCCCATTTATCGAGTGCGTAAGGCACCCCCTGCCTACCCCTTTATTGATTAATATTAATAGCATTATTCATGCAGGGACCATAGTCTTAACCTAGTTCCTGGTATCCAGTCCACTTCAGACTCCCTATTCTTCCATATTGTCTGTGTTTTCCATAAGTCGCAATAGTTTTTCACCAACCGCGGGTTGTCCTCCGGTGCACTAGCATAGAACGTACAGTGATAATCGTCGGTTGGTACCACGTTCCATTAAAAATGTCTAAAAACGAGTTCTAAAAACGGCCTTTGCGAGTTGGTTTCGGCTCCTCGTATACCTTCCAAAGGTCCAAGACCCCAGGGTTTTTAGATATACTGATCCATCTAATAATAAAAAGGCCAAAGTTTTATGAGTGTGTGTGCGGATTTTGATGAAACGTGGTATATATTGCATAGAGATGAATTATAAGAGCATGTTGCATTGGGATATTTTTTTACTATGACGCGGGCGAAGACGCTGGAAGCAGCTAGTAATCTTATATTCCTCTCACCAACATCCCTAGAAAACTTATTTTTGCTGCAAATGTCATAAAGAAGCTAACTGCTGATTATTTCAGAATGCGTAACAACTTCCCAACTAGAGTAAACTCATATTATCCAACACTTTGCTAACTATGCTAAGAGTACCTGTAATACCCTGTTTACGTGGCAGCCACCTGAACGTGGAAGTACACCGGCGTCGCGCCATTACCTCCCTCGTTTACCCGACCATTGTGTCGGGACCGCGTTATACAGTGTCGCAGGCAATTTCAAGGAGAATTGTAAAGCTTAAAGGTGGTTAGTGAAAATAAAGGACGGTTTAGTGTGTAAGTGGAATGTAATGTAATTTTTTTGTTTGAATTTTTATTTGTAGTTGTGTACTGTTTTTGGAGAGGGAGAGGGAGACTAAAGAAAAGATGGAAGGATTGTGTGAAGAGTAATATGAAAGAAAAGGAAGTTAGTGATAGCATGATGAGTGACAGGGCAGAATGGAAGAAAAAAAAACGTGTTGCGCCGACCCCAAATAACACGGGACAAGGGCAGGAAGATGATGAGTGGTGTACTGTTTTTTTATTCATCCTGATTGAGTTTCCTAAGTCACCGACACCACATTAGTGGCCACAGAAGGCTTACCATTCCTCAGGACTGTAATTTTTACAAAGGCTTTCATTGCGCAGTTTTTTAAAACTTATCCTATACTAAGAAATACTTCTGTATCGTTAGTGCGTGCAGAAATATTAAAATAGGAACCACATTAGACCGAAGCACACGTGAGCCACGCCTGATTTGTACGTAGAGACGCGTCGCGTGGCGTGGATCTAATGTAACTCTACAAGTTTAGTTGCCATATAAAATGTATGGAGACCGACGCGCCCAGATCGGCGTACATGGGTCACGTGTGCGCAATGTAGTTCTATATTTCAAACTCACACACACAAAACAGCCAAACCCGGAACAGCTATTTGTAGGACATCCAAATATTTTTTCCGATTTCCGGCCACCGTAGGCGCGGGCTTGCGGACGGCGAGCAATGGGTGGGTTGCCGTCCGACCGTCCGGTAACCGTCCGGACCGAGCCCAAGTCGTTGATGGCGCATACTGTTTCACGCGCGCCTCAAGGAGATGTCAGCAACTGTAGGGGCCATCAGGTTGAAGCCTACTGGGGCCAAGGGTCTGATTCTGAAAGGAAGACTCGGCCCTGGTACGAAAGGCAACGAAGGAACAGGAGTGGGTTTTTAGTCAGTAAAAGTCTGACACTATCTCTCACTCCGCCCAAGAGCGGGGGATGTCATAAGATGATTTTCCCACAGAAAAAAAAATCCGTACAGGAATCGAATCCGCGATACGCAGCGCAACAGACAATTAAATACGAGTTTTTCATGGAACAAATTGACCAGATAAAATTAATTCATGATCTCTCTAGCGTATTTCTGTACTGTGATGGGGTCAGCTTCCAGTCTAGCCGGAGGCGGCTGAATATCCATGGCGACTGCCTATCAGACATCCACAACCCAGTTACTGGGCAAACGATTCTCCTTGGACAGACTGATGCTCAGACATTCTTGGGTTTGACTACCTATAGTGATTGTCAAAGATCTATTCAATGAATGACAACCACCGGCTTTTACGTGCTTACCGAGTCACGGGGACATTACTAACATAATGTTCGAGATAAACTTAGAAAAGTACATATGAATTGAAAATTTCACCTTGGTACTTGTCCGGTCTCGAACCCGCAACCTCACGCATAAGAGGCGGGTACCTTAACTACTGGACCATCACGACACTAAACTGATAAGGATGGTCAATTAACGACTAACATTTAAAATCTTCTTGCCACATTCAAACATGCAGTCATCCCCGTCAGACAAGCCTACAAGACCCAATAAAGACACGGGAGGGCGCGTTAAGCCAGTCATCCTGTTTTTGTAAACAACCCCGGGGCTGCTACGCGCCGTAGCCGGGGGTACCGTGCTACGCGCTACGGGCTACGCCGTAGCTAGTCAGGGAGAAGTTGAAAAGTTTGTAGTGCAATTTATTATGTAGTGTGCCCTTATTTTGTTATTTAAGATATGATTGAATGAATATGTGGGTAGATTAGCTGGTGTGTGTGTGTGTGGTAGGGAGAGATGGAGGAAATGATATTATGCAGATGTTATTTTGATTGGGCACGTCACAATCCCTGCGGTAAGTTCCCTCTTTGAGGAGTTGCTAGAAGGGTAGGTACCACAGCGTCCTCACCTTCCACCTGAGACAGGACCTCAACGGACATGACCAGTTCGGGAGCATCATACGTATCACCCGAAGGACACAGTGGAGCATGCGGTGAAAGTCGGCCCCGCTTGTGTTGTGCGTAGTACCCGATCGGTGTTGGTGATCTATAGCGTCCGGCCCAGGTTTAGGCAGTGGTCCAGGGCGAGAGGGAATAGAAAGCGGTTGCTTTCTGCGAAGCACTACCCACAATTGTGAGGGAACGGATATCTTCACGCTGCAGCCGCTGCCATAGGAGACGCCCTACTCGTTGGGAGGCTTGCGGACGATGGAAATAAATAAAGGTGATTACTCTATTAATAACCTTGTTCGATAGAATCCCCCCACTTACCGATCCCTTGCCATACTAACTGAAACAACACACATAAATAAAAATAAAACTACCATCAAAAAGTCAACAAAATACAATTAATAGAAAAATATGTAAAGCTCATCGGAGCATAAGACAATAAAGCCGGTCGGCCAGTGGCAGCGTTATTTTTCCGTCGTTAATTATTTCCAGTTAACAAGGTGTTGTCTCTTCGCTTATTTATTGCTTTGTGAGCGGTGAGCGTGGCGTCAAGGAGGTGCTACACTGCAAGATATGAGCGAAACTATTTTTTTAAAGCCTTTTTATTTCCTTTTAGCTTTTGCCCGCAGCTGCGCCCGCATACATAAAATATAGCCTCTGTCACTCAGGAATAAAGCAACTTTCTATCGTTAAAAATTTTAGCAATCGAACCAGTACTTTTAGAGATTACCTCCTACAAACAAAAAAACAAAGTTTACCTCTTTATAATATTAGTGTAGATACTCGTAAACCTATTTCTAATATTAGTTGTAGTTATCACGTCGGGGTCACCAGTTTGGAGGTAGGCGGAACAGAGTGTAAAGTCCCGCAAACCTCCGTTGAAAAGGCAGGATCCTCCGGCCAGACGGGTGTTTTGTCTGGTGGGCAACTGCCCGTTAGATGATTTCGAGATGTCGTATATATTCTAATCGCGCGGAGAACTTTGATTGCGCGATGCAGGATTAGTTCTTATGTGACGCCATAGATGTCGCTACAAGCTTAATAATTTTTTTATTAGGTATTTTTAACCCCTGACGGAAAAGAGGGGTGTTGTAAGTTTGACGTGTCAGTCTGTGAGTCTGTCCGTAGCATCGTAGCTCTGAAACAAATGGACCGATTTTGATGCGGTTTTCTTTGTTTGAAAGCTGACGTGATCGAGATGGTTCTTAAGTACAATTTATACAGATCTGTTCAGGTGTTTAAGGTCATCAGCTCGTTTGTTAGCTGCGGTAGGGATCTTAAATACATAATGGATGTTTACTTTACTTTCAAACGTATGTGTAACTTAATACTTGAAATACTCATGAACATGCTAGTGCCATTGAGCTGGTCTGATGATGACGCTCGAAGGTAAGAGACATAACCCTGGATTGCCTATTAGTAAACCCATCCAGTTTTGGCTCATTTAGATTCTTCTTAACCAGTTATACATTTCTGATGATGATGATGACCTGATGGTAGATCTTTATTTATCTATTTTATTCAAATCTTTTAGCACACAATACCGTGCCGACGTCTTTATGTCGACACCTTCACCGGCCAACGCTGAAAACCAGCGCTGTAGAGTCGTCGCGTGTGGTCGCGGCATTATGCTGAGCGTTCAGCCGTTTTGCGCGGCCGTGGCGCATATTTTTCTCAAAGAATACATAGATATAAGGTAACCGTCCGAATCAAGCCCGAGTCATCAAAGGCACGTAGTGTTCCATATGCGCCTCTAAGAGATGTCAGCAAAACCGTAGGGGCTCAGCAGGGCCGAAGCCTACTGGAGCCGTGGGTTGACTTGCGAAAGGAAAACCCGGGCTCCTGGAACACTAGGCAAAGATGGAACATGTGTGGTTTTAGTCAGTAAACTTTAAGACGCCCTCTCGCTCCACCCTAAAGCGGGAGAAGTCATTGGATGATTTCCCACCTTAAAAAAAAGTGGTTATCACAATAACGGGTTCTGCGATTAATTTAAAACCTGTGAAATAAAATTAAAATAGTAAATTTTAAAAAACCCCCGACGCAAAAAAGCAAAAAAAGAAATAAAAATAAGTTAATAAATTACTCTTTATTTAGTTTTATAAATATTTTAAAGATGAGGGTTGCTGAGCCGGGGGTCGCATTTTTCTGTCAAGCCTTAAGTAATGTTTCAGCCAAGCCTGTTAGGCACGTTGCGACGAATTAACTGCTGTATTTGACGACAGTTTTATAATGATAGCTCAATATAGAATAGCTTCACTTGTTTCACAAACCTTATTCCAGCCAGCCTCGTTAATTAGGTACCTCGCGAAAAGTTAATTTTATTTTGGCGATAGCTTTTTAATTACCTATAGCTCAACACAGTACAGCTTCACTTGTTTCACAAGTCCTAAGTAATGTTTCAGCCAGCTTCGTTAGTCAGAGACCTCGTAAAGAATTAATTACCCTATTTTGATGATAGCTTCTGAATTATAGCTTCACATAGCATAGCATTAGCTGTTACACAAGCTTTAAGCAATGTTTCAGCCAGGCTCGTTAGTCAGGCACCTCGCGAAGAATTAACTGTTGTATTTTGACACTTATTACTAACACAACACACGGTTCTTTTTATTTTGTTTCCTTCTAGATTTATGCTAAGTGCTCAAGTGGCGGACTTCTTCGCTAGTTTAGATTAATGTACATTTTGGGTTACACTTTGTGTGGACGAAATTCTTTTGTGAACGAGGTAAGCAGTGTGCTCAGTTATAATAATTCGAGGTAGAGCCAAAGCTGCAAAGCAATATAATGATTTCATTTGAAAAAAGAACAGCAAAAAAGATAGTCGGGCCACTTTGTCTCTGAGGTTATGAAAACTGCCCCCCTAGCCAAGTCACAAACGATAAACGTAAACTCTCAGTAGTCTTTAATAGATTTTCAACTTTATGATATTGGATATAAAGTTGAAAATCTATTGAAGATTACATGGTGTTTTCGTTCGTTCCGGTCGCTAACGCTCAGTAGTCTTTAATAGATTTTCAACTTTATGTTATTGGATATAAAGTTGAAAATCTATTGGAGATTACTAAGCGTTCACGTTTATCGTTTGCAACTTGGCTACGGGGGCTGTCATTTTTTCAAATAAAATCAGAATTGAAAAAATGACAGGCCACTCCGACTCTCATAGCTTACATAGATATATACCTATTTATTTAATTTCGCGTTTAGTCATACAAGCTTCTTATTTTTGGATAAGGTTTATTTCAGGATATTAGTATAGGTATAAAAACTTTGAAGATAAAAATTGGTTTAGAATTTTTATCCGTCAGATTTATTTAAGTAGCGGTTTTTTTTTTAATTGTTATAAACCAGTGCTTGACTGCGATTCCACCTGATGGTAAGCAGTGATGCAATCATTGATGGTAAGGCGCACTAGTTTATTAAGAGCCTATTCACTCTAGTCTTGAAGACACCTAAATTATAGTTGGTTTACTAAGAGGTGTCGAAACGGATCACTTCTTGGTGAAACAGGTTCTAGAGACCGACCAAAAACGGTTTTGTTTTTTAGTTTTTGGTCTAAAATCTACATGGACAACTAGGTATTTAAAACAGCTGTTGTTTGTGTTAGGTTTTGATACGTAGACAGATTATTTACTTTTTTTTTTGTGACCAAGAATATTATATGATTTATTTTGTATTCGATTATATTCATTACAATCGACTAATTGTGCTGCAAACAGCGAAACGTATTTGTGATTATCTGTAGTAAAACTGTCAATGGATGGAGCCATGATTTTCTTGCACATTCTTCTCTATAGAGATTTACACTTTGGAAAGTGTAATTAGCACCATTTTTCTGACTGACTGACTTCTTTACAATTCAAAGGTAATTGATTGAGTAATTAATATATTATTCTATACTGAAGTTAGCGGTTTTTAACCGACTTCAAAAAGGAGGTTATATGTTTCGTAGTATGTATTTTTTAATTACTTGAAATTGCTTGCAAAACACATAGATCTGTATATCAAAACTAATAATTTCTTCCAGCAGAGTTGATCAACAACTTTATTTACCAAAAACTATGGCTCACCATCAGGCGCACACAATAGCGTCGATGCTGTTTTTTTCCCATAAATTCATAAGTTTTATAGCGCGGCCTGACCCTCCATCATCTGTGACTTAGGGCTGTTGTGGTCTGTTTGTGGGGCAGGCAGGGGGACAGGTGGATTGTAAAGATATTGACGTTTTTTTTTTGTATAAGAAAAGGGACCTTATGGATGGTCTTTTTATTTGTTAGGCATATGTTTTTTTAATCAAGTATGTTAGATGTTAAATTTTCTTGTTTATACGTACAAAATATACTATAGTCAAGTGGGTTCTAGACAAATATTACGAGCAGAGAACCTAGATCTAATGTATACAAATCTTTTATCACAGTGTTTGTTATCGATCTCCTACAAAACGATTATTATATTTTTTTAGGGTTTCGTACCTCAAAAGGAAAAAACGAAACCCTTATAGGATCACTTTGTTGTCTGTCCGTTTGTCTGTCTGTCAGGAACCTTTATCTCGGTAACGCGTGGAGGTATCGAGTTGAAATTAAAACCTCAATTAATTATTCAAGTCTTCGGTCCCTTCAAGCCGTGAAAAAAATCAAACTTTTAAGATAACGAAAAAAAGATACGGCCGTTTATGTCGCAAGAAACGTATATTTCGACACTTTGAAGAAAATCAAAATTCATAGGGTACTCCCCGTTGGCCTATTATTTTGAAATTTGGCATAAAGCAAGGTCTTATAGCACAGGTATAGGGATAAATCTGAAAACAGTTTTGTTGACACGTCACAAAAAAAATATTTTGCGATTCGGAAAAATCTTCGAGTCTCCATTCGGGAATTGAACTATTTTCATAGATAAGTCTGTACGGAACCTTCAGTGCGCGAGTCCGACTCGCACTTGCCCAGTTGTAATTATGTGGTAGGTCTGAGAATAGGTCATAAGCTATTTTTTAACCTTCTCCCCTTCATTTTTTGCTTCGATAATATATTATATGTCAAAACAACGTTTGTCGAGTCAGCTGTGGCATTTCACTTGGTAAATAAACCAAATAAATAGTTCTTAAAACTTTATTAGTAGAAATAAGTGAAAAGGTTAACAAAGCAACTACTCGTAATAAAGGCACATGCACGTAATTGCTAACAATATCTAACAAAGCCAAAACATTTTCACATATTCCCGTGTAGCCGTCCCGTGTCCTCGCTAGTTTTTACCTCGCATGCAAAGTTGAAAATCTAATAACACTCCACGTGGCTCCGCAAAAACTGTCGGACACCGCCGACACCGACAGCCGACACCCGCGACACTCCCGACACTCGGGTATCGGCAAAACTTTCCACCTATGGGGTGAAAGTTGGGGCGAACTAGGTAACTGTGTAAAAACTGTTCGAACGTTAATATGGGGAGCGATATTGTGATTTTGTGTTGGTTTTTCCTCGGGGATATGCCTGTTAATAATTTTAAGTTTTTATATAGTAAATTTTATTAGATAGAGGTTTTTTTTTTAGGTGGGAAAATCATGACAAATCGCGCTCTTGGGCAGAGCGCGAGATAGTGTCAGACTTACTTACTGACTAAAAACCCACTTCTGTTCCTTCGTTGCCTTCGTCCCAGGGCCCCGGGTTTCGTTTTCACACTACCCATGGCCCCAGTAGGCTTCGACCCTGCTGGGCCCCTACGATTTGCTGACATCTCCCTGAGGCGCGCGTGGAACAATACGCGCCGTCGACGACTTGGGCTCGGTCCGGACGGTTACCGGACGGTTGGACGGCAGGCTACCCATTGCTCGCCGTCCGCAAGCCCAGATAGAGGTAAGAAAACTCCACAACTCATTTACTGGGCATCACGATATTCCTTGGATAAACTGATGGTCAGGCTGATTGGCGTCTGACTACCTGTAACGACTGTTAAAGATCTACAACTGATATAATCGGGACCAACAGCTTTACGTGCTTCTCGAGGCACGGAGTGTCAGTGATGATTAACTAGGTATTTAATTTGTCAATATTGATTTCAATTTAATAAATTTAACGAGAATTTATTAACATAAAAGCGATTACTTAAAATGCACTTATGCATAGTTTGTAGTACCTATTATGATTGTAATCATCATACTTAAGTCTTGACCGACATTCACACATTACATTACAGCGTTCAACTAGCTAACATTATGTTAACAATTGTAAAATAATACGAAATGTATCTAGGTGATTACACTTTAATTTAAAGTTATTATTTATGAATATTTACGATAAATACTAGCACGCAAGGAGAGACCGTGAACCGGCGACCTCCACGTGATTTGTATTGTTTATTAAGGTCGCATTGTTTTAAAGGTGACTAAAGGATAATGTCAAGAGGATGGCCAGCTTCATCTTTACATAGTATACAAAAAATCGATTTCTGCGTCTGTCTGTTTATCCAGTAATTTCTTCACTACACCACGCAACGGATTTTGATGCGGTTTTAGTAAGAGGAAGATTGATGTCGCAGTCGTATTGTATGAGACGCTGTACTACAAATTGGCGCGCCGGATTGAAAAACGTCGCTATATTGTAATGCGGTTACCTTACGTTTAGCCAGATTTCATATCGGCTGAAATAAAGCACGTTCCATTGTATGCGCACTTCGCTTTCGTCAAAGCGGCTTAGTAACGTTGAGCCCAAATACAAAAGGCGCATTGTCGATACGCCGCTGCATAACAACAAAAATTTCGTCACAGTCAATAACGGTGTGACAACAAAGTGCGCATAGGTGCTAATGGCATCTGTCATTAGTACTCTATATAAAAGAGTTTGATTTAGTTTTTGAGGGAACTAAACTTCTCGTAGGCCTTTCTTCTGCCTATAGAAATGAACAGCATTAATAAAGAAAATCATAGTCAAATGAACAGCTTTAATAAAGAAAGTCATAGGCAAATCTGAATAAAAAAATTGGACCTCCCATACTAATTTCGATCATCTGTTGGTAATGTATATTACGGAAAGTGTAATTTTTCTTTCAGGAATTTGCCTTTGTAGAAAATTGTTGATTTCATTTTGCAGTAGCAGTACTTTTCTAAAATATTTTTCAAAAATTAAAAAAAAATTCATAAGTTTTTATTTCAAGTAGGCCTACATTTTTTTTCGGTTCCAAATTGGAGAAGAACCGGCAAGAAACTCCATGGGAAAATCTTAAAAAAAAAATGTTGTTCTTATAATATTTCCATATTACAGTATTAGTAGATATTATGTAAGGACAGTGTAGACCAGTCGATATGGTACTCAAAAGTACAATAAAAATAATCATAATAAAAAGTGAATCGTAATAGGAAGTAATCTAAGAATTCGCGGAGTCTACAGTGTTCTCACATTCACATTATAAAAAAGAGAGTATATAAAAAAAGCAAGAAAAATAAATAATTACAACTATCAATAAATGAGACGTTAACAAAATAAATTACTAACGAATTTATGGTAGTTGGGGTCTAATAATATAATAAATATTGCAAAAGCAATGAGTTAGAAAAAAACAGTATGTATTACAACAAATGTGGAGAAGTCAATAGACACATTTACACAATATTATGAGTTACCAGGGGGCCACACGTGCAGAAGCAGTAATTGCCAAATAAGCGTGTCTTCAACATAGTCTTTAACCTTGTAAGTATTGCCTCCCATTTCCGTTACACCCTATATAGATTACGGTGGTTGCCTGGTGTGCTTTAGCCAACTTTTTACTAGTCGTAGCTGTAGCCTTTATACTGCATCTTAAAGGGTTCAGGTGCAGGACTTAGAAAGCTGAAAGTACCTTTGGTACATTTTGAAGTTTTTTTCTAAACGATTGGTTTCATAAGTCAAGGATCACGACGAGATGATTAGGACCACATGATTAGTTCAGTTGGTGCTACTGTTCACGATTTTTAATTTTGTTAATGTGTTGTTCTTGTTACTCTTGTTATCTACATTTGTTACCACTAATTAGTATTTATATCACGCACCTGCCCTGTATGTACAGGGCAGGTGCGTGGACATCCCATTTATTCCTATTCACCACCATAGGCGTGGGCTTGCGGACGACGAGCAATGGGTAGCTCGCCGTCCGCCCCTCCGGTAACCGTCCGGACCAAGCCCGAGTCGTCAACGGCGCATAGTGTTTCACGTACGTCTCAAAGAGATGTCAGTAAAACCGTAGGGGCTCAGGTGGGTCGAAGCCTACTGGGGCCATGGGTCGACTTCCGAAAGGGAAATCCTTGGTCTTGGAACGCAAAGAGTAACTGAAGGATGAAGGGTAAGTGTGGTTTTAGTCAGTAAAAGTCTGACACGCTCTCTCACTCCGACCTTGAGCAGGCGAAATTATTAGATGAAGTCCCACACAAAAAAAAACTATATCTATGCACAAAACTTTTAGAGTACATACTTATATATTTTGATTGTGCGTACAGCTAATAGAATTATTTGCCGGAGTCTATGTTTCCTGATCGCAATAACCTGAGAATCACTAAGTCAATAGTGAATAGGTTACTCCTGGGTAAATGTGCTCCATCGTCGACCAAATGTTATGTTAATGTTAATTATAACTGTATAAAGATGATTTTTCAATATTTCCTAAGCATATCTTATGTAGAGACAGAAGACCTACTTACTTTTTGTAAATAAAACTCGCCGTATCTCTAAATTTAGTTAAGTTTTTATAATAGTCATATTTAGTGTTAATTTATTATTTTGTATTTAAGCACTCTCTCGCCCGAAACACAGGTTCTCCCTAGTTCAGGCATATAAGCAACTGTGTTCATTTTAATATTTAATATACTTTATTGTAAATGTGTTATGTTATAAATAAACGATTTTATTATTATTATTACATCGTCGTTTAACATCAGAGGGCTTAGCCAAGTTGATAATCTATAATCGTTAACGCAAGTAGAAAACTTCAAATGTAAGGGAATGACATCATCTCATCTCAGTCACGTGGTCAGAACAAAGGAATCGGAGGCGTGGCCGACTCGAGGCGACCGACGAAAGAGATTCGAAAAGAAACGGTTGTAACTTGGCTAGGACTGCTGGTGTGTGGTGGAATAGTGGGTCAACCGTGAGGCTAACAATTTTCTTTTTAATTATTTTTTTCACTTTATTAAAAAATAAACGTTGTCCCAAACTCGGATAATTTCTTATATGTAATACTAGAGTAAGAGCAGTGGTGGCCGAGTGGTAACGGCCCCGACTTACGAGTTGTAGGTCGCGGGTTCAAACCCAGCCAGGCGCATTACTTTGTGTAATTTATTTCATCACCTCTGCTCTCAAAACGGTGAAGGAAAACATCGTGAGGAAACCGGCATGTCCCAGAACCAAAAATTCGAAGACATGTGACATCCACCAACCCGCACTGGGCCCGCGTGGTGGATTACGGCCCATTCCCTCTCCTAGAGAGGAGGCCTGAGTCCCAACAGTGGGAACATTATAAGGCCGACTATGCTATGCTATGCTAATACTAGAGTAATTTCCTTTACTGTAGATGCGTGCAAACATGTAAACATACACACACAAGACGCCCAGATCCGGAATAACTATCTGTAGGCCATACAAATATCTGTTCGGAGTAGGAATCGAACCCGCACCAAGCAGCGCAGCAGCCAATGGGACCACCGTACTCTATATCGTCTCACGATTACTTTGTCTACCTACCCCTCAAGGTACACAGCTCTGCCTCACACACAATTACACGTATTAACATCGTTAGGTGTGTAACAGTGTGACGGTGACAATCAGCGGCTGCTCTTTGATCTTGTGACGCGTGCCGCGCTCAAAGTGTGCGGCATCCCTTTGTAGTTGATGTCTTAAGGGCACAGCGCTGTTACACTGCTTGTCTTTTTATGAAGATAATGATATGGAAGTGTTTTAGGTGAAGGATGATTTCATGATATTGTGGATGTATGATCCCAATTTGGTACATATATCACAAACTTTAACTTACCTAGACTTGGTTTTAATACTCTTGAATCAGTCTTTTTGTTTTATTTACTGGCTGGTTAACAACAACACAATTTCATTTGGTCACAATTTCACAACATTCTAATATAAAAGTAGCCTAATAGCATCAGTTATCTATCAGTGAAATATCTGTCAAAATCAGTCCAGCCGTTTATAAGATTAGCCGAAACAAACAGACAGACAGACCGACACACTCATAAAAAATGTTAAAAATACATTTTTGCTATGGGTATCGCATATTTCTTTAAAGATATTTACTAATGAAATATTATTTTGATATTACAAACAGATACTTCAATTTTATTTATAAAGTAGATATGTATTGATGTATCGAAAAGAAACAAAAAAACAGTTGCATGTTAAGGTGATACAAAAGAATTATTAAAATAAAATAGGAAAACATATATATATATACACTGTAATGTGTGAAATCATTCAATGACTTCTCCCGCTCTTGGGAGGTAAACTATATTCCACACTATTGTCCACGGAATATTCAAAAACATGGAAAACGGAAACGTATTTTAAGAATATTTTTTATGAGTTATTTAGTCAAATTAACTAAATATAGAATTTAGTTGCCGATGAAACTTGGCAAAATTTTTCTTCGCATTAATCAGAACAACCTACGTAAGCGGCCTCTATTACAGGCACCGTGCACATCGACAAAGTATAGGCGTAACGCCTTCTTCATACGTAGTGTCATAGCCTTCAACAATTTACCATCGCACCTAGAAATCGATCTGTTTTGCACCAGTGTACAAAATATAAAAAAGATCCTAACCAAGGAATTTTTTGGGGACAATGTTAGATAACTTAATTAGTTTAAATTTAAGATAACGCTATGTAGTCTTTTTCTTCATCTTTGATATCACTTGATTCGATTCAATTCTTATTATACCTACTTAAATTAATTTTTAACTTTATCTTAAACCTAAAAGATGTCAATGCAATCTGTAGCTAGATATATATATGTGGAAGCTTGTTATTAGCAATTTTCATGACCTATGTAAAAAATTATAATTGTTATTAGCCTGTAAGCTTACTTTAAAAATAAAAAAATAAATAAATAAATGAACTGACGAGTGTTTAATTTTTTTAATTAAAATGTGTGAATATGTCTATATGTCCATGAAGCGTTATTATCATAAGTTACCACAAGGCGACGAAGAGGAACTCGTGCCCCGGTGCGCTGTTTTTTTTTTCGGTGGGAAATCATCCAATGACATCCCCGCTCTTGGGCGGAGCGCGAGGGTGTGTCAGACTTTTACTGACTAAATACCGACTCCTGTTCCTTCGTTGCCTTTCATCCGGTGCGCTGTTGGACTTGCATGAGTCGACGTGGAATATCTTTGTTTTCTTGATTGACTACAATCACAAATTGGCGTTTTAGGTTAATGGTTAAATAGCAAAATAGTCAATAACTATACAAGAACTCAAGGATCACGTCTATTTAACACCTGGGATAGATTGAGACTGCTTCAGGCGCCACCGGTTCAGTTGCGCCTACATACAATTATGCTTAACACACTATTGTATGTAACTGAATAATGTGATAACATATAATTTTATGGTCATATTATTATGTATATACTACATACCTATATATTAATTTTAAACTAGGTAGAATTCATAGCCAGATATTATAGTTAAATTGAGATATATTATGTGTATTGAACTAATTATGTAATCAGAACATGTTTACTTAATAACGCGTAAGCTTTGACTACCTCTATCTGACATAATATTATGCGATATGTACACTGTGTGTGGTGTACTCAGTTTATTTTTTGTTGAAGATTTGTGTTAGTAATTTAAATTATATATTAGACTTCTATGATTCATGTGGTATGTTTCTAGTGCAGCACACACTGGCTTTGGGTTTTCGGTTTAGTTTTAGCCAGAATGTTTCTACGGTGGCCAACCTGAGCTAGTTTTCTATTCTACCGGAGAGATGAAGTGTGGAGGAGTGGGATGTCTGTTCCTCCACAGCCCCATCATAGGACATGCGTCCCCTTCTTTCCTGCTCAGCACCACCTGGATCTGTCACGACTTAGTTGAAGTCAACGACAGAGCTATCCAGCTGACTACATTGACACTAATGATATAAACGCGAAAGTTTTCGTTCAAACGGCCAAAGGGAGTTTAAAAAATTAGGCACGTGGGTAAACCATGACCAGGAATAGTTCATATGATACTTTTATTCCATGAGTATGTTCTCTTGGGATAATTATATTCTTTCACACGGGCGAAGCCGCTGGCATAAGCTAGTATACTGCCGTCATAAGAAAGACTTAACTTGTCATTAACTTGACGGAAGTTCAACATCCTTGTGATCATAATGACAGGGTTGCACTCTCTTCGTCAGCTTTTGCCACGCATGCCTTGCCTTCTTTTAATTCAATGAATGCTTTGGTTAATGAACACATTAAATAATATCACCGTTAACAATATCACACACACACTTTTTTATATAGGGTGACTGGTAATTAGTTGATTGTGCTCATGATAACCAACAACTTTTACGATGGGAACAAACCTGAAATCGCGAAAAAAAATCAGCTGTTCAGTACATTTATGTTTGCCTAATGTACTGAACAGCTGATATTTTTTTCGCGATTTCGGCTTTGCTCCCATAATAAAAATAGTTTGTTATCATGAGCACAATCACGTGTTTAAGTATCATACACTAATTGCTCTGACCCTATATATTACATTTGTCGATTTTGTCAAAAGTGAGTTATTAACACATTCTGAATTAGCAAAGAAAATGCTACGAGTATCTTAATCTCATTTTTGATAAAGTTGACAGTTACGGCATTCTTTCTTATGACGGCAGTATAGGAGGAAGAAAAAATGTAGGCCAAGGTTCTAGTTCTAATTTTTATAATCTCAGTTCCTATAACTAACTACCTGTAAACAATTTCAAAAGGTCAGAACAAAAATAATTCCATTGACCCGATTGGAATGTCGACTCATCACAGTATCATCTCAATCAATAAATATCAACTTTGCGCATAAAAACGATTCCCACATAGCCTATAATGTCAAGTGCATAGGTCACCCAGGCTGATGACGTCAGATCTAGGCAGTCTGTAGGGTAAACCAGGCGTACCTGCCCCAGTTGATAACGTGCCCCACTTACAAAAATGAGACACGCATTTATATTAAAAACAATATCATCATCATCATCATCATTTCAGCTGAAAGATGTCCACTGTTTGACAAGGCTTCCCCCAAGTGACGCCACAATGAACGGTCCTGTGCGTCTCGCATCCATCGGATTATCGAAACTTTTACCAGGTTGTCAGTCAATGGAAACTATAAACGTCCAAAACTATACAACGCAAGTTAAACAATCATTTTTTTAAAAAGAGTAACTATGGAGTTTCTTGCCGGTTCTTCTCCATAGGAAACGACCCATTAGAATCGTGCAGTTTACAAGATATCCGCAGGAGAACCAAGGTTACCGACATAGCTCGTAGAATCGCCAAACTTAAGTGGCAGTGGGCAGGGCACATTGCTCGCAGATCACATGGTCGATGGGGACGAAAGGTTCTGGAGTGACGACCACGTACCGGAAGACGCACCGTTGGAAAGCCTCCTACAAGGTGGACCGATGACCTGGTGAGGGTCGCGATAATCCGATGGACGCGAGACGCACAGGACCAGTCATTATGGCGACTCTTGGGGGAGGCCTATGTCCAACAGTGTACGTCTTTCGGCTGAAATGATGATGACAGTTTACATCGCCGTCATATTTATAAACTAAGCAGATCGGTTCAAATAAACACTAAATTTTAAGTGCATGACTTAGTTTTGCAAGTGGGGCACGTTATCGACAGGGGCATGTATGCCTGGTTCACCATACCTATATCTGACATAATCAGGTCATTCCTTTCGCACAAAGGATGAAACGTGAGCATTGTTTGAAGGTCAGGGGCAGAGCATCTGCAGACAGATAGACAATACACGTGTCCTAAGATGCTACAGTTAAAGTTAAGGATATAGGTGTTATGCCAAGGTGGTGTGGCATTGTTTTAGCTGTGATGGTGATTTCGATTGAATGACTTACGACAGAGAATGACAGTCTATTGATACAGTCGCATAAATATAATTAATTACTAATAATAAATTATTAATTAAATTTATTACTAATTTTATTATTTTGACTGGCTTGTTGGTCTAGTGGTTGAAGTGACCCTGACTGCTATGCCGAAGGTCGCGGGTTCGATTCCCACCCAAGGCAAATGTTTGCGTGATGAGCATGATCATTTGTTCTGTTTCTGGGTGTATTTTATTTATAATATACTGTTGTATTTAGAAATGTAAGTATGTTTATCAGTTATCTAGTAATCATAGCACAAGCTCTGTTTAGTGTGGGATTAAATGGCGTTGTGTACAATTTGTAGAATATTATATTGTATTTGTATAGCACAGCATTGATCACTATTGTACAGTAAGTAAGTTAAAGTGACATATAGTTTTAGATCACTTTCTATTTCTATTAGAAATTTGGCGCGTTATCTCCGCTTTCAGTCTTACAGGAAGCGGCTGAATATCCCTGTTTTATATGGAGTGACTGACCTCCTCTTCTCAGACCTCCACAACTCCCAGTTACTGTGCAACACGATACTGCTTGGATGGACTGATGGTCAGGTTTTCAGGCGTCAGACTACCTGTAACGACTGTCAAAGATCTACGAATGATAACCGGGACCAACGGCTTTATATGCTTTCCGAAGCATGAGGTGTCAGTACTGTTCTAGATAAAATTAGAAAAGTACATGTGCGTAGAAAAATTCACATACTTATGTATTATATGTATCCTATTTATGTATTATATGTATAATTATGTATTTTATTATCTTTTTATGTTGTTGTACACTGACAGCCCCAAATCTTTTCCTTTCGTTACAGTCCATCCAAAGGTTGTCTGGTAGAAATTGCCCTGTGCAATAAGACCGCCTATTGTACACTTATTTTTTATAAATGTCTGTCCTAGTAAGTTAAGGTGTGCAATAAAGTAATAAATAAATAAATAATACTTGGCCGGTTTCCCGAACTCGCGACCTCTTGCATGAGAAGAGGTCATCGCGACTAAGAGATATTTGACTGTCTCCTTTAAATCTAATGGATCTCTGTGTCTTTCCCAGTAAAGTCAACCCTAGGTTTCAGCTTAATCCAGTTCTCCTCTATAGGTACTCTATAGGTAGGGAACCCTTAAGAATAATAATGAATCTCCCATAGGTCACACTAGACAAATAGATGGGCGTGCAACATTCGCGGTATTTGAGTCCCCATCAGATGCAATAATGGCGTCGTGAGTGGCGCTGGGTCGTGGGACCCGGACCGGACTGCTAAACAGGGCTGAAACAACTTAAAAAAGCTACTTTTCTATGAGGGCTACCTGCAATCTCTACAACTTCAACAAAGAAAGAAGAAAGAAAGAAAGAAAAAGAATTTATTTGGTACAGCACAAGGCACAAACACAATACCTATATGGTAAACACGAAACAAAAATAAAAAAGAAGCTAAAATGTAGTTCAAACAAAAGCAGCAAAGAAAGAATTCTTACCTGCTGCGGTCCTCCCGTCTGATTATAATTTAGGTGTCTTCAAGGTCTACAATAATAGGCTCTTAATAAACTAGTGCGCCTCATCATCAATGATTGCATCACTGTTTACTATCAGGAGGGATATAGCCAGTCAAGCACCAGAATATATCAATAAAAAACACTCCTGAAAGCAATCGTGGCCACCACGACAAAAGCAATGAAGCTTGATTTATCCCGGAAAAATGAAATTAATAAGAAGTAACTTTTGCCCGCGGCTTCGCCCGCGCACATAAAATATAGCCCTATGTCACTCAGGAATAAAGCAGCTTTCTATCGGTGAAAAAAAATTAGCAATCAGCCCAGTACTTTCAGAGATTACCTCCTACAAACAAACAAAACAAACTTTACCTCTTTATAATATTAGTGTAGATGTAGATAACATTATTTTCACTTCCACTCCTTTGAGGGTAAGCAGAAATTTAAGGACGTTTTTTTTTGAGGTGGGAAATCATCAAAGTACTTCTCCCGCTCTGGGTGGAGCGGGAAGGCGTGTCAGACTTTTACAGACTAAAACCCACCTGTGTTCCTTCAGTTGTCTTTTGCGTTCCAGGGCTGCAGTGATTCTTTCGAACATTCCTGCGGAAACTTTATTACGCTACTTGCATAATCATAGAATACAACGAACTCGTTTTTAATAATATAATAACTAGTAGTAACGTCCCAGACAAGGTGCAGAGCCGAACATTGTAGCTTTACTTACAGTACATAATGATCATCATCTTCCTGCCCTTATCCCGTTTTATTTGGGGTCGGCACAACACGTAATGTGTCGGAATTGCATAACCAAATTCCGCCTAGCCCGTTCCATCATCGGACCACCAGGCGTACGGCAATGCGCCACCGGTACATGGTGGACATCCCACCTATACGCACGAAACGTTTTGGGAACACATTCATAGTGCGTACAGCTAAGGAGTGGAATTCCTTGCCGGAATCTGTTTTTCCTGATGGCTACAACCCGGGAATCTTTAAGTCAAGAGTGAATAGGTTACTTCTAGGTAAGCGCGCTCCATCGTCGACCGCATCGTCGCTTTCTATCAGGTGAGTTAGCGGTCAAGCGCGAACCTATGCAGAATAAAAAAAAAAAAAACCTGTTTTTTCTTCCATTCTGTCCTGTTTCTCGTCACGCTATCACTAACTCCCTTTTCTTTCATATCACTTCTCACACAATCCATCCATTATTTACTTACATAATGTATTACAATATTGGTAGAAGATATCAGTCAGTGTTTATTATGAGAACTGTCAAATTAATGAATCATCGATTCAATCGTTTTGAGAATTAAGTACCGCAGTGTGCCTTTGTCCTCATATTTGAGAATCTTTTCGGGTGTTGGTCAAGGCCAAAAGCGATGCGTAATGCAGTGAAAGATTTGTTCCAGAGCTTTTGTTTTTAGATGTGAAATCAAAACCCGTTCCTATGTTCCTTCTTTGCCTTGCATTCCAGGACCCCGGGTTTCCCTTCTGGAAGCGAACCCATGGCCCCATTACGCTGGGCCCCTACGGTTTTGCCGATATTTCTTTGAGGCGCGCGTGGAACACTACATGTGGACTCGGGCTCGGTCCGGACTGTTACCGGACGGCCGGACGGTGAGCTACCCATTGCTAATAATCCAAACCCAATAATCTAACACCCCCTCTGGCTCCACCCAGAGAGAGAGTCCATGGAGTTTCTTGCACATTCTTCTCCATAGAGATCTACGCTTTGGAACGTGCTTTAGCTTCACTTTTTTTTTTTTGACTTATCGACTTCAAAAGTGCCTGTAATTTGAAATAAACATTTCTGATTTCTAAGAAGTTATTTTATGATTTCCCATTGACCCCTAAATAAAAAATAGTGAAAGATTTATTCAATGTTACCATTACTTCCTGACAATATGCCGCGACAACCCTATCGAAACAAACTCATCTTCGTTCAAAGGGCAAACGTAGATATATTACGGAATTTAATTCTACAACTTCCGAAGATCGCAGCATTAAAACATCGTTCCACGGAATAATAGTTTAAACTATTTACATCAACATCATTTTGTTACACGTGTTTGATTGGTATAATTTGTAAACTTGGTGCCATTAGGGCGTAATTGTTGTTAACGCCATTGTCCAAGATTTCGTTTGCAACAATTTTTTGTCCCAGAGCTTAGATGTCAGAGATGGAAGATTTTGTTCCTATTGTTCTCAAATTTAGTTATTAGTGGTAAATAGGATTTTTTTTTCGTACCCTATTCTGTCCCACTCCTGGGAAATAGCCTATCTTTAGTCCTGTCATCTTTAGCGAGCCCGCGCTTCCTCATTTTAGTTTTGGCAAAATCTGTCCAGTTCGTCCCGCCATCTCCTTCATGGTCTAGCGCGACGTCATCGCTCTCAATGTAAGATCATCATCATTATTTCAGTCGAAGGATGTCCAGTGTTGGACATAGGCCTCCCCCAAGTGTCGCCACAAAGGACGGTCCTATGCATTACGCATCCATTGTATTCCCGCGACTCACATCAGGTCCACCTTCTGGGAGGCCTTCAAATCTGCCGTCCACTAACTAAAAAGCCGTTAAGCCACAGTTGGTCGATTTTCACTTTTTAATGTAGTCTTATACAACTTTCGATGCTCTATCTTTTGGTCTAAGAATCATTTTTCTATGATTAATAGTTTTAGAGATACAGAACATTGCTGAGCAGTTAAACCACATAAATTTTGTTACTTCCTTAATTAAAAAGCGGCTGAGCCACAATACTTCTCTAGAAAGACGTTAACATACTTTAACGGCAAATTGATATATCATTTTTTCTAAATTTACTTAACTAAAAGTACGTTATCTAGTCATGCTTCACTAAAAAGCAGCTAAGCGTCTTTTACTACCTTCATGTATTGTGTCTTACAAATAACCATCTGAACATCGTACCTTAACTATAAAGCAGTTACAAAGAAAAACTACACTAGAAAGCAGTTATACGCCAATAGCGGCTTTTAAGTTATGTATTGAAATTAGTATTAGCTAAATATCAATCGCTAGAGAGCAGCTAAACGACAATACTAGACTAAATAGCAGTTAAACGCTTGTGATTTTCGTTTGCGTTTGACCAGCTCAGGCTATTATAATTCCTTCACTTCGGGTGCTCGTAGCGGACGGACGCGGGTGCAGCGCGTCTCTTGCTTTTTGGCGCCACATTTATGAGCTGTGATCAATTTCACCATCAAGTCGAATTATCGATGAAGCGGAAAAAGACCATATATGATTTCACAGACTTTGAAAATGCAGTGACCTCAGCAAATAATGGTAAAGTTCTTGTTAATCTCCATGCAGCCTCGCGATTTTGTAAACTACGTAGGTAACGTATCAGATCGACGAATACAAAATTCAAGTCCCAGAGCGTATCTTAAAAATATGACACAAGTGTGTTTTAAACGAGGAAGTTTTGATCTCCATTATAAGGAAGCTTTTGATGAGGAATATGTGTCTCTTACATTTTTAAACGATAAATACTTGAAGAACCCGCATTTTGTTTTAACATTTCGTACGCAACCGAAAGGAATAGATGAGGAGAGAAAGCTTAATCTTTTAACAAAGTTATCGCCAATTATACCTAAACATAAGATGTTATTTTGGCAAAATTTACCGATCATTGAAGGAAATAATATATCTGAATTGAACCAGAAGAAAAACAAAAGCAACGTAACTTTAGAAACTTATAGACTGAAAAAGTGCCTTTAGAATAATGTTGTCTTTTATATTTTATTAAATATTTTTGTTTACTTTATTACTTAATTTTGACACACGAGTGTTATTTATTTATTTATTAAATACTTTATGCACAAACGTACAGCGGCGGACTAAATGCCTTAGGCATTTTCTACCAGTCAGCCTTAGGGTGATGCAGAGATAAATAGTGGTAGGTGCAATAAAAGAGAGAAAAGGCGAATAGTTACAAGAAAAGATATACTAATAAACCATAAATATCATACAATTATACAATACATACAAAAAATAAATAAACTATCTACATATATATCTACACTAATAAAGTCAAACAATTGAACAAAGAAAGAACAGTGAAGAAAGTGAGTACGATGAGTGGGACATTGAAGTAGGCGGTTATGAGATGAGCGCAGATTTCTATTGTGGTTGGCGCAAATGTATTGAAAGTGAAATAACTAGGGGAATTAAGAGAATCAAGAAATGAAAACAAGGTAGTGAGCGCCTTTTGCTCTCTGCGCTGACGTATGGGTAACCACTTTAGAAGCTACCGATGCGCTGAAACATGATCATATTTATGTAGATTGTAAACGAATCGAATGCAGTAATTTAGAAGACGGTCAAGCTTGTTGAGGAGATCTGCATTCAAGTCATAGTAGCACACGTCACCATAATCGATGATAGGAAAAATCAAGGTCTGCACAAGCATTGTCTTCGTACTCGATGGTAGCAGATTTTTCAACCGAAACAGAGCCCGCAACGTTCCTGTAACCTTCTGACTAACACTAGCCACTTGAGTACGCCAGTTCATAGTACTATCGATGCGCAAGCCCAGATCCTTTACATCGGTGCTAAATGGGACGATCGTACCGTCGAAACGAACTGGTGGCAATGTTGCACTATCCACTTTAGCAATGCTTCTAGGACTCCCAAAGATGATAGCCTGACATTTATTGGGGTTTACTGCATCACCAAACCTATCGGACCAGGCTTTTATGGCTATTAAGTCCCTATTTAATAGATCAATAGCGACAGATATTTCGTCGACTTTCCCTTGACAGTACAACTGCAAGTCATCTGCATACAGATGATACGAACACTGAAGTTCGGTAGTAATGATATTAATAAAAATAGAAAACAGAAGAGGAGAAAGGATACCGCCTTGAGGAACGCCAGCTTCCAACCCACACCAGCGAGATGAAGAATCTCCGACGTGAACCGACTGCTGACGCTCCTGAAGATAGGAAGAAAACCACTCCAGCGCTTCGGGAGAGACCATAATATAGGACAGAATGGCTAAGAGGATCTCGTGACTGACGGTATTAAAGGCATTCGAGAAATCGACCAACACTAGTACAGTGACTTTGGTGTCTTCAAGTCCTGCCCTTATATCGCCGGACACTTTAAGGAGGGCGGTAACAGTGCTATACCCCGGTCTGAATCCAGATTGCAAAGGGCTTATGAGTGAATTATACCGCACAAAACAGGAGAGTTGTTTGTGGACACAGGCCTCAAGTACTTTGGATAGGAAAGGAAGGATAGAAATTGGGCGGAAATGGGTTGGAAGAGTAGGACTACTAGTTGTTACTAGGTATAATTGCTTATTTACCTAATCTGATTTGCTAATTTTGTTAAAGTTTTTAATTAGTATTTAAGCATAAAAATGGCCAAATTTATATTTTTTTAGATAAGGTCTAATATTTAATTGATTATGACATTATGTGTTACGAAAAATTATATTATTTCAACTTTGCAATTATTGATCTCTGATTGTGATACGTTTATTTCATAAGTGCATAAGAATTTGAAACCAATGTGTGTCATGACTGTGCCATAAAGCTTTCAAAAACAATACTTACATGTTTTGGGTATTTTTACAAAATAATTATAATATAATTTGTCCTATGGTTTCACGAATAATGATTATTATTAAAGATGTAGGTAATTGTGAACTCATTATTGAATAAGATTTGTAAAAGTTTGATTAAACTTCGTTTTTTATTTTATATCGTTCAATTAATAATTAGCTATTTGATAAGTTCTGATTGTCTATTCTTATTTAATAAATAAAGTTCTGATTTTAATAAAATAGTTTTTAACTTCTCAACTTTTTGCGCGGAAGTGCTTACTTAAAAGGCAGTTTAAATGCGAGCGAGATGTTTTTAACTGCCTTCTAGTTAAACAATAGGAGAACCAGTATAAAAATATGTTTTACAATACTGAGCTTAAAAGCATTTAAAATCCCATAACTGCTTTCTAAGTAAGCAAAGTTAGTCTTTCAAGTGTTAGCGACTAGGCTGAAAGTCTGTTAAAATCCTTTAACTGCTTTATAACTAATTATATTTTTATAACTTTTACTATAAGTATAAGACGTGGCAGCTACAAGAAATTGCTTTGCTATAAAGCAGTTAAGGTATGGTTAGCGGCCTTAAAGTGCAGTATATTATGTAAAAATGAAAAATATTGCTTAGTTAAAAGTTAGTAAATGAATTTAAATAAAATATAATAAATATAAATGAATGAAATATATCACATATTGTGCACAAAGACTATGCCTACATATATAATTTGCAACCTTGTTCCTAGGTAGCATACTTTTCAAGAGACATCAATTCCCACTTATTTTCCCGTTTTTTAGAAAAATAGTTTTTGCACTTAGCTGCCTTTTAGTTAGTGGACGGCAGAAATGGAAGTAGGTACATATAATAGTATTATTTATTTGATCTTCATGTAGGTACATGTTGGTACCTACATAGGCGGACTTTCACAATACCGACCCAGATCTGTCAGTGATTTATTTCATCTTTCCTAATATCAAGGGCCTTGTTGGCGTTTGTTCCAATTTCTTACATAACTACAGAATGGCAATCATATCTCATTATGATATGTCATCTATACATATAAAAGGTGAAACTGACTGACTGACTGACTGACATATCTATTCACAGCCAAAACTACTGGGTCTAAGAGCGTAAAATTTTGCACAAGGTTTCTTTTTATGGCAAGGTTTCTTAGTGTTTGCCACACTAAGAAAGGATTTCCCAAAACTCACCCCCTAAGGGGATGAAACGGGGGTTAAAAATTTGTATGGAGAGACTTACTAACATATAGACGAAGCCGTAGGAAGAAGCTGGTTTATAATTAATATCACCCAACATTCACTAATGACACGCATTGTTTGTATTATTTCAACAATTTCGCTCACGGCAATACCTTTCAACTTGTCAAACGTAATGGCGAAAGATTGCTTTTAAAATATTTAAGCAATAAACCCAGTGACATAAGGCTACGATGTCCATTGTTTATCCATTTCTCAATAAAAGAGATTGGGCTATATCAATATCGGCCCACACTTAGCGTAAATACATGCATTTCATAATGTTTAGTTTGAAGAATTTGCGTGTGCGCAGGTTGGGAACTGTATCTTTAAAACCGAAGACTGATAAAAAACACAACTAGTTTTATAAAGGGGTGACCAGACGGTTGCAAACTAGCGTTCCAACCAAGGTGACCTTGGTTTATGTGTTTGGTTTGTGTTGCGGCTACATGGATGTAAACCATGCGTCAATACGTTTGGTGGTAGGGAAAACGCGCTCCCCAACCAAGGGCGTTGAAGGTCATGGTTGGGGAGCGCGTCATCATCATCAACTGCTGTCTACACGGATTGAAAGTAGCAAAGTCACCTTGGTTGGGACGTTGCTTTGCAACCATCTGGTCACCCCTTTAGCTGTTCGGTCTAGGAGCATGGAATTTCGATTAGTTGCATAGATTTGGAACTTGACGTATTGTGTGGATAAATAGGTCAGATCGACTCGTCTTTTAAAGGTTTTTGACATAAATGAGCACGGTAGTTGAGAGTTTGTCATGCTTACTCAAATGTCTCACTGATGGTGGCGCGTGTGTTGGATCATTCGGTTCCCTTCAAAATGGTTGAGCTGAGTGGTGCTAATATTCGCGTCATGTCCGTGATGCTGTCAGTTGAGACTGGTCATCTCTTAGCTGCCAGTTACTATTTTAATATCTATATTTAGTTTTTATTTTATTTATATTGTTCTTACACGATAGTAGCGACAAGAAACATGCAACAGAGATATTTGTAATACATAACATGATTGAAAAGAGTGTCCATGGAGTTTCTTGCACATTCTTCTCCATAGAGATCTACGCTTTGGAATGTGCATCATTAGCATAATTTTTTTCTGTCTGACTGACTTCTTGACTTTTCAAAAGTGCCTGTAAATGGTTTATTTGAAATAAAATGCTTTGAATCTTTGAATCTTTGGTTTGCGCAGTACCAGTTCAGGGCACAAACACCAAATTGCACACGATTTTTAATTTTGTTGAAGAGTGCAGCAGGCACAGGCTCAGTCAAACGACGCCATTACAAAATGCGGGTGTCAACGAAATGTCAATCCATATTCAAATAAGCGGGTAGCTCAGTTCCTTTCACTCGATAGGTATGTGCATGAAAGGGATGGAAATAGGAATGTAACAAAGAGTCAAAAATGAATGATATGGAATCAACGTAACCAATCATAAAAGCGCAGAAAGGAAGGATTTTTGATTTTTTCTCTCAAAGCTGTTCAATGAAGAATGACAGATTGTATGAAAATGTCCTCGAGCACGCAGAGATTTAGGGCGGAATTCACCAATAAAACTAATCGCGTTTTAACGTTTGGCTCGCATGATTGCGATTAACCGCTGTCACTAGTGTCACTTAATGTCGAGTTCCAGATAGAAGCATACCTAATTTATTTATGTTGCAAGTTCAGAATACATTCTATTATGCAGCTTGACACATGGAAATATTCATTTATAGATAACAAACTATTTTGAAATGCTTACCGAATATGTAAGTATGCATTAGTGCATTATCATATGTAAATTTTGAGATAAACGAGCTTCAAGGAAGTTATTTGAAGAAAATAGTGAAGAGATAATTCACCAAGATGCCGCGGCACAACATATAGATATCGCATTGACAAAACTTCAACTCTTCATTAATAGCTATTTAATGTGCTTTGTTAATAATAATACATTAACAACATTTTTGGAAGACACAACACAATTTTGCTAATAACACGTGCGAACTGGCTAGAACACCGACCAACAAACGCTGGAGAATGTTTAAGAGTAAAAAAAAAAAAAATTAAGTTTCAAAATAGAAAAATTTCTTCGCAGACGCAGACTGACATTATGACTACATGACAGAAAGTCGTAAGAGTGAAACAGAGAGAGAAAAAAAAGAAAAAAGTTACAAAACTCTCTGTACAACAAACCTAGGGCGTCAGAGACTGTCGTCACTTTTGCTTCTAGAAATTGACAAACCCGAAGTGACAATTCTGATTATGACAGCTTCAACTTTTTTTTTCTTTCCGTTTTCGCACGGTTTATAAATTAACCTTTTGAGTGCGTAATTAGAGACACAATAGTAAGACAATGGCGCGTGAACGCCGGCGTTAATGCGGGGATCAACAGCTTAAAACCAGTGTCAAGTTTAGAAAGTGTTTAGTTTTTAATACAGAATACAGCCATTACAATGCAGATATGTAACACATTTTAATGTATTTGCAGAATTTAGCTGCAAATGGATCGAGTCAGCCTTCCCGGCAAGAATCAGAAATCAGAAACGTTTATTTCAAATAGACCAATTACAGGCGCTTTTGAATTGTCAAAATGTCGGTCAGTCAAAAAAAGTGAAGCAAAATTGCACGTTCCAAAGCGTAGATCTGTATGGAGAACGTGCAATATCCACTAGGAACCAATTTACGGTGGTTGTGCAGGATAGGCAGCATTATGCTGCACAGGATACATAGCAGGTGACGCATGTCTGTCCAGCGGGTCCACACTGGCACTGTGTTAGTTGCAGGTCCTGAACTTTTTAGGATTTATGTGAGGTCAATAACAGACCTATACACGTTGCCAAATAATAGTCTGAAAAAAAAATTGATTCCATCGACACAAAAAGAAGAAGAAACAATTTTTGAAGAATTGAAAAAACAACAAACTTCACTCAAAAAAATACCTCCTCTCCTCCTCTTTATTTAATTAAATTAAATTTGCAGTACACCGCAGTCTACCCCCTTTTTTATGTCAAGTTCTTACAGTCCACCCTAAGGTTGTCTGGTAGATATCGCTGTTAGCGATAAGACCGCCATTGTACCCATAGATTTAGTTAGTTTATAAGTTTTTGTTACTATTTTAGTGTAAAATAAAGTTTTATTCTATTCTATTCTATTCTCCATAAAGTCCAGCCTCAACTTGTGATCAGTGCAAAGTGATGAGTATTGAGTGAATGAATATCGTTCCCGCGGCGCAGCGATACCATATTCTATTCTGATTCAGTAACAAATGACAATCAGACTGAAATTAATGCTCATGTTTGTACAACGAATATTTATTTAGTAATGTCCACATAGACACTGTATCTTCATTACGTCGCTAAATTATTCAAAGCTAACATAAAACACAGTGACTAGCAAAGCATATAATTAGATGTGTAACCCACAGTTGGCGCCACGTGGGACCACGGTGTGGGCACGATGGCCATAAGCCACGGGTGAGCGTCCACACGCTGGTCTCAAATCGCGGACTACATTCGTTGATTAGTCTTTCGTCGTTGGTTAGTAAGTGAGCTTGCATTTTGTTGCAAGTTTCTCGGATCCAAACTACCATTTTAGTACCGAGAAACTGACGAGAGCCCACGTCAAATGGAAATTACGTTTTTAACACACTCACTTGAAAACAATGAATAAAACTTCAAAAAATCAATATTTATTAGCAATGTAGTGTAAAAAAGGGCTTGTGGTTTGTTTTTTATGAGCCTCTCTGAGGGCAGCCAGTGACCAGTAGGGGATGTCCGGCGACCAGGCTGGTACAATACATATAATAGGTAAAATGTAGTTGGGCCTGGCTCGAACCGCTGAAAGCGGTTTAGCTAGGAGAGGGTTTACGAGTAAGTGTGTTGAAAAACAATTAATAATAATAATAATTCCACGTAAGACACGTATACGATAAGTAATACATTAGCAGCTCACTGCAATTAGTTTTTCTAAAGAAGAAGGTGCAATCCGTATGGACTTTGTGCCAGGCAATGGAGCTCTTTGTAACTTTTCGTAAAATAAAGAGCACGACATTTTAATCAAAGGTAGCAAGCATGGTGCTGATCTGGATAAAATAATCTGATGTTTATAACTATACAGTAAAAAAATAATTATTCAATTGATTAGAGTCTTAAATCATTTCCACTCTTCAATTTCAGATAAACCAGAAAGAGCGACAGTAGTGGACCCATTAAGTTTCATTTTTATTTTGTTAAGATATCCAGCCCAAATAAGTTTCAAAAATCAAAGTTTTAATGTTATTATATTTTTTCAATTAATAGTTATGTTAGTGAGACAGAAAACAGAAATAATGATCACATCTATACATATAATAAAACAGTAAAATGGTGGAGCGTTGGTATTAGTTGGCGCAAAAACTACTGAACCAATCCTGTTCAAATTTTGCATACATAATCCTTATAGGCCGGGTCAACTGTTAGGCTACATAATATCACGCTTTTTGCTATGGGGGGTGAGCAATATTCCAAAATGTTCCAATTGAACGACAATCGCTCTAAGTTCGATCCTCAGGTACAGTTATTATTTTTGTGATTGTTTTAGTGTTTTTTTGTACATAATATGGAATTATATTTCCAGAACAATAATAAAATGGCTTTTTATGTATTTTTAAATTGCCATCGACATTTTTATTCGATATTTTTCCAAATATTTCAGTAAAAACCCATCAAAACTCATATTAAAATGGAACCGGAGATAAAAAATACACTTTTTTTTTTAAATTTGGTTAGGAATTTAAGGTCAAAAATGAAAATCATCACGCTATTTTGTACAAGGAGTCAAGCAGACAAGCAATGACGTGTATTTAAGAACGGCTATTTAGGTCTAGATTCTGCAAGGACCGTGGCGCAGTAGTATAGTGACGGATCCGCGTTTGCTATGTTGCGAGTTCGAACCTCGCGTAATTTTTGTGATTGTTTTCTTTTATTTTTTATTTATATTATTGCTTTTTTTAGTACTTTAGGGCTTTTATTTTTATTTTGTAAGTTAGTTTTAATTACGTTATTATTAGATTTAAATGTATATAAAATGAATAAATACAATTCATCTGTGAAGTAAGTTTTTATACGTATTATTTGTATCTCTAGAAATTAATCAATTCGTATTAATATCAAAGCGAATTAAAAACTTCATTGATTTCTTTTACAGTACTACATCTTATTATTTTTAAATTTAACTTCAGAACTTCTATCATCACTTTAAAGACAGCGCATTGGGAAGGGTTTACACCGTTCATCCCAATAATGGATAGTGTCATTATTTGCGATGATTGCTTCACACTGTACGGGCCCCAACGTCACACTGGGACGACACTGACAGTGACGGAGGCCAGCACCACCGATAGCCCCAGACGACTGCGACATTTCTTTGCCATTATTTTAGTATTTTGTGGAGTCACAAACCCAGGTCGGTTGTGGGTCTCATGGTGGAATGGCAACAGCGACTGTCGCAACCCAGTGCTGGGCACGCCACAATTATGGCGGTGGTCTTTCCAGCCACTCCTCAAAGAGGGGACCCTCTTTGAGGAGTGGCTGGAAAGACCACATGGCGTCCTTACCTTCCACATGACGCAGGTCCCCACCGGACATGGTAAGTTTGGGAGCTTCCTGCACCGGATTCGTGCGGAAGAAACGCCTGGGTTCCACCATTGTGTGGACCGCCCGGAGGACACGTTGGAGCATACGGTAGAGGTGTGCCCCGCCTGGGCAGAGCTCTGCCATGACCCCGTGGGGGCGACCGGTGTCAGTGATCTCTCGCGCCGGGCCTTGGTACAAAGTATGGTCTGGAGCGAGGAGGAGTGGCAGGCGGTCGCCTCCTTCTGCAAAGCAGTAATGCTAGCAAAGGGGGCGGCCGCACGTGCGAGAGAACGGCCTTCACGCCCCGCCGCCGTCCTGATCCCGATTTTCAGCCACCGTAGGCGCTGGCTTGCGGACGGCGAGCAATGGGTAGCTCGCCATCCGACCTTCCGGTAACCGTCCGGACCGAGCCCAAGTTGTCGACGGCGCGTAGTGTTCCACGCGCGCCTCAAGGAGATGTCAGTAAAACCGTAGGGGCCCAGCAGGGTCGAAGCCTACTGGGGTCATGTGATGCGAAAGAGAACCCCGGGGCCCTGGAACGAAGGCAAAGATGGAACAGGAGTTTTTTTTTTTATAGGTGGGAAAATCATCTTATGACAAATCTCGCTCTTGGGCGGAGCGGGAGATAGTGTCAGACTTTTACTGACTAAAAACCCACTCCTGTTCCTTCGTTGCCTTCGTCCCAGGGCCACGGTTTCGTTTTCACACTACCCATGGCCCCAGTAGGCTTCGACCCTGCTGGGCCCCTACGATTTGCTGACATCTCCCTGAGGCGCGCGCGGAGCAATACGCGCCGTCGACGACTTGGGCTCGGTCCGGATGGTTACCGGACGGTCGGACGGCGGGCCACCTATTGCCGGGCGTGAGGACCGTTGCCGTTGCCTCACGCGATCGGCCGCCTCCTTTGCTAGCATTACTGTTTCGCAGAAGGAGGCGACCGCCTGCCACTCCTCCTCGCTCCGGACCATGACCTGTACCAAGGCCCGGCGCGAGAGATCGCCGCCGCCGATCGCCCCCACGAGGACACGGCGTTGCTCTTCCCAAGCGGGGCACACTTCCACCGTGTGCTCCACCGTGTCCTCCGGGCGGTCCACACAGTGGCGACACCCGGGCGTCGCTTCCGCACGAATCCGGTGCAGGAACTTCCCGAACTTCCCGTGTTCGGTGAGAACCTGCGTCATGCGGAAGGTGAGGACGCCGTGAGGTCTTTCCAACCACGCCTCAAAGAAGGGACTTACCGCCATAATTGTGGCGTGCCCAGCACTGGGTCGCGACAGTCGCTGTCGCCATTTCTCCATGAGCTCTGTCCGCCATGCTGCGACTTGTCGCGGCAGCGGAGTTTCGCCCCGGCGTTGCATCTCCATTCGCAGATCGTGCATGTGAGCAAGGCCTGTTGCTACCAGATCCCATGGTGGCTGTCCAGCAAGGAGGCTCGCCGCTTCGCGGGAAATCGTCCGGTATCCTCGCACCATCCGTATGGCCATGACCCTCTGGCATGCGTTCAGCCGAGCCGCCGGCTGCTTCCGCAGCGCCGGCGCCATAAAGGGCCATGGAAAGGAACAGGAGTGGGTTTTTAATCAGTAAAAGTCTGACACTATCTCACGCTCCACCCAAGAGCGCGGAATGTCATTGGATGATTATCCCACCGAAAACAAAAGGTCGGTTGTGGGTAAATTATCGCCATCATCTGTCCGAAGACTTTTTACGTGCTTTAAGGTGTACTACTGAGGCTGACATTGAACAGAACAACGAACGCGTTTCGAATAGTTGTCTAGGTTCACTTCAAGACGTGGTCATTTCCATCGGTGGCAATCCACTGGACTGGTCGAATATGGATTACCGGCTCCGCAATCATTGGCATATCAAGGTCGAGGAAATCGGGGTGATATCGTCAATGATCACGACTCACCTCAGAACAAAATGTCCCTGCATTTTTAACATCGTCGCGTTAGGCTCAGCCAGGGTAAAATATTTTGCATTAATGCTCCAGGTGGAACAGGAAAAACATTCATTGCCACTGGCATCCTTGCAGAAATAAGGTGACAAGGCAAAATAGTGATTGCGACTGCCTCTTCTGGAATTACTGCCACACTGCTTCCACGGGGCAAAACAGCGCACGTAATGTTTAACATTCCCATCGATTTAGAGAGCAACGAAATGCCAGTGTGTGGGCTATCACGCAACTGTGACAAAGGTTGGGTACTCAAGGATTGCTCTTTAATCGTATGGGATGAATGTACTATGGCGAATAGAAAAGTAGTGAAGGCTGTAAACAGAACCCTGCAGGACATACGCAGGAATCAAGATGTGATGGGAGGTGTCACTGTTTTGTTTAGCTGCGATTTTCGGCAAACTTTGCCTGTGGTGTCGCGAGAAATTAGGGTTGACGAGGTAAATGCTTCGTTGAAACGATTGAATCTATGGTCACGAGTTTACAGACTGCGCTTGACCATTAACATGCGAGCTCAGTTGGGCGGATATACTCAAGAATTCTTGGATGTTCTTTTAAAAGTTTGGTGAAGGCAACTTACCAGAAGAGAGCTCTGAAGTGCGCCTACCAGAGACTCTAAGCAAAGTAGTTCCCACTATTGAAGAACTAATTTGTCTGGTGTACGGGGACGTCGGTCGAATACCGCTACAAGAGAATTCTTGGGTGTGTGAACGGGCCATTTTAACACCCAAAAATGATCAAGCTGCAGCAATTAACGAAAGCGTTCTCTCGCAAATTGATGCGAACGAAGTGGTATTTCTATACCTCTATAAATACTGTTGTAGAGCAAGATGACGCTATATATTATCCCGTAGAGTTTCTGTATTGGAACGGCAAGTGGACTCCCGGCGCACACTATCCAGCTGAAGGTCGGTGTCCCGATCATTCTGCTACGGAATTTAATTCCACCTAAACTATGTAACTGGGCCTAGCTCAAAGTCATCTCTCAAATATTATTGAGGTGGAAATTCTAAAGGGTTTTGGCGTCGAGGAAACAGTGTTTATACCCCGAATACCACTAATCTCTCACAATTACAACTTCTAATTCAAGCGTGTGCAGTTCCCTGTAAGCGTATGCTTCGCAATAATAATAATCTAAAGGCTGCAGGTGTTGATCTCAGGACAGCTGCTTCTCACACGGATAGCTGTATATCGCTCGCTCCCGCGTCACCAGTCCTGAATCTCTGTACATTTCGGCTCCTGAAAGTAGGACTAGAAATTTGGTTTACAGAGAAGTTTTATAAGAAAAGTAAAGTTTTGGTTTATGATTTATCCGCAAAAACAAATTGTGTTAGAAATATAATGGTTATTTGCGGACGAAGTCGCGGGCAACAGCTAGTTTAATAAATAAGAATGTTAAACAAAGGTTGACAAGGTTACAAAATTTACAGATCAACAACAATCGTGGAGCATCAGACAATGCACACACCAGACGGTCACGCGTCTGTCAGATGGATGAGTTAGCAAAACGCGCGATCTAATACTTTTATTTTTTTCTAATTATGCGAAGACGCGCGACATTACGTTCGTGTCAAGGTGAACGCGTCGTCGCGCGTGAAATCGCGGCATTCCAGTGTGATTTAGCCTTTACATCGTGTTGTAAGAAATTTTGATGGTATTTCTATATGCTAGAAAACTTACAAGGTTGTGTTTTATGCACTAGGCTTTTTTGTTAGACAGACAATCAAGAGTCTTAATTATGTTTTATGATAGAGCGAGGAGAATTTTTGATGGGTCTTTTAGAGTTCTGAGTTTTGAGTGCAATGCAATAAGTAAGTATTGATGGTGTGGCATAGAAATACATACGTGTTACAAAATAATGTGGGCGTAAGTGATAGGCTGACAGACTGTCATTGTTTCGGCCAATTTTAATTGTACGTTATTACTTTAGACGGGCAAATTAATGTGACTGTAGATTGTCTCGTTTGGCATTGGTATAGGTGAGCAAATACATGTGTTTTATGGTCTTGTAGTACACTGGAAAGCAAAAGTTTGTATACATGTTTGGAAACATTCTTTTATTTTTTAATAATGCGAATGTTTCTCGAAGATACATTTTTGATATTAACTGTATCGATAAGTAGAATAAAATAGCGATTTTTTTTTTAATTTTTTCCTTGTTCGATTCACGGTTTCGGGAACCTTGTCGAGAAATGAGTGACTGCAGTTTTGTTTCTTTTTAAAAATAAAATAATGTTTCCTTTACGTAAAGTAATTTATTTCCAAGATTTAAGGTAGTTCCCCTCCAGAGTCAAACCTGCATTTGTATATGTTTGTTATTCCTTTTGAAAGATTCTTGGCAGACTGGTAGGCAATGTCCTGGAATAGGTCATAGAATACTGTTCCGGGATTACTTTCACGAGGGCGAAGCCAATGGCAGAAGCTAGTCTATGATAAAACTGACAGAAAGGTAATGTTACCAGATTAATCATATCTTTTCCACTTTATATTGATGTGCTGATAGACAAGGTGGACCGATGACCTGGCGAGAGTCGCGGGAATGCGGTAGATACGAGGCGCACAGGACCGTTCATTGTGGTGACACTTGGGGGAGGCCTGTGCCCAACAGTGGACGTCCTTCGGCTGAAATGATGATGATGATTGTTGTGCTATATTAGGGTGTTGCTTGCTTCATCTCTGAGAGTCAATGTCTTCTTGAGCTGTTCATGCAGTCAGTCGATGAAATATTTTCTTCTAACCGACTTAGCTCGTTCTTTTGACCGCCAGACAGCATTTGACTGGAACATTACTGAAATGAATATTTTTGGCGAAACCCAATGATAAATTAGAATATCATTGGCGGAACCTTAAATAAGTTAATATTTTTTTTATCGATTGTTTCCTTTTATTTGACTAGCCCGTTGGTCTAGTGGTTAGTGGCCCTGACTTCTATGCCGGGTTCGATTCCCACCCAGGACAAACATTTGTGTGATGAGCACAATCGTTTGTTCTGTGTCTGGGTGTAATTTATCTATAACAGTTGTATTCAGAAATATATAAGTATGTTTATCAGTTGTCTAGTACTATCATTATTTAGATAGATTTATAGAAAACACTTATTTTGGGTAATCTTAGTGACTGTCGTAAAATTAATATATATATTTTTATTTCATTTTGTTTTCTGCTTTTAGTAACGCCACGATGACAAGAGGTTTATGATTGATAAAGTTTTTGTTTAATATTTACTTTGGGGCATTAAATTTATATCATCACTACTGCTCTCAAAACGGTGACGGGAAACATCATGAGGAAACCGGCATGGCCTACAACCAAAAGTTAAAAGACATCCACCAATCCGTACTGAACCCGCGTCGTGTTACGGTTAGGGCCCTTTCGCTCTCCTAGAAGGGAGGCCTTAGTCCCAGTAGTGGGAACATTCTATGGCTGCATTGATTGATTGATTTATTTTGGGACCTCTTTTAGCTTCCGCCTTTTTATTATTTTTGGCCTTTATTAAATTATTTAGTTTTATTAATTAATTTAATTTTTAGTTTAGTTAACTTAATAATATGAGGTTTCTTTTGTTATGTTTATTAAAACCGATTCAAATTGTCAAATATTTTATGGATTAGTAAAAAATATAGCAGGAAGTAATTTGTATTGACGTGTTCGTAGTTGATAAACTAGTTTGCCGCATCAATAAATATTATGTATTTGTAGTTGCGGATTTTTTTGACAGATTCTAATAAAACCGTTCAGAATGGAGATCATTCGATTGTAGCTTGCTGTGTTTAGTATTATCTAAATCTACTTACCTAATTAAGTGCGAAGACAAGAAAACATATTTTATTGTGTATGAGAAATACAATGTAATATACAGTGAAACCTGGATAACTGGGACTTCAAGGAACCTGTAAATTTGTCTCACTTAAAGAAGTATTCCACTTACCCAGTGTCTCAGATATCCAGGTATAAATAAATGTCTGTCTCTTTTATAGAGGGTTTCATTAATAGAGTTGAGAATAGAGGTTATTTCAGTTATAGAGGTGTGATTATTAAATAAAATAACACATTACACAGTTGTAAACAAATAGTACGAGTTGAAAAATTGATATTATCCCAGTTGCAGAGGTCGACGCCTATGAAATTCAAAGAAAACAAATTAGAAAAAGTATTCTTTAAAATAAAGTCTCAGTAAAAGAGGTAAAATACACTCACTGTCTCAATTATAGAGGTAACTATGACGATGAAATCGAAAGAACGAATCCCAGATACAGAAGTTTGCTTTGTCTCACTAACAGAGGTAATTCAATGCTAAAGTGTCGGGACCTCAGCATGAGTTCCAGCTATGGAGGTTTCTCACTTATCCAGGTCCCACTCTACCAAGTTTCACTGTATTTGCATACAGAAATGACATCGATTCAACAAGATTCAGTTTTTGGCACTGTGGTGATGATTATGGATAGATAGATATACTTTTATTGTACACCATAAAAAATTACAGTAGGAGCTTAAAACAACAATGGACGGTATTATCGTGTATTATAAAATCTAATTATGTATTTATTTTGACTACAGATCTCTAATGTTTTCAACTAAAGTTAAGGACAGTGGATATAATCGAAGAGCTATAAAAACCTCTTTCTGCTGCCTGTTTGCATAAACTCAGAGCATAATGAAAAAAAAAAAATGGGTGCCTATGAAGCACCACTTTAAGGAATCGATAAATAAGAATGAAAGATTCTCGAGAGGATATTACTTACATAAAACAAGCTGTTATCTATGAAGGTTTTTTTTAAATTGATATAAACCAGTGTTTGACTGCGATGATCCATGAAGAGCCACTATGCCCATAAAATGAACGAAGGCAAAACACGGATCGAACCAAGGACCTTGCTGCAACCAGGTCACTAGACCTACTACACCAATAACACTAAATACGTGTATATATGGAAATGACAGTTATGTTCAGATTAACCTTTTAAGAATGGATTTTAAATTATTTATATTGTAATAATATCCTTTGGAAGATATGAAATGCATTATATTGTGTAGGTGTAGATTGACGAATGAGGAAGATATAATTTAATGTTTTAGGCATTATAATAAAATAACAAATAAAGTAAAAACGTGGGTTCAAGCTCGTTTTATTAACCGGTTTTCAATGCATTTAGATTTCTAGTTTTATAGGCCAAGGTGAAAAATTAGGCTAGAGGACAGTTTCGAGGTGAACATTTTGGAATTCTTCCTTTTTTTACTGCTGATAGGCCACTATTTCACCTGATGGAAAGCGATGATGAGGTAGACGGTGGAGCATGCTTGCCTAGAAGTAACCTGTTCACTCTTGACTTAAAGATTCCTAGGTTGTAGCTACCAGGAAACATTATGTCTGAAAAAGATCATAAGAATCTGGCGTTTGAAGCCGAGTTTTGGACATAGAGTTTTGGACATACAGTCCTAGTCTCATCTTTGAATACCGGTGGGCTTGCTTCGCTGGAGCAGTGATTCAAGTGGTAACAGTTGCATCTAAATGTTGAGACGTAGTTTCGATTCTTTATTTATTATACCCACTGTAGGGCAAAGGCATCAGTTTCCTCTTTGCTTTCGATTTTGGTGTGCACTAGACATGCTGGAGTCGCCTAGGCCTGCCTTGATTCTTTTAATGACCTGAAAAATTACATCACTTTTTTTTAGGTGGGAAAATCATCCAATGACATCCCTCGCTCTTGGTCGGAGCGAGAGGGTGTGTCAGACTTTTATTGACTAAAACCACAACTATGCCCTGCTGGGCCCCCCTACGGTTTATTTGATGGCTAGCCTAGTCTAGAAGACCTTAAAAAAAGGTAAGCATCATAACTTGTCATCATAACTTCATATCACAATGTCATCGATCATCTACTGCTTCTAATGAGGCGCTGACATATCGACACGCATTGTGATCTAAAGCTTGCCTGCATCATAATGACAGACACATATTTCTCAGGACACAAGCGAATGGCACGTGAGATTGTAGTGAGGTGAGAGGAAGTACGTGGTTGAGATTGCTGTGCTTGAGTGATGTAATAGGGATGAATTAAGACATTAACATATCTTTATTGTACACCATAAAACAACAGTAGGAGCTTAAAATTAATATGGTGTAACAATGGGCGGTTTTATCGGTGAAGCAGTTCGTTCTATTTACATTTATGCAATACATAACTAGTAAAATACATATAATACAAACATTATACTATTGGGTTCGATTCCCACCCAAGACCAATGATTGTGTGATGAGCACAATCATTTGTTCTGTGTCTGGGTGTAAGAGTAATGCGCCTGGTTGGGTTTGAACCCGCGACCTACAACTCGTAAGT
This sequence comes from Mythimna impura, assembly GCA_905147345.3. Taxonomy (NCBI): domain Eukaryota; kingdom Metazoa; phylum Arthropoda; class Insecta; order Lepidoptera; family Noctuidae; genus Mythimna; species Mythimna impura. The sequence continues at coordinate 31,082,514 of LR990344.1, forward strand.
CGGAGCTGTTACCACTCGGCTACTACTGCTCTGTCAGTTTTCTGATGATCTTAGGTAATTAAAGGAACACGGGTGGGTATATTGTCAGTAAATCTGACACGCGCTCTCATTCCACCCTAGAGTGGGGAAAGTCATTGAATGATTTCCAGCCATGAATAAAAAACACCGGCCAAGTGCGAGTCAGACTCGCGCGAAGGGTTTCGTACCGTCCGTAGCAAAAAACAGCAAAAAAATTAAGTTTGTTGTATGGGAGCCCCTTAAATATTTACTTTATTCCTTTTTTTTGTATTTGTTGTTGTATCGCCTGTGAAAATTTCAACTGTCTAACTATCACTGTTCATGAGATACTCTCTATATTTTTTGCACGAATGCCAACACTTCAGTGCCAACCGTCCAGGGCCTCAAGTCTGCTATTACAATAGTGTCAGAATGGTCTATCATTGATTTCATAATTGTTGATTTTGACAAGTTTGGTAATCTACTAATATAATTTCGTCATTATGACTTACCAATGGTCAACCACTGACACTCCATTGAAAGAAGTGGCATGGAATGGTAATCTCGTAAATATTGATATATAAAAGTTCTGACGTATGCGGTAATCTGTTAAAATTTTGACAGTTCCTTTGATCAGTGACCTACCATTAGAACAACATTGTGCAGTCATTGCTTTTAGTTAGCTCAATATTGTCATTCTACCACAACTCTATTACGAGACCATTGACCGATCAATGATCGATCATTATGAATTAGCAGATTTTGAACTTAAAGCAAAATGACAATGGGATCGTGTTGGAATGACGAATTTATAAAAATAGCAGACTTGGGTCCCAGATTCTACCCAAGATAGCAACAATGTCGTCTACTGGTTCCACCTTATTTTTTTGAAGAATTAACTAATATAATATTATTATTATAATTCAGGATTCGTTAAACACTTCGGAATAACAACCACCATTTTAAACAACAACTCTTCGTACACAATTACTGATAATGTCGCGGTGTGATCTATCATAGCGCGAACTATTAACCATGTGGAGCACGTGTCGTCGCTAGTTAGTCTGTAAGTCTGTTTGCGACACATGACTGTCGAAACGGCTGTGGCATTTGGGATGAGTCAAGAGCAAATGTCAAGCTTTCACAAGATCGAATGCAAGCGCAACTCTATATTGTCTGTTATAGATGTTTTGGTTAAATAAAAGTAATGCGTGGGAGATTTGAGTTTTATTGGTGATTGAGATTCTTGTCTCGGCAGTTAGTACAAGTAATTAAGGCATGTTATAATTTGTTATAACTCACGCGTTTCAGAACTGCTCGACTACTTAAAGTGTCGATATGATTTTTTTTTTAATTATTTGCACAGGCCAACAATTTATTTAGAATATAATTCCAACCATACAATAATAACCTTTACGAGGTGATCCTGTGTAAAAAAGGCACTTCTCATTCATAATAGGTCTAATTTTTTTTTTCTAAACCGATTAATAACAAATATTTTAAATAAGAAAATAAAAATTAACCAACTTAAAATAAATTAAAATCACATTATTATTGACATAAAATTAAATCTTAAATTAAATTAACATATTAATCAAACACCTACATTATTATGAAATTAAATTACATTAAATTCTAGAGAAATATAATTCCATGAGTATAAAATGAAAATATAATTAAATTAAAATATTATAAAAGTATAATATAATTACAATTTTATAAGTGAAAGCTGGTCAGTAACACTCGCTCCCACTTCGCTGGCCACTGCACTGTCGAATAGACACAGGAATCGTCCTGTGTTTATTCGAGATAAATAGGACAGATATAGAACCGGTTTCCGAATTGATAATTTAGAATGGTTAAGAGCGTGTCTAACGTTTCTTTAATCTCAAAGATTGACAAGTTCTCAGACTTGAGAACAGTTTGACAAACACTTAACATCAAATGTTTAATAGTAACTTAGATATCGAGGAAAAATAACATTAAACAAGTTAAAAATAAAATCGACTAAAAACCGGCCAAGTGTGAGTCGGACCCGCGCATGAAGGGTTCCGTGCCGTCCGGAGCAAAAAACGATAAAATAATAAGAAAAGAAAAAGAAAAACATTTTATTTGGCGGAACAAGGTGCAAATTTAGAACTAACAAATTATAAGTATATTATGTGAAAGAAATATGCGCCACATCCGCGCAAAACGGCCGAATGCTCAGCATAATGCCGTGACCACACGCAAAATGCGATGAGTCTACGGCGCTGGTTTTCAGCGTGGGCCGGTAACGGTATCGACATAAAGACGTCGGCACGGTATTGTATAAAATATATATAGATTTGAATAAAATAGATAAATATAAATAAATTATAGGAAAAGGAAAAAAAAAACAATGAATAAATAAAGTAATCACGTTTGTTGTATCGGAGGCCCACTTAAATATTTATTTTATTCTGTTTCTATTATTTATTGTTATAGCAGCAACAGAAATACAACATCTGTGATACACGTATATCATTAGATCATAATTTCAACTATCTAGCTATCATGGTTCATGAGATACAGCTTGCTGACAGAGAGACAAACAGCGGAGTCTTAGCAATAGGGTCCCGTTTTGACCATTGTGGTACGGAACCCTAAAAACGATACGGAAAATCACAGGAAAAATCTTTTACATTTTTACTTTTTGACAATCGAAGAAATTCAGCCACTTAGTCTGGAGCCCCATCACACCGTTAGAACGTCTATAATGAACACAAGGGTCTGTACTGTAACTACAGTTAAACCTTCTCCGAACAGGTGACATTATGCTATGAGTCACAGACTGGTTACCAGACAACCTGTAACACTTACTTGTGCTCTGTTACATAATGCCCGCCATTGTCGCTAGATCAGGTTTGAAGCCAGACACAACGGTCGCATAGCGGGTTCTTTTATAAAGTTCATATGGAAGATGATAAGACTTTTATTTTTTTTATTTGAAACCCGTTTGACCACTATCTTACTGGTAATAAGCGATACTATGGTCGACGATGGAGTACGCTTGTCTAGAAATAACCTATTATATTTTGACTTAACTTCTCAAATGTTTTACGAACCGCTTTGGTTCATAAGCGACAGCGCTCGAAATGTCAGCCGAACACCATAGGTTTATAAGCAGCATATGTTCAAAGTATAATATAATAATAATAATAATCACACAACTATCACACAACGCCGTCTAGTCCCAAGCTAAGCAGAGCTTGTGTTATGAGTACTAGACAACTGATAAACATACTTATATATTCCTAAATACATACATATTACAGATAAATTACACCCAGTCACAGAACAAATGATCGTGCTCATCACACAAACATTTGTCCTGGGTGGGAATCGAAGCCTCGACCTCCGGCATAGCAGTCAGGGTCAGTAACCACTAGATCAACATGCCAGTCAAAAGTAACGTTGCATTCAAATTCAGGAAGTTGATAAAAAAATATTATTGATAGTTATTACGAAATACTGAGCTAACAAAAGCATACGCATGTGGGTTACGGAGCAGATAATTTACAAATTTGCCTGCTGCGGTCTTCCCTTTCAATTATAATTTAGTTGTCTTCAAGGCTAGAGTGAATAAATTCTTAATAAACTAGTCGGCATCAACGATAGCATCACTGCTTACTATCAGGTGGGATCGCAGTCAAGCACTAGTTTATAGCATTTGAAAAAAAAAAACGGCAGTCTTTGCCAATATCAGAATTTATTTCTAAATATTGAAATATTTGCACACCTAACCGTGAATTCGGCCTTGTTTACGTTAAAAGTTAACATGAACCACAGTAATCCTCACTCACTCACTATTTAAATATTTGACACGCGTTCAAATGAATCGGTTAACCTTTCGTTAGCTGAGTTCTGCGTATGAGCTCACAGTTAGCTAAAGTTACCTAATTTGTTATAGGTTTAATGCCACTTAAGGTTACGAGTATATACAAATAATTTAGGAATAAATTATTTTTGTTAGCTTTAATTTATTTGTCCTGAAATGTAGGTCTTTTTATTATTATTGTCGATAGGCTCGTGTTTGTGTATCTCAATTGATGGTAAGCGGTGATGTGGTCAATGATGGAGCACGCTTGCTAGGAAATTCCTTTTCATAGCTGTACGGCACATTCATTGTGCGTACAGCTAAGGAATGGAATTCGCGTTTGTAAACTAGTATCTAAATATAAAATTGTAATCTACTAATACAGCTTCCAAGTCTTTAAAAATAACAAATCATTTACGTTCAAATTTTTCAATTTAAAAAAAAAAGAAGCTACGATCTCTGTTTTGATGTGTCTAATTTTGAAAATGTCGTAATGACTTTGAATGTTAATGAACACTATAAAATAAATAAAAAATATAGTAAGTATTTTTCCTAGGTAACTAATAATATAATTGGAATGGATACTATTATTCGAAGACATAATAAATACTTGAAGGTTGCTATTAGCTGTAAGATTTACAACTTCAAAATAAAATTAATAAAATTACAAAAGCAATAACATTTTTATGTTACCTTCACTCGCATCAACGTCTCAAACATTAAATACTACAATCTCTAAGACAGCTTTAAAGCCTAACATTTAAAAATGACCACTCAAAGAAGATTTAAATGCATGACAAATGTATTCAAATTGACATTGCATTCATTATTAACATTAGATTATGATTGAGGATTCAATAAAAGATTTACAGAAGTCTCACTTGGTGAAAGATTCCAAAGAAATACCCATCCATTTCACCGCATTCGTTATTTTTTTTTGCCAATTTGGTCACCACTTAATGCAAATACAGTAGTTGGTTATAAGTATTTTGTTGCCAGAATTCGGAAGGTAACCTATTCTGCTAGAACTACACTGCGCACACGTGTGCCATACACGCCGAACCTGGGCGCGTCGGTCTCCATACATTTTATATGGCTGGCCTGTTGGTCTAGTGGTTAGTGACCCTAACTGCTATGCCGGGGGTCGTGGGTTCCATTCCCACCCAGGACAAATGTTTGTGTGATGAGCACGATCATTTGTTCTGTGTCTGGGTGTAATTTATCTATATATGTATGTATTTAGAAATATATAAGTATGTTTATCAGTTGTCTAGTACCCATAACACAAGCTCTGCTTAGCTTGGGACTAGACGGCGTTTGTGTGATAGTTGTGGAATAAAAAAAAAAAAAAAAAAAAAAAAATATGGAAACACACGCGACGTCGTTCTACGTACAAATCAGGCGTCTCACACGGGTGCGTCGGTTTATTGTAATTCTAGCTTTATGCTGTAATTGTTAGGAGTAGGTACCTAATCATTTAGCGAAGTATAATACCATTAGAGCAGACACACCGTGCGTTGTCGCTGGTTTAAGTAATTGCAGTTACTCCAAAAGTAAAAACAGGATAGATCGGGTTCTTTTCAGGTCTCCTAACGCCTGATGTCTCGATTTAGCTGGTCAACGCATCAAACAATAACGATGTCGATGAAGTTGTCCTTAGTTTAGGCAGTAGCAATTGCTCCAAAGGTCCCAATGTGCTAAAAACGCCCTTTTTAGGGTTCCGTAATTGAAATTAAAACCATTTACTCAAGTTTGCGGCCCCTTTAAACTGAAAAAACCAAACATCTGAGTTAACGAAAAAAAAAGATACGCAAAAAAAGTATATTTCGTCACTCTCGAGGGAATTAAAATTCATAGGGTACTTCCCGTTGATCTAGCATCCCGAAATGTAGCATGAAGCAAGGTCTCATAGCACAACTATAGGAAAAAATCTGAACACTGTAAATTTTGGCCACGTCACAATTATGGCGGTAAGTGCCCTCTTTGAGGCGTGGTTGGAAAGACCTCACGGTGTCCTCACCTTCCGCATGACACAGGTTCTCACCGAACACGGTAAGTTCGGGAAGTTTCTGCACCGGATTCGTGTGGAAGCGACGCCCGCGTGTCGCCACTGTGTGGACCGCCCGGAGGACACGGTGGAGCACACGCTAGAGGTGTGCCCCGCTTGGGCAGAGCAACGCCGTGTCCTCGTGGGGGCGATCGGTGGCGGCGATCTCTCGCGCTGAGCCTTGGTACAAGCCATGGTCCGATCCGTGCTGTTCCACGCGCGCCTCAGGGAGATGTCAGCAAATCGTAGGGGCCCAGCAGGGTCGAAGCCTATTGGGGCCACGGGTAGTGTGAAAGTGAAACCCAGGAAAAGTGAACTCTCGACTACTCAGGCACGGTTGTTACCGGACGGCCGGATGGCGAGCTGCTCATTGCTCGTCACCGTGGCCGGGGATCGCCTGGCAACTCCCGACGCCGGTGGAAGGGTCGAAGTGCAATACCATTACACCGTACATACCGTGCGTTGTCGCTGGTTTAGGTATTGCAGTTACTTCAAAGGTGCACGAGGTTTCTGATCAGTTTCTTTTTATGTCTGCTGTGTTTTAGTGTGCTGAGAACGCCTGAGGTTTTGATTTAACTAGACCATTGGATTAAGATCCATTCCCTCTCAAAAAGAAGGTGGCCGGTACTGCAAAAGTGGGATCTGTATGACTTCATCCTGGTTTTGATTACTTCTAAACACTTTTGCTTATTTGCAACTGTATCACGGTAGACGACGGCTTGGGACTAGACGGCGTTGTGTGATAGTTGTGGAATATTATTAGTTATACAACGAGCCTTCTGTATTCATTTGCTTCATCTTCCAAAGCTGCTCACAATTGCCTTTGATAACATCTCCGATATTAATATAATCAGCTGTTTAGAATCTCATTAGGTACTACTGCTTTATCTTGTAACGCTATTACCTTGGGATTAGCGCAGATTATATCATTATCATTACCGTTAGAGATTATTGATTAGCTCCTGATTGGAGCGTGTGTGCTGTTTGGTATGATCATTCAGTGAGACGTGATGGCTAAGTAAATTATAGTTGAAGTCAGCTTAGTAGTCATAAGCATAATCCGATGCGGTAATCCTCCTCAGCTCGCAAGAGACACCCTGAGCGTCACTCGTGAGTCGTAGGACGATACCCGGCTACTGTAAGTGCGGGTTTGCGGACAGCGAGCAATGTATAGCTCAACGTCTGATAAGGACCAAGCTCGACGATCTTGTCATTCTTACATACATATATCGTAACTATTTGTGCCATCTGATTTCCGCGATAAAGATTCAAAGCATTTTATTTCAAATAAACCATTTACAGGCACTTTTGAAATGTCAAGAAGTCAGTCAGAAAAATAATGCTAGTTGCACATTCCAAAGCTTTGATCTCTATTGAGAAGAATGTGCAAGAAACTCCATGGACACTCTTTTCATATTATAAACTAGCTTTTTCCCGCGGCATTGCTCGAGTACATAAAATATAGTCTATGTCACTCGGGAATAAAGCAGCTTCCTATCGGTGAAAAAATTTTAGCAATCGGACCAGTACTTTCAGAGATTACCTCCTACAAACAAAAAAACAAACTAGAGGTAAAGTTTGTTTTTTTGTTTGTAGGAGGTAATCTCTATATAATATTAGTGTAGATAGATAAAACATTACCAATATATATACCGCAATATTTAAATTAAAAAAGGAATAATATTTCGTTTCTTTGTGCTAGCTATTTTAATCACAAAGCACTTGAAATAAAACTCGTACATCAAGTTGACGCAAAGGCCGCTAGCTTGTTGCGGAAACCGCGCGCATCGCACGTCACCAGGCGCAGGCGCATCGCTTCTATTACTTATTCTATTAGTTAATTACATGTTTATGTTTGTATTAATGTATATTTATGATAGTATATTTTTATATTGTATATTTTAATGATTACTGTGTTATTCGTGCTTTTTTTTCCTATCACTTTTATACACGGTGTCTACATCTCTTTTTTTTCCAACTCTTCTTTCGCAGGCATGTTGGTAGTGATTTCTGTAGAAATAAGCATCACTTTTGTACCTATTTTTCTCTTTTTTTATTAAGTTTCTACATGAATGGTTAAATAAATAAGCAAATAATCGTTTAATGTTTTACGTATTAAACCTTTATTTATAAACAGTTTGAAGATAGAAGGTTGCTGCAATGTTGTGGTTGATCTATAAGTGGATAATTGCTGGTTCCAATTGGATTAAAAAGAAAAGAATATCAGCAACAACATCCATTAGATCTCTTTAAGAGGACTACAGGAGTTAATCGCGAGTTTTATATTGCACAAAAGTTTAATTATCATCCACTGCAGTAAAGAGAATCAGAATCATAAAAAAATGTTGTTATTTTTTCAAAATTAATGCTAGATAGTGTGTTCGGATGAATGTCGATAATGTCATAATCGAATGAATCGGATACGTACATGCGATGTTTTACCGTTATAGTGTTTTAATTTTATAATAAAATCTGTAGACATTAAGTAAATCGCTAAAAGGCTTCACATTTGCAAGCATTGTGTTTTTACAAATATCTTTCTTTTGTAGTCATAGAATGGCGCTTCAGGTAATCTAGTCCTCTTAAATAAGTTTTAGCAGCGTGGTTCTTCTAAACATACAGGAACTTACTAACCAGTTTAAAATTTGCTTAAAAAACGGATGATGAATCCAGTTTAAAAATTATGGTTTCGTGTTTCGTCGGAATTGGTCCATACAAATCGTGACTAACTAATAAAATTCTAATAAAAACTATTAATTTTATTAGTGAATAATCTAATTTATTAGTCAAACTCGTAATAGACCTTAAAATAAACCAATTATGTTACGAAAAAATCTTAAAACAATCAATATTGAATATTTTATTCCCAAGGAGGGTTGGTGTCAGGCTGGCGGCCGACTTTAAAAAAAACTAGCCAAATCCCATTTGCAACATGTTTGGTTTTAATAGAATGCGCGATAGGGTTAGGGCGTACCCCACAGGCGACGCGCAGGGGCAGCACCCGGCTCCTGTGGGAAATGGACAAGGGTTGTTGCACCACCTCGGGCGGGTGCAACGTAAGAAGCTAGCTCGGGAAACGAGATTGAGGTATGCAAGTTGGAATGTTGGGACTATGACTGGAAGGGCCAGAGAGTTAGCGGATGTATTGAAAAGAAGACGGATAAATATAGCATGCTTGCAGGAAACTAAATGGAGAGGAACAAAAGCGAGAGAAATTGGTGAGGGATACAAGTTCTACTACTATGGAAGTGATGGAAAAAGAAATGGTGTAGGAATAGTGTTAGACAGTAAATTGAAAGAAAGTGTGATGGAAGTACAAAGGATTAGTGATAGATTTATAGTTGTGAAAGTTATGTTAGAGAATGTGATGTTGAATATAGTTAGTGTGTATGCACCACAAGTAGGATGTGATGAAACGGTAAAAGAGAAGTTTTGGGAGAATTTTGATACAGCTTTAATGAACATCCCTGTTCATGAAGAATTGATAGTTGGAGGTGATTTTAATGGACATGTGGGAACAATGAAAGGTGTTTATGAAAGAGTACATGGGGGATGGGGTTTCGGTAGTCCGAACAGTGAAGGAGAGACCCTGCTGCAATCCGCTACTGCATTTGACCTAGCAGTAGCCAATACGTGGTTCCAAAAAAGAGATGAACACATGATCACGTACAAAAGTGGTAATCATAAGACCCAAATCGACTACTTTCTAGTTCGGCGCAACCACTTAAAGCACGTCAAAGATTGCAAAGTACTGCCAGGAGAAGACCTAGTCTCACAACACAGACTCCTGGTTATGACATCAGTGGTTAAAATACTGTCTACTAAATACAAAGAGCGTCCTCCCCCTAAAATAAAATGGCATATGTTAGAGAGGAATGATTGTGCGAAGAAGTTCAGGGAGCGAGTGGTGGACAGAATGATAGAGATGGGAGATATGAATGATCGAAGTATAAATGAAAGCTGGAATGAGATGGCTGAGTGTATCAGGCATGCAGCGAAAGACATTTTGGGAGAGACGAGAGGAAAGGGCATAATAGATAGGGATACATGGTGGTGGTCGACAGAAGTTCAGAGTGTATTGAAAGAAAAAAAGAGAAAATTTAAGGAATGGCAGCGTGTAGAGCCTGGAAACGCTAGTTTAAAAGCTGAAAAAAAGAGTGAGTATGACGTTTTAAAGAAGAAAGCCAAGAAAGCCGTGGCAATAGCAAAATCAAAAGCCCAGGACAAACTATATGACGCACTGGACAGTCCTGCAGGCCAAAAAGAGCTATACCGGCTTACTAGAATAAGAGAGAGAAAGGGAAAGAGAGGGAAAGAGGGATGTTTGTCATGTAAGATGTATAAGAGATGAAACTGGAATGGTTCTATCGGATGATGAAAAAATCAGAAAGAGGTGGAAGGAATATTTTGAAAGATTGATGAATGAAGAAAATAATTGGAGTGGGGTGTTAGAGAATAAACCAGTGAATGTGGGATTAGTGAGAATGGTTAGTATGGATGAAGTCAGAATAGCAGTAAATGGAATGAAGAATGGTAAAGCCATTGGTCCAGATGGAATACCAGTTGAAGTGTGGAAGTTATTGCGAGTGGATGGATGGACGTGGTTAGCTTTGTTCTTCAATAAGTTGTTGCTGGAAGAAGCCATACCTGATGAGTGGTGCAATAGCTCTTTGGTGCCGATTTTTAAAAACAAAGGTGATGTGCTTGAGTGCAACAATTATAGAGGAATAAAGCTAATGTCACATACTATGAAAGCCTGGGAGAAAGTTATTGAAAGGCGACTGAGAGAAGAGAGTGAAATTTCACAGAACCAATTCGGTTTTATGCCGGGTCGGGGTACAGCGGATGCCATTTTCGCTATACGCCAGCTGTGCGAGAAATACAGAGGTGCGCATAAAAACTTGCACATGGTATTCATTGACCTCGAAAAGGCATACGACCGGGTACCTCGTGAGGTTCTGTGGTGGGCCCTTAAGGAGAAAGGTATGCCTGGGAAGTATGTGCAGTTGATCCGAGCGATGTACAGTCGATGCAGTACCCAAGTCCGGTCTACAGTGGGCACCACTGGCAGCTTCAATGTGGCTGTCGGCTTACATTAAGGGTCGGCTCTCAGCCCTTACCTCTTCCTGATGATAATGGATGCTCTGACGTCGGACATTCAGGAAGAGGCTCCCTGGTATATGCTGTTTGCCGATGACATTGTGTTGGTTGCCGAGAGTGGCCTAGAGGTCCAGAACAGATTGGAGGTGTGGTGGCACAGACTGGAGAGTGTTGGCCTGAAATTGAGTAGAACCAAAACGGAATACTTGTTCTGCGATTTCGGCGGTCTCTCCAATCCAGTGCCTTTATCTCTCGCTGGAACACCCATACCGATCTGCTCCGACTTTCGGTACCTCGGGTCACTCGTCCAAGGGGATGGTGAGGTAGACCGGGACGTAACACATCGGATCAACGCAGGATGGATGAAATGGCGACAGGTCACGGGAACAACTTGTGACCCACGGATGCCCCTCAAGTTGAAGGGTAAAATCTACAAGTCCGTGATAAGGCCTGTCATACTGTATGGATCAGAATGTTGGGCTGTGAAAAAGACGGATGAAAAAAGATTGCACGTAGCGGAGATGAGAATGTTAAGATGGATGTGTGGTGTGACGAGAATGGATAAAGTGAGAAATGAGTATATTAGGGGAAGTTTGAAAGTGGCGCCAGTGACTGAAAAGTTGAAAGGGAATCGTTTGTCTTGGTATGGTCATGTGAAGAGGAGGGATGAAACGCATGTTACTAAAAGAGTTATGAGTTTACATGTGGATGGATGGAGAGGGAGAGGGAGACCAAAGAAAAGATGGATGGATTGTGTGAAGAGTGATATGAAAGAAAAGGAAGTTAGTGATAGTATGACGAGTGACAGGGCAGAATGGAAGAAAAAAACATGTTGCGCCGACCCCAAATAACACGGGACAAGGGCAGGAAAATGATGATGAATCAATATTGAATATGGGAGGAACCTATTAAGAAATAAAAATTTTAATAGTCAGATAATAAACAAAAAAATAAATATGTATATGGCCTTTTCATAATACATAGTTATTTATAGGTATTTAAAGTTCAATGAATTTGCGGTTTGTGGCTAATTGGAAATAATAAATATTTAGTTAATGTCTTTAACTTCATATTGCAAAATAATATTAAATTATGTACTGATTAATGAGCAGGTGCCAAGTTCAACCGACTCTCGTCTGATCTTAGCTACCTTAAGGTAAACAAATACCATTACCTACAATAAGCCGCTGCTCGGCTTTCTATTGACAGCACTTTACATAATACAACATAATGCAACCGGTTGTCCATCGCAACAGCTAAAGTCACGGTGAATGCGACCGGTGGCACGGAGTACATACTCACCAGAGTCCAAGCGTTATAAGAGAGGGAAAAATTAGCAAAAACTTTGGTCAAGAACGTCGTACGTGGATCTTGTTGAAACTGTTTTGTACAAAACTCATTATATCTTCCATAGCCGAACTTGTAGGGTAAATTATAAGTTTAGAAAAACTAATCATATACTTAGTAATATACATATACTTTACGAATTACGAGTGGTAGTACAACACAGATGTAGTGAATATTAAAAAAAAAATGAATTCCCTTTTCTCACAACATCGTTTTCAAACGCTTTTTTTTATATTGTTGTATTATTAAATCTATTTAGATATATATAAAAGAAAAACATAACATACTGAAATATTTGCTGGTAGACAGTCATATTTTGGTCTGAGGGATTGTTTGAAAGAGTTTTAACGGCCCTGTAAAGCAAAAAGCAACTGAAAGATCACGGGTGGGTTTTAGTCGGTAGAAGTCCCACACTGCCGCTCGCTCCACCCGGAGCAGGAGGAGTCATTTGGTGATGACCCACACTCAAAAAAAGCAGTCATATTTTCACTGGCTATGCAATCACACCTTTAACTATGTACCGGAGTAAAGTACGGGCTCTGTTGCTTCTTTACTCTTTGTAACATTACTTTAGCGATTACTGTGAGAAGGTTCTAAATAGATCCTAAACACAAATGCCGGTAATATATTTGGAAACATATTGATGGCATGACAGGTTGGACGTACACTTTTGCAAGATTTGAATATGAGCTAACGTCTTCAAAGCTAGAGATGGTACAATACCGCTTTAATCATTATGTTTTCCGGCAGTGCCTGATTGTATTCGCGAAATTAGCCAATGTGTCTTGGAAGTTGCAATAATATTTATCTAAAATGAAGTAGGAACTTAAACCTGATCAATAGGTCAACCTTTTGCTTTCTCTTTTCCCTATAGGTAAGAAGTCGAAGGCTGTCCCAAAAACGACGAGTTTAGTTAAATGTGTTTGCAGCGCAAGATGCGTAAGGCAGACAGGAAGGTCATAATAATTGTAAAAATTCCTTGACTCTCTTGAAGAAGTAAGTCAATCACAAAAGGTATCTTTCAAAACCCCTCTTCTCTCTAGAGAAGTTTCTCAAGCTTCATACAGGTTTGCCAATTCAGGTCGGTTTGTACCCGGAACACTGCACGTGTGGTTGCTAAAACTCATACACTTTTACACGGCGTTCTTTTTACACGGCGTTCCTTTTACACGGCGTTCCTTTTACACGGCGTTCTGTGTACAAACCAGCTTATGTAGACAAACTGTGTGTGTGATAGGCCCATTATGGGTCTCGAAAAATTGAGAATTAGTAGCATCATACTCTTTTGGGTTAATAACACTACCATGTGCCCATAAATGGCAATATTTTTATCACCATCGTTTATTTATTAACAAGGGATTTAATTGAAAACTTGTTCATCGCTGCAGCTGTTTTACAGGCTCCGATTAATGAATAAATTTGCGCATCGCTCATCATCATATTATTTGTATATATTTATTGCAATGAAATCGATATGTGTACAGGAAGTAACCTCCACTAATTGACAGACACTATTAATATAATTATAACTAGGTGTTCAAAATACTCTTGATTTATGATTGATAAATTGATATTTTCGAAGTTAAATAAATAGTAAAACAATGTGCAAATAAATCTGAGATTTATTATTTTGTTTCGTTATTCTGGTCTAGTTTTGATCAAGGTTAATCTGGTTTTAGTAAGCCTGCCGGAAAAACCAGACTGGCAATCCTTGTAATTTTAAAGAACGTTCGCATTCGCATTGCATCTTCAAACTGTCCAACAACTTTTAATACTGATGGTCGCAAAATGATATTGCAACTTGAATTTAAACGGTTTTTTAAATACGCGAGTTTGTCCTTAGATATTTATTTTTCAGATATTGTATATCTTAGTATTTTGATACTTCGGCATAGCCATTATTAGGAGTACAGTGATCTGGACTTCGTTTCAAGTTTAGCAAATAGTAGCGTATCTTTTCACAATAAATTAAACAAAAACTAGTACTATTAATCCTAAAGATCGCTAACAATTTGAAATTTGCCTAGTGCTGGGTGGGATTGACAAGTCGTGGGAAAATAGGTCAAAGCGTCACCTATAGGCGAAAGATTAGTGTCTATCATCTTTTAAAGACGATTGAAACGCATCGATATTTATCTCCGTTTAGCGTTTTATGCATTTAGCGGTTGACTGTGCAAGTGACCTTTGTATTGTTACAAACTGAAGTCCTAAGATTGTCTAATTCGCACATACATGCACGTAATGAACCTGAGCAATAGCTCACATCTGTTGAAAGTGTTCACGGCTGCTGTCCCGAGGAGTGGGAACTTTGCAACCGCACGCTTTAATAGGATTTGTGTAAAAGTTAGAGGTCGATCGTTTGCGTTGGAGCGAATTATAGTGACGGAATGACGGGGAGCCGATGAAGACATGTGATGATACTTATTTATTTTTCTTAATCTTTATGAATGGCTTAATAAGAAAAGTTTAGAGAGCTTTAGCTGTTATTATGTTGTTGTCCTGTGCAGCAGACATTACAGTGCGAGGGACTTACCATGATATGTTAAAATGTCGATCTTTCGAGCGAGAAAAAGGCATGGGACTATACACTCTATATAGCTTCATCCTAGCCAGTTTAGGTCGTAAAATGGGCCGCGTTAAGAGCTCGTGGTAGCACTCCGCACTATTTAGAAAGTCAATCTACTTTGTTGCGTGTTTTTTTAGAATTCTGTACCTCAAAAGGAAAAAACGGAACCCTTATATGATCACTTTGTTGTCCGTCTATCTGTCTTTCTGTCAAGACCCTTTATCTCGGAAACGCGTAGAGATATTGAGTTGAAATGAAACCATATACTAAGGTCTGCGGTGCCTTGAAACTGTGAAAATATCAAACTTCTAAGTTATCGAAAAAAAAAAGATACAGCCGTTTATGTCGCAAAAAACGTGTATTTCGACACTCTCAAGGGAACCAAAATTCATAAGGTACTTCCCATTGACCTAGAATCCTGAAATTTGGCATGAAGCAAGGTCTCTTAGTACGAGTGTAGGAAAAAATCTAAAAACTGTAAATTTGTAGTTACGTCGTCGTAAAAATCTTAGACTCGATTCAGAAATTGAACTGTTTTCATAGGTAAGTTTGTACGGAACCCTGAGTGCACGAGTCCGACTCGCACTTGCCCTGTTTTTTTTTACGATGTTCTAACTTTCGTGATAAGTGTTTTTTTATGACTGAAGGAATTTATTTAATAGATTATTTTATCATATATCGACTGTGAACTGGCAACCGGTCCTATCTAAATTTTTTGAAGATTTCACTTTTTAATGCCATTTTATACTATTTAATACTCCACATCGTTGCAAGAAATCCTAACTCAAATACATTTAAATTTGGCGCCAGAATTGGCTTCATTCAACTAGTACTAACTTCAACGCGCAGAATGCGAGCATTTTATCCTATCTCGCTAAATGTGTACGGACTTGAACGCGATTTCGCGCGCTCTTGAAACAAATAACTGTTTTATGCGGATTTATTAGGTTTCTGTGCCCTAAGTTATAAATTGACATTATTGGGGACTTCTAGTAGCTGAAATGCTAAGTTTTGTTATAAATTTATTATTAATATTTAAGATTTCTACGTTAATAATCTGTAAATCGAAATAGTACATTATGCATTGCTGTTCAAAGTTTTGACAGGTTGGAATTATTCAGAGATAGGACTTCTTGGTTCTATTCAACTAAGGTTACCATCAACCGAAAATACGTTTCATTAGGTTTACCAATAAATATCATCATCATCATTTCAGCCGAAAGACGTCCACTGCTGGACATAGGCCTCCCCCATGTGTCGCCTCAATGAACGGTCCTGTGCGTCTCGCATCCATCGGACTCCCGCAACCGTCACCAAGTCATCGGTCCACCTTGTAGGAGGCCTTTCAACGCTACGTCTTCCGGTACGTGGTCGCCATTCCAGAACCTTTCGGCCCCAACGGCCATCCGTTCTGCGAGCAATGTGCCCTGCCCATTGCCACTTAAGTTTGGCGATTCTTCGTGCTATGTCGGTGACCTTGGTTCTCCTGCGGATATCCTCATTCCTGATTCGATCCCGGAAAGAAACTCCGAGCATAGCCCTTTCCATTGCCCTTTGGGTGACTTTAAGTCTTCTGATGAGGCCCATTGTAAGCCACCACGTTTCGGAGCCATATTTCATCACTGGCAACTTACACTGGTCATAGACTTTCGTCTTGAGACACTTGTGGTATATTGGACGAAAAGATACCGCGCAGCTTTCCGAACGCTGCCCAGCCGAGTCGGATTCGACGATTGATCTCTTTCTCGAAGTTAGATCTTCCCAACTGGACCGTCTGTCCCAGGTAAACGTAGTCGTCTACAACTTCGAGTGTAGAGTCGCCGATCTTGATAGGAGTGGGTTCTACATGGCTGTTTACCATGACTTTGGTTTTGTCCATGTTCATTTTAAGTCCCACTCTTTCGGAAGCTCTACTGAGGTCACCGAGCATTGTACTGAGCTCCTCCGTAGTCTCAGCCATGACTACTATGTCGTCGGCAAACCGAAAGTGAGTGATGTACTTGCCATTGACATTAATGCCTAGCCCTCTCCATTCCAGAACCTTGAAGACATCCTCCATTGCTGCCATGAACAGTTCCGGAGAAATAACGTCTCCCTGCCTCTCGCTCCGCTGCAAGAGGATAGGTTTCGAGGTCTGGTCTTGTATTCGGACTGACATGGTGTCGTTTTTGTACAAACACTTCAACACTTCGATGTACCGATAGTCAATTTGGCACCGTTGGAGAGACTGCAGTACAGCCCAAGTCTCAATCGAATCAAAGGCTTTCTCGTAGTCCACAAACGCTAAGCAGAGAGGCTGATTATACTCCTTAGTCTTCTGTATAACCTGCCGCAGCGTATGTATGTGGTCCACGGTGCTGAAGCCTTTTCGAAATCCGGCTTGTTCGAGAGGCTGGAAGTCGTCGAACCTGCGAGCGAGACGGTTTGTGATGACTCTGGAAAACAGCTTGTAGACATGGCTCAGAAGCGAGATGGGCCTGTAATTCTTAAGCACGGCATTATCGCCCTTCTTAAAGAAGAGTACCACCACGCCTCTGCTCCACGCCTGTGGCGTTTTTCCCTCGAGTATGACGGAATCAAATAGTTTCTGAGGGGCCTTAAGGACTGGTTTTCCACCCGCCTTCAGGAGTTCAGCCGTGATTCCGTCCTTACCCGACGCCTTGTTGTTTTTCAGCTTATTAGTTTTAACTTGCGGTATTAAAGCGGCGAAGGTCGCGTTTCAGTGACTTCGAGATTTGTCTATTGAGCTGCCGGTATATGCACGCATCGTCTGAAGACTGCAGAATCATCTCACGCCTCTTCTTCATTAGCTCGAGGGTCGGATCAGAGAGCTTTTTGTTGTTATTTGTACGGTGAGTCTTGAAAAACTTAGACCAACCGTATGGACAGTTTCCACGAACCCATCGTTATATTCGTCCACGGAGCTTCCTAGGCACTCAAAACGATCGTGGAGTTCGAGCTGAAAGCTCTCGGGGTTTTGGATCTGGATCTGTGCTGGACGGAGCGTAGACTTCATCAGTCGAGACCTTTCAAGCTTAATGTTAATATTCAATGTTCCTCTTACCACGCGGTGATCACTTCCAGTTTTCACCGCGTTGATCACAGAGACATCATTGAATATTTGCTTTTTCGTCGACAGAATGAAGTCAATCTCATTCCTAGTTGCACAGTCAGGACTTTGCCAGGACCACTTTCACTTTCACTTTCACTTTCACTTTCAAATCTTGAAGGTGCAACCACTTTGAAGTGGTTGCACCTTCAAGATTTGAAAGCTGTCATTCCACAAGACTGTCATAACTTTTATGATCATCAGGAATAACTAGAATCAGTTTCCTGACACTTCTGCCTGCTGTTGGTTGGCCTTAGGTAATTTGATTTTGTTGGTGTAGGACAGTAGACAAAAGTAGCATAAAAGAAACATTATTTTGTAACTTTTTGCAGATTCCCTAATTTTGGTAATTATTGTTTTTTTTTTATTATAAAATAAGATTTGTGATCTAAAGTTTTTGTTGATAAATAGGTTCTAAGAAATTATGCCCTCTAAAATTGAGAATATTAAAAAAAAATTGTCCTTGACTGAACCACCTAGAAATGAAATTTGATGAAATTTCCTACCTAAAAATGTTCTTTTATTATTAATAAGTTAGTTTTATTATAAAGAATATTGTGTTGATAATGTTCTATCGTTATTGTTTTATTTTGATTTTGAAGATATCCCATATTGTTCCTAGTAAAAAGTCCTATGTTTGTTCTTGTGTTGATTTATATTGTCCTATCTCGATTTTATATTGGAAGGAAGCATATAATGTTACTTTTGTTTTTAATTACATGTGCAATAAAAATATTTAAAAACTACGTATTTTTATTTAACATACGAGATGCTATATAAATGATGCAAACATGTTTTTTCTTCATCCTGTAAAGTTGTCAAAATTGAGATAGTACCGGTTGCCAGTTCACAGTCGATATTCTATCTTTTACAATCAGTTTTACCAATGTGAGTAGGCAGGTTATATTTAAGTTCGATTTGCATGGCATATAGATGAAGCTTTTTATGTAGCGGTCTTTTACCATACAGAGAAGTTTACTGTTCTAACCGGTTCCAAACATATGTTCTCTAGGTATACCTAGATAATTAATGGGTTGAACAAGAAACGATTGTGAAAACCACATGTTTTAGGTATAATATGGTAATTTTATAATTATAGCGGTATTCCGGGTCATAGTAAAGATCATTCGAAGATTGACAAATTGCTGTAAATGATATCCATGTTTGGAGTCTGTGAGATACTGTTCTTTTGTAAGATACTAGAAGGCAAATTGACCGTACTAATTACGGCAATTGCTCCATAGGTCGGTATGTAGATAGAGACAGAATTGTCATTTATTCCATTTTATAGTGCAAAGAATAGCCAGTCAGGGAACAACCTCTTCATCGTCATCATCATTCAACCAAATATCGTCCACTGCTGCCACTGCTGGACATAGGCCTCCCCCAAGTGTCGGCACAATGACCGGTCCTGTGCGTCTCGCAACTATAGTATTCTCGCGACCCTCACCAGGTGATCAGCCCATTTAGATGGCCTTTAGAAAATTTATCTTAATGTAATACTCGTACCTTAGCACTTATTTAAATAAGGTATACAGACGTCATCTGTCATCTGTGAAATGTCAACAGTTTTATGATGAAGATGGACGGCATGGTATAACATAGATACAAACACTAATAAAACTATTAATTAAAGCCAACCTATCAAAAACTGTCGTAAATTGATTTGCGTATCCATAAAATCAATATTCTAATACCTACTTCATTCCACACATGTTTCGACTTGTTCTATTTAAGCTATCAGCCCCCCTAGCCAAGTTACAATCGTTTCGTTCGGCGCGAACGCCTCGAGTAGGCCACGTCTCCGAATCCTTTGTTCTGACCACGTGACTGAACGTTAAGATAACGTCAGAACAAAGGATTCGGAGACGTGGCCTATTATGGACGTCCTATTTTGTAATCTACTGAACATCACTATTATAACAACACGCACTCTAAATTTCACATTTAAACACTTTCTCGCATACTTCTCACGAATAACACTAGTATATAAGCAAATGAAATATCACCACAATAGAACTACTGACATAACAATTATACTCAAAATTAATATTGTATGTTATTTTATCTCAGAGAGAACTTTACTAATCGAGCATATTTGTTTACAACGTCAACTCATTAACGTAACACGGGCCGTACTTGTTCAACAACATAGTAAGCGTACTTTTCTGTCAAAAAATATTCTGCATACCCTACAACCGAGTTTATACTTTTTTATAGGTACCGCCTCCGCGGATATACTCCATAGCGTCGCCAAACTATTCACTGCCTTATCAGATCTTGCTATGATACATTTTTACACATCTCACTTGTATTTATTATGGTGTTTACTTAAAATGCTTTCTGATGATTTGATAAGTGATCTCGAACCGCTTTCTGAATACTTTTTTTTAATTGAAACTTATTACATCAATCGGAATATAGCATCGCTATTCTTTAAAATTCAAATTCAATAGCACGAAAGAGTTAATCTCTGACCTGGACGGCATTACCGTTGCACATTCGTCGACTTGTGATATTGACAATTGTGTTAATATTATAACGGATTCCAATCAATCACTTAAAGTTATACACCAAAATATCAGAAGCATAACGCGCAATACACCAGGTTTGCTCACATTATTACAAAGATCGCAAGTTGATTGGGACTTCATTGTGTTAACGGAGTGCTGGCTGTCTTGTGCTCAACGCATTCCGCCGCTTGATGGTTATAATTACTACCAAAATAATAATATCTTAACCCAAAATGAAGGGGTGGTTATATATTGTAAAAATAACATTAGCGTATCGGTAGAGGAACCTAATATTTCTGATTGTAACAGTCTAATGGTCAAGATTAATCAAAGTACAGCGATGCTAGCAATTTACCGACCTGCAGGGTACAAAAATCTTAGTAACTTTTTCTCATCTCTCGAACTTTTTCTAAATACAAATTCTAATGTAAAAAACTTTATTCTAATAGGGGACCTTAATGTAGACATAGTGGAGACTAACACAGACTCAAATTCTGCTCATTACCTTAATCTGTTAGCATCCCATGGCATGTTGCCGGCTTATACTATCCCCACTCATAATAAAACATGTCTTGATCACATTATTTTGAAAACGCGACTTCAAGCTTCTTGTTATGTAGCTGAAACCTCCATCACTGATCATGATGCGGTAATCCTAATCTTGAATTTTAATATGCCTAAAAACAAAACATATAAAATAGTTAAAAGTTTAAGTTACGAAAAGGTTGACGTGGAAATTAAGGATATTAACTTTAATAAATTATATTCAATGACAGATGTTAATCTTGCTGTACTTCGTTGACACAATTAATAGAATTATAGTATCTAATACTCAAATTATCAAAACTTCAAACCGAAAGAGAATCTCAAAGCCTTGGATAACACCTGGACTATTGCGCTGTATGAGGACACGGGACAAGTTGCACCAAAAAGCCAAACGGAATCCTAACGATCAAGTTACAGTCGCATCCTATAAAAGATATCGAAATTTCTGCAACGACTTGTTGAAAAAAATTAAAAGAGACCACGACAAAATGAAACTTCAGATTGCGGCTAAAACTGATAACAAAAAATTATGGAACACAATAAAAGACATTACTCACACCAAAAACACGAAAAACGAAGCCTCTCAGCTAATCAACACCCTGGATCCAATTTCCTCCATTAATTTCATTAATGACTTTTTTGTGAACATCGGTAAAAACATCGCTGATCGCTGTAGTTCTGGTAGCACTACTTCAACGGCTTCGCATAAACTATACCCGCACTCGATGGTTTTTCTACCCACCGACTTAGAAGAGGTTGAAAATATAATTTTAAGTCTGAGGTCTGATTGCGCTGTTGGCTACGACAACATCTCTTCCTACTTTTTGAAGAGATATAAGCAAGTCCTTATTTCTCCAATCGTTTTTATCTGTAACCTTGCCATTGAGTCCGGGAAATTTCCAGATGCATGGAAGATAGCAGAGATTCGTCCAATCTTCAAAAGTGGAGACGGAGCCAGTGTCAACAATTATAGACCTATTTCCATCCTACCAGCTTTGTCTAAGGTACTGGAGCGGATCATGAAGGAGCGCCTGGTTGGCTACCTCGAAGGAAACTCGCTGCTATCAGCTTCACAGTACGGTTTCCGATCTGGTATGTCAACCAGCGACGCTGTTCATGATTTAACCAAGTTTGTTTCTGAAAAACTAGATGTTAACAAAAAGGTAATAGTAATCTTCATGGACCTCGCCAAAGCCTTTGACACGGTCTCCGTCCCACTGTTGGTGAAAAAATTAGAGAGCTTTGGTATAAGGAATGAGCAACTAAAGCTTTTTTCGGACTATCTCACTAACCGATTCCAGAGGGTTAAAATAGATATGTGGGCTAGTTCTGATCTTCCTGTCATCCACGGCGTCCCACAGGGCAGTATTCTCGGTCCCCCTTTATTCCTAACTTTTATAAATGACCTCGTTGAGCTGAATATGCCTAGCGGTAAGATCATAACTTTCGCTGATGACACAGCTCTGTTGTTTGAGGCTGACACATGGCCTGAGGTTTACAGTTATGCACAGACTGGACTAAACCTGGTTCTATCTTGGTTGGATACCAATAAACTTGCTCTCAATGTTGACAAAACAAAGTATATTTCCTTTTGTATAAAAAAACCTAATTATTCCCTGAATAGCCTCAAAATAACTGCCCACTCATCCTTGTGCTTGCAGACTCAAGGTTCTCCTCCTTGCTCATGTCCCAATCTACAACACACAGAATCTATAAAGTACCTAGGCGTCATATTAGACAATACTTTGAGTTTCCACCCGCACATAGATTCTCTTGCCAATAGAATTAGAAAACTGATCTTTGTATTTAAAAACCTCCGTTATGTTGCGGACTCAGGAATATTGAAAGCGGTATATTTTGCACTGTGCCAATCGCTAATCTCTTACTGTATAACTATATGGGGTGGCGCGACCAAAACGGTTATGCTTCGAATCGAACGAGCGCAAAGAGCCGTATTAAAAGTAAGTAATTTTCTGCCGTTCTTATTTCCTACCAAAGAACTTTACGAGCGTACTGAAGTTTTAACTGTACGTCAACTCTTCATTTTAAATACGATCCTACGCAAGCACTCTCAACTTACCTATAATCCTACCTTATTTGAAGGTAAGCGACGTAAACATGCAGTCTGTTCCACCGTTCGGTTTCATACAACTTTTGCCCGTCGACATTTTGGTTTTCTCGGAAACTATTTATATAATAAAATTAACGAGATCCTAACAATTTATGCCCTACCAAAAAAACTTTGCAAAAAAAAACTCTCTGCCTGGTTACAAAAGTTAGATTACGATGCCACTGAGCAGTTGCTCATTGTTCCCTCGTAACTTCATAAGACGTATGTAATTATGTATAACTATATGCACCCTACACGCACTCGCTCACACTCACACCATCACACTGCAAGCACTTTTCATGACATCTAATACACAATCTACACTTCACTTTTTATTTTGTTGTATATGTAAAGGTAAAATTATTTTTGTCTGTATTCTTGCAAAATTGTTAACTATCTATTCTATTTCTGTATGGTTTCCGCACTTAGTCCTATGTGGACCATTGTACGTGTACAAAATTGTTAACTATGTTTAAATCTTTTTTTTTATTTTATTTTAGTCATTTGTTTAATATAACTAACAGTAACGATTAAAAAGAAATCCGTCTCTGACATATAGTTATCATATTTCACGCAAAGAAAGTCTAAAAATTAAATATTATAAGAATCTATTGATAAGAATAGACTCGTCCGCTATAATAAGGGACGTGAAGATTATTGGTGAAAATGTGGATGCTATTATAGATACACATTTGCCTAAACCAACGTGATATTTATGATTGTTACTATAAAAAAAGGATGCAGAATGAAAAGTGTTCAATGAAATCCAAAAAGAATGGAAAAAGCAGTTATAAATCAAGTTCCATTTTAAATGTAGAAATTTGGAACGAGCGGCGGACGACAACGGGCGCCCTAGGCCCGTAGAGCGACTGCGCCACGGCCGTCACCTCAAGCCGTCAATTTGACATTTTTTGTGTTTACTGTGTTATTTTATTTATATTTTGTGTTTTAGCTTCTATTTTATTAATTATATATAGGTAAGTGAAATTAATTTTTAATGTTAAATGCTGGCTGTAGCGATACCGGAAACTGTAGCAGTCAACCTGCCACATCACTTGACCCCCAATTGGTAAGATGCCCCCATTGCTCCCAAGCACGTTATTTTAAAGGCGAACGGGGGCTAAAGATCCACTATGGCAAGGTTCACAAGCCACATAGTGTACCTTTATGCCCCCCAGCCACATCACAAACATCAGCACATTTGGAATCACTTTGGATAACCTTATCAAAATTAAAAAATTCAACACCGGTATTAAAGAGAGTTCCCCGAGGCGCGAGACGGTCTGTTGCGCTAAATTTAGCGCGTTGCGTCCGTCTTGCGACCCAAGAGAACACTCAAAGTGCTTGGGAGGAATTACTCACCTTCCCTTATAGGATTCTACATGTCCAAAAAAGATTGGCTTCAAAAAAAACATTAACGACCCAAATTAAAGATAATTGCAATAATTCGGCTGACATTTTAGATCTAAATTTACCCCCTTTCAACAACGTTTCCCAGAAAGGTTTGAATTCACATGTAGAATCCAAATTAAGTGAGGGTGACATTAGTGGAGCGGCCAGGTTACTTTTTAGCAGTGATGTGGTGGCGCCTTACTCTCCAGATACAATATCAGCCCTGGAGA
Organism: Mythimna impura; assembly: GCA_905147345.3. NCBI lineage: Eukaryota > Metazoa > Arthropoda > Insecta > Lepidoptera > Noctuidae > Mythimna > Mythimna impura. The sequence goes on from LR990344.1 coordinate 31,107,309, forward strand.
GAAAACACCCAGCGCCTGCGGATGACCTCGCTTTCCCTGACCCTCCTGATAGCCCCAATCCAGATTCATCGTTTTTTCAAATTTCAGCCCCCCAGTTACTTGCAGCCGTGAGTTCCTTCAGAAGCGGTTCCGCCGGCGGCCTCGACGGTCTGACTCCTCAGCATTTAAAGGATCTTTTAAGTTCAGGCGCCGGGGACGCTGGTGAGTCACTTTTGAAGGAGCTTCTGGCTCTAGTCACCCTTATGCTCTCCGGCGGCGTGAACGATGCCGTTGTCGATGTCTTGTACGGGGCCAATCTATGTGCCCTGCGCAAGAGGGACGGCGGCATTCGTCCCATCGCCGTCGGGTGCACGTACAGGCGTATGGCAGCCAAAATTTGTTGCAGACTATACGGCGAATCATTGACCAACAAATTTCAGCCCCTACAGCTTGGCTTTGGTTCCAGAGGGGGCTGTGAGGCTGCCGTACATGCCCTCTCCACCTTTCTAAATTCCGATAAGGGCGAGGTCATCCTCAAGGTTGACGTTAAAAACGCCTTCAATTCAGTTAACAGGGACACTTTGTTGGCTGAAGCAAAAAAAGAGCTACCTGAAATTTTCGGCTTTTTGTGGCAGTGCTATAGGCACCCATCTAAATTATTATACAAAGATAATGTTTTGGAATCTGCAGTTGGATGCCAACAAGGTGACCCTCTCGGGCCAGTCATTTTCAGCTTGGCTATTCATCCAATCATCCAACAGTTAAATTCAAAATTTAACGTGTGGTACTTAGATGATGGAACTCTGGGAGGTGACGTAGAAACCGTTTTAGAAGATTTCAAATTTCTCAAAAACCAATTCAAATCTATTGGCCTTGACCTCAACCATTCAAAATGTGAAATTTTTATTTCAGACAATACCGACAGACAATCGATTCTACAGAAATTTTATGCAATAGCTCCAGAAATCAAAATTTTAGATAAAAGTTCACTGCACCTCCTAGGTTCTCCAATTTTGGAAGACAGTTTTTCTTTATTCATTGACGACAAAATTGAACGTTTTAACAACATTTCAGAAAGACTATCCAAAATTAACCTTCATTCGGCTTTCACCCTCATACGGTATTGTTGTTTTGCACCAAATTTCATGTATTTTCTCCGCTCTTCCCCTTTATGGAAGCAGCCACATCTCTTGGACAAAATTGATCAGACCATTCGATATACCCTGACTTCCCTCTTAAATGTGGCCCTGGATGACCGAGCGTGGCTACAAGCTACGCTACCCATTCGTTTTGGTGGGCTCGGCATCCGCAAAATTTCTAGTGTAAGCCTACCGGCGTTTCTGTCTTCGGTCCACAGCACTCAACAGTTGACCAATAGAATTTTGACTCCATCATTGGTTAGCTGTGAGGTGCCGTGCTTGGCCGATGCCGTAAGCGCCTGGAAAATGGCTTGCCCGGACAAGGCGTTGCCCGAGAACCCATCTTCCCAGAGACAGTGGGATGAGCCGCTCTGCAGTTTGGTACGGAATAACCTTATTAACACGTCTACCAATACTGCTGAGCGTGCCCGCCTACTGGCTGTGGGTGAATGGGAGTCGGGCCTCTGGCTACAGACACTACCGTCGCCCAACATAGGTACTATGCTGAGTGACACCACCTTCCGGATCGCTACATGCCTGCGATTGGGTGCTCCTAGCGGAGCTCCACATCGGTGTCAATGCGGTGAAGCAGTCGACCGCCTCGGGCACCATGGCCTATCCTGCAGTAAAAGCGCTGGTCGGATAGCTAGGCACGCAAGCATTAATGACATCATCCGTCGAGCTCTTGTTACCGCCGGGGTGCCAGCTGTTCTAGAACCCAATGGCTTGGCACGCGACGATGGAAAGAGGCCAGACGGGATGACCATAATGCCCTGGAAGTTAGGTAGGCCTTTGGTGTGGGATGCAACATGTGTCGACACCCTTGCGCCATCCCATCTTCTGAGTACGGCAGGCTGTGCTGGGGCGGCTGCTGCAAGTGCAGAAAACCTCAAACGGCGTAAATATAATAACCTCATCGGAGGTTATATGTTTGAGCCGTTTGGGGTTGAAACACTAGGGCCATGGGGTCCGAGCGCTCATCGAGTTGTCCGTGATATCAGCAAACAACTGGTCGACTCTTCGCGTGACCAGAGGGCTGGGCTTTTCTTCGGACAAAGAATCAGCATTGCTATCCAACGTGGCAATGCTGCCAGCGTTCTGGGCACTTTTCCCATTGATATCGATGTGGATGAATTTTTTGATGCCCAATAATTTCTTTTTCTACCCGTTTTTAAATATTATTATTTTTAGTTAGTATAAATTCCTATTTATTAATTAATATTTATTAGTTTTGATGTTAGTTCTAGTTTTAGTAAAAGTGATAAATAAAATACCTTTGTAAAAAGTAAAAAAAAAAAAAAAAAAAAAAAAAAAACTAACAGTAACTAATTGCATAAATATATAACTAAGCATCGGCATTTTGGGGTGAGAGCCTGGTGATCCGTCACACAGGGTATCCTAGTATGGACTCCAGACTCTCACAAAGTTATATGTTGCATTATTATCCATTTTATGAAACTTTTGTATGTATACTTTGTGTAGAGTGAAAAATAAACTATTATTATTATTATTAAAGGAATCGGAGGCGTGGCCTACTCGAGGCGTTCGCGCTGAACGATACGATTGTAACTTGGCTAGGGGGGCAGATTTTACGTAAGTAAATCAAAATATTATAGTCGATCTTAATTTTCGGCATGCTTGCAGTTACATGCTTTTCATGTGGCAAACCCGTTACACTTGGGCACGCCATAATCGGCGGTAGGTGGGTATTTGAGGAGAGGCTACAGAGGCGCCATGGCGTCCTCACTTTCCGTCTGACAGGTCCTACATATTTTCACTTAAAGGAGCTACGCGTATATTTTAAACTCTTTATTGTTCTGTAACTTAAAGTTGAAATATTAAAATTTATTAGATCTCTATAAGTAAAAGTTTTAATTTCATTGTTTATATACAGTTTTTTCTTCATTGGCATTGTTTTTTTTTTAAATATTATTTAAACCACAGCCACTTTTATTATTGTTTACATCTCATTTATTGATAGGTAGGTATATTTTTATTTTTGTACAGCCTCTTTTTATAATGTGAATGTGAGTACACTGTACACTCCGCGGATTTATAGATTACTATTTTCGTTGTGCTTTTGGGTACAAAGTTGACCGGTCTACATTGTCCTCTCATATCTATTAATATTGTAATATGAAGATATTGTAGAATCAATATTTTTTTTTGAAAAGTAACCATGGAGTTTCTTGCCGGTTCTTCTCTAGGAAACGACCGAGCGCTAGCTTCTGACTTTTATAAGTGCCCATGTGGCCAGGCCTATGTGAAATAAATAAGTTTGAGTTTGAAAGGTATGTAGATATTTTTTACACTACTGCCTAGACCAATTTTATAGCTGAATCTACTCTATATGCTTTTAAACAATATGCATGCAAAAGAATTTCCTAAACGAATTATCTTAACTAATTTCCGATACTAATGTAGGTATTTACGCAGAAAAACCGCAAAAATAATTGATAAGTGGGTTAATCCGATCAGTCAATAGAAACATGAACCGCATCAGTTTGTTTTGCAATAAATAAAAGTGAATGCCGCTAACGATTTTACAAGTATTTAAGTATCAAAATCAAATAAAAACAAAAATATTTTTATTTGACTTGGGCTTACGTGGGCACTTATAAAACGTCAGAAGCTAGTGCAAGGTTCCAAATTGGTCGTTTCCTATGGAGAAGAACCGGCAAGAAACGCCATGGTTAGGTACTCTTTTAAAATAAATGGTTGTTCTTACAATATTTCCATATTACAGTATTAATAGATATTATGTAAGAACAGTGTAGACCAGTCAATATTGTACCCAAAACCACAATAAAAATAATCATATTAAAAAAAAGTGAGTCGTAATAGGAAGTAATCAAGAATTCGTATTCGTATAAACAAAGATAAAAAATAGCTCTGAATTTTGAACCTCCTCCCTTTTTTAAAGTCTATGAAAAATAACAGGCTTGTGTGGCAATTCAGGAACTCTCTTTCCTGAATTATTAGATGATTATTAGACAAAGAAGTCTAATATTTGTCTAAAAACAAGTATAAAGGTAATGACTTTTTGTCTTGTTATAGTGAAAGAAAAAAAGTAAAATAAAAAAATATTTATTTGGCGACAGTCACCAGGCACACACAAAAGAATAAAAAAATAATAATTGGAATTGTCATGAGAAATAGGCACTCTGTTTATAAGTGTATCGCAACTAAAAAGTGTGAAATAAAAACTTTTTAGAAAAAAAAAAATAACCGACTTCACTAAAAAAAACACTAAAAGGATCAAAATAACTTTAATTTCGGAAGTCGGTGTTTCTCGGTATTGTTTGTTTCTTATTTAACACCGACTTCCGAAATTAAAGTTATTTTGATCATTTTAGTGTTTTTTTTAGTGAAGTCGGTTATTTTTTTTTTTTCTAAAAAGTTTTTTTTTCACACTTTTTAGTTGCGATACACTTATAAACAGAGTGCCTATTTCTCATGACAATTCCAATTAACCCAAATACTGCTAGGTTACATTGTTTTATTATAAAGTTCCTGTGTCTACCTTCCTCCTTCCGGCTCCATCATCAGATCAGTTCGATAGTACCTTATAGCCAAAGAGCATCTCACGACAATTCTAATAAGCCCAAACACGGCTAGGATACATTGATTAATTACGGAGTTCCTGTGCCTACCTTCCGGCTCCATCATCAGATCAGTTCGATAGTACCTTATAGCCAAAGTGCTAACCATGACAATTCTAATAAGTCCAAACACGGCTAGGTTACATTGATTAATTACGGAGTTCCAGTGCCTACCTTCCGGCTCCATCATCATCATCAGATCACTTCGATGATACCATTTTCAACGTAACTATTCAGAATCATTCATTTATTTGTATTGTCATAGTCGCTTAACTATATCTTCATTGTGATATCTATTTGAGTATGAAGTTCCATTGACCATTTCTGGTCTTCTTCATCAGTTCCACTTCATCAAATGTTACTTTTTGACTGTAAATGCTTAAGTTCTTGATGAAAATACTAAAATTACTATAGGGTTGCCTATAATTTTTGAGGAGTTCCCTCGATTCCTCATGGATTCCATCATCAGAACTGGATTTTGAAAAAAATGGGACCAATCTGGAAGCATATCCTATAAAGGGAAAAAAAAAAATTTGCAAATCGGTCCATAAACGACGGAGTTCTGAGGTAACAAACATAAAAAAAAAATGATGATAAAAAAAAAAAAAAAAAATACAACCGAATTGATAACCTCCTCCTTTTTTTTGAAGTCGGTTAAAAAGTAGCAACCATCATCAGTGACGATTTGCATAAAAAGTTTGAAAACAATGTCTATAAACCAATTCAATATATATTTTTTTTAATAATTCAAGACGAGGATTTCAATGCAGACTGCATACCATACTGTATTGGTGAACTAAAAAAAGTAAAATAAATCATTCTTTTCTCATTGATTTCTCACAATATATCCTGGACTAGAACAAATCTGTAAACTAAATGTAAAAAAAAAAAACATAAAGGAAAATAAGCAAGGAAATCCGTTAAATGTGATGAATAATTCAACCTGTGATTCCTGAGAGTAGCGACAGGTGGTTACCATTTCAATGTCTGCCGTGAAATACTGGTTCTACGTGGTCGTGAGATTTTTTTTAATACATTTTGATGCGAGTAAGGTAGCTCCGAATTTTTAATATCCAAACCAAGGGTTCTACTCTAGCCGTCTAGTTTGGGGACCACTGAAGACATTCAGTTAGACATTACTTCCTCAAAATAAAATATGTTACCGATGGTCATTTAAGTATGGTCAAAAAATTATTTGTAATTTTTTTTTTAATATGTTTATTCTTATTCATAATGATACCACCATCTTCCTACTGGGCACGCCACAATTATGGCGGTAAGTCCCCTCTTTGAGGCGTGGTTGGAAAGACCTCACGGTGTCCTCACCTTCCGAATGACGCAGGTTCTCACCGAACATGGTAAGTTCGGGAAGTTCCTGCACCGGATTCGTGCGGAAGCGACGCCCGGGTGTCACCACTGTGTGGACCGCCTGGAGGACACGGTGAAGCACACGGTGGAGGTGTGCCCCGCTTGGGCAGAGCAACGCCGTGTCCTCGTGGGGGCGATCGGCGGCGGCGATCTCTCGCGCCGGGCCTTGGTACAGGCCATGGTCCGGAGCGAGGAGGAGTGGCAGGCGGTCGCCTAATGCTAGCAAAGGAGGCGGCCGATCGCGTGAGGCAACGGTCCTCACGCCCTAACCGCCGCCGGGATTCCAATCCAGATTTCCGACCACCGTAGGCGCGGGTTTGCGGACGGCGAGCAATGGGCGGCTCGCCGTCCGACCGTCCAGTAACCGTCCGGACTGAGCCCAAGTTGTCGACGGCGCGTACTGTTCCACGCGCGCCTAAGGAGATATCAGCAAATCGTAGGGTACCAGCAGGGTCGAAGCCTACTGGGGCCATGGGTAGTGTGAAAATGAAACCCGGGGCCCTGGGACGAAGGCAAAGAAGGAACAGGAGTGGGTTTTTAGTCAGTAAAAGTCTGACACTATCTTTCGCTCCGCCCAAGAGTGGGATTTGTCATAAGATGATTTTACCACCTAAAAAGAAACCATCTTCCTACCCTTTCCCCAACTAGATTTGGGTTGGCTTCCAGTCTTATCGGAGGCGATTCAGCCGCCTTGTTTTACATGGAGCCACTGCCTCACAGACCTCCACAATCTAGTTACAGGGGAACACAATACTCCTTGGACAGACTGATGGTCAGACTTTCTGGCGTCTGGCTAACTGTAACGAATGTCAAAGATCTACGAATGACGACCGTGACTAACTGCTTTACGTGCTTCCCGAGGGACGGGTGTCAGTAATAGCCTAGATATAAGATTAGAAAAGTACATATTAATTAAAAAATCACATTAGTACTGAACCGGTTTCGAAACCGCAACGTTATGTATGAAAGGCGGGTATCTTAACCGCTGGGCATTGGTATATAGCGCAGCAATGCTGGCTGTCTTTAGGGCACATTTCCAGTCATGAGTTTCTCGAGTTCATATTTTTAAGTACTAGTTGCTACCAGCGGCCTCACCTGTGTCTGTGTGATAGCAGAAAATCATTCTAACGGATCAACGGATAATACTCCCGAGATAAAAAATATCCTATTTCCAAGACAAGACACAACAACAACAAGCAAACAACAACAACAACAAACAACAACACCAACAACAACAAACAATAACAACAATAACAAGCAACAACAAGTAACATCAACAAGTTTCATCGAAATCCGTTCAGCCGTTCGAGCATGTAGAAATAACAAATACACACTCACAAACTTTATATATTAGTGAAATGTGATGTTATGTGATGTGATTAGTGCGAGTAAGGGATTTTTTATTAATAAAAAAATATAATTTATGACGGGCCGTTCGTGGTCTTTTTCTTTAATATGTCAGTCTATATACCTACTCAAAAGCAACTGAAATGAATGTAAAGAGGATGATACTAATTAAGCTTCTTGACATTATAATTACAACTTGAAATTCTAGTTTGTAATTGCTGTCAAAATATTGTGTGAGGTCAAGGTGGTGCGCCGCGGGTGAGGTCTTCTACTTTACAAATCACTAATTAAAACTGATGTTTCGCTTGCTAATTAATGAAATTAAGATTTGGAGTAAAAACTGGTTTACAGTTGTAGGTAGGTACATACATTGAAGCATAACTTTTTATTTTGGTGGGAATAGGGAAGATAACTTCTTCCACTCTGGGTATAGAGAGAGGGAGAGTCAGATTTTTTACTGACTAATACCCACCTGCAACGAGCAATGGAGCGCAGCATTCTGGGTGTCAAAACTTCAATCATCAAGAGAGGGTGAGAAGATTCTGGCCGACAGAGTGAGAAACACCTCGTTGCGTCAAAAGACGGGGATTATGGACGTAGGAAAAAAGGCTGCCAGGCTAAAATGGGATTGGGCGGGTCACATCAGCCGCATGCACTTTGACCGGTGGGCAATAGTCTCCACAAAGTGGGTACCTGAAGATGGACGATGCCGCCGAGGTCGACGTGGGAAGAGGTGGCGAGACGACCTAGATGCCTACTGCAAGGACTGGTGCGAGGCGGCTCAAGAAAAGAATATCTGGAAGAAGTTGGAGGAGGCCTTTGCCCAGCAGTGGGACAGTATAGGCTATAAAAAAACCCACCTGTATTCCTTCAGCTGCCCTTTGCATTCAAGGCCCTCGGCAACTCTTCTGAACTATCCCGTGGCTATGAAACATAATTCCTAATAATATGTCTTTACCTATGAAATTGCCGTTTTTTAAAAAGGGTTGCTTTGAAGTGTTATATCTTTGGATTGACTTGGAATTATAAGTTTAAATAAACTTTGTATTAAAGGTACGATTATTCTTTTTTCGAAATTAGATACTTATTGATTTTTTTGTTTTTTTTTTTTATTTTCTGTAATATCGCAGTACTTATAACCATTTACAACAACAACACCTATTATGTAAATCATGACCAGAGGTCGGAATTAGGTAGAGTTATTTATGTACTTACACTGATTTCATGGAATGAGGATATTCGCAGGAGAACCAAGGTTACCGACAGCACGAAGAGTCGCCAAACTTAAGTGGCAATGGGCAGGGCACATTGCTCGCAGAACGGATGGCCGTTGGGGCCGAAAGGTTCTGGAATGGCGACCACGTACCGGAAGACATAGCGTTGGAAGGCCTCCTACAAGGTGGACCGATGACTTGGTAACGGTTGCGGGAGTCCGATGGATGCGAGGCGCACAGGACCGTTCATTGTGGCGACACTTGGGGGAGGCCTATGTCCAGCAGTGGACGTCTTTCGGCTGAAATGATGATGATGATGATGACTGATTTCATGCAGCGAAAGAATAAAGTGGATATGCCTTAAATTCCGAGATTAATTTTGAAGAGCAGATTTTTTTTATAACACTATCAGAAATACAGCATAAAAAAATTCTTCCTGCATTAATGATGAGGAGAAGGAAGTGTATAATTTTGCTAACCTCACCTCAGTTGACGTAGAGCGATCGTTATCAATGGATTTTAGACGTTCGAAGAAATTGAAAAATTGTATGTTAATTATCTTTGTTTTATTTCAAATCAAATCAAATCATCTTTATTGTGGATCATAGGTAATTGTACATTTTTTTTTTACAAGGTAGTAAGTACATAATACAGTCTTATTTTCGAATTTATCTTATCTATCTCTAAGGTTTTTATTATTATTTATTTGTAATATTGTTGGCTACACGGGATTGTCCATTAGAAATCCCGGGAAGATCCATATTAATACCAACATTTCGATGCAAGTACACAAATAACTCCACCTAATTCCGACCTCTGATCATGACACCAAGTAAAACATTAAAAAGGATTTTTTAAAAATCATTCAATTCTAAATTCAAATGACGAAAAACAAAATGGCATCACTTCTCAATCTGGCCACTGTATTATTGCTTGGCTCGCACTTGACCACTATCTCACCTGAACGTAAGCGATGATATGGTTGACGTTGGAGCAGGCTTGCCTAGAAATAATCAGACGTATTTTTATCATTTTCTAAACTAGTGTTAGTTACTAGGCTCTGTTTCATAAAACAAATTTCAGAATAGATTATCATTTTGTAAGAATTCGAACCATTGATAAACGCATATTTTACCATGAATTAAAATTGATCAATGGAAAATATTAGCATAAATTATTAATTTCGAAACATAAATCAAATGGTAATTTATTGCTGTAAAGCAAATGTCAACTTTAATTGATCACAATAAATAATGTTTGTTTGTTAATCAAGGACTTGGATGAAATTATTAATATTATATTAAAATAAAAACGCTAGGGTAGACCGCGAAATCCATTTTTTTTAAGTTTTTTGTATTTTGCAAGTCACTATCAAGTTGTATGTTAAAATATGATTGCGACCGTAACACGAACTTATTTACGGAATTATATTTCTTGGATGGGAGCAGTGGTAGCCAAGTGGTAACGGCCCTGACTTACGAGTTGTAGTTTGCGGGTTCAAACCCAGCCAGGCGCATTACTTTGTGTAATTTATTTAATCATCACTGCGCTCAGAAACGGTGAAGGAAAACATCGTGAGGAAACCGGAATGTCTTAGAACCAAAAAATTCGAAGACATGTGACATTCACCAAACCCGCACTGGGCCCGCGTGGTGGATAACGGTCCATTCTCTCTACTAGAGAGGAGGCCTGAGTCCCAGCAGTGGGAACATTAAAAGGCTGATTATGCTATATTTCTTGGATTGAATGGCTATTTCATGAAAAAAGTAATTCAATAGGGTTAACTGAACTGAGAGGCTTGTATTGATGGATTTAATAAATATAACTCAGTAAATTCATAATTGCCGAAAGACCGTACCGGGAGACGTAGCGTTGGAAGGCCTCCTACAAGGTGGACCGATGACCTGATAAGGGTAGCGGGAATCCGATGGATGCGAGACGCACAGGACCGTTCATTGTGGCGACACTTGGGGGAGGCCTATGTCCAACAGTGGACGTCTTTCGGCTGAAATGATGATGATGAGGAAACCCATAATTAAATTTAAATTTCGTGCTTGCGCTTCCTCTTATGGGTTGTGTGGCGTGTTACGTCTCGTTTGGCAATTGGGCGGAAACAAAAGCAAGATCATCGGAAGGTCAGAAAAAAGATACCTGGCTAGAAAATGTCTTCACGGATTGAACTAGTTGCTGCCAGTGGCTTTACTCGCGTAAAAGTAGAAAATTATGCTAAAAGCTCCGAGAGCTGATATTCAATTACTTAATTAAAAGACTTAATTGTCAACTTAAACGGGAATATGAGCTGTGGGCCCGTAGACTATAAGATTGATGCCCAGACATAGCGTCACGGGACTGCGGTACACGATGATGAACATGGCAATGCTGATGTGATGGCATGGCTTCGGAAGATCTAAATGTCTTCCGAAGTAAAAAAACAAGTGCAAGTGCGAGTTGGATTCGCGCACTGAGGGTTCCGTACAGACTTACCTATGAAATCTTTGAGATTCGATTCGGAAATTGAACTGTTTTCAATTTCCGAATCGAATCTCAAAGATTTTTACGAATCGCAAAAAAAGTTTTATTTCGTGACATAACTTCAAATTTACAGCTTTAAGATTTTTCCCTATACTTATGCTACAAGATCTTGCTACCAAATTTCAGGATTCTAGGACAACGGGAAGTACCCTATGAATTTTGATTCCCTTGAGAGTGTCAAAATATACGTTTTAGCAACATAAACGGCCATATCTTTTTTTCGTTAACTTGTAAGTTAACGAAAAGATTTTTTTCATAACTTCAAGGGACCGCAGACCTGAGTATATATAAGGTTTTAATTTCAACTCGATATCTCCACGCGTTCCCGAGATAAAGGGTCTTGACAGATAGACAGATAAACGGACGGACAACAAAGTGATCCTATAAGGGTTCCGTTTTTTCCTTTTGAGGTAAAAAACCCTAAAAAGCGTAAAATCGTGATCATTGGAAGGAGTGAAAGTAGGCCTTTGCCAAGCAGTGAGTCAGTTCGGGTTAGTAATAATAATGTCGAATACAAGACTAGTCACAAAAATAATGCCATAAAATAACGTTTTTAGACCACCTGCTCGATAATGCCCTTTTATACGTCATACAACCATCACTTAAAGCAAGTCATTATGTCCCTAGGGAGATAATGTAGTATAGGCGATCCCTAGGGAATAATGAGATTTGAATTTGGAACGTGAAAAACCGTCAGCATTACGTGAATTAAAATGTAGTGCATCAAACAAGTTTTTTCAAATTTCAAACTGGCCACTAACAAAAAAAAAATACAATAAAAAAAGTTTCTAAAAAAATGTAATGAACAAGCGGGAGTGTTATAGAAAATTTAAACTATAGAATCTTTGAGTAGTGAATTTTGTTTGTTTCAAATCTCAAAACATTTTTTGAGTGATAGTTAAGATTAACTCGTAAATAATACTTATATTTCTGTATTATATGATTTCTTTTACTAAATTGTCTTTTAATTATCTCACAGATGGTGTAAAAAGTAGAGTATCCAACACGGGGATAAAGCTGTCTTTGTCTTGGGCGGCTTGAATTCCTCACTTCACTCATGTTTCTTTATTAACTCCCTCGCAATGCTCGGGAGTTAATTATATAAATCCCTCACTATCGTTCGGGATTAAAATTAGCAACCTTCGTTTCGTTCGGAATTCAACATCCGCCACCCGCGACTTAAAGACACTGCTTTATCCCCTAGTCACATAATCTACTATTACTGCTTTTAACGTTTAAGCCGTACATAAAACACGAAAAAGGCGTGAATTAAACGATGAACCTCATCACTAAATGATTCACAACAAGCATCATTTCATAAGCCTTGTAAAATTCACACCGACTTGTTAACAGATAACTTTCTATAGGACAATACCAGTTAACCTTGAGGGATTTCCTTTAATACTCATACTTATATTAAGAAGGTATTTCTGAGAATATTGCGTACATTATACATACATTATATATGCATACATTATCATTCATAGTGCGTACAGCTAAGGAGTGGAATTCCTTGCCGGAATCTGTTTTTCCTGATGGCTACAACCCGGGAATCTTTAAGTCAAGAGTGAATAGGTTACTTCTAGGTAAGCGCGTTCCATCGTCGACCGCATCGTCGCTTTCCATCAGGTGAGTTAGCGGTCAAGCGCGAACCTATCAAGAATAAAAAAAAAAAAAAAAAAAAAAATATAAACAACACAGAAAACCGTTTTGTAAGAGATGACCTAGACTTACTAAAGATGGTGTAAAATAACCTTAAGTAGTTATGAAAGAACTAATGGGTGATAAGATGTGATGGAGTGACGAAAAGTGGACGTCTGAATGCGATTATTCTGGTATTCTTTATACGGATCTTTTGCTTTCCATGATACTTGCTGACTTTATCTGGCATAGTGTTTTAGTGATTGGAAGTTACCATGGAGTTTTTTACCGGTCCTTCTCTATAGGAAATGAACAATTGGAACCGTGCACAAGCTTCTGACGGTTTTATAAGTGCCCATGGAGGCCTATGTGGAATAAAAAGATTTTGAACAAAAGGCTTGTAAAACAGTAGGTTATATTGCTAATATTGCTTTTCCCTCTCCTAGAGAGAGGAGGCCTGAGTCCCAGCAGTGGGAACATTAAAAGGCTGATTATGCTTATGCTTTATGCTTATATTGCTAATATACTACTATTATTGTATTAATTATCTATTGAAATAAGGGCAAAGAAAAGGGCTATGATCGGATTCTTCTTTCTTGAACGAATCAAGAATGAAGGTATCCGCAGAACCAAAGTTACCGACATAGTCCGACAAATCGCCACACTTAAGTGATAATGTGTAGGGCCCATTACTCGCAGGACAGATGTTCGATGGGGCCGAAAGGTTCTGGGGTGGCAACCGCGTGCCGGAAGACGCAGCGTTGGAAGGCCTCCCGCAAGATGGACCGATGACCTGGTAAGGGTAGCGTAAGTACGATAGATTCGAGACGCACAGGACCGATCGTTGTGGTGACACTTGGGGGAGGCTAGTGTCCAGCAGTAAAAGTGTTTTGGCTGAAATGATGATGATGTCTTATTGGCTCGGCAGCCAACCTAATTTCATCTGGTAAAATTCTTTTTCTGAAGCTCGAAATAGAACTGGCACATGGTAAAGTAAAGAAATAAACTAATGTTTATTTCTGCTCTAGACCCTCTAAAGAGGTACTGATGGAAGAGTTTCTAGAGTATTGCAGAGATCCTCTTACATCGGTACCTCGTCGGGTAAAATAGAATTTAGGAAGGCTGGTGGAGAAGCGTAAGGTATTTTTGATAATAATGTACTGTCGTAAAAGAGTACTGTCTTAGGAATAAATTCTACAATAATAAAAAAATAGCCTTTTTATTACCTTTCATTAAATACATTATACCACTTGTAACTCTACTTTGTTACTTATGGGACGTGACAAGGGTATTACAGGATATGCACATTCTGTTCCATGTGTGCCACAAAGAGATGTCAGCAAACCGTAGTGGCCCAGCATGGCCGATGCTCGCTAGGGCCACGAGAAATTTCTGAAAGGGAAACCGTGGATGGAGGCTTTTGGCACAGGAGTGACGCAGAACAGACTATGTAAAATACGCCGATAAGATATTACTTATTAAAAAATCGGAGTCTACCTACGTTACTGATTTCATAAAAAGTAAACTTACTGATGATGATGTTATTTTTTTTTTGTGCGAAATCATCCAATGAGTTTTCCTATTCTTGGGTAGGGCGAGAGGGCGTGTCAGACTTTTACTGACTACAACCTACTCCTGTTCCATCTTTGCCTTCGTTCCAGGGCCCCAGGTTTCCCTTTCGCACAACCATGGCCCCAGGCTTCGACCCTGCTGAGCCCCAACGGTTTTGATGATAAGTAATGTAGAGTAAAATCGAATTTGACTCCCATTTGTTAACACCATTGCAATACAGTTGATGCTAAGGTTTACAACTTCATTCATCTTATTGTGCACAGGCAGCATCTACCTACATAGCACATCATTTAGGTGCAACGATCATTGTTAACTTGTCAAAATATAAGTGATGACGATCGCGAATGTGATTGCAACCGTGTTACGTAATAAGGGTGTGGTTGCGATCACTTTGGGAATGCGGTTAAACCTTCTTTACGGCCAAGTTAAAAGGGTCACCAGTAATTTAACTGTTGGTTACGACTTGATATTTTAAACTCAATATAGTGGGGAGATCCTACATTGTAAAGAGGTTAAATACTTAATTAGGTAATTGGTTATGTTAACGTTTAATTACTTTGTAAATTAGTTAGTATAATCAAAATATTTGTATACTTTTTACCTGGTAAAGGTATGACTAATTAATGGATCGAAAACAAAATTAGTCGAAGACGTTCAGTTATGTGCAGAACGTAATAAGAACGCAATAAACAGATAATTAGTAAGTTATTTATTAGTACATGAGTATATTGTAGTTATATTTTGTTGTAAATACTTAACCACAAGAAGAAAATAAAAAGCACAAACAGATAGGTTTACATCGAGCTGCAGATAGTGAACAAAATATCACGTGAGCAGCGTCACGGGATATTTTAACTTTGCCCAGTGTCCCGCAACTTACCTCTAAAAATGTATAAAGCATGCAGGTGTCGCGGGGCATGATGTTGGATTGCATGTCATGTTGGGCGACATTATGTCCCCTAATATATCTGAGGGTTCAGATAAACAAGCACATCTATATATATATATAAAAGGAGAAACTGACTGACTGACATATCAACGCACAGCCGAAACTACTGGGACTAGGAGCGTGAAATTTTGCACAAGGTTTCCTTTTATGACGTAGGCGAGCACTAAGAGAGGATTTTCCAAAATTCACCCCCTAAAGGGATGAAATGGGGGTCCAAAGTTTGTATGGAAAAACCTACTTATACGCGGGCGAAGCCGCTGGCAAAAGCTAGTTCTCTTATAAAAATCTTGAATTCTTGTCGTCCCTCTTTGTTCCTGACTTATGAAAATCAGAGTAATTTTACTGTCTGTATGTAAACTAAATTACTTACCTTGTTTCAAATAAACCCTAATTTTCCAAAGACACAAATGATTCGCTAGGTAATACAACTTCCTATTCTATGTCCAAGATACACTGATTGCGAAGTAAAACAAATCTTAGTGGCTCGTGTTCTGCATATACACATACAGCATACCACCGTACTGACATCATCAGCCGATAAAAATAACCAAATCAAAGAAAACCTCCAGTTCCGAATAAGAATGAACATTATTGCGTAATTTATAACAAGGTCAGATGAGAACCATGTCATTATGGAAACAGACGGAAGACGAGCATAGATACTATTTATATAGCAAAGTATAATGCATGGCTGAAGGAGATTAAAATTTTACAAATATATCATAATTAATTAAATTAGTGAGCAGTGGTGGCCGAGTGGTAACGGCCCCGACTTACGAATTGTAGGTCTCGAGTTCAAACCCAGCCAGGCGCATTACTTTGTGTAATTTATTTTATCACCACTGCTCTCAAAACGGTGAAGGAAAACATCGTGAGGAAACCGGCATGTCTTAGAACCAAAAATTCAAAGACAAGTGACATCCAGCAATCTGAAATGGGTCCGAATGGTGGATTACGGATTATTCCCTCTCCTAGAGAGGCCTGAGTTCCAGCAACGAGAACATTATAAGACTGATTATGCTTATAATTACCTAAATCACGGTCACAATATATATCACACTACATAAGAGTCCACTCGTGTGCCTTCCGTTGCCCTTTGCACTCCAAAATCGCAGTGAGTCTTTGTGAAGAGACTGGACTCCAGACACGGGGAATCCTAGTGTAGGATCCAGGGAATTTGTAAAAAATCGAGCAGTTATCTCTTCCGTGTACGGCATTATGGTCTATTTGTTTATTATTACTTTATATGAGTCCCGCAGGCTTTTTTTTGATGTGTGTAATCTTCCAATAATTTCTCCCACCCTATGGTAGAGCGTGAGGGCGTGTCAGACTTTTACTAACTAAAACCCACCTGTGTCCTTCAGTTGCCTTTTACGTGCCAGGACCACAGTATCTTTTCCAAAATTCCCGTGGCTCTAGCAATAACCAATAACTCTTTGTGGCGCGCGTTCGAATACTATGCGCTGTCGGCGCCTCGGGCTCGGTTTTTACCTGGTGGCCGGACGGCGAGCTACCCATTACTCGTCGTCAGCGAACGGCTGAACGAATTTGGTTGAAATATGGTACACGGGTGGATTATATCCTGAAACAGGACATAGGACTTTTTGTGTCCTCAGAGTATGTTCCCTTGGGACTATTGAAGCTTGTAATTTTTTTTTTAATACTTAGGTACGCATTTAATTAGTTGAACTCAACGAAGAAGTCGAAAATTAAAAACTATTGCTCAAATCTCAATTCGGTAGAAGCAACTAATGATATGACTTCGATGTAATATTGATTACAAATGGTCCAAGAGACCATCTTTATGAATTAATTATTCACATTAAGATATTATTTGATGTGTAGACAAAAATAATATTAACGTTATGAATTAAATAAACGTATGATATTGATAAATGAAGCCTGTTGTAATTCACATTACAGATCAAAGGAAAACAAATCGACTTTATTAATTAAACTTTTAAAGGTTAAGTGGAATTGATAATTTGGAATCAATAGGTGATTATTGGATTATAGTCGTTATTAAAATCATTCTGGGTAGAGTGACGATGATCGCAGGGTGGTTTGTAGCAGTGAGATGAGAGTTGCCGAGAATCTGGGTAGAGTGACGATGATCGCAGGGTGGTTTGTAGCAGTGAGACGAGAGTTTCCGAGAATCTGGGTAGAGTGACGATGATCGCAGGGTGGTTTGTAGCAGTGAGACGAGAGTTACCAAGAAACGAAGAGAAATACCGTGTGATTGGAGAGAACTATGAATACTGCTGTAGGCTGAAGACAAGGATAATTCTATAACTGTATCATCAACACCATAATTTCAGCGGAAAGTCTGTACATTCCAACTCAGAAACCGCTTCATACCAAATACAAAACCATTTGAACGAAATAGAATAATGGTTCATACAGAGGAGGATAAAGGAAACTAAACCAAGTCCACCCACGTACTTTCACACTGTGAAAAGAGACCTTCCCTCCAGTAAAGTTAAAAAATGATCGCAGACTGACTTGGCAGAAGCATATCAGGACCAAGCCCAAGCAACTTGACAGCAAACTCCGCAGCATATATTGGCCACTAACAGGACGCCACTACCGCCGAAGCAACGAGAGCAAAATGATGGTCTACAAAGCCACCATTAAGCCAATCTGGACATATGGCATTCAACTAAGGAACACAGCAGGCAATAGCAACATTGACATTTTAGAAAGATTTCAAAGCAAACCATTACGAAACATCTTCAATATGCAACAAAGTATAAGCAACAAATATATGTACCTAGACCTCAATATACGAACAGTAAAGCAAGAAATAAGTCAACATAGCCTAAGATACTAAAAAAGACTCGCACAACACACAAATAGGCTGGCACTAGCACTGAGTGGAACAAGAGGACAGCACACGAGGTTGAGGAGATGTGACATCCCTAGTCAAAGCGCCAGATTCGCATAGGGAGATAAGAGCTACCCTGAAACCACTCTCATTAATATAAAACACATAAACACACTAAAAGTCGGTTCTAAGACAGATTGCCATGGTGCAAAAAATAGAATAAAAACAACAAAAACAATCAGCCGACAGATATCCACAGCTGGGTGTCACCATAACGACCGGTCTTATGCGCCTCGCATCCATCGGATTCCCGAGACCCTCATCAGGTCTTGCACAATTAAATAAAAGCCAAGAAATGTTGGTCACAAGAAAGCAAAAAAATAATTTTAGCCCAGATATTTACATTTATTTATTTATTTATTTATTTATTTATTATATCCTTTATTGTATACACCAATACAAACATAAAAGGAAACAAAACTAAAACACATAAGTACATACAATGGGCGGCCTTATCGCATTCTGCGATCTCTTCCAGGCAACCTGGAATGAACAGTAATTGCCTGGACAAGAAATGGGGCTGTCATTGGTGTGACAGAAGTAGCCTTAAACATATTATATTATAATAGATACACAGATATATACATATGCTATATAATAGATACATATATATTATTATTATTATTTATCATTTATTATCACGTATCGTATATATTGAAAGTCGCACAAAAATCTAAATCTTCACATGTAACAAGCTTGATTAAATCTATTTCAAAGCAATAAGCACATAAAAATAACCAAATCGGAGCAAATCGCAATAGGCAGAGTATAATCGTAAAAAATTATGATGATGATGAGTTGTAAGAATTTAAATTATTCCAATAATTTACATTTTAGAAGCTCATCAAACTTCGTTTAAAATTTATAACGTCCATACAACTGACATTGAAAATCTGGCATTTTAATATAACATCACGAGTGCACGTGGTCAGTCAGTGATGACCGAGATGTGGTTTAATTTATTTATAAACATATTAAATGCGTTGTTGATGATTTTATTGGGAAATTAATGTGAAAATTATAGATGTCGTTATTTTTGGTACACGGGCGAGGAGTAGGAAGGTTGTCATTTGTAACGTCATGGTCAACGGGAATATTACAACAGTGAAGCCTTAGATGTAATTACATTCATGTCATTTAAAATGTATATAAATTTAAGCGTGTAGGTAGGTATAGGGCTGCGAAATAAATAGTTCTAAAGAGTTTTTGTAGCCCTGTAACACAAAAGATAAAAACTGAAAGAACACGGCTTATCTCGCTTCACCCAAAGCCGGAAAAGATATTGATGATATCCCACCTCAAACAAATACACATCATAAGAGTGTAGTTTTTGTTGGTCGGCATTATTTTTTTTTTTATTCTAGCTTTCCATCGATGCTCTAATTAGCGTAACCACCTCCTGAGCCCAAAGAACAGTTCAGTATTGTAATGACCGGTAGAGAAGAGATACTCTGGATACAATATTCTGATACGTTATTTATGTGACTTCCTTAATACTGATATATTCCATTGTTATAATACTTAGCCGTTTTCATATCAAACTATTAGCTTCTGCCAGCGGTTTTACCCCCTTTAAACTCCAAACCTGCCAAATTTTAAGTTTATAGGTGTTATAGTTTCTGAGATATCGTGATTAATCTGTGAGTGGTATTTCCCTTTTATATATATAGATAAAGATTTATTGCATATAATTAATTTCACGCTATTTGCATAATCTTTTTTTTAGTTTACACCAGGAAATCTTTATGTGTTAAAAAACATTTTGTCTCGTCCAAATTAAAGATGCTCGTTCATATTATTACATTAAGCTATCTAGATATAGTATGGAAGTATAAAATAAAAAACAAAACATACATATTTATGAACTTTAATGATTCCTGATCTTTAGAACTGTCAGTAAATTATAATTCAGGAAACTATTGCTAACAACCTGAGACAAAAAAATATGTTACAAGTCATTAGAACGATATATGTATGTTCTTGTATGTTGTATGTGATTGGTACAATGTAACACAATAGGTGAACAACCGCTTAACGATACAATTGCTATTAGAGTATTGTTTAGTTCCTGTGTTTTTGTACCACACGGTTTTATATATGGTATTCAATTAAAACTTATTTTAATTCGTTTACCTTGTATTGATGTGGTAATTTCGGTTGCTGCATAAAGTACGAGCATTTTGGTGTTGTGTAATTATTATAATTATCTATTATGTTTCGGAATAAAACATTCTATATTGTTTTTTTTAGATTTCTATGAGAAACTACAAAAGTTTTTTTTAAGGTGGTAAATCATTAAGTTACTTCTCCCGCTCTGTGTGGAGCGAAAGGAAGGGACAGGCTTCAACTTCAAATGCTTAAAAGGACTGGCCCGGAATGGCTGAGGACTGACGGCGTGTGGAAAAGGAAGAACTGCTGGGCGAAGGCCTCCGCCTTCGCCCAGCAGACGGCCATAATAGGCTATTATAAACAAAAACAGATTACATCAGAAATCGGGGGTAAAACTCACCCATGTTCATTTAGTTAGTTAAGTACCCTTTGGGGTTCAGTGCCTTGGTAACTTTTTCAAATAATTCCACAGTCCATTATAAAGGCTATAAGAAAAGTTGCAATGACATTGAATTATTAGATTTACGTTTTTTTAGGGTTCCGAACCTCAAAAGGAAAAAACGGAACCTTTATAGGATCAGTTTGTTGTCGGTCTGTCTGTCCGTCTGTCAAGATCCTTTATCTCAGGAACCCGTAGAGGTATCGAGTTGAAATTAAAACCATATACTGGTCTGCGGTCCCTTGAAGCTGTGAAAAAATTAAAATTGCAAGTTAACGAAAAAAAAAGATACGGCCGTTTTGTTGCAAAAAACGTATATTTCGACACTCTCAAGGGAATCAAACATAGGGTACTTCCTGTTGTCCTAGAACCCTGAAATTTGGCATAAAGCAAGGTCTTATAGCGCAAGTATAGGAAAAAATCTGAAAACTGTAAATTTGTACTTAAGTCACAAAAAAAACATTTTTGCGATACGGAAAAATTTTCATAACTCAATTCGGGAATTGAACTGTTTTCATAGGTAAGTTTGTACGGATCCCTTAATACGCGAGTCCGACTCGCACTTGTTTTTATTAATTTAGTCCCAATCCCATACAACCAATATTTGATAGTGGGATATTTAGCACAAAAAAAAGTAAAAAAGAAAAAAAAAGTTTTGTTACTATTTTGGTGAACAATAAAAATTTATTCTATTCTAAAATACCAAGGTATGTGGCATTTAATTAAGAAATTGCGAGTTAACAGAACAAAAGCTTAATAAATTGATTCTCTACTGAAATGATGTCCTAAAACGGATCCAGGAATGGATAGAGCTTCTACTAATGATTGCAGTAGCACAACTGGTATGTTCTGGCTAATCGTATCCATAATATTATGTTAATGTCATACCAATGGGTATGTAATGTAACTACAGATTATTGCACCAGTAGTACTCATATTTCCCTACACAGTAATGATATTGTCGCACTCTGCGACGGTATCGGGATCTTTATTACTTCTTGAAATAAAAAATGTACTTTTATCTTGATTGAATATTTTTACTGGATTTCAATATTATTACATCGCACTACAACGGTTGCGTCCGGACTGAAAAAACTAGACATTTCTTTGTTCTATTCAATTTTTAAACCTATTCTAGAACAACAAAATCCTTAGAAGTATATTTTACATGCCAGTTCGTTAACTTACCTCATGCGATCTCCTTTCGATATCACATAACTTGGGAAGATTTTGAAAGTTTGAATAGGTTTATATTTTGAGTATACTGAGTGTACTGGAGCTACTTCGGGCATACTGAAAGCTTCTGAATTCTGATAAATAAGACTAGATATAAGATTTACGATACATTTATTGTTTTTCAAAGTATATTCCCTTGCAATTTTTGCATTCACTGAAACCACTGTACAAAGCAGTTGGACCAGTCTTCTTTAGAGACCTCTTCAATGGCTTTATGGAACGCATTCTCAGCTTATTCAGGGCACGTAAAACGTGTGCCTTAAAGACGTCTAATAGTTTCGAAAATCGTGTAATTATAAAAAAGGGTGCGAGTGAATGGTATTATAGCGAGGCGGAGTGAGCCATAATTATACAGTACCATTTTTTTTGGAGTCAAGTGACAATGGTCGTGTGTAGGTATTGCTTTGAACAGTGAGTGTTAAATTAGAAATAGCAAGTAATTGAAATGTTTTTTCTAAGGCTCGTGAATCTTAGGGGGTACATAGCGTTTTGTCGATACAGAATACAAAAATATCTACTGCCTCGTATGGTCTAGTGATCACCAGCGTGACTGCTGACCTCGGGTTCCTGAGTTTTCTTTGTTTTGTTTGGAGTAGTTATTCTTATTGGAAGTATCAGCCCAAGTCTCAATTAAAGAGTAGAGGTTTGGCGTCAGGGCGGAGATTGTTTGAAAGAATTACCACAGCATGCAACGCAAAGGGCCATTGAAAAAGCACAATTTTTTTAAAATGGGAAATCATCCAATGATTTCTTCCGCTCTAGGGTGGAGCTGGTGGGCGTGTTAGACTTATACTGAATAAAACGACACCGGAGTCGTTCAGTTGCCCTTTGCGTTCTAGCACCACAGGTTTTCTTTTCAGATACCCAGAGGCCCTGGCGGCTCGACACTACGCACCGTTGACGATTTGGGCTCGGTCCGGACAGTTCCCGGACGGCCGGACGACGAGCTACCCATTGCTTGTCATCCGCAAGCTCTGCGTCTTCCGACGCCCGGGGCGGCTTCTGTCGGGGTGGCTGGGGTGTGAGGATGGCCTTTACCTAACGCATGCGACCGCCCCCTTCACTAAGATTACTGCTTCGCCAAAGGAAGCGACCGCGTTCCATTCCCTCTCGCTCCCAACCATGGGCTGAACCAGGACCAGGCGCGAGGAGTTAAGAAACACGCTCCACCCAGAGCGAGTGATGATTTCATACCCGTAGAAAAATAAAAGTTAGGCTCTATTAACCTACATGTGACTGAATTACTCATCATTTTTATTTTTACTACCTTATTAAACCACCAGCTGGTTTCTCACGACCTTGAGCTCTCGTAAAGTTATTTCTCAGTCATAACACTCATCCGTTGAAAACTGCAAGCCTGCGCGACAATAGTGCTGATTCATCTGCATGAATCAGCACTATTGTCGCAAGAGGATGACTACCTGCCTTTGTCGGTGAGTGTGACACCTGTATTTATGCTGTTGCAAAGGTGGGGAACCTTCTGTTGTATGGTTCAGAGATGATAAACATTTTCTTGGTTTGTTGCAGTTCTTTATTTATTTACAATTGATGAAGATATGATTTTTTTGAAGGAAAATTGATACTACAGACTGAGACGACCACGTATGGAAAAAAGAATTGGGCCAACTTCAAATGTATTAGGTTAAGATTAATGGAAGTAAAATGATAAGTAATTATGAAGATTTTTCCGTTTAGTTTCATTGTGATGCGTTGTAAAAACTGCAAACAGCAATTTCTAAAGATGAGCTACTTGCTGCCACTGCTTATAAATAACAGGAACTTACTTAGGGGTTCTTGTTTTATCAACTATAAAAAGGTCCACGAAATCACGAAATAAGGAAGTATCACATTTTACGAAAATTTGTACATGTGTCTGCGTAAGTTTGTTACTACTTGAAGCTCAAACGGCCGAATGGATATGAATGGAATTTGGCAAACGGGTAGACCATGTCCTGGAATAGGACATAAAATACTTTTTATCCTGGGAGTATGTTCCCTTGGAATAATAGTCTACTTTTATGAAGACAAAGCCGCTGGCAAAAGCTAGTGCTTTTATATACCACGTGTTGTTTTTGATATCCCATAACTCAAGGTTTATAATCTATAAGGAAAAATAATACTAAAAGTCCTACAATATGTGGTCCAAAAATCCATGGTTTCGAAGATATCATCAAACATAATTAATTTAGATCAAAATTTGTCACCCGTATGACAAACCTTTATTTTTGCGACGTTGCCAAACTTCACAGTAGTGTAGTAAAGTTATAAAAAAAATTGACAGCTTAAATAATGCCATTACATATTTAAGCTGTAATATTTCATGTAAGGGTGTTTTACATTAATAATCGTGAACATATCGAATTATTATGTATAGAAAATGAAAACAAAAAAAAAGTTTATTGAAAAATAATTCATATGCGTTGATTCTTTGATATGGTCTCATTCATGTTATGGGATATCAAAATAAAAACCAGTCAATTGCGAGTCGGAATCGCGCACTGAGGGTTCCGTACAAACTTACCTATGAAAACAGTTCAATTCCCGAATTGAGCATTTTTTTTTGTGACGTAACTACAATTTACAGTTTACAGATTTTTTCCTGCTATGAGACTTTGCTTCATGCCAAATTTCAGGATTCAAGGTCAACGGAAAGTACCCTATGAATTTTGATTCCCTTGAGAGTCTCGAAATACACGTTTTTTGCGACATAAACGGCCGTATCTTTTTTTTTCGTTTATTCAGATGTTTGATTTTTTTTACTGCCCGTAAGGGTTCCGTTTTTCCTTTTGAGGTACGGAACCCTAACAAAATCGTATAATATGTACCAAATTAATTGCAAAATAATTCATTTAAAGATGAAAATGTGAACAGGATCTTTATCCTCTTCACTCCCACTAAATAATACCCGTGCCGTCAACACTCTTGGATGTACAGCAGTGGTCCCAAAAGTTCGCGACCCCTGTCTCTCCACTCACATATTACAACTTACAAGTTCTACAACCAGTAAACGAGTAATATCTCAACTAATAATAAATATGAAGTTTATGATTTTAATTACTTTCTGTGTTCACCACGGCCATTGAGATCGTTAATTTATATTAATTGTTTTCGGATCTTTGACGGAATCTTACAATATTTAATGTTAATTCAGTTATGAGAACGAAAACTATTTCCTGTTTTGTTTTTTGTATATATTTGTATAGTTTTATTTTTAGTACGCTGGATTTACCGTATTACTGGAAACCGTGATTTACTACGTTTATTTTCAGTAAAATTTAAATTAAAGTTAAGTTATTAGATAATATTATCCTTTCCTAGAGGAGACCTGCGTCCCAGCAGTGGAAACATTATAAAGCTGATTATGCTATTATATTTTATTAATATTATTATGTTTAGATGTAAAAATGATAATAGGTTTGTTTATTAGTAATGGTTTTTGTGCATTGAATCTAATACA
The DNA here is from genome assembly GCA_905147345.3 of Mythimna impura. Taxonomy (NCBI): domain Eukaryota; kingdom Metazoa; phylum Arthropoda; class Insecta; order Lepidoptera; family Noctuidae; genus Mythimna; species Mythimna impura. The sequence goes on from LR990344.1 coordinate 31,132,777, forward strand.
GAGTTTCTATTTATATATAAAGCCTTTTCTTGTTTCTATTTCCTGACTAATTGTTTCTACCTACATATTTCCGTTATAGACTTTAAAACCAACAAACCTGTATCCCAAACTGATTTCATTAGGAAGGCAATAATGCAGATGGAAAAAAAAAATATTCTTTCCTTTTTCCAACAAATAAACAAGATGTATCTCTTTTTTAGGGTTCTGTACCTATAGGGTAAAAATGACACCCTATTGCTATGACTCCTCTGTCCGTCTGTCTGTCACCGTGATAGCTAGACAGTTGAAATTTTCACAGATGATATATTTTTGTTGCCGCTTTAACAACAAATACTAAAAAGTAGAATAAAATAAATATTTAAGTGGGGCTCCCATACAACACACGTGATTTTTTTATGTTTTTTTTTGGTACGGACAGTGCGGGACATTTATTTGTGTCAGTGTTTGTTGTTTTGTGTATTAATTTTATTTTAAAATTATCATTATATATCTGCATTTACTTTTTAAATGTGGATGGGTGGAGAGGGAGAGGGAGGCCAAAGAAAAGATGGATGGATTGTGTGAACAGTGATATGAAAGAAAAGGAAGTTAGTGATAGCATGACGGTTGACAGGATAGAATGGAAGAAAAAAACATGTTGTGCCGACCCCAAATAAGATGGGACAAGGGCAGGAAGATGATGATGATGATGACAGTGCGGAACCCGTGTGCGAGTCCGACTCGCACTTGGCTGGTTTTTTGTGTGGTTCCACACGCCATGTATTCGCAAGTACAACATAATATCAGCTACAAGATGACGAAGAGGTTATCAAGACTTCATTTAAGCCTCAGACTAAAGTTATAATATTTAGTAAATACTCGTATAATTAAAATGTAGGTAATTTACTCACACACCTGGGTTTCGGTATAAATAAACGTCTGTGCCAGAGATGGTGCACCTTTCACAAATGCGTGCTGTATTCATTACATACTGTATTTTTAGTCGAGGATGGTTCTAAACACAAATGACAATTATAATAAAAACAAACCAAGTGGCTGATGGTTTTTACCGTCGGCTGAATACACATACAGCATACAAACTTTTATACAGCATTTTTTTAATGATATAAACTCACGGATATCGATGTATAAACTAGTGTTTACCTGCCTATTAACTCTAGCCTTGAAGAAACCTAAATTATAATCGGACGGGAAGACCGCAGCAGGCAAATTGTTCCAGACCTTCGATGTAAGCGGTATAAATAATAATAATAATAATAATAATCAATTTATTTCAGGCAACATGTACCCATATCATAAATACCTTATAGACTAACATACATAACTAATACATCATTTTGTTAGTAAACATGATTTAAAACTATGTTAGTAACACTTCACTTCGCACTATTTGTCTTGGTGCTGTCCTGTGGTATTTGTCCGCGGAAGCGACGGAACACCACACCCTGTGGCCAAAAGTCTTCGTCCATAACAAGGTGTAGAAAACAGTTCGGTACTCGCACCACAAATGCCTTAAAATTGACATTCCGGTGCGACTCCAGCAACTGCACCCTCAGTGTGTACTTCAACTTTTGGCGTACATAATCGACGATGTCCTCCACCTTTGTGGTGTAATGCAGGCGGGAGATGTACACCGGTGTGTTCGGCTGAGCGGCACGCACACTCGCACCAGGCGATACTGGTGCTTTGCCGCAGAGATTCCGGTTGGCTTGCTTTCGGCGTTTCCTCCTTTGCACCGTGACGAAGCCATCTTCATTTTCAGCCTTATTCATTGCCTTATTAGGCAAAGGCTTCGATATAGGAGCGGCAGAGGCGCTCGCGGTGACGCTAGCGAAATCCTGGTGATGCAGATTCGCTGGGGCTACATGTACAGGCAGCGGGGCGGGGCGGAGGGGTCGGGCGGCGGCGCATCGAGGAGCCGCGGTAACCGGCACGGAGCTGCGGGGCACTTGGGGTGAGCACTCTGCAATCTCAGCAATCGACGAACATACTGGCGACGAAACTGCTGACACGGAATTCTGCGACAATAAATTGAGGCTAGCTCCATGACGCGTGTTAACATTAGACGCATCGGCTGATGACCTAGTTACCGCCGCTGTGTTGCGAAATTCACCAAACTCTTGGCGTAAATCGGCGACGGTTTTCTGGGATGCATCTAACTTCGCCTGTACATCCGCAAGACTGGCCTTTAGAAAGACAATGTCCTTCAGAAGGCTAGTGACATCGACGTGGTCGAAGGTGACTGGAGGAAGCTTGTGCAGCTCCTTCGCCACAAACGTCGGCACGTCGTCAGGGTCGGTCTCCTTGAACAGCGTGATAATATCCTGTATGCTCTTTCTAGTCCCGTCACGCCGGCGGGACACCATCTGGTCACGCTTATTTAGCACACTAAACAGCATCAACTTCGCAGCAGCTATGTCTTCCTCGCTGAAATTCGTTGCGCAGATCTGGACAGCGGACACCTTGTCCATGACATCCAGCTTCTGCTGCAGGAAGGCCAGCAACTCGTTCACCACAAGATTACTACTCATGGCGAGTAATTACGAGCAACAGCTTACGCCGCGCTAATCGATACAAATAACACGTAAACAATGCGTCCACATCGGTATGCGGCACAAGTAAATGAAGAGGCTAAACGCTTAGTCCGGACCGTTGAGGTGTTAACAATTTAAGGGTGGACACTAGCCATACTTCGGGTTGTCCAATGGTAGAACGGCGATGGCGGAATCAAGTTATGTAATTCCCGTGCACACTCTCCACAATGCATCCTGTAAAATACCGAAAGGCTGGCTCCCTACACTTTGCTTTGTCATGTATACATGACAGTGGCGATCAAAAGTTTATAAACAAAAATATCAATAGTAAGTTTGTTACCATGCTCAACGTTTTTTAACGCATGACAAATGTAGTTTTGTAGCGACATCTATGGTGCAATATAGAAACTAAAAACAACGAAATCCTGCATCGCGCAGTTAGAGTTCTTCACCCGATTAGAACATAAAGCCCGAAATCATCTATCGGACAGTTGCCCGGATCAGACGTAACACCTGTCTGGTCAGAGGATCCTCTCTTTTCAACGGAGGTATGTGGGACTTTAAAATACCCTCTGAAGTCCGTCTGCCAAATGTTCGTCAACCCTGTTCTCTGCAATCCAACTGAGTCGACCATTCAAATCCACGCCACATACTGTATAGGTTGAGAGGTCATCGACAGTGCATCTGTACAAGATATAGGACCATCTCAGTAATCGTTGCTCGCAGCTAAGTTGATAGTTATATCTAAAATTATCGCAACGCTATCGTAGATAACCTTTAGGCTGGTCATCCAACAAGATGTCAGTATCAACAGCCGATTCATTGCTTTTGCTTCAATAGTTTCTTTTGTTACGATCTACATAAATATCTTTATATATAAAAGGAGAAACTGACTGACTGACATATCAACGCACAGCCGAAACTTCGCACAAAACTTCGTTTCATAACGTAGGTGAGCACTAAGAGAGGATTTCCCAAAGAGAAACCTACTTTGACGCCGCTGACTCTGCTTGTCTGTCTGTTACCTCTTGATGGGCTCCGGGATTGTTTGCAAGAGTGACTGCGTCCCTAGAACGGAAAGGGACACAGGTGGGTTAGCCGGTAGAAGTCTGACTAGCCCTACCATAGTCGGCCTTATGTTCCCACTGCTGGGACTCAGGCCTCCTCTCTAGAAGAGGGAATGGGCCGTAATCCACCACGCGGGCCCAGTGCGGGTTGGTGGATGTCACATGTCTTCGAATTTTTGGTTCTAAGACATGCCGGTTTCCTCACGATGTTTTCCTTCACCGGTTTTGAGAGCAGTGGTGATGAAATAAATTACACAAAGTAATGCGCCTGGCTGGGTTTGAACCCGCAACCTACAACTCGTGAGTCGGGGCCGTTACCACTCGGCCATCACTGCTCTCCAAGCCCTACCGCTGAGCTACAATCTAGACTCCAACCTGTTCCATAGAGCTAAATTAGTTCAGGCTACTAATATACTCGTAAGTAGGTTAGCATTAGCATTCTCGTATCGGCATAAATGTTCGCGTTGATAATATTCGACTGGCCTGTTGGTCTAGTGGTTAGAGGTCCTGACTGCTATGCCGGAGGTCGTGGGCTCGATTCCCACCCAGGATAAATGAATGTGTGATGAGCACAATCATTTGTTCTGTGTCTGGGTGTAATTTATCTATGATATGTATGTATTTAGAAATAGGTATATAAGTATGTTTATCAGTTGTCTAGTACTCATAACACAAGCTCTGCTTAGTTTGGGACTAGATGGCGTTGTGTGATAGTTGTGGAATATTATTATTATATTATAATGTGTCCGCCTAAAATAAGATGATTGCATTTGTCGGTGACTTGGTGGTGGTGTTTGGTGGTGGTTTTGGTCTTTTTTTGGTGTGGGATAACAGCAAATGACTTCTCTTGCTGAGGGAGAGGAAGTGTCCGAGTTTTACTAAAACCCACCCGAGTTCCTTCGGGTTTGAGGACAACGAGCAATGGGTAACTCGCCGTACGGCCGTCTTAACCGTTCGGACCGAGCTCGAGTAGTCGACGGCGCGTAAATTTCCACGCGCGTCTCAAATAGATCAGCCCCCCTAGCCAAGTTACAACCGTTTCGTTTTGATTCTCTTTTCGTTGATCGCCCCGAATCGGCCATGCCTCCTATTCCTTTATTCTGACGTTATCACAACGCTAAGTCACGTGGTAATCGAAACGAAACGGTTGTAACTTGGCTAGGGGGACAGAGAGTCAGTAAGGGCCATGGATTGCCATCTGCTCGTTAGGGCTGCGGGGAATTTCTGTAAAGGAAACCCACAGTCCTAGAACGTAAAGGAACTGAAGGAACCAGCCGTGATTTTAGTCAGTGAAAGTCCGACACGCCCTCGCGCACCAACGTCGAGCGCGAGAAGTCATTGGATGATTTTCCAAATAATAAAAAAAGCTCTTCTTGCTTTAGTGTGCCCTTTAGTGGCCGCGGTAACTTTTTTGAATAATTCCAAAACTTTTTTCGGGTAACATAATAATTATGAAGGCTTTATGGCATTTTCCGTACAACAGATATATCGTTAGAATTAATAAAATTAGAACTGGTCCTTCTGTACATTTTCATTGATGGCTCGAGCGCGGGCGCATCAAAAGTTTATTGTCAATATATGGTCCTATGACATAATGTTACACTAGTTGACGCCCGCGGCGGTGATCGGCATCATGATATTTTACGGAGTAAGCTGCGCACATTACTTAACATGACATTCTTTTGTTTCGTTGTTTTCTCTTAGCAGGTTAGGTCAACATTTTGACACTTCTAAAGCTGTTTTTTTTGTAAGAGACGACGACACACCTGATGTAATCTGTATCAAAGTCTTGCTGGTCCGTGCAAACTAAACTAGGTTTAAGTGTCTCCTATGTCTCGACCACATTTTTCATGACCACACTAATATTACAATGCCGAAAGTTTGTATGTTTGTTACTTCTTCATGCACAAACAGATTTATTTATTGCCAACTTACGTTTTAGTCACTACGCACATAAATTATAGGCACACATTCATTAATATAGACAAGACAAAAATACTTTAAAAAATATTAACATAGTAATAATGAAAATAAGTTCCCACCTCTCTCTTGCCTGTATCGGCTGGCTTGAGTGGAGATTCGCAAGAGCAAACGTGCTCAGGAGAAGGATGTATAATCCAGTAAGGTGCTGGTAGGGATCTTGACCGTACTTCCGGGTTTGTCCTGGTAGCCGTGGTATACCTTTCCACTCTTCAAGCACCTCAGGATATGTTGCCCTCTTGTTGCTACGTCACTTCGTGCTAGCGACCGTTTTTGGGGGCCATTTATTGAGTGTGCAAGTCACCCCCTGCTTTTATTGATGGATATAATAACATTGTTCAGGCAGGGACCAGGTTACCATACCTAGCACGAATGGTGTCGGGTACATATATGGGCAGTATAGTATGGGGTTTCGAGAACCACATAGAATACTTCTTATTTCGGTAGTATGTTCCCTTGAGATAAATCACGCAGGTGAAGGTGGAGGCAGAAGCTAGTCTCTAGTATCTATTAAAAAGGAGTCAGAATCAAAATCAGAAACGTTTATTTCAAATAAACCAATTACATGCACTTTTGAATTGTCAAAATGTCGGTCAGTCAAAAAAAAAAGTGAAGCTAAATTGCACGTTCCAAAGCGTAGATCTCGATGGAGAAGAACGTGCAAGAAACTCTATGGACACTCTTTTAAATTATATGAGTTACATATAATCTTGGTTTACATATTTCTTGTTGCTTCGATTATGTGAGTACAATGTAGATAGGTAATGAAAAAAAAGTAATTAAAAAAATTGAAACAAGCCACTGGCAGCTAAGAGATGACCTGTCTCAACTGACGGCACCAGTTCACAAGTATGACGCGTGCATCAGCCCCACTCAGCTCAACCATTTTGAAGGGAACTAAATGACCCAATAACACGTGCCACCATCAGCCAGACATTTGAGTGAGCATGACAAACTCTCAACTGCCATGCTCATAATGTCAAACAAGTTGTAACCTAATGAAAATGCTCCATGGTACTTCACATTCACAAATTTGAAAAAGTGCTTCTACATTATACAATGCTATTGTTTCCAAATACAAAAAGTAATAAATTATCACCAGCTCCTATAAATAATAATAAAAAAAACATTTCGAAAACAACAATACAAAAAGGGCAAATCTCTTCCAAATATTTATAAAAATAATTAAAAAAAAAACTAATTTGTAAGCAAAAGTGTCTGTGGAGCAGAACCGGCATTTAGCCAAGCATTTTTATCAAGGATATAATCTTCCAGTTTATAATATGCTTGTCTACATAGCGTGCGTTTAATGCATGTTTTAAAAAGTGTGAAACGAAAGGGAAAAAGTACTAAAAGTGTTTGATTGTGCTAACCTGCTCTATCCTCCAGGCACTCCTGGGCAAAGGCCTTCACTCTATCCGCCATCCTGAGCTTGCGCTTCCTCTGGTTGAGTTAGTTTAAGAAAAGTCACGTTTAGGAAATACGCGATTCCTATGGGAGTGAAGTCGTCGAAATACTTAGTTAGTTTTTCACTAACCGGATCACATTAGATTTCTTTAGCATTAAATCTGCCGAAGCAGATAACATCGATATAACATCAGATTGGGAGGCAGGCAGAATGTCAGGCGCGCTCGTGAACTTTTAGTTATTTATTTTAGTATCTGTAAAAATTGATTATAATGTTATTTCAAGGTCTTCTTATTTTTTGTACAGCTTGAAGGATCTGCGTGGTTTTCCATAGAGGACTGTGATCTAGGAAGTCTTAACTAGAATGCTAATTCTGTGAAAAAAAATGCTACGCTGGGTTGCTATTAAAAGATGACGGCATTAATGGTACCAAGAATTGTTTAAAAAAAATATATGATGGTTTTCCTGCTCTGAGGATCAAAATTGAGTTTTCGGTTTCTACACAGTTAATTTTGATGCGCCTGTGGGTCTATATACGTGTACGTTGGACAGCCTAGTGATGTGGAGCCACATGTCCACCCTAGTCCTATTTAAAAATTTATTTAATGTTTTTTTTTTAAATTTTATTTTGTACTAGCTGTTGCCCGCGACTTCGTCCGCAAATAACCATTATATTTCTAACACAATTTGTTTTTGCGGATAAATCATAAACCAAAACTTTACTTTTCTTATAAAACTTCTCTGTAAACCAAATTTCTAGTCCTACTTTCAGGAGCCGAAATGTACAGAGATTCAGGACTGGTGACGCGGGAGCGAGCGATATAGCTATCCGTGTGAGAAGCAGCTGTCCTGAGATCAACACCTGCACCCTTTAGATTATTATTATTGCGAAGCATACGCTTACAGGGAACTGCACACGCTTGAATTAGAAGGGGTAATTGTGAGAGATTAGTGGTATTCGGGGTATAAACACTGTTTCCTCGACGCCACAACCCTTTAGAATTTCCACCTCAATAATATTTGAGAGATGACTTTGAGCTAGGCCCAGTTACATAGTTTAGGTGGAATTAAATTCCGTAGCAGCATGATCGGGACACCGACCTTCAGCTGGATAGTGTGCGCCGGGAGTCCACTTGCCGTTCCAATACAGAAACTCTACGGGATAATATATAGCGTCATCTTGCTCTACAACAGTATTTATAGAGGTATAGAAATACCACTTCGTTCGCATCAATTTGCGAGAGAACGCTTTCGTTAATTGCTGCAGCTTGATCATTTTTGGGTGTTAAAATGGCCCGTTCACACACCCAAGAATTCTCTTGTAGCGGTATTCGACCGACGTCCCCGTACACCAGACAAATTAGTTCTTCAATAGTGGGAACTACTTTGCTTAGAGTCTCTGGTAGGCGCACTTCAGAGCTCTCTTCTGGTAAGTTGCGTTCACCAAACTTTTAAAAGAACATCCAAGAATTCTTGAATATATCCGCCCAACTGAGCTCGCATGTTAATGGTCAAGCGCAGTCTGTAAACTCGTGACCATAGATTCAATCGTTTCAACGAAGCATTGACCTCGTCAACCCTAATTTCTCGCGACACCACAGGCAAAGTTTGCCGAAAATCGCAGCTAAACAAAACAGTGACACCTCCCAACACATCTTGATTCCTGCGTATGTCCTGCAGGGTTCTGTTTACAGCCTTCACTACTTTTCTATTCGCCATAGTACATTCATCCCATATGATTAAAGAGCAATCCTTGAGTACCCAACCTTTGTCACAGTTGCGTGATAGCCCACACACTGGCATTTCGTTGCTCTCTAAATCGATGGGAATGTTAAACATTACGTGCGCCGTTTTGCCCCGTGGAAGCAGTGTGGCAGTAATTCCAGAAGAGGCAGTCGCAATCACTATTTTGCCTTGTCACCTTATTTCTGCAAGGATGCCAGTGGCAATGAATGTTTTTCCTGTTCCACCTGGAGCATTAATGCAAAATATTTTACCCTGGCTGAGCCTAACGCGATGATGTTAAAAATGCAGGGACATTTTGTTCTGAGGTGAGTCGTGATCATTGACGATATCACCCCGATTTCCTCGACCTTGATATGCCAATGATTGCGGAGCCGGTAATCCATATTCGACCAGTCCAGTGGATTGCCACCGATGGAAATGACCACGTCTTGAAGTGAACCTAGACAACTATTCGAAACGCGTTCGTTGTTCTGTTCAATGTCAGCCTCAGTAGTACACCTTAAAGCACGTAAAAAGTCTTCGGACAGATGATGGCGATAATTTACCCACAACCGACCTTTTTTTTCGGTGGGATAATCATCCAATGACATTCCCCGCTCTTGGGTGGAGCGTGAGATAGTGTCAGACTTTTACTGATTAAAAACCCACTCCTGTTCCTTTCCATGGCCCTTTATGGCGCACCGATATGGGCGCCGGCGCTGCGGAAGCAGCCGGCGGCCCGGCTGAACGCATGCCAGAGGGTCATGGCCATACGGATGGTGCGAGGATACCGGACGATTTCCCGCGAAGCGGCGAGCTTCCTTGCTGGACAGCCACCATGGGATCTGGTAGCAACAGGCCTTGCTCACATGCACGATCTGCGCATGGAGATGCAACTCCGGGGCGACAAGTCGCAGCATGGCGGACGGACAGAGCTCCGGCGGGTTCTCATGGAGAAATGTATACGACTGTCGCGACCCAGTGCTGGGCACGCCACAATTATGGCGGTAAGTCCCTTCTTTGAGGCGTGGTTGGAAAGACCTCACGGCGTCCTCACCTTCCGCATGACGCAGGTTCTCACCGAACACGGGAAGTTCGGGAAGTTCCTGCACCGGATTCGTGCGGAAGTGACGCCCGGGTGTCGCCACTGTGTGGACCGCCCGGAGGACACGGTGGAGCACACGGTGGAAGTGTGCCCCGCTTGGGAAGAGCAACGCCTTGTCGTCGTGGGGGCGATCGGCGGCGGCGATCTCTCGCGCCGGGCCTTGGTACAGGTCATGGTCCGGAACGAGGAGGAGTGGCAGGCGGTCGCCTCCTTCTGCGAAGCAGTAATGCTAGCAAAGGAGGCGGCCGATCGCGTGAGGCAACGGCAACGGTCCTCACGCCCCAACCACCGCCGGGATTCCGATCCCGATTTCCGGTCACCGTAGGCGCGGGCTTGTGGACGGCGGGCAATAGGTGGCCCGGCGCTGTCTTTAAAGTGATGATAGAAGTTCTGAAGTTAAATTTAAAAATCATAAGATGTAGTACTGTAAAAGAAATCAATGAAGTTTTTAATTCGCTTTGATATTAATACGAATTGATTGATTTCTAGAGATACAAATAATACGTATAAAAACTTACTTCACAGATGAATTGTATTTATTCATTTTATATACATTTAAATCTAATAATAACGTAATTAAAACTAACTTACAAAATAAAAATAAAAGCCCTAAAGTACTAAAAAAAGTAATAATATAAATAAAAAATAAAAGAAAACAATCACAAAAATTACGCGAGGTTCGAACTCGCAACATAGCAAACGCGGATCCGTCACTATACTACTGAGCCACGGTCCTTGCAGAATCTAGACCTAAATAACCGTTCTTAAATACACGTCATTGCTTGTCTGCTTGACTCCTTGTACAAAATAGCGTGATGATTTTCATTTTTGACCTTGAATTCCTAACCAAATTTAAAAAAAAAGTGTATTTTTTATCTCCGGTTCCATTTTAATATGAGTTTTGATGGGTTTTTACTGAAATATTTGGAAAAATATCGAATAAAAATGTCGATGGCAATTTAAAAATACATAAAAAGCCATTTTATTATTGTTCTGGAAATATCATTCCATATTATGTACAAAAAAAACACTAAAATAATCACAAAAATATTAACTGTACCTGAGGATCGAACTTAGAGCGATTGTCGTTCAATTGGAACATTTTGGAATATTGCTCACCCCCCATGGCAAAAAGCGTGATAATATGTAGCCTAACAGTTGACCCGGCCTATAAGGATTATGTATGCAAAATTTGAACAGGATTGGTTCAGTAGTTTTTGCGCCAACTAATACCAACGCTCCACCATTTTACTGTTTTATTATATGTATAGATGACGATTTTATTCTTTATGACAATTGTGATTAATATGTTTTTTTTTTAAATTTAATCTGTATGACAATTCACAAAACATCAATACAGATGTTTTGCATGACCATTTTATTTTATTTTATATGACAATCTAATTCTATGTAACAATTTTTATTTTTTATGACATTTTATTTTGTATGTTTGGTTTTAAATTTTTATTATTTATTATTCTGTATGGCTAATTTGTTAATAACAATTGTAATTAATTCCATTTTTGTTGTGGACTTACTAGTTATAAGCGTTTTGGCCCTAGTACTGTTAGCTTATAATGTATTTCAAATAAATAAATAAAATGGGCAGCCTCCAGAGCCACGTCAACAGCCAATTCGTGGGCGACTGGTGCTAGGGATGTCCGTCACGCTATACCCAACCGCTGTAACTCCTGGAAGGCAGAAACAAGAGTGGTGACCATCAGAACAGCGATGAGTTATAAAAGCTCGAGGAGTCTTGGAGGAACAAGAAAACAAACATGTTTTTGAATTACCAGTACATTATCAGACGACATTGTCAACTATCTCGGGTAAAAGCCGGATGAGGTTAGCACAGGAGCGATAGGTTTCTTTTTTTTTTTTAATTCATGTAAACCAGTGCTTGACTGCGATCCCACCTGATGGTAAGCAGCGATGCAGTCATTGATGGTGAGGCGCACTAGTTTATTAAGAGCCTATTCACTCTAGCCTTGAAGACACCTAAATTATATTATATATTTATTAGGATATCACGAGAAAGGGAGACCTAAACCGAAGAAGTCAAATTGTGGATGATGATCACGAGACAAAAGTTCCACTCAATAATCGCATAGAGTTTTGTACTTAGAAGTACGATAATTCTTGCCAGAAGCCTCGACACGAGATCTTAACGCGATACATTTTACTACCTAAAGTGAACTGTTAAAGGGATGGAGCTATATGCTCGTAGGGTCATCATTCATCATCATTTCAGCCGATAGACGTCCACGCTGGACATAGGCCTCCCCCAAATGTCGCCACAATGAACGGTCCTGTGCGTCTCGCATCCATCTCGCAAACCAATGACCTGGTGAAGGTTGCGGGAATCCCCGCAACCTTCACCAGGTCATTGGTTTGCCACTTAAGTTTGGCGATTCTTCGTGCTATGTCGGCAACCTTGGTTCTCCTGCGGATATCTTCATGTCTGATTCGATCACGCAAGGAAACTCCGAGCATAGCCCTTTCCATTGCCCTTCGTGTGACTTTAAGCCTTCTGATGAGGCCCATTGTGAGCGACCACGTTTCGGAACCATATGTCATCACCGGCAACACGCACTGGTCATAGACTTTCGTCTTAAGACACTGTGGTATGTTGGACGAGAAGATACCGCGCAGGATACTCGTAGGGTGTATAGCTCCGGGATCGCTTAAGACGGCTGTTCAACGACTGTCTTCGTGCAGGCGTATTCCCTTCAGACTGGAAGGAGGCCGGATTGGTCTTATTGAGGAAAGCAGGCAGAGATTCGGAGTCTCCCTCTGCATACCGTCCCATTTGCCTGCTCAACGAGGTTTCTAAGCTATTCGAAAGAATAATTGCCGAAAGACTCGTTGGGCACCAGTCGCGGGTTGGTCCCGTTCTTGCCGATTGCCAGTATTGTTTCCGGTACCAGCGTTCTACAGTGGATGCGATCCTACACGTCTGCTTGTTGTTGGAACAGGCAGTGTCTCGGGGTGGGGTATCGTTGGCGAAAAGTTTGGATATCGTCAATGCTTTTAACTCGCTGCCCTGGGATGCAATAAGGGCGGCACTAGATCATCATAGAGTGCCGCCTTACCTGCAGTGCATCATCGGGGATTATCTACGCGACTGGCACATTCGCTACGTGGGCCGAGACGGTTGCGTTCATCGGAGGGAGATTACCTATGGGGTTCCGCAAGGGTCGGTTTTGGGTCCCCCCTTGTGGAATCTTGCATACGACGCAGTCCTGCGTGTCGAGCTCCCCGCTGGCGTTAATATTGTCTGATATGCAGACGATACTCTGGTGTTGGTCAGCGGGGACACCTTCGATGAGACGATCAGGCTTTGCGAACTCGGGGTTGCAAGACTCGTGTCCTCAATCCGTGAGCTGGGTCTAGAAATAGCACCTCATAAAACCGAGGCGCTATGGTTCCATAAATTGCCGAGGAGTAGAGAACCACCCAGCTCGTCAGTGACTATAGGAGATGCGCAAGTCCAGGTGAGTCAGTACATTAAGTACCTTGGCTTAACCTTGGACAGCCGGTGGGGCTTCGAAGAGCATTTTGAACGCCTGGTCCCTCGCGTTGGAAGGGCTGTGGGTGCTGTGCACAGATTGCTGTCCAGTCTACGAGGACCTTGGGAAGAAGTTCGTCGCCTCTACTCGGGTGTCGTGCGATCGATGGTCCTTTATGGGGCACCTGTGTGGTCAAATAGACTGTCAGGTGTCCGTCGCTGCAGGGCTAAAATCAATAGTCTGCAGCGTAGAATGGCCATTCGCATCGCACGTGGATACCGAACGGTATCCTTTGAGGCGGCAACGCTCTTGGCACGCTTTCCAACCATTAGACATCCTGGCAGATATGGACGCGAGGATCTATAACCGGATTCGCGACAAACGCCATAGTGGTAATAGCGTGCCAGGGATCGTAGTAGTAAGGCTGAGGCGGCAGGAACGGCGACAAGGTGATCACCGGGGTGGTTTTAGTGAGGTAAAAATCCCACACTCCCTGGTCTTTTCCCCAAAAGTCCAGGCGCCTTTTGAAGGTTTCCCCCCGAAAACAAAAAAAAGGGTGTATAACTTCATCCCATTTTCTCGCTGGCATAACTGACGTGTTATTTCAATACATCATGGTAAGACCCTAGAGGGTTAGGCTTTTCTTTGGCCAACGAATCAGCATTGCTATTCAACGTTGCAATGCTGCCAGCGTTCCGGAATCCATTGACATCGATGTGAATGATTATTTTTTATGCCCAATTAGTTCTTTTTCTACCCGTTTGTAGGTACTTATTATATTTTCAGTCTGTAATATACCTATTAAGCTATAATATTAATATTAGTTTAGTTGTATTTAAGTAGGTATATTTTAATTAAATCACGAATTTAATAAAACTTATAAGTAAAAGAACGAACTAAACCTGTTTGCGGCGCCACGCACACTGTACGTGCATTGCTTAATTATATTTGTTGACGAATATAATAATAAAATACGGTTTTCGTACATAAATTAAGACAAAAATTGATTTTATGAGCTTAACAAGTTCATCACCAATATGTATTAGAATGTAGTTTTTAAATAACAGTTGTTTAATTAATTATCAGATTGAATAGTTTTGCGAATGATCTTCAAATGGTTACTAATTAATAAGTTCGTTTATACCGCGTACATCGAAGGACTGGAACAAAATTGCTGCGGTCTTCCCGTCCGATTATAATTTAGGTGTCTTCATGGCTAGAGTGAATAGGTTCTTAATAAACTAGTGCGCCTCACCATCAACGATTGCATCACTACTTACCATCAGGTGGGATCGCAGTCAAATACTAGTTTATATAGGTAATTAAAAAATAAGTAATCCGAGTTGTTAGTGATAATAAGAAAATTCAGGGAACCTTAACTAGTATTAATGCATACATTCACACACTATCAAGCAACATTGTTTTTCTTAATGTTTTTATTTATGTATTTATTAATCCTTTCTACAGCTATTTTTGCAGACCTTCACCTAATTCGACAGTGCAACTATCAACCATTATAGCATAGCATAGTCGGCCTTATAATGTTCCCACTGTTGGGACTCAGGCCTCCTCTCTAGGAGAAGGAATGGGCCGTAATCCACCACGCGGGCCCAGTGCGGGTTGGTGGATGTCACATGTCTTCGAATTTTTGGTTCTAGGACATGCCGGTTTCCTCACGATGTTTTCCTTCACCGTTTTGAGAGCAGTGATGCAGTCAACCATTATACTTACACCTAAAAATATATTTATATGATCTACTAGCTTCTGCCAGCGGTTTCACCTGCGTGAAAGTAGGTTCTTCCATACAAACTTTGGACCCCCGTTTTACTCCCTTAGGGGTAAAGTTTCGTTAAATCCGTCTTAGCGGATGTCTACACCCTATAATGAACCTACCTGCAAAATTTTGAGTTTGTAGGTGTAATAGTTTCTAAGATTTCGTGATTAATCTGTGAGTGGTATTTCGCTTTTATATATATATAGTTTAAAAATAATACTTGAATAATATAACATTTCTCTCTCTCGCTCATTGTCGTCTTACACATTTAACTATATTTAATAAAACTGTTAGGACGGGCGTTGATAGTTTTTTTTTTTTTCGGTGGGAAAATCATCTAATGACAAATCCCGCTCTTGGGCGGAGCGAGAGATAGTGTCAGACTTTTACTGACTAAAAAACCACTCCTGTTCCTTCGTTGCCTTCGTCTCAGGGCCCCGGGTTTCGTTTTCACACTACCCATGGCCCCAGTAGGCTTCGACCCTGCTTGGCCCTTACGATTTGCTGACATCTCCCTGAGGCGCGCGTGGAACAATACGCGCCGTCGACGACTTGGCTCGGTCCGGACGGTTACCGGACGGTCCGACGGCGAGCCACCCATTGCTCGCCGTCTGCAAGCCTGCGCCTACGGTGGCCGGAAATCGGGATCGGAATCCCGGCGGCGGTAAGGGCGTGAGGACCGTTGCCTCACGCGATCGGCCGCCTCCTTTGCTAGCATTACTGCTTCACAGAAGGAGGCGACCGCCTGCCACTCTTCCTCGCTCCGGACCATGGCCTGTACCAAGGCCCGGCGCGAGAGATCGCCGCCGCCGATCGCCCCCACAAGGACACGGCGTTGCTCTGCCCAAGCGGGGCACACCTCAACCGTGTGCTCCACCGTGGGCGTTGATAGTTGCGACACAGTTTTCAGATTTTCGTACCCAAAAGGTAAACCACACGGTCAAGGTCAGTCTTAGCAATAAGGTCCCCTATTGCTAAAACTCCACTGACCGTGTGTCTGTCACCAGCCTGTATCTCATAAACTGTGATGTCTAGACAGTTGAAATTTTCACAGATGATTTATTTCTGTTGCTGCGATAACAACAGATACTGAAAACAGAATAAAATAAATATTTAAGTGGGGCTCCCATACAAACGTGATTTTTTACTGTTTTTTTTTTTGCTCAATATTAATAATACCTATAATATAATGTCTTATATTGTATAGATAATGGTACGGAACCTTTCACGCGCGAGTCATACTAGCACTTGGCTGGTTTTTAACTTTTGCAGCTGTCATTATTGCCAACTGTTTTATGTTCCAAAATAAACCTTTTTTTTTTTGTTAAATAAGGAATAATGTCACAAAAAGAAAACTGGGCAAGTGCGAGTCGGACTCGCGCACTGAGGGTTCCATACAAACTTGAAAGGTAAATTGCGGTTAAGAATTTATGACGTATTAAAAAAATTAAAAAAAAACTACTTACTAGATCTCGTTCAAACCAATTTTCGGTGAAAGTTTGCATGGTTAATGTACATCATATATTTTTTTAGTTTTATCATTCTTTTATTTTAGAAGTTACAGGGGGGGGGACACATTTTACCACTTTGGAAGTGTCTCTCGCGCAAACTATTCAGTTTAGAAAAAAATAATATTAGAAACTTCAATATAATTTTTGAAGACATATACATAGATACCCCCCCACACGTATGGGTTTGACGACAAAAAATTTTTTCAGTTCTAAGTATGGGGAACCCCCAAAATTTATTGTTTTTTTTTATTTTTGTGTGAAAATCTTAATGCGGTTCACAGAATTCCTCTACTTACCAAGTTTCAACAGTATAGTTCTTATAGTTTCGGAAAAAAGTGGCTGTGACATACGGACGGACAGACAGACAGATATGACGAATCTTTAAGGGTTCCGTTTTTTGCCATTTGGCTAAGGAACCCTAAAAACATGATTACTATTACGAAGAAGACTAATAGGTAACTAAACCGTAAAAAGGTTCTAGAATATTGTTTTGATTAGGTATTATGAAATATGCTATCCTATTATAATAAATGTGAAGGCAACCACGCTTTAACAGCCAAGTCGCTTTTTTGCCAAGTCTATATAGTGAAGTTTTTTTGGGTTGGAAAGTCATTGAATAACTTTTCACGCTCTGGGTGGAGCGAGAGGGAGTGTCACATTTTAACTGACAAAAACTCACCTGTGTTCTTTCTTTTTTTCTTTGCGTTCCAGAGCTGCGGTAAATCCGGATCCATCCCGACGATGGCTCGGGATCGGATATCTATGCTCGGGATGGATCGGGCGATTACGGTCTTCGCCCGTTTAAGCTAATATCTATCTATACATATAATAAAACAGTAAAATGGTGGAGCGTTGGTATTAGTTGGCGCAAAAACTACTGAACCAATCCTGTTCAAATTTTGCATACATAATCCTTATAGGCCGGGTCAACTGTTAGGCTACATATTATCACGCTTTTTGCTATGGGGGGTGAGCAATATTCCAAAATGTTCCAATTGAACGACAATCGCTCTAAGTTCGATCCTCAGGTACAGTTAATATTTTTGTGATTGTTTTAGTGTTTTTTTGTACATAATATGGAATGATATTTCCAGAACAATAATAAAATGGCTTTTTATGTATTTTTAAATTGCCATCGACATTTTTATTCGATATTTTTCCAAATATTTCAGTAAAAACCCATCAAAACTCATATTAAAATGGAACCGGAGATAAAAAATACACTTTTTTTTTTAAATTTGGTTAGGAATTTAAGGTCAAAAATGAAAATCATCACGCTATTTTGTACAAGGAGTCAAGCAGACAAGCAATGACGTGTATTTAAGAACGGCTATTTAGAACTAGATTCTGTAAGGACCGTGGCGCAGTAGTATAGTGACGGATCCGCGTTTGCTATGTTGCGAGTTCGAACCTCGAGTAATTTTTGAGATTGTTTTCTTTTATTTTTTATTTATATTATTGCTTTTTTTTAGTACTTTAGGGCTTTTATTTTTATTTTGTAAGTTAGTTTTAATTACGTTATTATTAGATTTAAATGTATATAAAATGAATAAATACAATTCATCTGTGAAGTAAGTTTTTATAGGTACGTATTATTTGTATCTCTAGAAATTAATCAATTCGTATTAATATCAAAGCGAATTAAAAACTTAATTGATTTCTTTTACACTACATCTTATTATTTTTAAATTTAACTTCAGAACTTCTATCATCACTTTAAAGACAGCGCATTGGGAAGGGTTTACACCGTTCATCCCAATAATGGATAGTGTCATTATTTGCGATGATTGCTTCACACTGTACGGGCCCCAACGTCATCACAATCAACACTGGGACGACACTGACAGTGACGGAGGCCAGCATCACCGATAGCCCCAGACGACTGCGACATTTGTTTGCCATTATTTTAGTATTTTGTGGAG
Source organism: Mythimna impura (assembly GCA_905147345.3). Taxonomy (NCBI): domain Eukaryota; kingdom Metazoa; phylum Arthropoda; class Insecta; order Lepidoptera; family Noctuidae; genus Mythimna; species Mythimna impura. Next base: position 31,151,311 of record LR990344.1, read on the forward strand.
TCACAAACCCAGGTCGGTTGTGGGTCTCATGGTGGAATGGCAACAGCGACTGTCGCAACCCAGTGCTGGGCTCGCCACAATTATCCCCTCTTTGAGGAGTGGCTGGAAAGACTACATGGCGTCCTTACCTTCCACATGACGTAGGTCCTCACCGGACATGGTAAGTTTGGGAGCTTCCTGCATCGGATTCGTGCGGAAGAAACGCCTGGGTTCCACCATTGTGTGGACCGCCCGGAGGACACGTTGGAGCATACGGTAGAGGTGTGTCCCGCCTGGGCAGAGCTCTGCCGTGTCCCTGTGGGGGCGACCGGTGTCAGTGATCTCTCGCGCCGGGCCTTGGTACAAGGTATGGTCTGGAGCGAGGAGGAGTGGCAGGCGGTCGCCTCCTTCTGCAAAGCAGTAATGCTAGCAAAGGGGGCGGCCGCACGTGCGAGAGAACGGCCTTCACGCCCCGCCGCCGTCCTGATCCCGATTTTCAGCCAACGTAGGCTATGGCTTGCGGACGGCGAGCAATGGGTAGCTCGCCATCCGACCTTCCGGTAACCGTCCGGACCGAGCCCAAGTTGTCGACGGCGCGTAGTGTTCCACGCGCGCCTCAAGGAGATGTCAGCAAAACCGTAGGGGCCCAGCAGGGTCGAAGCCTACTGGGGCCATGTGATGCGAAAGAGAACCTCGGGAACCTGGAACGAAGGCAAAGAAGGAACAGGAGTTTTTTTTTTTTTAATAGGTGGGAAAATCATCTTATGACAAATCCCGCTCTTGGGCGGTGCGGGAGATAGTGTCAGACTTTTACTGACTAAAAACCCACTCCTGTTCCTTCGTTGCCTTCGTCCCAGGGCCACGGTTTCGTTTTCACACTACCCATGGCCCCAGTAGGCTTCGACCCTGCTGGGCCCCTACGATTTGCTGACATCTCCCTGAGGCGCGCGCGGAGCAATACGCGCCGTCGACGACTTGGGCTCGGTCCGGATGGTTACCGGACGGTCGGACGGCGGGCCACCTATTGCCCGCCGTCCACAAGCCCGCGCCTACGGTGGCCGGAAATCGGGATCGGAATCCCGGCGGCGGTTGGGGCGTGAGGACCGTTGCCGTTGCCTCACGCGATCGACCGCCTCCTTTGCTAGCATTACTGCTTCGCAGAAGGAGGCGACTGCCGGCCACTCCTCCTCGCTCCAGACCATGACCTGTACCAAGGCCCGGCGCGAGAGATCGCCGCCGCCGATCGCCCCCACGAGGACACGGCGTTGCTCTTCCCAAGCGGGGCACACTTTCACCGTGTGCTCCACTGTGTCCTCCAGGCGGTCCACACAGTGGCGACACCCGGGCGTCGCTTCCGCACGAATCCGGTGCAGGAATTTCCCGAACTTCCCGTGTTCGGTGAGAACCTGCGTCATGCGGAAGGTGAGGACGCCGTGAGGTCTTTCCAACCACGCCTCAAAGAAGGGACTTACCGCCATAATTGTGGCGTGCCCAGCACTGGGTCGCGACAGTCGCTGTCGCCATTTCTCCATGAGAACCCGCCGGAGCTCTGTCCGCCATGCTGCGACTTGTCGCGGCAGCGGAGTTTCGCCCCGGCGTTGCATCTCCATGCGCAGATCGTGCATGTAAGCAAGGCCTGTTGCTACCAGATCCCATGGTGGCTGTCCAGCAAGGAGGCTCGCCGCTTCGTGGGAAATCGTCCGGTATCCTCGCACCATCCGTATGGCCATGACCCTCTGGCATGCGTTCAGCCGGGCCGCCGGCTGCTTCCGCAGCGCCGGCGCCCATATCGGTGCGCCATAAAGGGCCATGCTATCTCACGCTCCACCCAAGAGCAGGGAATGTTATTGGATGATTATCCCACCGAAAAAAAAAGGTCGGTTGTGGGTAAATTATCGCCATCATCTGTCCGAAGACTTTTTACGTGCTTTAAGTTGTACTACTGAGGCTGACATTGAACAGAACAACGAACGCGTTTCGAATAGTTGTCTAGGTTCACTTCAAGACGTGGTCATTTCCATCGGTGGCAATCCACTGGACTGGTCGAATATGGATTACCGGCTCCGCAATCATTGGCATATCAAGGTCGAGGAAATCGGGGTGATATCGTCAATGATCACGACTCACCTCAGAACAAAATGTCCCTGCATTTTTAACATCGTCGCGTTAGGCTCAGCCAGGGTAAAATATTTTGCATTAATGCTCCAGGTGGAACAGGAAAAACATTCATTGCCACTGGCATCCTTGCAGAAATAAGGTGACAAGGCAAAATAGTGATTGCGACTGCCTCTTCTGGAATTACTGCCACACTGCTTCCACGGGGCAAAACAGCGCACGTAATGTTTAACATTCCCATCGATTTAGAGAGCAACGAAATGCCAGTGTGTGGGCTATCACGCAACTGTGACAAAGGTTGGGTACTCAAGGATTGCTCTTTAATCGTATGGGATGAATGTACTATGGCGAATAGAAAAGTAGTGTAGGCTGTAAACAGAACCCTGCAGGACATACGCAGGAATCAAGATGTGATGGGAGGTGTCACTGTTTTGTTTAGCTGCGATTTTCGGCAAACTTTGCCTGTGGTGTCGCGAGAAATTAGGGTTGACGAGGTGAATGCTTCGTTGAAACGATTGAATCTATGGTCACGAGTTTACAGACTGCGCTTGACCATTAACATGCGAGCTCGGTTGGGCGGATATACTCAAGAATGCTTGGATGTTCTTTTAAAAGTTTGGTGAAGGCAACTTACCAAAAGAGAGCTCTGAAGTGCGCCTACCAGAGACTCTAAGCAAAGTAGTTCCCACTATTGAAGAACTAATTTGTCTGGTGTACGGGGACGTCGGTCGAATACCGCTACAAGAGAATTCTTGGGTGTGTGAACGGGCCATTTTAACACCCAAAAAAGGATCAAGCTGCAGCAATTAACGAAAGCGTTCTCTCGCAAATTGATGCGAACGAAGTGGTATTTTTATACCTCTATAAATACTGTTGTAGAGCAAGATGACGCTATATATTATCCCGTAGAGTTTCTGTATTGGAACGGCAAGTGGACTCCCGGCGCACACTATCCAGCTGAAGGTCGGTGTCCCGATCATGCTGCTACGGAATTTAATTCCACCTAAACTATGTAACTGGGCCTAGCTCAAAGTCATCTCTCAAATATTATTGAGGTGGAAATTCTAAAGGGTTTTGGCGTCGAGGAAACAGTGTTTATACCCCGAATACCACTAATCTCTCACAATTACCCCTTCTAATTCAAGCGTGTGCAGTTCCCTGTAAGCGTATGCTTCGCAATAATAATAATCTAAAGGGTGCAGGTGTTGATCTCAGGACAGCTGCTTCTCACACGGATAGCTGTATATCGCTCGCTCCCGCGTCACCAGTCCTGAATCTCTGTACATTTCGGCTCCTGAAAGTAGGACTAGAAATTTGGTTTACAGAGAAGTTTTATAAGAAAAGTAAAGTTTTGGTTTATGATTTATCCGCAAAAACAAATTGTGTTAGAAATATAATGGTTATTTGCGGACGAAGTCGCGGGCAACAGCTAGTTAAAATATATAAGTGGCAAAATATATAAATTTATCATAATCATCATCGTTTCAGCCGATAGACGTCCACTAAGGTCTCATCAAAGGATATACATATAGGAATACGACCGGTCATGTGCGTCTCGCAAACATCGGCTTCCCGAACGTTGCCCAGCCGAGTCGAATTCAACGTAAAAATGAATCAATGAATTTACGAAAAAAATATTTAATAGGGCTATGGGCACTGATTGATAGAACAAAAAATGATTTTCAGTGCATTTCATAATAGCTAGCACAACACATAAAGCATACACATAATAAATAAATAAAATTTAATAAATAAAAAAATAATAAATAAAATAATAATTAAATTTTTTAATAAATAAATAAATAAATATAGCATATAGCATAATACATATAAAGGAGTGTACTTACTTACTAAAATAAGAGGGCATACCTATTATATTCTACACTTCAGACCTATGAACTTTTTTATTGAGGTAAATTTTAGTTGTAACTTTACTTTATTTTAATTGTTTCTACATAATATGTCGCTGAAATACTCGTAGCTTTTGTGGCCAACGTTTGATGCAGTATGAATACCGACAATGTAATACAGCTTATGTGGATTGTGTGTTAAATCCTGAGCCCAGTTTGTTGGACGAAAATTATCGAAAAATATAGTGTGATAAACTATCAACGACGTGTTACCTGATATGATTGGTTGAATTTTCAACAGTTTACTAAATACATTATTGAACTTTTGTTTAATTGGTGAGAGGCTTGGCAATACAGTTTTCTAGATATCTACTAACAACTACCTACGTAGAATGGAATGAACCTAACATCCCGTCAAGTGATTCATTATTAAACAATTATACTTTTATGCTTTGTAAAAAGAGGATCGAGCAACCTAGACATGCGCTGCTGATATAACTTTAACAATATTTATATCTTCACATATTTCTGGATTGAAAATATCAAATTTAGAGATGATGAAATAAAGATTAAATTGACGAGTCTTACCTATTTCAAAATCGCTATTTCAAGGTATAGACATATTGAGGAGAGTAAGAAATATTAAAAGAAATATCAGAAATTAATAATTTAATGAAAAAAATAATATTAAAACCTTTCCCAATTTGTAATAATACAGTTATCATAAATGGCAAGTCCAATATAAAATTTATTATTACATTAAAGTATCATGAAAACAATGTACGAGTAGGTCGCCCATATGATATCGATATGAGCCATCTAAGCAAGCCGGACATGTCACAAAGAACCTTTAACCATTGGTGGCCGAAGAAGATTCTAAGTTCAAATGTCAAAGCGCGTCCTTGCCGCGCAACGATGCGCCGGCGACTATAAATAGCCAGAGCGACAACACAGAGGCATCAGTCGCTCGATTGCCTTTCAATCACAAACAATCCCAGGACAAACAAACAAAAACCCATCAAAAATGAAATCGGTACGTTTGGATACAACGAAAAGTGTTTTACGATCCTTAAATGTTTAGTGAGAATAAATTGAAGGTCCTTCCGATCGATCGTCATTAAGTTTTGGTGATAGCTTATTGTGTTCCTCTGGTTGATCTGTAACAGTAGTGTCTTCTGCCAACAGTTCATCGTCCTCGCTCTCTTCGTTGCCGCAGCCGTCGCCGCCCCCGCTGGCCCTGATGCTGACGCGCAGATCATCCGCTTAGAGAATGACAACATCGGAGTTGAGGGATACAGATATGCGTAAGTTTCCAAAAAACCATTTGATTGATACGTTAACTCTTATTTTGACAAAGATCTTTAATCATCATTAATTTAATGTGTTCTAATCCTGAAGATCTCATGATTTATTGGTCTTCTTACAAAGTCCAGAATCCCATTCTCCATAATCACCATCAGTTACATTGTACAATTTGTTAATACCATTTTTTTCCTGACCCTTAGTGTCGAGACCTCCAACGGCATCAAGTCGGAGGAGCAGGGTCAGCTGAAGAACGCTGGCACCGAGAATGAAGCTCTGCAGGTCAGCGGCCAGTACTCTTACACCGGCCCCGACGGCGTCGTCTACACAGTCGTCTACATCGCTGACGAAAACGGCTTCCAGCCCCAGGGTGCTCATCTTCCCGTTAACCCTTAATTCACCATCACTAATCCCAATATCTAGTCCAAAAAATACTCATCCTTAACCTTATCCCCTTCCTTTGTTAATTATCCACTCCAAGTGATCTGTGATATGATCCTGAACGATTTTGTTAATAAAACAATTTATGTTATAGTGATTTATATAGTCATTTTATTCAATTACCCATCCACAAAAATCTACAACCTAATCAGATTCTTAATTTCTATCAAAGTTATGAAACTTTGAAAACTTGTAGAGTTACTAAACTGACAAAAAAAATATAAAGTGGCTTTTTATAACAAACCGAGAAGACTCGTGTCATCATTTTGAAAAGCAATCGTTTTAAAATCTAATATTTGATCATTTAAAAGTCGATTAAATTGATTACGAGATCTACAATAACATTTAAGAATATTAAGGAATAACTTAAAAGTAAAATGTTAAAATACATATAAAATAATCGATTGCAACAAGAATTCAAAGCAATCGAAAACAAATAGCTAACTAAATCCAATGAGACCCATATATGAGAAGATTCCACAATAGCTTTCTTAGAAACATGTTAATTTACGAGCAACGCAACCTTCGGGGTGATGATGATGGCTCGTCTCAGTTTGATGTCCATCTCATTATAATATTAAAGTAACCATCCTTGGAATCCTAAATTAATTATGTTCGGATTAAAGTAAAGCGCAGATGCAGCAATGTATTACTTATAAGGTTTTATTGGTATTTAACAAGTGACCGGGTGTTAACCTTACGAGTTTATCGGCTTGGATGTGTGTATGTGTGCCCACACCTTTTAGTTCATCCGTAGTGTTGAAACTATGGATGGATAATGAAATCGTATTTCAGAAACAGATATGCTATCGTGAGTGGTTTGACGTGATTTTTTTCTCTGTGTGATTCACCCGAGCGGCAATCTGTTAGTGGGTTCGATTCCCGTCCAGGACAAATGTTTGTGTGATGAGCACGACCATTTATTTTGTTCTGTGTCTGGGTGTAATTTATCTATAATATGTATGTATTTAGAAATATACAAGTATGTTTATTATTAGTTGTCTAGTACTCATAGCACAAGCTCTGTTTAGCTGGGGACTAGACGGTGTTGCGTGATAGTTGTGGAATAAAAACAAAAAAATGTTTCTTAAAATTTCATCACTTTGCCTCTCTTAGTTTAGATTCGATATTTATATTAGTTTTTTTTAATTGTTATAAACTAGTGCTAGACTAAAATTAGTACAGGAATCATCAAATGTGCAGATTTATATGCTAAGTGTAAAAACTGGTCAAGTGCGAGACGGACTCGCACGCGAAGGGTTCCGTACTACTTTAAAATGAAGTAAAAAATCACTGTTTTTAGTATTTGTTGTTTTAACGGCATCAGATACATCGTCTATGAAAATTTCAACTGTCTAGCTATCACGGTTCATGAGATAGCTTGGTGGCAGACAGACACTGGAGTTATAGTAGTGGGGTCCCGTTGTGTGTTATTATAGTAGAGAGGTTAGAGTTATAGTAGTGGGGTCCCGTTGTATGTTGTTATAGTAAAGGGGTTAGAGTTATAGTAGTGGGGTCCCGTTGTATGTTGTTATAGTAGAGAGGTTAGAGTTATAGTAGTGGGGTCCCGTTGTATGTTGTTATAGTAGAGAGGTTAGAGTTATAGTAGTGGGGTCCCGTTGTATGTTGTTATAGTAGAGAGGTTAGAGTTATAGTAGTGGGGTCCCGTTGTATGTTGTTATAGTAGATGTAGTAGAGAGGTTAGAGTTATAGTAGTGGGGTCCCGTTGTATGTTTAAGAAAAACGAGGAATTTGAAAACATTTCGTCTATATTTAAACTAATATAATGAACTAGCTGTCCCTGGGAGTTCCATCCGCATTCGTGTTTTTTTATTGGCCAGGTCTTGGTACAGGCCAGGCAGTAATGCTAGCACCTTTGCTATAGGCGGAAGCACGCGCGACACAATGTTCCTCGCGCCCCAGCTGCCGATCCCGATTTCCGGCTACCATAAGCGCGGGCTTGCGGACGGCGAGCAATGGGTAGCTCGTCGTCCGACCGTCCGATAACCGTCCGGACCGAGCCCAAGCCGTCGACGGAGCGTAGTGTTCCACGCGCGCCTCAAGGACATGTCAGCAACCGTAGGGGCCCAGCAGGGTCGAAGCCTACTGGAGCCATGGGTGATGCAAAAGAGATCCCCGAGGCCCTGGAACAATGGCAAAGAAGGAACAGGAGTCGGTTTTTAGTCAGTAAAAGTCTGACACATAAAGAGCGGGGGATCATTGGATGATTTTCCCACCAATAAAAAAAAAATCTCTGGAGGTTCAATCAAGATTTTATCTGTCACTGATTGATAGTTAAATCTTCGGTCAGACTCATAGGCATGCTTAGGTTTTATGCTTTTTTTTAAATGTTCTACTAACTTTAAGTTTTATAGTGAAGTTCTAACATCTAAAGTCATCAGGCAAAAACGGAACCCTTATAGGATCACTTTGTTGCCCGTCTGTCCATCTGTCCTTTAGTCAAAACCCTTTTTCTCAGCAACGCGTGCTTCCCCTTCGAGCTGTAAAAAATTAAACTTCTTAATAAACGCAATCTAAAGATAAGGCCGTTTATACTCTATAGAATCTGAATCCCAACAGTGGGAACATTAAAAGGCTGATTATGCTATACTCTATAGATGGTGAATATTTTGCAAGGATATCGAAACCTATATGGTACTTCCCGTTGATCTCACAGCACTAATAAAAGAAAAATTCTGAAAACCGTTTTATTACATATCACTAGAATACCAACGCTGCGTTATTTAACTTTTTTGTTAATATCGAAGCATATGCTGAGATAGGAGCCTTTTTGGCCTCGCACAGGTCTTTTATTTTTATCTTTTAATATTATAATAATAATAATAATAATAATAACCCCATCGCCGTATCTCTACGTTGACGTCGTGGTGGGGCTTGCGTGCTCCAATATACCCTAGGTCTGTATCGGTAAAGTTTGCTTTGCCGTAATATGCCTAGGGTGAGGGGCCAGACTAAGAGAGATACAATCCGCAGTGCAGTTTTGTGGCGAACTGTTGGGCATTAGCGACCCCACGGACCCGATCTCCCGGGAGAATTCTTGTTCTTCATCTCCGGCTTGCCTTTATTGGCCGGCCGTAGTGAACACTGACGAGGAACTGAGCTCCCACCTCTCTCTTGCCTTTATTGGCTGGCTTGAGTGGAGATTCGCAAGAGCAAACGTGCTCGGGAGAAGGATGTATAATCCAGTAAGGTGCTGGTAGGGATCTTGACCGTACTTCCGGGATTGTCCTGATAGCCGTGGTATACCTCTCCACTCCTCAAGCACCTCAGGATATGTTGCCCTCTTGTTGCTACGTCACTTCGTGCTAGCGGCCGTTTTTGGGGGCCCATTTATTGAGTGTGCAAGTCACCCCCTGCCTTTTTTCGATGCATATTAATAACGTTGTTCAGGCAGGGGCCATAGTCTTGACATAGTTCCATGTTACCAGTCCACTTAAGACTCCAAAAACCATAGCCCTATTATCTTTGTTCTCCATATGTCGCAACAGTTTTTCAATAACCGGGGGTTGTCCTTGGGTGCACTAGCATAGCGCGTACAGGGATAATCGTCGGTTGATATCATGTTCCTTTATAATTATCTAAAGGGCCTCTGCGAGTTGGCTTCGGCTCCTCGTACGCCTCCCAAAGGTCCAGGACCTCAGGGTCCTGAGATAAATAAAATATAAAAAAAAATAATAATAAAAAAATAAATAAAATAAATCCGCAGGGCAGTTTTGTGGCGAACTGTTGGGCATTAGCGACCCCACGGACCCGATCTCCCGGGAAAATTCTTGTTCTTCATCTCCGGCTTGCCTTTATTGGCCGGCCGTAGTGAACACTGACGAGGAACAGAGCTCCCACCTCTCTCTTGCCTTTATTGGCTGGCTTGAGTGGAGATTCGCAAGAGCAAACATCGGAGAAGGATGTATAATCCAGTAAGGTGCTGGTAGGGATCTTGACCGTACTTCCGGGATTGTCCTGATAGCCGTGGTATACCTCTCCACTCCTTAAGCACCTCAGGATATGTTGCCCTCTTGTTGCTACGTCACTTTGTGCTAGCGACCGTTTATGGGGGCCCATTTATTGAGTGTGCAAGTCACCCCCTGCCTTTTGTCGATGGATATTAAAAACATTGTTTAGGCAGGGGCCATAGTCTTAACATATTTCCTGGTAACCAGTCCACTTAAGACTCCAAAAACCATAGCCTTATATCTTAGTTTTCCATATGTCGCAATAGTTTCCCACCAACCGGGGGTTGTCCTTGGATGCACTAGCATAGTGCGTACAGGGATAATCACCGGTTCGTACCACTTTCCATTAAAAGCGTCTAAAAGGGCCTCTGCGAGTTGGTTTCGGCTCCTCGTACGCCTTCCAAAGGTCCAGGACCTTAGGGTGCTGAGATAAATAAATGTATAAAAATAATAATAATAACCCCATCGCCGTATCTCTACGTTGACGTCGTGGTGGGGCTTGCGTGCTCCAATATACCCTAGGTCTGTATCGGTAAGTTTGCTTTGCCGTAATATGCCTAGGGTGAGGGGCCAGACTAAGAGAGATACAATCCGCAGTGCAGTTTTGTGGCGAACTGTTGGGCATTAGCGACCCCACGGACCCGATCTCCCGGGAGAATTCTTGTTCTTCATCTCCGGCTTGCCTTTATTGGCCGGCCGTAGTGAACACTGACGAGGAACTGAGCTCCCACCTCTCTCTTGCCTTTATTGGCTGGCTTGAGTGGAGATTCGCAAGAGCAAACGTGCTCGGGAGAAGGATGTATAATCCAGTAAGGTGCTGGTAGGGATCTTGACCGTACTTCCGGGATTGTCCTGATAGCCGTGGTATACCTCTCCACTCCTCAAGCACCTCAGGATATGTTGCCCTCTTGTTGCTACGTCACTTCGTGCTAGCGGCCGTTTTTGGGGGCCCATTTATTGAGTGTGCAAGTCACCCCCTGCCTTTTTTCGATGCATATTAATAACGTTGTTCAGGCAGGGGCCATAGTCTTGACATAGTTCCATGTTACCAGTCCACTTAAGACTCCAAAAACCATAGCCCTATTATCTTTGTTCTCCATATGTCGCAACAGTTTTTCAATAACCGGGGGTTGTCCTTGGGTGCACTAGCATAGCGCGTACAGGGATAATCGTCGGTTGATATCATGTTCCTTTATAATTATCTAAAGGGCCTCTGCGAGTTGGCTTCGGCTCCTCGTACGCCTCCCAAAGGTCCAGGACCTCAGGGTCCTGAGATAAATAAAATATAAAAAATAATAATAAATTGTTTATTTTCGGACAACAATGGAACCATTTTTGTTAGTAACTTACAAGCTAAAACTTAAACACTAGGATTAGTAATTATAATTATAACTGACAACAAAATACATTAATGAGTCATGTACTTACGAGGCACTTCAGGCGGACAATGATTCCTCATGAGATGCCTCAGCACAGGAGCTCTCGGATCCTCAGCAACGACTTTCAGGATGCTAATATTGTTTTCTTTTATTTTTTATTTTAAGTTAAGTATTTATAGATTAAGTCTTAGGTACGCGAGTCCGACCCGCATTTGGCCGGTTTCTTATACCTATAAGTTATATTTGCAATCACATACTAATATGAGATACCTTATGATGTAATCACAGTGTCTGTCTATTAAAAGTCTCAAGTGGAGTTTGTGGTCAATAACACTTATAGTAACCGCAACAGTTTCAACTTGACCGCTTTAAATTTCATTAACTAAACAGAAAAGTAGAAAAGAAGCGAAGATTCTCAATAGCTTATTAAGTGCGTCCAACCCGAGAAACATTTCCATACAACCGCTCTTATTTATTTATTTAAATGATTTGGAGGACTTACATATAAAAAATACAGGTAAGGAACTGACAGTAAGTTAGACTGACAGCCAATACACTTATTTGATTATGACGTTTTTACACATTTTTCTCTAAATATTTTGGAAGCACAGATATCTTGTGGATAGGTCTAGGTTTTGTATTGAAATCAAAACATATATCTATTTTGGTAAAACTAATCCAGTAAAGACCTCTAAAAATCAGCTATTTTACGTGAACTTTGGCCCATCATAATGTACTCATAAATTAAAAATATAAGAAATCTATAAAAACCTTGCACATTTGATCGACCTTTGGATTGACGAAAATTATTAAAAAAAGGTTTTAAAAATAACACGTATTCCCTGGAACAAGTTTTGTGAAATATTCGAGTAAATGACGAATTACCAAATGCCAACAGAGCGTTCAGGCGTTGTCTCTCACATTGCCTCTCTCTCTTTTTCACGTTGCCTCTTTAGCAAACAATGCATTGGATAAAATAACAAGCCTTTAGAACTAGAAGCATGGAATATCAATGTCAATTTTAGCCATTTTATTTTTACTATAGTAATATGGAGAGATGGTATACAAATGAAACTGGTAACTGATAATACATTTTTATTATATTTTCACATAATTTGGTGTTTTTTGCGATTCTATGCATAATAAAACTAGAACAGGAAGATGCCTATGGTTCTAATTTATTAAACCACCGTATTTAGTTTAATAAAGGTCTGATTCTGAAAGCAAGACTCGGCCCTGGTACGAAAGGCAACGAAGGAACAGGGTTTTTAGTCACTAAAAGTCTGACACTATCTCCCGCTCCGAGCCCAAGCCGTCGACGGCGCGTAGTGTTCCACGCGCGCCTCAAGGACATGCCAGCAACCGTAGGGGCCCAGCAGGGTCAAATCCTACTGGAGCCATTTGTGATTCGAAAGAGATCCCCAAGGCCCTGGAACAATGGCAAAGAAGGAACAGGAGTGGGTTTTTAGTCAGTAAAAGTCTGACACAAAAGAGCGGGGGATGTCAAAAGATGATTTTCCCACCGAAAAAAAAAACCACCACCGTATTTCTAATTAAACCATGCTCACGTTGACGATAGACGAGTGGAGAAGGGCCCTCTTAAGAAGAACTACGATAAGATATGTCGATTAGTTTCCATATAAGCCGTAGGTCTCCGTATTAGGTAAATGTATGCATGTGTAGCTACCATGGAGAGTAAATTGTCAGAATATGATCCGAGCTGACACGATTCTTCTTTTAGGTATTGTGTTGTAAATAAGGAGTCCAGACAGTAGAAATATGTTGAGAATGGGTACAGATGACCGAAGAACTTTAATTTGTTGAGTCTGCAGCTTTAATTTAGGTAAAGTTTGACGTTTGTGAAGATGTGGGTAAATACTTTTCTATTTAAGAGATGTAGTTTGGAATTCGTTAAATACGTTGGTTGATATCGTTTAATGTATGTATCATTGTTGATATCTAAGTTTTTGAAAGAAAAATAATATTTTTTTTCTTAAAGATTATTTATACGAAGTATACAGATGTTAACTGACCTGTTGGTCTAGTGGTTAGTGGCCCTGACTGCTATGCCGGGGGTCGTGGGTTCGATTCCCACCCAGGACAAATGTTTGTGTGATGAGCACAATCATTTGTTCTGTGTCTGGGTGTAATTTATCTATAATATGTATTTAAAAATATATAAGTAGGTTTATCAGTTGTCTAGTACTCATAACACAAGCTCTGCTTAGCTTGAGACTAGACGGCGTTGTGATAGTTGTGGAAAAAAAAAAAACTTACGGAGATGTATACGGGGATATGTGTACGAGGAGACCAGACCCCAAACAACAGGTTTTTTTTTTGTGTAGGTGGGAAAATCATCCAATGACATCCTTCGCTTTTGGGCGGAGCGAGAGGGCGTATCAGACTTTTACTGACTAAAAACCTACTCCTTTTCCTTGTTTGCCTTCCTCCTAGGGCCGAGTTTTCCTTTCAGAAACAAACCCTTGGCCCCAGTAGGCTTCGACCCTGCTGGACCCCTACGGTAAAGAATAGGTGGTTTGCTATACTGTTGGACGGAAATTCTGGTTTATAATAGTAGAACGCCATGTACAAAAAACATTTGCCACAAAACCAGAGTGTCTTGAAAAACGACATTTGATGTATGTGGGATGTTGTTATTGCAGTTTATCGGCTCCAAAATTACCTTGTCTTCGGTTCGGGCTTATATTCCATTTTGCCTGCAATGACTTTATCCACTTACATCAAACGACGTTTTTCAACAAGTTTACTCGATTTCCAGTCGACAGCGATGCGGAGGAGTTATATGACGCCATATTTTAGCCAGCAGTTTTTGCTTTTAGTGTATATATAGTTTTAATTAGTTAAGTGTTTTTATTGAATTAAACAAAAACAAGTTAAATAATAAATTATAAAAAAAACTTTTTACAATAAAAAAATAACCGACATTACTAAAAAAAAAAAACACTAAAAGGATCAAAATAACTTTAATTTCGGAAGTCGGTGTTTCTCGGTATTATTTGTATCTTATTTAACACCGGGTTCCGAAAATAAAGTTATTTTGATCCTTTTAGTGTTTTTTTTAGTGAAATCGATTATTTTTTTTGTAAAAAGTTTTTTATTTCATACTTTTTAGTTGCGATACACTTATAAACAGAGCCTATTTCTCACGATAATTCCGATTAACCCAAACACTGCTAGGTTACAATGTTTTATTATGAAGTTCCCGTGTCTACCTTCCACCTTCCGGCTCCATCATCAGATCAGTTCGATAGTACCTTATAGCCAAAGTGCATCTCATGACAATTCTAATAAACCCAAACACGGCTAGGATACATTGATTAATTACGGAGTTCCTGTGCCTACCTTCCGGACCCATCATCAGATCAGTTTGTCAGTACCTTATAGCCAAGGTGCATCACATGACAATTCTAATAAGTCCAAACACGGCTAGGTTACATTGATTAATTACGGAGTTCCAGTGCCTACCTTCCGGCTCCATCATCATCATCATCAGATCACTTCGATGATACCATTTACAACGTAACTATTATTATTAATAATAAAAATAATAAGTTTATTGTTCTTCTCTCACATAGAAATTTGCAAACAATATAAAGAAGCATACAAAACATTAGCGATAATTGTTGTGATCTATATGAGAGACTGGTTTCTGTACTAGGAGACCTGTATGACAGATTACCAGCCTCTCCAGACTCCGGACAATAGGTGACAGCTGTATACAACATCAGTGAGAAGTAATAATTAAGAGGGATTAAGCTAGGTGCAGTGTGATTGTTGCTGTTATGGGGATACAAGATGAGTGGCAGGAACTAAATTGAATAAGTAATTGAGTATGTGCGTGAGTAAGTGTGCGTGAGTGTGAGTGCGAGTTTGTGGGAGCGTGTATGTGTCTGTGTGAGTGCGTGTGGGAGAGAGTGAGTGTGTGTGTGAGTGCATGTGTACGGGGTGAAGGAGGTGACAACATACGCAATTGGTTAGGATGGTACAATGAGCAAATTTTCAGTGTCATCGTAATTGAGGGACTTAAGCCAGGCAGTAATAACCCTCTTACAATTTGCTCTTGTTAGAGGGTAAACTGTTAGCTTCAATCTTATTATATAGATGTCCACCAAGAAAATCAAAGAATTTGCGTGCGAAGGCAGTGCTACGATAATTGAGTGTTGGGCAAACCCTGTGTTTGACTCTCTTGTTTGCGTTAAGTAAAGGATCATACTCTATTAGTGAATGTTGTTTTAGAGCTGAGCACTGGATATAAAGTTGTCTTACTGTCAACACATCAGAGAGCAAGTACAGATCTTTGGTAGGAAAGAAAAAAGGTAACGACAGGCTTACTTTTAGTACCGCTCTTTGGGCTCTTTCAAGTTTTATTAAGTTAGTTTTACAAGTGCCACCCCAAACAGTAATACAATAGGTTAGAATGGATTGGCACAGGGCCATGTAAACCATTTTAATGACATTTTTATCTGCAATACGGCTTAAATTTTTAAAAACGAAAATTAGTTTTCGAGTTCTGGAAGATAGTAGGTCCAGGTGGTGTTTGAAGCTGAGAGTATTATCAATCATGACTCCCAGGTACTTTATACTAAAAGCTATTTCCAATCGACTGCAGGAACAGGAGTGGGCAGATGAACAGTAATGGGCTTTGATGTAAAAATTTTCGTGAACTGCGGATGAGATGTTTTTAATAGAGAATGGTACAAATATTGTTTTGCTGACATTGAGAGTAAGGCCGTTGTTGTTGAGCCAAGAAGTTACAGTATTGAACTCAGACTGAGCGAGGCTGTAAACCTCATCCCAACTGTCGCCATGGAAGATCAACGCAGTGTCATCCGCAAATGTGACAATTTTGCCATTTTGTAGTAGCAGATCACACAGGTCATTGATGAAGGTGAGGAAAAGCGTGGGCCCAACTACACTACCCTGCGGAACACCGTAGCAAATAGTTAAGTCATCACTAACAAATTCTCCAATTCTAACTCCTATTCAGAACCATTCATTTATTTGTATTGTCGTAGTCGCTATCTTCATTGTGATATCTATGCGACTATGAAGTTCCGTTGACAATTTCTGGTCTTCTTCATCAGTTCCACATCATCAAGTGTTACTTTTTGACTGTAAATGCTTAAGTTCTCGATGAAAATACCAAAATCACTTTAAGGTTGCCTATAATATTTGAGGAGTTCTCTCGATTTTGCCAAGATTCCATCATCACATCCCGACTTGGTGACTATGGGACCATTTGGGAAGTATACCCTTTCTAACAAAAAAAGAATTTTTCAAATCGGTTAACAAGCGACGAAGTTATGCGCGAACAAACATCTCTCCTCCTTTTTTAGAAGTCGGTTAAAAAAAAAAGTTTACTCGAAATTAATATGTAAAACTTCATAAAGACAATAGGTATTTAGTAACAAATTGTTATGAGAAAGGACTCGCTAATTCTTTTTCGTGTAATTTGTTCGTGGCTGCCCGGCGACTAGTAGCTGCCGCTGCGCTGGTCGCCGCCCGGCCTGCTGACCAGATTGATGCATTGTGATGAAGGCAAACTTTGACTTAGATGTTTGATTTTTACTACTGGATGATGCCTAAAGTTAAGAACGTTAATACACCGTTTATGGAGCATATTCTGCATATTTTGATATTCGTAAGAAAATCAAAACCCATAGGGTACTTTCCACTACCTAGAATTCTGGAATTTGGCAAGAAGCAAGGTCTCATAGTACAAGTAAAAAGAAAGTCTGAAAATCGTAAGTACGTCACAATATAATAACTTTATTGCGATTCGGTAACAAAGATCTTCGAGACCCGATTCTGGAATCAAACTATTTAGTTATATTGATTTATTTTACTATTTATGTACACACAAAAAAAAACAGAAAAAGACAATAGTACAAAGGTACTGCTTACATACGTAGAATGGAACTCTCAGTGCGCGAGTTCGACTCGCACTTGACAGATTTTTACTAATTAATTGGCACTACACACAGATTGATCGATTAACATATTTTTTTAGGTATTTTTAAGCATTCTCCTTTGACAATAAAACCTTGACCTCTCAAACGCACTCTAAGTATATAATCTAAAAACAAAAAAAAGATGTTAAATATGGCACTCAATAAATATCAAGATTACATCATTTTAATTATAAGCCAATACTTTGAGGGAACTGCCCACCGCCTTTCCAAGAAGAGGTGTGAGATGTTATCATGAAGTAAATACATCATAGTGACTGGTGGGATGTAACCATCGTGAATAAGGTATTTTTTGCCTCTTACATCATAGCATACCTTTGTCAGCATAGAATGTTCCCGCTTTTGGGACTCGGCCCTCCTCGCTATGAGAGTGAGAGGGCCTTATTTCCCTTCGTGCGGCCCAAGCGGCGCGGGCTGATGGATAGCACAAATGTCTAACATTATTTCTTGTTGTCCTAGTACTTTGTTATCTCTTTATTTATCTTATTCACATATATAATTTACATCCATCCATACGTATAATAAATCTGTAGAAGTTTTTAGTTGTGCGCACATCACACAAAATGTACGAAAACGATGTAGATAACTTTTATATATTAAATTTGTATGTAACTTGATATATTACTTAGACTTTGTTTCATCGCAATCGGTTGACTATATCGAAAGATATATTATGTTCATTGACTGTCAGGCGGTACGAAGTTCGCCGGGTCTGATTGTTTTTAAATTCTTCTTAAAAAAATAAAGATATTATTTTCCTTATTGATAGGCTCGCGTTTGATCACTATATCACTTGATGGTAAGCGATCATGTGGCCGACGATGGAGCACGCTTACCTAGAAGTCACCTATTCACTCTTGACTTAAAGACACCAGAGAGGTTGTAGTATTTCGTACACTTTGCCGATGACAAAATATAAACATCACCATCGGTTTATTCTTTTTCCAACAAATTCCCATGCTTTCTTAAGATACTCCGTAGACATCTACGGAGTATCTTAAGAAAGCATGGGAATTTCTGAAAAGGAAACCATAGAACCACTAATCTAATAATAATAATATTCCAGAACTTTCACACAACACCGTCTAGTCCCAAGCTAAGCAGAGCTTGTGTTATGAGTACTAGACAACTGATAAACATACTTATATACTTCTAAATAAACTAGCTGTTGCCCGCGACTTCGTCTGCGTTAAGTTCGTAAAATTGTACAATCATTCTGTGCTTGCAATTCATTCTGAAAGCATCGTGATTATTTATTGTACTTTCACATAAAACGGTTAAAGGTAAAAACGCAAATTACCTTCAGAATACATGTTATGTACTCGTCCAGATCCAGATGTATGAACGTCAATGAATAGAAAGAGTATGTAAGGGTCGTAGCAGTTGGCATTTCTGCCTACCCCAAGGGAAAAGGCACTAATTTATGTATGTTTCTGGTTTATGTTCTGGTAAAACAACATTGTCACAGTGAGCACGTCACAATCGCGGTGCGGATCGCCCGGAGAATACGATGGAGCTTACGGTGGAAGTCAGTCCCGCTTGGTAGGAGCGCCGGCGCCGCCGTGTCCTCATGAAGGCAATTAGTGGAAAAAATGCCAACCAGTAGCCTCCTTCAGTGAAGCACTACGATCGAAGAAGGTGGCTGAAACTATGAGGGATGACGAAGTGATGCTCCAGGTGTTGAAAGCCGCAGGGCGATTGCGGTGGAGCCGTCCGGTCATCTGGTCAAAGCAATCCTGAATCGACGGAGCACAGTAATCTACGCGCGACTCATAGAGATGTCAGCAAATGGATAGGGGCCTCTAAGGTCAATGTCTGCTAAGGCTACGAGATTGTTCGAAAGAGTTACCTCCTGTAAAATTTTCGCCTCAATACTGTTTCACTGAAGAGTTTAAGCCGTCAGACAGCTTTGGTAGAGGTAAACGAAGGAGCATAATCGGGACACCGACCTTCAGCTGGATAACGTGCACTGATAGTGCAAAGCCAAAAAGCCAGTGAATCCAAAAATTACCATCATCATCAGCTATCTTCCTCCACAACAGTACTTATGAAGAATTTGCGAGAGCATGCTTGAATTGATTGTTGCAGCTTAATCATTTGGGGCGTAAAAATTACTTGTTCATTTACCTAGGATTTTTTGGTGTGTATTTGACTGACGTCCTCGTATATCAGACAAATGTTATTCCATAGTGGGAACTACCCTTTGGAGAGTCTCCAACTTATGAATGAATTTCGGTGAAATCTTGAACGCGTGTATCCCCGTCCAATCGAACTAGCATATTGATGGCCAAACCGAGAGGTCACTGACGCCGATTGCTTCTATGAAGGCACGGCGGTTCACCCAAGCAGGATAGACCTCCACCGCATGCTACAACGGGTCCTCCGGGTGATTCGCAAAATGGTAATATCAGGGTACTTCCAACCGAATCCGAAACAAAAACCGCGTGAAACACCCTCAACAGTCCTGAGCTTGTGTATCCATAAAACAATGAAATTCCGGTAAACAAATGTAGCAGCCGATTAGTGTTATCCCTGAGACTGGCCTCCCTCAGAGGGTTGTTCCAGTGTTGGTCACCACTCACTGCAAGGAGGTAACGTACGGATGTCAACGTAAGGCTGCAAGGAATCTGAGATACATCATACGTTGTCGAACTGTGATTAGGAACGCAAACCTTTCGACCCCGTTTTATATAACAAAACACACCATTATTAGGTCGCAAGGTGCCATCATCCCGGAGGACACAGTGGAGCACACAGAGGTGTGCCCCGCAAGGCAATCGAAATGGCAATCCCGAATAGCAGGCGGTTGCCTACTTCTGCAAAGCCGTAATGCTAGCGAAGGAGGAGGCCGCACGCGTGAGGGAACGAACGTCCTCACGCCGAGCCGAGATTCCGACCCCGACGACCAGCCACGGTAGACGCGGACTTGCGGACATCCAGCAATGGGTCGTCCACAGCTGTCCGGCCGTCCGGCAATTGACCGGACCGAGCCCAGTCGTCAACAGCGCGTAGTGATCCACGCTCTCCTCAAAGAGATGTCGCAAAGGGCAACTGAAGGACACAGGTGTGGTTTTAGTGAGTAAAAGTTTGACACGCCTTCCCGCTCCAACCAGAGTGGGAAACGTGGATGACTTCCACCCTTAAAAAAAGAAAAATAAAGGTGCCATCATTATCATTATCATTTCAGCCGAAAGACGTCCACTGTTAGACATAGGCCTCCCCAAGTGTCACCATAATTACCGGTCCTGTGCGTCTCACATCCATCGGATTCACGCGATCCTCACCAGGTCATCGGTCCTGGTGAGCCTTCCAACGTAAGGTGCCATATTGCTACCCCTTCCGAAAATTTACCGTGTTATTTTAAAGTCAATAATTAAATACATATAAGTATTTACTTTTATCGCCTTTGGTTGGTATCCCTTGAATAATCACGGTCAATTAGCTTGTTACAACCACGGGAAAAAAAAGCAGTAGGATTAAAAATGCCTCCGTCTAACTCCAGTTTAACCATAACGGTTTTCGTCCAATTTTAAACAATAAAACTGTCTGCAAACTTAAAGATTAACTTCAAAATTAAGTAAAATACACAATGCCATCTATCAAATATGAAGTTCAACTATCATTGTCATCATTATTGCTACTTTCAGTCTTTAGATGGCGTTGCGAGTATCTGAATTGCGTGTGGTGCCATATTTACAACATTTTAGTACGTGATTTTACTCGCCGCTTTGATTTTATTATGTGTTTTGATTAGTTTTTACAAAATATTTAAAAGATATCGAATAGAAATGCCAATTTTATTTTCAAAAAAATGGTAAAAGTTATTTTATTACAAAAAAGAAGATAAAATAATGGCAAAATTTTTAACTGTAGCTGAGGATCGAACTCGTGGCAAATGTCGTTCAACATCGACATTTTGAATTATTGCTCACCCCCCATAGCAAATAGCGTGATAATTTATAGCCTATAAGTTGCCCTGACCTATAAGGATTATGTATGCAAAATTTGAACAGGATCGGTTCAGTAGTTTTTGCGCCAACTGATACCATCGCAAAATAATTTTACTGTTTTATTATATGTATAGATACATACATATTATTGATAAATTAGACTCAGACACAGAAAAAATGATCGTGCTCATCACACAAACATTTGTCCTGGGTAGAAATCGAACCCACGACACGGCATCACATTCGGCTTCGGGTTCAGTTGAAAACCAGCGCCAGACAACTACCTCGTAGTTGTCCGGCGTCACTTAAAAAAAAACTATGTTTAAATACCTATTTATTATTTTATCATTTAACACTAGTACGTAAATAAATAAACTGATTTGCATTCGTACACTCTCAGCAAGGTCCAGCTGAAAACCAGCGACTGGTAATTACTACGCGGTTGTCTGGCGTTTTTACTGGACTGTATTTGGCGCAGTTGTGAGACAAACTATGTTATTGATATTTTTTAATCTTAAGTTTCTACAAAATAAAGATATATATATATATATTTGAAACCAATTTACATAGATATATAAGAAACTTATTTTCACATGGATGAAACCTTAGGTGATCCTCTCATGTACTTTGAATACCTGTGTGCTTGTAGAGCTCCCCCTTGGGGCCCTTGGGTACCAGGTGAGAGAGGGAACTAAAAATAAGAGATACTTAACTTACATTTTTATGGCTGATTTTTGTACATGTTTGGAGGTAAGCGGAACAGAGAGTAAAGTCTCGCAAACCTCAGTTGAAAAGGGAGGATCCTCCGGCCAGACGGGTTTTATGTCTGGTGGGCAACTGCCCGATAGATGATTTCGGGCTGTTATGTTCCAATCGCGCGGAGAACTTTAATTGCGCGATGTAGGATTAGTTCTTATGTGACGCCATAGATGTCGCTACACATGTTTTGTAGAATATAAAATACACCACTAAAAGCTTTAAGTCAAAAACTTAAAAGTAGAAATAGTGTAATTGAAGAATCCGTCATGATATTATGGTGTGCTGTTTGTTCACTAGTGATGTGAACCGGTTTTAAAAAAAACCTATAATCACCGGTTCTCATTAAAAATCGATTATAAAATAAAAAAATTCAATAACAATTTGTGTGAATAAAATGTTGATCGGGAAAGTGTTTTTAGTCTCTCTCGGAAACATTTCGGGAAAATTCGACTAAAATTTAGTCGAATTTTCCATTTTCCATTTTCCACACACACATTTAATGTGTGTGTGGATTAACAATGTTTTATAAACCAGAGCTATGATTTGTTGGAAACGGACACATTTATATTTTGTGATTGTGCTTTTCTTGATCATTATTTTCCAAAGTATTATTTCTGTGATTGTAATAGCAATTATTTGAAGTAAAAAAGTAAATACTATCTAATAATATAGCTTTGATAAAAATATTTTGTTTTTTCCAATAAACCTAATAAAACCAGTTTTTTTGTTTAACTAATTGGTAAAAACTGGTTATAGAAATTATAATCGGTTCACATCACTAGTGTTCACTGTTACAGTTATTAATTAGAACCATAGTTAATTAGATATCGGTTTTAACACTTAGAAGTATGTTTTGCATCGTATTCTGCTCCATTGAGCAGGTCACGTGTGGTACTTTATTAAACATTTATGTTTTAACCTTTGAACCTGTATCAGATGCCACGTGCAATACCTACTTGCTAATTAATATC
Source organism: Mythimna impura (assembly GCA_905147345.3). Taxonomy (NCBI): domain Eukaryota; kingdom Metazoa; phylum Arthropoda; class Insecta; order Lepidoptera; family Noctuidae; genus Mythimna; species Mythimna impura. The sequence goes on from LR990344.1 coordinate 31,174,018, forward strand.
AAGTAATGAAAATATTTCATAATTTATACTAAATTTTCGTTCTTAGATTCGTAATGTACGAAGGTGCTGCACTGTATAATAAATTACCAAATAATAATAAAAATGCAAAGTCAATGTTTAAAAAATACTTAAAATTACACATCTTTAACAAACCAAGCGCACCTTAGTACATGCCACTTCCAGTTGTTCGTACTCCGTGTATGTTTACGATTTAAGTATGCAACTATTTATCGACTACCCTACACTTTTTGATTAGGTACTTCTCTTTAAATTGTAATTAAGACAAAACTGTTACTGTACCTACGCTACCAATAACGTTTGTAAATTAATTTTTAAGTTTTCTCATGTAAGTGAATTGTAAATTCTTATGGGAAATAAAGATATCTCAAACCTGAGATTCAAAAGGTCTAAAGGTTGCCTGTAAGAAATTGCCCTGTGCGATAAGACCACCCATTGTACACTTATTTTTAATTATGTTTGTCCTGTATTATTGTTTATGTGGTGTACAAAAAGTTCTAGTACACATCTACTGTTTTCAGATTTTTTCCTGTACTTGTGCTATGAAATCTTGCTTCATGCCAAATTACAGGATTCTAGGTCAACGGGAAGTACCCTATGAATTTTGATTGAGATTGTCGAAATATAAGTCCGCAGACCTGAGTATATGGTTTTAATTTCAACAAAGAAGTTGTCTTTTTCCATTTAACTTCAAATTCCAAACATTATTTTATCAAAGCCATTCTCTTTGAAAGCTGACGTCACAAATTCCCTGCGAATGCATCACTGACGAAGTGTCAGAGGTGAATGACGCAACAATATATGTATTTTGTAATGTAAGAGTATACGATTAATTTGTACAATATGTGTAATTGCATGATGAGTCCGACAGGTTACTGTGAAGAACTAACCACGATGCAAAGAGCACGGTCGCATTGATTGACTGAAAATGAAATTTAGAATCTGATAAAAATGTCATGACCATCTTCATGATCATAACCGAAAGATGATGTCCAATGCTAGGTAAACGCTCCCCCTAGGCGTCGCCACATCGCTTAGTCTTCTGTTTTGCACATCCAGCTGACTCCCGGAGCCCATACCAAGACAAGTCTACATGTCTCATGTACATGGCTCATATGATTTGACCATTATATATGTTTGCTGTATAGACTTGAACTTTGAGTTTGTTTCGATATTTCTTCTCAGGGTAGTCAGCTAGGAAACACCGGCATCGTCTATCTTAAATTGACGAAAAAAACGTGTAAAAATAATTTATTATTATATTCCACAATTATCACACAACGCTGTCTAGTCCCAAGTTAAGCAGAGCTTGTGTTATGAGTACTAGACAACTGATAAACATACTTATATATTTCTAAATACATACATATTATAGATAAATTACGCCCAGACACAGATCAAATGGTCGTGATCATTACACAAACATTTGTCCTGTAAGGGAATCGAACCCACGACCATAGCAGCACCATAGCAGTTAGGGCTCCTAACCACTCGACCAACAGGCCAGTCAATTTACAGGTACAGAATTGTTTATTCTGTGGGCTATTTAATTCGGATCAAAAATTAAAGAGATTAATAAGTCCATATTCATAACCGTTGTGTTGACCCATTATACGCACCATGTCTTTTTTTTCCATAATTTTATATTCATCGGCATTCCGCTTTAATATTTTTGTGAAATAAAGAAGATTTTTCTTTTATTTTCATATACCGGACATTACCAATAAAATATTGATCAGTAATAATAATAGAAACCTAATTTAATTGAAACGTGAGGAAAACGACCGTCCTAGAACCAACAATTCGAAGACGTGACATCCAACCACCCGAACTGGGCCCGCGTCGTAGATTACGGCCCATTCCCTAGAGAGGAGGCCTGAGTCCCAAAAGTGGGAAGCTTAAAAGGCTGTTTGCTATGCTATGATTTACAATCACAAAAAATACAAATAGTTTAATTTAAGATTACAAAACTGCAAAAAGTCTCTTAGCTCGGTGTGCCTAATGATTACCAGTATTTGCTTGTTATGAGTAACCCTTCTCCAGTTTAGTTCTACTGTAAATTTTATTTCCGGGTGTAACGGCTCCGACTTACGAGTTTGTAAGTCGCGGGTTCAAACCCAGCCAGGCGCATTGCTTTGTGTAATTTGTTTCATCACCACTGCTCTCAAAACGGTAAAAGAAAACATCTTGAGGAAACCAGCATGTCCTAGAACCAAAAATTCGAAGATATGTGACATCCACCAATCCGCACAGGGCTCCCGTGGTTGATTACGGCCCATTCCCTCTCCTAGAGAGGAGGTCTAAGTCCCAACAGTGGGAACATTATAAGGCCGACTATGCTATATAAATTTTATTTCGTCTTCCCACCTTGTATATTAAGTGTTAATTGGAGACTATAAAAAAAAAATTACAAAAAAACTGTCATCATTTTCGTAGATGGACAGACATCGCTATTGGAGAACCGGTGATATATGTATCACAAACCTATTATTAACCTTCCTTGATTGCGTTTTATTGACGACACGATGGTGATTAGTTAATTTTAATAAAAAATCCGCACGAAATACATATTTTACGGACAAAAGTATTAATTTTGATCAATAATTCATCAAATGGTTTTCGCAAATGTTAACCTTTAGCGGACAGCTGAAACCTATTGAACTTCACCTTGTTACGACACCTGACCGAGCGCTTGTGTTACGTCATAAACCCCGGGCTATGAAGACAGCGGCCAGCGGGGTATTTGCGAATCGCTTGAGAAAAGTGTTTAGAAGTAGAAAAAGTGTGACTTCGGTGTGTTTGATTTTGGAATGCAGTAATGATAAATGATATTTATTTTGCAAATAGGTTTAAAAAACACTTTTACACGTGGTTTTTTCTTCGCATTTTAAACTAGATGAGGCCGGTGTTTCCTAGCTGACTACCTGAGAGGAAACACCGAAACAGAATCAGAGGAATATTTCCCTCAATGTGATGTATTCACCAACGGGTCTGCATTTAGACCTGCGGCGTCACCATAGCGTATTAAAATGTCAGTAATGCTATCAAGAAAGATATACAACCCGTATAGTTCCATCCTTATAACATTCAGTTTAGGTCGTGAAATGAGCTCGTGGTAACTCAATTCAATATCAACACTAAACATTACCTCTTTAAAGTGGGAAATCCTCAAATAACTTCTCCCACTGTTAGTGGAGTGGGAGGGAGTGTCAGATTTTTACTGATCAAAATCCATAGTATTTCTTCAGTTGCCCTTTTTTGCGAGAACTGCAGTAACTCCTTCAAACAATAACGCAGCCCTGGCAGGTGAGCAATGGGTAGCTCGCCATCCGACCGTCCGGTAACCGTCCGGACCGAACCAAGTCGTCGACGGTACGTAGTGTTCCACGCGCGCCTCAAGGAGATCTCGGCGACCGTAGGGGCCCAGCAGGGTCGAAACCTACTGGGGTCAAGGGTCTGATTCTGAAAAGACTCGGCTCTGGTATGAAAAGCAACGAAGGAACAGGAGTGGGTGTTTAGTCAGTAAAAGTCTAACACTATCTCTCGCTCCACCCAAGAGCGAGTGATGTCATTGGATGATTTTCCCACCGAAAAAAGAAAAAAAAAGCCCTGACAGGCGTCGGCTCTAACTAGCCTCACCAATTTTGCTGAAAAATCATTGAACACAACGCGCTGTCAACCTAGGTTTGTTTCTTACTGGATGGACAAACACTTTAGTGTCCGTCTACCACCACAGCCACCAGCACCACGTAGATACGTTATACTCTAAATAAATATTGGACCATTGTTACAAATAATTTCTCAATAATAGATAGGTATTTATTATTAAGTGGATAATTGTAATAGTTGCATTTATAAAGTAATATTAAACAGTGGTCCCCAAACTAAGCGGAGCCTGCATCTCGAGGACCGGAATTGCATTAACATACATTTTCATTCATACAAAAAAATCGTTTGGTTAGCAATGTGAGAGGGCACAATGGTCAACGCTATATTGAAACATATTTTATATTAGTAGCAGTTAGTTGAAAATGTGAACTGATAAATATTTTATTAAAATTATATAAAGCACATTCGCAACCGACAACATACAACAGCTATTGTAGGGGAAACAAAAAAAAAATGTTTTTTTTAGCGTACCTGAATTTATATCTTCCTAGATATAAATTCCGCTACCCGCTTGTCGCTATGCGAGAGTCGAGACATGGGTTTCTAATTAAAATGCACACTTACATCAGCGATACTAAAGCAAGTTCAGTTTCTAAGATCTTAAACTAAAAGTAAATATTACCTACTTAATCTTTCCAAATACAATGTGTACTGACATAATTATGTACAGTCACGAGCAATAAAATATAAAGCTATTCAAGAAATATGTGTACGACAATTGGTTTTAAATTACCTATTTGATGGTTAGGTAATAAGAACTATTTATAGTACACTTGTGTCTTGAAGAACGAGAGAAAATGTGACGATGTATAATATATATATATTGACTGACCTGTTAGTCTAGTGGTTAGAGGCCCTGACTGCTATGCCGGAGGTCGTGGGTTCAATTCCCTCCCAGGACAAATGATTGTGTGATGAGCACGATAATTTGTTCTGTTTCTGGGTGTAATTTATCTATAATATGTGTGTATTTAGAAATATATAAGCATGTTTATCAGTTGTCTAGTACTCATAACACAAGCTCTGCTTAGCTTGGGACTAGACGACGTTATGTGATAATTGTGGAAAAAAAATCTCTTATTGCTCGTGACTGTACACGTTACCTATTTGATGAGACGAGCAAGGCTAACCGTCCGGACGGAGCCCAAGTCGTCGACGGCGCGTAGTAGTCTTTTGGACACATTGGCAGTCGATGCGGAGGAATTTTTTGACTATTTTAAGTTAATTTCTTGGTTTAATTTTTTGAAGTGTAATGTTACTGTACAAACCATAGCAGTCATATCATTAAACACCTTTTACATTGAAAACAAACGTATCCACCGAGTTATTTAAGGAAACTAAATAAAGAATTTCGATGTACCAGCCGGAATGTGGAGCTTTTGACATTTTATACAGGAAGGGAATTTCCTCAATAACCAGTTAATCTACGGTTGAAAATTTACGGGTCTCTGCACCCTGGTCCAGTAACCTTGCAGACTGGTTAGCCATTTGACGCGCAATGACTGGCCTGTTGGACTTGTAGTTAGTGGCCTTGACTGCTATGCCGGAAGTCGTGGGTTCGATTCCCATCCAAGACCAATTTTTATGTGACGAGCACGAGTATTTATTCTGTGTCTATGGTGTAATTTATCAATAATATGTATAGAAATAAATAAGTATGTTTATCAGTGGTCTAGTACTCTTAGCACAAGCTGTGCTTAGTTTGGGACTAGATTGCGTTGTGTGAAAGTTGTGAAATATTATTAGGTATTACATTTATTTATTTTAATATACATATCATTTATATTTTTAAATATTTCTTTAGAAAAAACACATTAAAAAAAAAACATTTAAAAATATAAAAAATAGTAGCCAACCGGCATCGGGAACAGAGTCCAAGCTGCCGGCGGTCAGGGCTCCTGAGAGAGGAATCTCCTAACGATACGCGCCGTGTCTAGGAGTACTGCTTTCTGGATCAGGCCCTTGATCCAGCTGCCTAACGAGAGCCTCCTCAGATGTTGTTCGAGGCTCTTGGCTATTAAGCCATTGGCCGTTACGACTATCGGCACAATGATTGCTCTATCCACTTCCCACATGTCGACAACCTCGCGAGCTAAGTCAAGATACTTAGTTTGCTTATTATTATTATTATATTAATTATAAACAGCTGTGATTAGCTGACGGCAAATCATTTAACCCATTACAAGAGTTTAGGCGTGCTTGACAATTTGTTACTTTAATTTTGAGACATATTTTTTTAAGCTTATGCGACAGAAGACGCGTTTTCAGTTTATTTCTTAGAACAATTCTATTGAGTATGCCTTCTCGGCAAGCTTCGCTGAGTTAGGCATTACCTATTCTCAGGTCCAATTGACCGAGATCACACTATTGCAATATATTCTCAAGTGTCCGCACAACTCCAGTTGTGCTTCACTTGAGATACAAAACTACAACAACTTTATATCACAACGTCCAGTTAGGAATCAATTTGTAAATAATTAAGACAACTACTGATGACTTGAAAAAAATCCCGCCAAAAACTCCTAAAAGTAGACATTTTTTTTTTCAAATGATATAAACTAGTGCTTAACTGCGATCCCACCTGATGGTAAGCAGTGATGCAATCGTTGATGGTGAAGCGCACTAGATTATTTAGAGCCTCTCTCTCTCACTCTAGCCTTGAAGGCACCTAAACTATAATCGGACGGGAAGACCGCAGCAGGGAAATTGTCCCAGTCTTTTGATGCACGCGGTATAAACGACGAGGCGAAACGCTTAGTCCGAACCTTACAGTGTTAACAATGTAAGAAGTGGATACTTGCCGTACGTTGGGTTGGCCGATCGTAGAAAGGTGATGGCGGAATCAAATCACGTAATTAGTATGTTCTGTGTAAATCACACCGAGAAAACTATAGTGAAGATAGCTGTTGTCATTCCCTTTATTTCTTGATTCTTTTGGCCACGCCGTAGAGTACAGTATACCACTATGTACTACTAGTACATAGATACATAACTATCACATAAGGACGAAGCCGTATTAATCGCTTAGGTAACCGCGACTGATCACTATTCTATTGTGACTCGTATGCATACTCTTATAAATGCCATTCGACCTCTACCTGCCTGTTTAAGGAGAAACACTATATTATGCGATACGTCTCCTAACATATAATCAACTCCACTAGATGCATTAAACTTTTATTTACGAAACCGGTTATAAGTGATGTCCAAGTATTCGAATAGCAATCGATAAATCGTCACGGTCTAAGTTCGATACGACTATTTTTAATTCGATTTCGTTGAATGTGATTTAATGATACCAATTTGTGGAATATAGAAGACTGGTCATTTTTGGTTAATATTACGTAGAATTTAGATCAAGATCATATCGATAACCACTTTCGATTATGTTTTGTGAATTTACTGATCTTTGAAAAATAATAATTGGATTTTAAATCAATCATTGTTTCGTAATATAAAAAAGCTTTTCTTTAACATTAGTTCGTATATAAAAAGGTAATTAAACGTATTATTTTCAGAACGATACAAGGATAAAGTATCCACGTGTTTCAAAGATATCTAAATCGAGTAAATGTTTTCTTCCTAACTTTTCGAAGTTACACATCAGTTATCGCACCATCATCATGCATGGTAGGTAAACATCTTACAGGTTTTGATAAAAAAAGGTGAATAATTATGATCTAAATGTAATAAGAATATAAGAATTATGTAGACTTTTTTTTTCGGTGGGAAAATCATCCAATGACATCCCCCGCTCTTGGGCGGAGTAAGAGAGTGTGTCAGACTTTTACTGACTAAAATCCAACTAATGTTCCTTCGTTGCTTTTCATTCCAGGGCCGAGTCTGCCTTTCAGAGTCAGACCATTGGCCCCAGTAGGCTTCGACCCTGCTGGGCCCCTACGTTTGCTGACATCTCCTTGAGGCACGCGTGGAACACTACGTGCCGTCGACGACTTGGGCTCGGTCCGGACGGTGACCGGACGGTCGGACGGCGAGCTACCCATTTCTCGCCGTCCGCAAGCCCGTGCCTACGGAGTCCGGATATCGGGATCGGATTCCCGGCGGCTGGGGCGCGAGGGCCATTGTCTCGCGCGTGCACGTGCGGCCTCCTCCTTTGCTATGTAGCATTACTGCTTCGCAGAAGGAGGCGACCGCCTGCCACTCCTGCTCGCTCCGGACCCGAAGGTCCGGCGCGAGAGATCGCTGCCGCCGATCGCCCCCACGAGGACACGGCGGTGCTATGCTTAGGCGGGGTACACCTCTACCGTATGCTCCACCGTGTCCTCCGGACGGTCCACACAATGGTGACACCCGGGCGTTTATTCCGCGCGAATCCGGTGCAGGAACCTCCCGAACTTACCATGTCCGGTGAGTACCTGCGTCATGCGGAAGGTAAGGACGCCGTGTTGCCTTTCCAGCCACTCCTCAAAGATGGGACTTACCTCCATAATTATGGTGTGCCCAATGTATGTAGTGACTAGCTTCTGTCACATTTAGTATTATTAGTATTATATAAAAAAGGTGACCCTCAAGATATTGATAATTATCGGCCAATAAGCCTTCTCCCTAGCACTTATAAACTGTTTACCTCCATAATACTAAACAAAATCAGCACCAATATTGAACATCTCCACCCTATAGAACAAGCGGGGTTCCAATCAGGGTTCTCTACTATAGATCATTTACATGTCATGCAACAAACAATAGAAAATATACAAAGAATTTAACAAACCATTATATTTCACGTTCGTCGACTACGCCAAAGTATTTGACACAATATCACACGTTGCAATAAGGGAGGCACTGAACAAATGTCAAGTCCACGAAAAGTACTACAACATCCTGAAAAACATATACGACAATTGTACGAGCTGTGTAAAACTAGAGAAACGAGGACCGGAAATACCAATTTAACGTGGAGTGAGACGAGGAGACTTGCTGTCCCCCAAGATTTTCATAGCAGTGCTACAAAACATCTTTGAAGATCTGAAATGGGATAACGAAGGAATCAAAATCGGCAACCGATATCTAAGCCACCTCAGGTTTGCAGATGATATAGTCCTCTTCGCTGAAAATGGTAGAAATTTAGAAATAATGATAAACTAATGAAATGAACACAGTGCTAAAGTAGATCTTCTGATGAATGAAGATAAAACAAAAATTATGACAAACAATCATAGGTGTTCAATAAAGCTTGAAGGAAAAAAATGAGAATACGTAAATAAATATATGTCGCATCAAGGGTGGCCGAGATGCGAAACATCGGGTCTTCATACGTTCCGACATAGTTCTTGGTAGGTGTGGGCACTGACATGGGTACTCGAACGAAAGATAATTTGAATCAGAATAATTTTATTTTGATAACGGTTTTACAAAAGGAAACAAACACGTGCGTTGGTACTGAGCGCATGCCGAGACCGTCCGAGGTAGAATGCCGCACTTCTCAGGCTTCCCTCCAGTCCTCGCTGCATCCCCTCTACCGACGATCGTGTCCAAGCGGTAGGGCGCCGCTTGCGTTTCCGGTGACGATATTATTAGTTTACGGAACTAATTGTTAGATGGCGCTGTCCGTCGCACCCTTGCGCCATCAATCCACGACACGGCCATCCCTGACTAGCACCCGTCCTCGGGTGTAGTACCTGGGGACAAAATATGCTCAGAGAGTAAACTAGCTCGGCTATCCTGCCAATACACACAAAGGTGGCTGATTCTCATTAGTACTTTATTTCTTCTAAATCTAAGTACAATAATCAACTTTCACACCTTAAAATGCCTCGTAATTAAGCTTACGTACACAGTGCTCCCTGCACAATATAATTCACTAGAAATGATCCGACCACCAAGTTAAAAGGAATAAACAAGGTCATTCTAACAATTCTGTTTCTTTACCATAATTCATAAGCAAAGCATACTCAACTCATTAACTTTCCCTACATTCTATGCACCAACACAGACCCGAATCGCACCAACGATTCGTTACAGACCCATCGCCTCATGTCACTCATGAGGTGCGGTCTAAACACACATTGAAATCGCACCAACGATTCCTTTCAGACCCATCGCCACATGTTACTCGTGAGGTGCGGTCTAGAGTTTCGAGTATGAGTATACAAGCCATTCTTAATCAGATTTGGTTTCACTACCACTGTCATCAACTATGACATCCAATTCTCGAGGAACTTGGTGATCGGGGATCTTCCTCACACGATCATGGGGGTTTTTGTAAGTTCGCTTAGAGTCAAGCGCCCTTGGTAGGTATCTATCCCCGTCTAACAAGTCAATAATCTTAAATGGACCTTTGAATTTAGGATCTAATTTTGTTTGATTTCTTTCCTCATTTTCAATCAAAACATAATCATTAATAGCCAACTTAGAAACCTGAGACTTTTTTGATCAAATCGATTTTTATCATAATTTGCATTTTTCTCAATATTCTGTGTCGCTTGCTCTCTAAATTAACTCTCATCTAATCTCATCTAAATTAACCTCTGTCACATCATCATCGGCGGTCACTCATCTCGTTTACGCACCAACGTAAACGAGGATAACTCACTACAGGCGTCGTATCAACGACTCGTCTCGTTTACGCACCAACGTAAACGAGGATAACAAACTACAGGCGTCGCTACAACGACTCATCTCGTTTACGCACCAACGTAAACGAGGATAACTCACTACAGGCGTCGCTACAACGACTGATCTCGTTTACGCACCAACGTAAACGAGGATAACTCACTACAGGCGTCGCTACAACGACTCATCTCGTTTACGCACCAACGTAAACGAGGATAACTCACTACAGGCGTCGCTACAACGACTCATCTCGTTTACGCACCAACGTAAACGAGGATAACTCACTACAGGCGTCGCTACAACGACTCATCTCGTATACGCACCAACGTAAACGAGGATAACTCACTACAGGCGTCGCTACAACGACTCATCTCATTTACGCACCAACGTAAACGAGGATAACTCACTAATCGTTCCTTAATTCTAAAGCAGCAGTGATTAAATAGTGCCATGATCACTTTCCCCACCTACTTCCTATACATCTAATTCAACCGGAACCTCATGTTTTAGTATCCCTCTCTCTGTAGGCCATAAGAACTTCTGCCCCCTGCGGGAATCGAACCCGCAACGCGCAGCGCAGCAGTCAATCGCTCAACCACTGCGCCAACCGTAAATTATGAAGGTTCAACAAAACTCGAGATGTATCGAAACTCTAAATTTCTTTTAACTAACCTACTAATTCTCACTACTGTTCATAGTACTAGTAGGCCGTGGAGGCCTAAATATCACTTCGCAAATAGATCTGATGTTGGGCAAAGCATGAAATAAAATCTCAATTAAACTACGCAAGTAATCTGAACACACAAAACCTATCCTTTCAATGTAATAACAGTGTTTACGTTTGCCGTGAAATAGTGATTACAGACTTTAAAGTTAAAGAGAGACAACACTCAGCCCCAGTCGTTAATCATAACCTCAGATAAAATTTGTAGGGTACTTTGCAAACTAATATGGTCGATAGTTCGATACCTATCACAATGTTATTTACACTAAGCTTGCCACTAAGTTTTGACGCAACAAAATCTTTGATGAGAGCCTATTCGACACCAAAATCATAAAATGGATATGACTCACCAGATTCATCAGCGTACTGCTGGGATTGCCAACATAGCAAACTTCAACACGTCTCGTTGCGCTTTGCTGCCGCAGACGCTGCCCCAGAACTCCTCGGGCCTCCAGCCGTACCTCCATTGTTGCTTTATGGCATCAGGAACAGACGACGTCCGAAGGCTGCTTTGGTCTTGAAGAACTTCTTCCTTGGTCTCAAGTGGTAACATTGGTTGCCTTGCCCAAGGTGATGATCAAGGCACTTCCTTGAAGCGGTACCTCAGATAGGTACAGATCCGCTGTCGTATGCCGGGTACGTGCGTCTGCATCCGGCTTATCTGGATCAAATTCAGGCAAAGAAATACGCTTGGTACTTGCCGGGCCCTTGATGGATTCTATCAGGGACATCATATTCTGGTTTTGAGCAGCCAGCAGCGTGCGGAGTAAATTCTCGTTGCACCGTGACGTCATGGCTTCATTCTGCAATATTTCTTGAGTTTCTTTAGTTCGAGTGAATCCCACTTCTGATGTCGCATCAAGGGTGGCCGAGATGCGAAACATCGGGTCTTCATACGTTCCGACATAGTTCTTGGTAGGTGTGGGCACTGACATGGGTACTCGAACGAAAGATAATTTGAATCAGAATAATTTTATTTTGATAACGGTTTTACAAAAGGAAACAAACACGTGCGTTGGTACTGAGCGCATGCCGAGACTGTCCGAGGTAGAATGCCGCACTTCTCAGGCTTCCCTCCAGTCCTCGCTGCATCCCCTCTACCGACGATCGTGTCCAAGCGGTAGGGCGCCGCTTGCGTTTCCGGTGACGATATTATTAGTTTACGGAACTAATTGTTAGATGGCGCTGTCCGTCGCACCCTTGCGCCATCAATCCACGACATATATTTATCTGGGAAAGGAAATATCATTTCAAGACAAAAACGAAGAAGAAGAGGTAGAACGCCGAATCAATATGAGTTGGAAAAAATACTGGTCCCTTAAAGAAATATCGAAAGGTGACTATCCCCTCCACCTAAAAAGAACAGTTATGGATATGTGGCGTATTATTTCGCAACACCGCATATAATATTTTGGGTGGCAACACTAAATGTTTCCGGCGCCAGACTAGAGTCTGCCGCCATATTGCAAAAGAGAGACTGCTTCGACCATTCGATCTAGCGTGAGCTCTGTATATTAATTATAAGTTACATGTGTTTATTACGAATAGACCCCATTTTCCGATATCCACGAGTTTCATTTGCGTGTGTACCTCCAAATTGGTGACCCCGACGTGATCGTGACGCAATTGTAAGTACAGCGAGGTACCTACAGCAGCGAACATGGAACCGGATTTCAGCAGTGAGCCATCCTGAGATCTTCAGCCTGCCTAATCCAACGACGGCGCAACATTCCCAGGCTGGTTTTTACCACTAACCGCCAGGTAATTCGCCGAACGAGAAGTTGCCGAGTAGATGGATACCTAACTACCTAACTGCTCTCACCGGCACGCTACGCGCGCCTCTCCGTAATTCAGAAGGTGCGCCAACGGATTGCAGCGAGTTTGTGTTAACTTGTGCATCATTTACAAGCAGTTTCCATCATCCTACGCATCATTTTCGAGTTTCGAGTTTTTGAATGCTCCGAGGCCATCGACCCGGAAACAGAACTCCACCAAGACTCGCGATTTGCGACACCATACGCTACCTATCGGGGAGTAGCGGAACTGAACGATTGAACGTCGCGTCGTCGACCCGATACGTCACTGTCATCCGTCATCGCAACGCGGGATCTTGAAGACTTGAAACGATTAACTTTCCGAACTATTCAGTGCCTGCATGCATGTGCATCTTACTAAAGAACTAACTTGTGGTGTGCTCGGTGGTTTCTAATGTAAACAACAAAATCTTAATCAAATCTAGGTCATTTTTATATTGTTTTTACACCTTGTTCATGTTTGTTTACATATTTTTGGTGTTGGTTTTTCGTGTGTTTGTTTAAAAGTTATCACTGACTGAGGCTTGTAATAAGTTGCTAATGGTACCAGGTATTTATTGCATTTTATATCAATAAGTCGTTTGAACTCCTCATTTGTTTTGTACATAATTACCTGCAGCACATGCTTATTTACCTTGCGCGTTCTGTATATACCTTGTGTTTTGTTTTTTAGTTTTAAGTTGCTTGTTATAGTTTTAAGCAACCTGACTGAGTGGTAACTGTAACTTGAAAATATTTTATAATATATTTATATAGGTACATTTTTTTTATACACACGCTCAACATGGAGAGCCAACAAATTGAGGAGAGACTCAACCAAATTCTGACGAACAACGAAAGTCTAATGCAACAAAATGCGGACTTACGGGCACAATTAAATGCCCATAGTGTGCAGAATCCAGCAGCATATGCGGTCTGTCCTAAACTGCCTCCTTTTTGGCATGAGCATCCAGCTGGATGGTTTGCTCTCCTAGAATCACAGTTTGTTTTATGCAATATTTCGGTGGATGAAACCAAATACAATTATGTTATTTCACAATTTGATTCCAGGATCTCTCACGAAGTCGAGGATCTTGTCACTAACCCTCCTCCAAAAGGTGGCCGGTATGAATGGATAAAGGAAGAAGTTATTAAGCGTTTTTCCACTTCCGAGTCACAAAAGGTCAGACAATTGTTGTCAGGTGAGGAGCTTGGTGGCCGGAAACCTACCCAGTTTCTCCGTCATCTGAAGTCTCTAGCTGGTAAGTCTTTCAAAGATAATACAATAATCAGAGAACTGTGGCTACAACGTCTGCCTAAACACATACAGGCAATTTTGACTGCCCAAGGTGATCTCACCTTGGACAAAGTTGCCGAACTGGCTGACAAAATTTTAGAGGTCAACTCTGTCTCCGTCCACGCCATTTCTCCCGTTCCAGCTAGTGCCCCTGACCTTGCTGCCCTTACCGTACAAGTTCAAGAACTTGCACGTCAGGTGGCCACTTTAACCACAAGGCAGTCCAGCTCTAGACAACGGTCTGGTTCTAGGTCTCATCAACCTAGATCCAGATCTGCGTCCCAGGTGGCCCGACAGCCTTTCTGTTGGTACCACCATAAATTTGGTGCTAAAGCAAGTAAATGTACCAAACTATGCTCTTGGTCGGGAAACCAACAGAACAGTCTGTAGCAGCGGCGACCGACTGTTTCAATAGTAGCCGCTTATTTGTTGTGGACAAAGACACCAAGTTCCGATTTTTGTTAGATACTGGATCTGACATTTGTTGTTTTCCTAAAAAATTGTTAGGAAGCAAAATAGCAGATCCAAATTACAATTTATGTGCAGCAAATGGCAGTTCCATAAAGACTTATGGCTGTCAGAACTTTACACTCAATCTTGGTCTCCGCCGCTCCTTCAAATGGAACTTTGTCATTGCTGATGTCGACACCGCCATCATTGGTGCTGACTTCATGGCTTTCTACAACCTACTTCCCGACTGCAGAAACAAAATAATACGCTGCGGAGTTACTGGTCTCACTGCTCCAGCCTCCGTAGCCAAATTTAACCAGCTCAGCATAAAAACCGTAAAACTTGAAAATTCTGAATTTCACAAAATCTTATCTGAATTTCCAGCGATCATGAGACCCCCCGGCATCCATCGCGAGGTGAAGCACAACACTGTGCATTACATCAAGACGACCGACGGCCCACCCGTGGTGTCTCGGCCGCGCCGCCTCGCGCCGGATAAACTGCGCGCAGCACAGAAGGAGTTTGCGGATATGGTGCAAGCTGGCACCGCTCGCCCTTCTAAGAGTCCGTGGTCCTCGCCACTGCATCTAGCCCAGAAGAAAGACTCTTCCTGGCGCCCTTGCGGTGACTATAGAGCACTGAATGCTCGGACTATACCAGATAGGTATCCCGTGCGCCATATAGGGGATTTTGGTCATGCTCTCTCTGGTTCCACCATCTTTAGTACTATTGATTTAGTTAAGGCATATCAACAAATTCCGGTGGAGCCAGCTGACGTCTGCAAAACTGCCATCACAACACCGTTTGGTTTGTATGAATTCCCCTATATGACGTTTGGTCTCAGAAATGCTGGACAGACATTCCAGCGTTTCATTGATGAAATTGTCCGGGGTTTGGATTTTTGTTTCCCATATGTCGATGACATTTTAATATTTAGCAGGGATGCCACGGAGCATTGTAACCACTTACGCACGCTCTTTGAACGATTGGCTAACTACGGTGTAGTAGTAATCCAACAAAGTGCGTGCTGGGTACATCTGAGGTTATTTTCCTCGGTTATAAAGTCTCCAGTGAAGGAATAAGCCCCCGGCAGCCGGCATTGGACAGTTTCTGCCCAATGCCGCCGAAACTCAAACCCCGCTCATTGATTTCCTTACAGCTACGAAGCTTAAGGGAGCCAAGCCCATGCCCTGGACCCCTGAACTGGAGCACGCCTTCACCGCATGCAAGGACAGCCTCTCTCAGGTCACCAGGTTAGCACATCCTGTACCTAACGCCCAATTGGCGTTGTACACAGACGCGTCCGCCACACAGGTGGGCGCGTGCTTACAGCAACATAATGAACAGGGCTGGCAACCGCTTGCTTTCTTCAGCAAGAAGCTTACGGCGAGTTAGTCAGTGTGGCCAGCGTATTATAGGGAACTGTTGGCAGTATATTCGGCGGTGCAGCATTTCCGGCATATATTAGAGGCGCAACACGCCACAATATATACGGACCACAAACCCCTATTGTATGCATTCAAGCAACGCAGAGAAAAGCTGCCGCCCAGCCAACTCAATCAGCTCACCTTTATCTCCCAATTTACTACTGACATACGGCACGTAAAGGGAGACGACAACGTCGTCGCTGACACGATGTCGCGCATCGAAGCCGTCTCGCTCGAGTGCGATTATACCGCGTTGGCTCGAGCACAAGATGCCGACGATGAGTTAAAAACCTTAACTGACTCGTCTCTCAATATGCAACGTACCTTAATTCCAGGCACGGACACCATCGTTCAGTGTGACATCTCAACAGGCAAACCGCGCCCCTACTTGCCAGCACCGCTGCGCCGCGCCGTCTTCGAGCGCCTGCACGCGCTCAGTCACCCCGGTGCTCGCGCCAGCGCGCGCCTCGTGGCACAGCGTTACGTGTGGCCTGGCGTGGCACGAGACTGCCGCGCCTGGGCAAAGGAATGTCTCCACTGTCAGCGTTCCAAGGTTACGCGCCATGTGTCTGCTCCACTCGGAACTTTCGCCGCTCCATCATCCAGGTTTCGCCACGTTCACTTAGATATAATCGGCCCTCTTCCAACATCGAGAGGCTACTCATATTGCCTGACAGCGATCGACCGTTTCTCTCGTTGGCCTGAGGCTTGGCCGATGACTTCGATAACTGCTGAGGAGGTAGCTGATCGGTTCGTTGAGGGTTGGATTGCACGCTTCGGCGTTCCTACCACAGTCACGACTGACCAAGGCCGTCAATTCGAGTCGGACCTTTTCAAACGGCTCATGAATGTTGGCGCGACCGAGCGAAGGCGAACCACCAGCTACCATCCTCAAGCTAACGGCATGATCGAGCACTTTCATCGACAACTGAAAGCTGCTCTCATGTGCCACAGCGACATCTGGCACCGAGCCTTACCGATCGTGCTTCTCGGCATTCGATCTGCCTTGAAAGAGGATCTCGAGTGTTCGGCTGCCGAACTTGTTTATGGGGAGCTGCTTCGCCTACCGGGAGAGTTCCTGATAGCCAGCACCCCCACTAACACTGACAACGTCAACGATTTTGTGACGGTTCTGCGTACGAACATGGCTAAATTGCGTCCAATTCAGGCGTCGCGACACACGCGACCGACGTCGTTTATTTTCAAAGACCTTCAGGATGCCTCTCATGTTCTCCTGCGAGACGATACTGTCCGCCGTGCGCTACAGCCGCCCTACACTGGACCCTACAAGGTAATGTCACGGACCGACAAGTTACTCGACATTGACATTGCAGGTAAACGCGTGACGGTCAGTATCGACCGCGTGAAGCCTGCATACACCGCACCTGATTTAGCGAGCGACCTCTCCCGGTTAACCACTCCGCAACGGATCGCAGCGCCCGCGCTACCTGCGCCCTCCGCGCCTGCACAGCCGACTGTGCCCCCTGTTGCACAACAACCAGTTACCACCCGGTCAGGTCGCACTGTTAGATTTAAGGATAGGTTAGATCTATAGCATAAGTTTTCTTTTTTTCTTTTCGTTAACTTTTTTGCTGCCTGTCTTGTGTTATCTACTTCGTGTGTATTTTTGTGTGTCTTTTCTTTGTAAATTACTTGTTATTTTCTCCGTAGGGGGGTGGTTGTGGCGTATTATTTCGCAACACCGCATATAATATTTTGGGTGGCAACACTAAATGTTTCCGGCGCCAGACTAGAGTCTGCCGCCATATTGCAAAAGAGAGACTGCTTCGACCATTCGATCTAGCGTGAGCTCTGTATATTAATTATAAGTTACATGTGTTTATTACGAATAGACCCCATTTTCCGATATCCACGAGTTTCATTTGCGTGTGTACCTCCAAAGATACATGCATTCTGCCAACTCTCTCATATGGCTGCCAGACGAGGACCTACAACAGTAAAATAAAAAGAATATACCTATCTATATTTACCTGTGTCTGAGTGAGCAGTAGTGGCCGAGTAGCGAGTGGTAACGGCCCCGACTTACGAGTTGTAGGTCGCGGGTTCAAACCTAGCCAGGCGTATTACTTTCTGCAATTTATTTCATCACCACTGCTCTCAAAACGGTGAAGGAAACTTTCCTGGAGAGGAGGCCTGAGTCCCAGCAGTGGGAACATTAAAAGGCTGATTATGCCATGCTATGCTACCAACCGGTGAAAAAAACTAAAAATGTTACTGATTCCAATATAATCATATCGATAGATTTTATCGATTGCAATCGAATAAATTAATCCGTAAGCGTCACGTCACTTAATACTGATGTAAACGTGACATTTTGATTATCAAATCAAGAAATGCTCTGATCTTGTGGCATACGAATGGTAATTGACCACGAGCCATATTAGTAGGAAATATTTGAGGAGCTTCTTTTCAAAATTTGACAATTCCACTTTCGATAAAACTTATTTTTAGGTTTCCATACCTCAAAAAGAAAAAACGGAACCCTTATAGGATCACTTTGTTGTCTGTCCGTCTGTCTTTCTGTCTGTCTGTCTGTCAAGACCCTTTAACTCGGGAACGCGTGGAGGTATTGAGTTGAAATTAAAACCATATACTAAAGTCTGCAGTCACTTGCAGCTGTGAAAAAATCAAACTTCTGAGTTGACGAAAAAAAAAGATACGGCCGTTTATTTAATATTATAAAAACGTGAATTTCGACACTCTCAAGCGAATCAAAATTCATTGGGTATAGGGTCCCATTGACCTAGAATCCTGAAATTTGGCATGAAACAAGGTCTCATAGCACAAGTATAGGAAAAAAATCTAACAACTGTCAATTTGTAGTATAGCGATTCGGAAAAATCTTTTTAATTCCATTCGGAAATTGAACTCTTTTCAAAGGTAAGTTTGTACTGAACCCTCAGTGCGCGAGTCCGACTCGCATTTGGCCAGTTTTTTTTTTGTTTGGTAACATTGAAAACACTCCACGAAAATAAAATTGGGCCAAAAATTGGTAATTATCAGAGGTTAGAATTAGGTAGTTCATGGACTTGCATCAAAATGTTGATATTAACATGGATCTTCCCGGGATTTCTGATGAAAAATCACATGTGGCCAACAATATTACAAATAAATATAATAAAAACCTGAGATATAGATAAGACAAATAAAACAAACATACAATTTTTATTAGTATTTTTCATTGAAAAAGATCTCTCTACGTCAACTGAGGTGAGGTTAACAAATTTATACACTTCCTCCACCTCGTCATTAATGCAGGAAGAAATTTTTTCTGCTATATTTCTGATAGCGTCATAAAAAAATTCTGCATATCCACTTTATTCTTTCGCTGTATGAAATCGGTATAAGTAATAAAATAACTCTACCTAATTCCGACCTCTGATAATTATACCAGAAAAAAAAAGATTAAAAGGCATGATTTCGTCAAAAATAGATTATTCCACCTCAAAATGACATTGCCCAAAAACTATTTTCTCAGATTGTGAAAAAACACAAAAGTGCAATAGTCAAGTTTTGGAAAGAAGCTCCTCATTTACTGGCTGCTGCCTGCAACTTGGCCTGCCTGACTTTTTTTTCTTTTTAAAATTGATATAAACCGGTGCTTGACTGCGATCCCACCTGATGGTAAGCAGTGATGCAATCATTGATGGTGAGGCGCACTAGTTTATTAATTCATTAACGCTCAGGCGGTAGCCGGCGCCCGCAAGCCATTGTCTTACTATTGTGTCTCTAATTACGCACGTCAAAAGGTTAAGAGCCTATTCACTCTAGCCTTGAAGACACCTAAATTAATTAGTTGGATGAGAAGACCGCAGCAGGCAAATTGTTCCAGTCCTTCGACGTACGCGGTATAAACGACGAAGCGAAACGCTTAGTCCGGACCGTTGAAGTTTCAACAACGTAGGGGTGGATACTCGCCGTACGTCGGGTTGTCCGATGGTAGAAAACAACCAACCAACAACCAACCAACCAACCAACCAACCAACCAAAACAACCAAAACCAACCTGCAACCTGCAACCTGTAGAATACCGATAGGCTGGCTACCCTGCGCCTGTGCTTGAGGCTTTGTAGATTGGACTTAACCAAATCTGGATCCCCAATTAGCCTCTTCGCACGCCTTTTTACGGAGTCCAAAGCTGCTAGATGGCATTTGGCAGCACCAGCCCATAAGTGACTGCAGTACTCCACACACGATCGGACCTGTGCTTTGTATAACATTAGAAGCTGTCCCAGTCTGAAGTGCCTCTGGTAAATTTTCAGTCTAATTATGACTCATCAATCAAATTAAGAATCTATTAACGTAAGTATATGGTGTTTTATGTTGCGAGATCTTTAGAATTAGAAGAGAATCAGTTCTCTAGTCGTAGCATGAACAGATAGCTTTACCAGCTAACTATATAAACGTATTTATTGTCGAGTGCCTCTTAAGTCCTGATTGTTGCTACAAGATGTTATTAGATGTGAACTTTACCAGGCCATATTATCTTGTTTGATAGATAGATAGAACCAGCTAGGTTTAAACAATCGCTGCGATCCGGCAAGGTGGAGGGTGGAGATGTGTATCTGCTCTTGAAGTTATATTTTAATCTAGACAGAGATGCCATCTGTGTAGGTCGAACCGAAAGTTTTTAAAGAAAAAGTTATAGTTTTTTTTTATTAAAATCAATTGATTTAAAAATATTCTTATTTCAAATACGAATACTTGGGCATTTATTCTCACACTTATTTTACACTATCTCTCTCTATCGAGAGCGGGACCATAATGATGATTTTGAAAAAAAAAACTGGGCAAGTGCGAGTCAGACTCGCGCACTGAGGGTTCCGTACAAATTTACCTATGTAAATAGTTCAACACCCGAATGGAGTCTCGAAGATTTTTCCGAATTGCAAAATTTTTTTTTTTTTTGGTGACAACAACAAAAGTGTTTTCAGATTTATTTCTATATATTTGCTATAAGACCTGGTTTTATACCGAATTTCAGGGTTCTGGGTCAACTGGAAGTATCTTAAGAATTTTGATTCCTTTGAGAGTGTCGAAATATACGTTTTTTGGGACATAAACGGCCGTACCTTTTAAGTTTTTTTTTTTTTTTACAGCTTCAAGGGATTGCAGACTTGAATATAATATGGTTTTAATTTCATCCAGGGCTTTGAATAACGTTAAAAATTTGGTATCGTTACTTTCATCGTACGAAGGTAACGTTATTATTAGAGGTAACGTTATGCGTGGTAACGGTACTTGAGTGAACTTTTACCGGTAAACTGAGTAACGTTATAGATGATTTTATCGATAAAAAGTAACGTTACCATGGCCCAAGGTTTGATAACGTTACCAAATGCGTTACTATAAGTACCGTTAAATAACGTTATTTTGTTAAATCTCTTTGTTTCGTCTAGATTAATGCAGTAATTAGTTTGATCACGTATTCCACAACACTTCCACGATGCAACATTTTTCATTATACATAGAAATTAGGTACATTTATTCTATTAAAATGTCAAAAAGTATACGTGTAAGTTTAAAAGGATACACCGCGCCGCAAGCGTGCATTAAGTAACGATAAAAGTATCGATACTTGTAACATTAATTCGTAACGTTATTTTATAGATTCGATACCAAAGTATCATTACCCGTGTTACCGTTAAAAAGTTAACTTTGTGAAAATAACGTTACTTATAGTGTGAATTTGGTAACGTTAACAAGCCCTGATTTCATCTCGTATCGAGTTCTCGAGATAAAGGACCTTGACACACAGACAGCCAGACATACAGACGGACAACAAAGTGATCTTATAAGGTTTCCGTTTTTTCCTTTTGAGGTACGGAACCCTAAAAAGGGAGAAAATAGGAAACTGTCACCAAGTTACTTTAACACTGAGGCACACTAACACTAAGTTAACTTAATTAACAAACACTGAAGTTAAACTATTCATACATGGAAGCGATAATTTTATGAATGAATGAAATTATGCCTACTAATCAGTCAATATAATATTCTAATAGGCGAGAAAAAGGAAACAGGCAATAATAATACAGAATACAATAAAAAAAGAGGTGTTAATAACCTACAAGTATTGAATGAATAACATAGACATAATTAATATTAATAAAAGCCTATTCGCATAAATAACTACCTACTTATTAAGTAGAAATTCTACTATAGAAACCGTTACGTTGTCTGGAGTAGAAATAGGAGTAATCTTTACTTCACCAGACGACATTGATAAATTAATTAAATAGAATAGAAAAAAAAACTTAATTAACATTCGGAGACAATTTGTTATGTAGATACTTTAGAACAGGTTTTTTTTTTAATATCGTCGTTGCTATCATATTAAATGTTAAGGAAATATACATTATTACTATGTGCAAAAGAGCTGAAGCCACTTAATATTAGAATCAACGGGACGACATCTTACAGCGATATGATAAGATCAGGTTTTTATTAAAAATAAAAAATATTTTTTTGAATGACATAAGTTTGGCACGCCATAATCGCAACAGTAAGTCTCTTGAGGAGTGGCAGGCGGTCGCCTCCTTCTGCGAAGAAGTAATGCTAGCAAAAGAGGCGGCCGATCGTGTTAGGCAACGGTCCTCACGCCCTAACCGCCACCGGGATTCCGATCCCGATTTCCAGCCACCGTAGGCGCGGGCTTGCGGACGGCGAGAAATGGGTGGCTCGCCGTCCGACCTTCCGGTAACCGTCCGGACCGAGCCCAAGTCGTCGACGGCGCGTATTGTTCCATGCGCGCCTCAGAGAGATGTCAGCAAATCGTAGGGGCCCAGCAGGGTCGAAGCCTACTGGGGCCATGGGTAGTGTGAAAACGAAACCCGGGGCCTTGGGACGAAGGCAACGAAGGAACAGGAGTGGGTTTTTAGTCAGTAAAAGTCTGACACTATTTCCGGATTTGTCATTAGATGATTTTCCCACCTAAAAAAAAAAACAGTAAGTCTCTTGTTTGGGAAGTGGCTAGGAAGGCTCCACGTCGTCCTCACCTGACACTCATACTTCCTGGTTCAGAATCAAGCGAAAGAAACATCTAGGTGTCATTGTGCAGATCACCTGGGTGAACACAGTGGACCATACGCTGCAAGTCAGCCCCACTTTGGGTGAGCACCGCCGCGTACTCGTATATAATCGTGTATAGCCTACTCGTGTATGATCCTTATCTTCGAACCTAGAACCTCCTTCTTTTTGAAGTCGGTTAAAAAGCACTTGATTTTTATTATCATGAAACACCATTAAACAAACAAAAAAAAAAACAAAAACAAACGATACGGGGACGATACGACATTTTGTTAACAGTGTGTAGTTAACAAAATGTCGTATCGTCCCCATATCGTGCGCTGCTAAAAATCTTGAATTGTAATAGTGCATCAAAAAAGCCGGTTTCTCAAGCTGTTAAATAATTTTATGAATATCATCTTCCTTTCGATCGAACGACGAAGAAAGTGAATGTCAAGGCCATGTATCACTTAAGGGGGATATTGTCTATGAAGTTGTATAGTTTATCTCAGATATAAACTAAATTATAGAAAGTCCTAAGTAAATAAGTTTTCAATTAAAAAAATTTTTCCATAACTTAGGAAGACCATTTCAAAGTTCTCAAATACTCTGTAGTTCCTAAGGCTACTATCCGACTAACAGTTAAAAAAAAAATGTAAGATTTACCATAAACAAATACACATACACACACACACACTTCACTAACAAATCAAATTCACACTTACACTTCTATGTAAGCGCGCTCCATCGTCGACCGCATCGTCGCTTTCCATCAGGTGAGATAGCGGTCAAGAGCGAACTAACAAGGAATAAAAAAAACATACACACAAACAATGTGAGTCTTTTTTTAAACATTGCTCCACACTAGAAATACCTCCTATATCGTGGGTGCATTGTATTCACAATCGTGTAAACTTACATACACAAGACACCCAGACCCCGAATCTCTAAATTAAAACTTGTAAACAATAGACGTAATCAAGCCAGTTAATTGTTACCAACTCTGTCGTCGTCTTTACATAAATTATTTAATTGGTTCAAATTTTTTTTTACAACAATCAAAATATCGGACGAATTTTTCATATAATGTAAAAATAATCTTAAAATAATTATTACGGTCAGTATAGAATAAAAAACTGGGAAAGTGCGAGTCGGACTCGCGCGCAGAGGGTTCCGTATAAACTTACCTACGTAAATAATTCAATAGCCGAATGGAGTCTCGAAGATTTTTCCAAATCGCAAATATAAGTTTTTTTTGTGTCGTTTTTTCACAGCTTCAAGGGACCGCAGATTTGAGTATATGGTTTTAATTTCAACTCAATACCTCCACGTGCTCCCGTGATAAAGGGTCTTGACAGACAGACAGGCAGACAAACGGACAACAAAGTGATCCTATAAGGGTTCCGCTTTTTCCTTTTGAGGTACGGAACCCTAAAAAAAGAAAAAAAATATGTCCAACTTCATTTTTTGACACCGACTTCCGAACTTGAAAGTTAATTGGCTTTTTTAGTTTATTTTTAAAGTCAGTTATATATTTTTTTAATTTTCAATTTTTACTTAAAGTGGAATTTACTTTTAATTGTCAATTTTTTAGTTTAGTTCCAAAATGAAATGAGCCCCACCTGCAGGCAGAACTCTTCGAAACAAAAAATAATCAGATTAACGTTTGACGAAGATAAAAATAAAACACAACAACAACAATTGTTATTTGGAAGTCGGTTATCCCATAGATGCCCATAATTATGATTTTTTCCGAATTTTGTAATTTTTTGATATATTAGGATAAGTATAAATAAAAACAAAAAATTAAAGAAAAAATGGAAAGTGGTTTTTTTATGGTGGGTCATTAACGACCCACTGGGCACATACCTGACCTATAGATATAAAATAAACAACTCGAAACATGTCAGATCAAAGTGAAATAAACTTTATAAAAAAAAAAAACTTAATTATTACCATTTATCATGATAAGTTGCAAATCATTTATCATGTAATCCAATTTCACACTTTTTACAGGCTTTTGTAGTCTTATTTTTACACACAGCATACCGTCTTCTTCTTTGTTGGATAATTATCATATGATCTGCTGCAAAAGTGCGAATTGCAGACGGTATTCGTCTTCTTGTTGATGGGCATGAGGGACCTGGCTTGTTTCGTGGCATTCCATATCTCATGAGAAGCGTTCTACTTATAGATCTTCTGAAATCTAAAGTGTCCACAGAGCTGCCAAGAGATTTTGACAAAAGGGTAGCGTTATTTACAGCTACATCCACAAGCCATAACATGATCGGCATATACTATTTTTTACCCCTGATGGCAATGCGATAGGTACCTACATTGCCATCAAGCCGATCTACTCCTCCCATGTACCTGTCATATTTGTCAATCAGATCTGGCTGTTGTACAGAAGTATGCCGTTTTTCACATGCTGAGTACCGAGAGACTTGATGTAGTGGTTTGGCGCCATGCTTAGTACACTGTTATCATTCCAACGCACTGCCATGATATTGGCTCTCATCAGTACGATAGTCATAGTATCTTGAGCTCGATTGAGCCGATCTGGATCATTACATCCTTCGTCTCCTGAGTCTGATTCTGTATTTTGACAACTGTTTGGGGGATTGATATAAATATCTATTTGACCAACTGAATCTTCCTCAGCAACCCTTTCCAAATCATCCAAAATCACAAAATTTGTGAGCCGACGTGATCTCCT
This sequence comes from Mythimna impura, assembly GCA_905147345.3. Taxonomy (NCBI): domain Eukaryota; kingdom Metazoa; phylum Arthropoda; class Insecta; order Lepidoptera; family Noctuidae; genus Mythimna; species Mythimna impura. The sequence continues at coordinate 31,199,713 of LR990344.1, forward strand.
ATAAAAATATCAATAGGTTATATATAACGACCCATCCAAGTTATCTCTTGTTTATTTAATAACTATTGTAATGATTATTATTTGCAATTTTAATTATTTGTGATGATTATTTAATTACTAGTCAATATAAATTAACTGCAAAAATTTCTTTTCATATAGACAAATAAAAAAAGCACACATTTCTAAATAGGGAAACGTGCACTCACACTCAGAATTGGCTAGTAATAATTTGAAGCTACAAAAATAACTTCTCACATTCACAAGAAATGGAACGGCAGTAGATACGAAAAAAGAGATGTTTGTCAAGCTTCGAATGGCTGGTTTCAAGTGTTACGAGTACTAAATAAACAATCACTTAATTGCCTCGAGTACGTGTGGGCCGTTAACGACCCTTTGGGCATATATGGAAAGGGAGAAAGCTCTTGTAGAGCATAGCACATTGGGTTCCAGAATAGTTTTAAAGAGTTTATGACCCCTGGAAGACTAAGGGCAACTGAAGGAACACAAGTGGGTTTTAGTCAGTAAAAGTCTGACACTCCCTTTTACTCTAACAAGAACAGTATGAGTTAATTGATGATCTCTTACCCCAAAAGAAAAAGGCGTAACACATTCGTCAAGCTTGCTAGCGATGCAATAAGTATCGTCTCGTTGAATGGCAATACCAATTCTTTGGCCGAAAAAAGACGAGTCCTCTGGTCTCACGAAGAGTCGAGGAACTAGGTGATGTCTTGTAAAAATAGATAGGCACTCGGCTCTCTTGGCCTTAAGGTCTTAACTCCAACCGGCTCGAGCAATATAACTCCCAATAAGATAAGATAATTTGGCGCAAGGGTGTCGACACAATATGTTTGCATCCCACACCAAGGACCTGCGTGTTAAGCTATTGAATTCTAAAAGAGGTGGTACCCCTTCAGAGACAAGAGCCCAAAGGTTCTATCCAACTTGAACTTTCACTGCAAGATAAACCATGATTACCCAGGTTTACTTTTAAACCTTATTTCTATTAGACCGGGAAGGAAGCCCTCTGAAGATAAAATTATATTTTTAGATCTCTGATACTCAATAGTAAGGTTTTAACGATTAAAGCGTAAAACTAATAGTACTAACTCTTATAAAAGTACCAAACTATTACTCGTAATCATTGCAGTCAGAAGTGTTAAACAACAGTCTTATAATTTATTTGTCTAGCTTCATTAGTAATAGGTCATGACAAGTTAATAATTTTAGTAAGGAACCAGTAAAATAAACCACATGATATATGAATATATTGAAAGATATCTAATGAAGAATTCTTAAACTAAACTGGACCAAGATAATCTTATTTCCACATTCTAAAATCAATAAGTGCATAATATATTGACATGTATGTCACAGATAATAAGGATATTTATTCATCAAAAACGTTTACAAAATTGATGACACTCAATTATCATTTCAGGTTCTGGCTAGATTCATTATAATATTTAAATTCCCTATTATTATTAAAAAATATAATTCAGCAAATATAAGAGGCTAGCTAAAGTTGAAAGAATTGAGCAAAAGTCACCATTCCAATATATGCAAAGTAGTCGAACCACGGATAGGTATATAAATGTGCGAAATTTCGAGATTCATCACAGTCACCAGTGCATCCTCTTCTCCACTACAACTAATACCCACCTCTCCAACCCTAAAATGAAATCTGTAAGTATTCATTGGATTTAATCATCAAACATTTTGACTTTTTAAATCATTTCCTTCGTCATCTTGCCTTTAATTAGTTAAGATTCCTTCAAGATTAATTTCACTCCCTTAGAATAGTCATCAGTCAGCCAAATTTAAAAATCAATTTAAATTAAATCTTCACCTGGCCACAAAACCTTCATTTTATGCCAGATCTAAAAAAGAACCATAACTTTTCATGAACGGTCAATTGTTTCTTTGATTAGTAAGGCAAATATGTTAACTGCACTATAATGTGGTGTGCAAATATTTCCAAATTACCTTGTTCTATTATTCAATACTTGATCAGAATCTATCGGGTCAAACAGCATAGGCGTGGCAGAATCTTGCACAAAATGTCAACATATGCGACTTTGGAACGATTACGCGGCCATTCTTTCTGTAATATGAATCTTATATTCCTGCAAATATGAACCACTAAATATTAATGACTAGTTCATGCATACCGTAAGGTAAGCGCTTATTTAACATTATTTAGAATAAATTCAGTGTCAATATTAAAAAAAACGTCGTCTGTAGTCCGACATATAGTGATATATATTTCCGACCTATATTGAAATCATTACCAATTGTTTGTACAATATTGTGTATAGTGATCAGCTAGTAATTTCTTCCTACTGATATTATCCTTCTAATCTCTACTATCTTCAAAGTGACATAACGTAGATCTCAAATAAATCATTCAAGCATCAATATCATCATTACAGACGATGAAACATTGTGAACTAGTTTAGAAAAATATAAATTCCCGCTCTTTTGTCCATCGTCGTTCTACAAGTTTTCGATCTTTTTCATTATCATTTAGGTGCTGTTACGATCTGCTTTTGGAATAACAAGTAGCTTCGCAACCTTGACATTTGCGTCTCCTTTTAATTATGTCGCTATATAAGTCTAGTATTTAAAATCCGATAGGTCATCAACGTTTTCGAATATAAATTGCAATCTATGCTATGAACCTATTATTTGCTCATTGACATAAAATATGATTTGACGATTTATCTGGCATACTAATGAGTTCACCGCATTTTTTGATGAATTTGTGTATTTTAAAACGAATAACCGGACTGTCTCATACATCTATTAACGTGATTAGTAATACTAAATGAATACTGGAGAAATTCAGTCAGATATACCTAGCAGGGTCAATTTCAGTGTTACAAAATCATTGCAAAGATTTGCCTATCATGGTCCACATGTTAATTTGATAAATTTAAGTATTATCTGTATCTAATATCATGTGGGAACGTAGTGTATTGTACATTCTACTGTGTATCTAGAAGTAATATATAATGTACGATTGTTTGTTTGGCCAAATAAAATAAAATAAAAAATGATATGTTTGTGCAGTTCATTGTTCTCGCCCTGTGCGTCGCCGTCGCCGTCGCCATCCCGCTGGATAGCTCCAAGGAAGCCACAATCGTCCAGCAAACCTTCGACAACATCGGAGTCGACGGATACTCCTACGGGTGAGTTTGCTATTGCCTGTATTGAGAATTGGTGGTTATTAGTTATCGTATATAACAATCACACTTTTATGACAAACTTATATTTCGGTTTTACGAGACAGAACACAAAGCAGCTCACCAGCATGATGTTCACTACCTTGTTCGAAGATATAACATTTTCTGTCATATGAATAAACTTTGTCGCTTGTCTAACAGTGTGCAGACCAGCGATGGCAAGACTGCCCAAGAGGAGGGAGCGCTGAAAAACGTTGGAACCGAAGACGAGGCAATTTCCGTAAAAGGCTCGTTCTCTTACGTCGATCCCGTCACTGGTCAGACCTTCTCCGTGATCTATAGCGCCGACGAGAATGGTTTCGTAGCCCAGGGTGACCACATCCCCAAGCCCCAATAAGCCAACACGCTAACCTACTCTAGTCTAAACTGACCGAGCTCGCAAGAGAACTATGTTGTAGTAACTCTTTTAATCGTCTTGTTTTGTTGAAACTCTTGCCTAGCTGATAAGATTGTGAATATACGTTATTGATTTTATTACTGTCATTTTATTAAGCGCATTATACCTTTTCCAAGTTCATGATGACGTACACAATTTTTTATAATCTATGTTTTTTTCCTTAGCTTTGCTCCTATGGCTAATATGGCAGTAGGGAAAGGTTGTTATGTATGTATCCCTTAACTTTGCAACGACATAACTTGAAAACTATAAGTGGTAAAATAAAACCAATATGTTATATTGATTAAAAATGTTATATTTGGCGCATTAAAAAGCTTCAAAATTAAGATAATTTCTTTTTTTTTAGTGTTATTAAATAAGATACACAGTCAGGATCTATTCCCATAAAAATAAAAATAAAAAACATTCAGAAACCCTCTAGAGGTCTATTGATGGAAACAAGGTAACCGTTAAGAAAACGTGAGACAGATAAAATTAAATAACATAATTATAATAATCATAAGATAATTTAATTGAGATTACATTCACGTTGACACGTATGAATACAATGATAATAATGTCAAAGTCTCGCATGTCAAATGATCACTGCAAACGCATTCACAAGCATCAGCTACTTGCTGCTGTATCACTGTGGTAAGAAGAGCAAGTCATTGAGTAGCCACGACCTTGTTGTTTTCACTCAAACTATTCAAGTTTGAGTGAATAAAAAGAATGAGTAAAAAGCAAAAAAAAAACCAAAGAAGAAAAAAAAATAATTAAAAAGTAACCAATGGCAGACAGCTATAGCGCGTAGCTTCAAATTAACGAAGTAACTCCCCAATCAACACATCAGTGCCAATGCTTTTTTATTTTGTCAATCATCAATAATTTGCTTCTTATTATTTATTTAATCTTCTTGCAACTAAAGGTGCAAAGGCGAACTTTTCTGCATAGCATAGCATATTCAGCCTTTTAATGTTCCCACTGCTGGGACTCAGGCCTCCTCTCTCTAGGAGAGGGAATGGGCCGTAATCCACCACGCGGGCCCAGTGCGGGTTGGTGGATGTCACATGTCTTCGAATTTTTGGTTCTAGGACATGCCGGTTTCCTCACGATGTTTTCCTTCACCGTTTTGAGAGCAGTGGTGATGAAATAAATTACACAAAGTAATGCGCCTGGCTGGGTTTGAACCCGAGACCTACAATTCGTAAGTCGGGGCCGGCATCTATGTCCGTAATGACATCTGCTACCAGCATCTCCGTCACCTTGAAGACCCAAACTTTTCTACGCTATGGCTGTTGGTGGACACTGGTATGAACAAAATTGTAAATGCCTGTGTTTACCGATCGCACAGCGGTGATCAAGACACGACTCTAATGTTTGACCACCTCAGTGAGGCCGCCGATAAGGCTCTGCATCGGCACTCTGATGCGCAGCTCGTCGCTCTGGGGGACTTTAACGCCTGCCACTAAGACTGGCTTTTCCCATACCGGAGAACTGACCACGCTGGGAGAGAAGCGCGAAACTTTGCGGTATCGATGGGCCTTTCCCAGCTGGAGAATCAAGTGACTAGGGTGCCTGATATATTATCCTTTGTCCGCATTTTGAAAGTTCTTTAAATAATTTGTGAGCACTCGAACCCCACGATCCGAGAGTTTCAACCCCAAACGGCTCGAAAATATAACTATAAACAAGGTTATTATATTTCTGCCGCTTGAGGTTTTCTGCAAACGCTGCGGCAGCACCGGCGCAGCACGACGAGCTAGGAAAATGTGATGGCGAAAGAGTATCGACACAAGTAACGTCCCACACTAAAGGCCTACCCATCTTCCATGAAAAAAAAAAAGACATACCGTCCGGTCTTTTGCCATCGTCGCGTGCCCAGGTTATGAGGTTCCAATACGGCCGGAACGCCGACGGTGACAAGAACACGTCGGATGATGACATTGATATTCGCGTGCCGCGCTATGCAACCCGCACTTCGGCTGCATGACAGATCGTGGTGTTCGAGGCTGTTGACAACTTCGCCACAGTGGCAGCGATGAGGAGAGCAACAAGGAGCGCCAAGACGTAGGGAAGCAGCGAGGCGGAAGGTAGTATGGTATTGTGTTATATTTAGATACTTCGGTACTTTAACATAAATGATTAATTAAAATTAAATGATGAATTATTTTTACTGTTGATTTAACATTTAATAATTTTTGATATTTTAATTATTTGAACTTATAACATTTATAACTAATAATTTATAAAAATAATCCCATAATTAGGTCTGACATGATTCAAGTGCTAGATAATATTTTTAAATATTAATAATTAAATTTAATACCATCATTATGCAGGATTCTCAAATATATACATATTTTTTTAATACTTTAACTAGCTGCTGCAAGCGGCTTTGTCCGCGTAAAAGTAGGTTTTTCCATACAAACTTTGGGACCCCCATTTCCATACAAACTTTGGGACCCCCATTTCATCTCTTTAGGGAGTGAACATCGAAAAATCCTATCTTAGTGCTCGCCTACGTCATAAAAGGACGTTTTGTGTAAAATTTCACGCTCCTAGTCCCAGTAGTTTCGGCTGTGCGTTGATAATATGTCAGTCAGTCAGTTTCTCCTTTTATATATATAGATTTATGTATGTAATCTTGAGCTGGATACTCACCATATTTGTATCTACGCCTCCTGGCATACCATAGCGCTCTCTTCATCAAATATAAGATCTGTATTTCTGTAGCTGTGTTAACAAATAAAATGATTTGATTTGAATTGTAGGTTTAAGTGTATAATACATACGTATCATAGTAGAAAAATACCAAGAAATTAAAAGAATTCTAACACCCATGCGTTGGGGCGGGTTGTGCTAGTGATAAATACACTAAGAACACAAACAAAACAATAATTTAAAGACACACAAAGACACCAGCAAAAACCTTCAAAGAACACTAGCACAAAGCAAGAAAAAAAATGTCAAAGGGTTTCAGGTATCGTTTGAAAGAACAACGAGTGTGTGGGAGACAATCCATTAGTAGACTACCTTCGGAGCACTCACCTACATCAAAGTTAATCAAAGCTAGCCTCACAAAGGACCGAAAAAGGAGTTCCATTGTGGTAAATAGTCCTGTGTAGTACGGTTTGACGGAAAGGTGCTCTACTGGTAGAAATTATATCCAAAAACAAAAAAAAATAATTTTGCACTAACTTCCAAAATTAATAATGTTTTGCATTTTTTTTTTGCGGTTTTATTTAATTCAGTTATCGGTTATATATATTTTGTAAAACAGTTTTTCAATTTCCTTTTTTTAGTTATGGTACCCCACAGTTTAACCTAAATAGTGTGCCATTTTTATAGTACTTCAACCTGCACCTATAGACTGCTATCTTTAAATTTATTTATAGTGCATCTCATGAAAATTAAAATAAATCCAAATACGGCTACGATATGTCGTTTTATTACGGAGTCCTGATTTTTTTTTTTTTTTTTTTCGGTTGGAATGGGAAATCCTCATGGACGCCCAAGCTGCCTCACAGACGAGCCAGTCTGGGCAGTGTCAGACTCCTACTGACTAAAACCGCACTCCTACCTTACATTTAAACCACGGACATGACGTCCGTGCCCTTGTTTGGTAATTATACATTATTTGCTTCTGGGCAACTCCACGTGCAAGTGGCGTCACTCCAGAGCACCTTTCAGCGATCGCAATAAATCCCGTCAGAATTTCAGGGTTTAGAGGCCACCAGTCCGAAGCGATACCCAAGCGACAACGACCCACATACGCATCAAAAATCAGGAATCTCCCAACCTTCAACACACATACAACTCATCGCCGCCCAAAATGCCGCACCAAACAAATGGCCCGTCAACCCCAATACTTAATACGGAGTCCTGATTAGGCACAATGTCTTTGATCCCGACAATAACTGTACCCTGTTCGAAATGTTCCTCAATTTTATTTTTTAACGCAACCGCAGCTCAATTAACTTTACACCATATTATGTTCTTATTTCAATTTTTTATTTTCTCTTTGCAGTTTCAGGTATAGCCTTACTTACCTTGGCTAACGTTATTTAATATAGTTATTTAACGTTATTATTCCCCTTTCCTGCTTTACAAGCATGACTGCACATTTGTCGACACCAAATTCTTTTCTGTTGGTGTTACTACAGTTTTATATTCTTTAGCAGGTTCATCAGTTTCAAGTTGTTGGGTGCAAAGAGTTGCAGATCTTTCATGTACTGGTATAGGAGGTGAAATATAATTTGACCTCTTCTCAGCGTGCTGAGAGGGTTCAAGGCTAAACAAAACCACAGTCAAACTGTCGCACTGGAATATGTCACATTTGAACCTTATCGATCGACTCATCAGTTCGCCGTTCTCTGGATAGTAAGGGACTATTCTCTGAGAACAGTCAGGGACTGACTACTCCCCCATAAAGGAAAATTGTTCAGAAACCCAGTGGCCCAGATACTTGAAAGCTGTGTGGATGCGCATATACTACTAATATTGGGAGTGGACTGTATTTTGCGGATTAGCGTTTCTCAGACATGTACTGGACACCTTGCAGTAGATGGATATTATTGGAGCCGTTCAGGATTAGGAAGCAGAGAAACAGCTCGTATATGGTAGGGGATTGCACTAACCTTTGAACTCCACGTGTCAGTCAGCCGGCGTTCTCTGGATTTCGCGACTCCTGCTCCAGTGACGAGGAGGTATAACACTCACTGAACACTGCACAGTTCTCAAGCACAAAGCGTTAGCGGTTTTAGTGTCTTTAGCGGATAAGTTCTACAATAACTATTTTTTCTTGTAAAATGCGCGGGACGCCGTCTTAGTGTTGCGAGCGATACCGTGCGAGTCTATCTGCGATCTCTTTCTCCCGAGGTTGTGCAGGAAAGGGATGCAAAATGGGAAGTGTTGCAAGTTGTCACACAAACAAAACGCGGTATTTAATTCTATGCGGCTAATTACGGAACTAATTTTTACGCGGCAATTACCAAGCGATATAGACGCAACCACTGACTTAATTTGTTGGATTTCCACAAAGTTTGAAGTGTGATACAATCGGGTAGGTTTTAAGACTACTTATTACTATAAGAGTACTTCATTTTTCTTAGTATTGTATATAGGCCCTGGCTATGTCTCTGCGTACCTCTCACATGTCGTAAGCAGACTTATGATTGCGCTAATCGACGGGCTCAGCCGGTTCCATACCTGGTTTGGGTAAGCATGTCGAGAAATCTGTGAATGCACTTTATTTCTTATTAAAAATAAAATAATGTTTCCTTTACGTAAAGTAAGCTAACTAAAAGATTTAAGGTAGTTCTCCTCCAGGGCCCATAGATTTTTTTCACCCTGTATAACACTAGCATAACTTTTAGACTTTAAGTTAGGTCTGTTTGCAACTATAATACGAGCTTTGTTTAAAAATCTATCAATCATTCAACAATTTGAAGTTACATCACTAATTTTCATCAGATTAAATAACCCAGTTACAATATTTGCAAGTAGAGCAAGCTTCCTATCGTTCGCAGATAACCAGACGTGCAGTGAAGATTACGCGCGGTTTCAAAGACGCTTTGATTCCGAGGTGTTAATGCACGGCTGTATTACTGCCAGGCTTACCTATGTAATAGATTGAAGATAGCGATGTTATTGTGTATGTAGGCTATGTTGGCTGTTGTTGTTGTAAAGTTGCCTGTAACAAATCGTTTTTAGCGGTAAGACTGTCCATTGTTACACCCTATTAATTGTAAGCTTCTATTGTCATTTTGTATGGTGTACAAGAGTAGATATATCTAATATATACAATTCTCGTATCACAGTGTTTGTACCAAAACTCGTCCGAAATGGCTTGACCGATTCTTATAAAATTTTGTGTGTTCAGTAGGTCTAAAAATAGGACTTGTACTATTTTTACCCTCCCACTCGCACCCCGCATTTTTTTCTTTAATAATTTATACATATAGCAGAACTACGACCACTACTACTACTACTTACTAGTTTTTGTTACTATTTTGGTGTACAATAAAGTTTTATTCTATTCTATTCTCCGTTTGCCGAGTCGGTATATCTACTATATACTCCTAAGTTTAGGTATTAGTAAAATACTTACTATTTATTATTCAAGGACTTTAAATTGCAAAATATACCTATATATTTTTTATTTATGTGACAGACTGGACGAAATACGCCTCCCTCGCATGGTTTTTATACTGAGCGATTATCGATAAAAAAAGGATATCCCAGAAAGTTAAGCCCGCCTTTGTACTTTGAGTTGCATGAAGATTAAATAAAGTTGCGACATAGTCTGCAAAATTTATTCACAGGTGTAACTTTATATTTTATAAGTATTTTCATCTTAGGATGCAGAGAAAACCAGTCAAAGAAAACTGTACTCTTCAATTAAATCTTACTTCAGTACGAGGGTTAAACTCACAAAATCTTTTTCTTTTTTGAAAAACGATGCAGCACACTACGCATCCACGATACATCAGTAAATCCACTCATTTATCGTGGATGCGTTTACAAACCCGTAAACTCACATACAAAAGATACCCAGACCTCTCGCTTGCTGCACCGTGCCTTTTGCCCAATTGTCACTAGATCCTGAAAAACGCCTCCACAATTACCCATTCACCACCTGCCAAGCTTTCTCTCAACAATATTGAGGTCGACTTCCAGTCTAACAGAATGCACCAGAATACCATTATTTTACTAGGAGCGACTGTCTGTTAGACCTCCACAACCCAGTAACTGAGAACACCTACCCCTTTGTTTACGTGAGATATCCGAAAAAAGCTTCTCCCACTCTGAGCGGGTTAGGCTTTTATTGACTAAAACCCTACAGTATTCCTTCAGTTGTCAGTCTTTTTGTAAGGACTGTGGTAACTCCTTCGAACAATCTGCGGAAAAATCCCTGGCAGGCGTCGGCCCCTAATTGGCCCCATGAATTTTGCTAACATGAGGAGCTACCGGACGGCCGGTCGACGAGCTACCCATGACTCGCTGTCTGCAAGCCCGCGCTTATGGTGACTGATAGTCGTGCTGCGACTCCCGACGCATGTGGCGTCTCTAACGGGGGACAAAGCATCCACACACGACAGCTACCAATGCCGCGACCTGACTGCACTGAGGCTGCACTGCCTGAGGCTTGCAGTCGGTAGCCGCTTGCAAAAAAAAAATGATGCTTGACGGAATTGAATTTCTGATGTATAAATAATTCTATAATTATTATTCCAATCAACGTCCTTTTTGGACCACGTGCGTGCATTGACTTTGATTCAAAATGGTTAAATGAACGAAGAAAAAGAGAGGGGGGTAGGGTATAGCGCGAGTGGCGTATTGACGTATTGTGGTTACAAGATGCAAGTAGCGACGATAGATGGCGTGTGGTAGCGACCACTGGCGTCATCGTGTGCGGTAAGTTCATATAAAATGTGTGAATACTACTCGTAAATTAAATAGATTGGTGGCGGTGTTTTGTGGTTGCGGTTGATGGCCTGTGTGTTCGTTCAGGATGAATACATGACAGTACTTCAAAACCAAATAATTCAAGCAACCATCAACGAAACAAAACGCACGCCGCACGCACATGTAGGTGTTCAAACAAACATCAGTGGGTGACAAATACTTTTTGTTAGTCTTGCGACGAAGCCGCCATGTGCGGCTGATAGTGACGCGTTAATATTACAGGTGGACTTGATCTATGGCGGCGACGTGATGGTGGTGTGGGAGACGAGAGGCAGCGGGTTGGAGGAGAGCTGAAGCGGGATTTTTAAATGGTGATCGATCTCTGGGAATTTCACGGTTGACATGTTTTTAGTGTAGCTTTTTGGTTTGGTTTTTTTGTAGGGCTTAAAAGAAAAATGGTTTCATGTGTTATTGTACTAGTAGGAATTCCTATGAGTTCAAGTGATGAATCCTATGTAGAAAAGCTCTGCAAAGTGTCTATTTAAATTTTCTAGGAGGTAAAGCTCCAACGTTTTTCTAGGATCTGATATTTTTCATTTATCATTCACTGTATTTCACAATGTACATGCTTAGGTGGTACAGAAAGAAGTCCGTCCGAACATCTGTAGGGCACAGAAAGAAGTAACTCTGTCCGTCCATCTGTTTGTTACCTCTTCACATCTCAACAGCAGAATGGATTTGGCACACAAGTAATCCATATCCAGTAAGAGCACGTAGGATACTACTGTTACTACCTTTGGGATAATTTTCGACAAAGCTGCTGTCAAAAGCTATTGTCAAATAAATTTGAATCCAGAATACAAAGCCCATAACTTGCACCACACCCCGCCAGCGCGCTCTTCCAACTCAACGTGTTCTTCTAACACGCGATATATTTGTTAAACACACCCTGTGTATTGGGCTCGGGCACACGGCTCACCCTGTGTATTGGGCACGGACGCGTGATTTATGAATTTCAATAACTTTACACTTTTACCTATGCTTCGGGTTATGGTAACATGCCTTCCATGTGTGGAAACCAACCTTTTCCTGAGGGGAGACATTATGGAGAAAGTAAAGTCGGAACTCAAGTTGCGTTTTACACTTAGCTGTTTTATAATCTCGGGTACTTAATACTGGGATTTAAAACATCTCGTGTCGTAATGCTAGTCTATCTGTGCTCCTAATTTCATTAATATCGGTTTAGTTGTTAATGCATGAAAGTGAAACAAACATCCAAACTCGCAGAGCATTTGTAGGATTATAATTTTTCATTTACGTGTGTTGCTGCGACCTCAAGTAACTTGGGATGTGGGCAGGAAGATGGTGATTATTTTATTTATTTATTTTTTAGGTACTAATGATAGGCTCGCGTTTGACTACGGTCTCACCTGATAGTAAAAGATGATGTGGTCGACGATGGAGCACGCTTGCTTAGATTTAAAGAACCCTAGGTTGTAGCTAGCAGACATCGGCAGGGAATTCCACTCCTTAGCTGTACGCACAATGAATGTGTTCCCGTTTTGTGCGTACCGCATAAAACCTTTTAAGTTATTCGTAATGTTGATTCATTTTTTTTTACAACGCCGCGTGAGTTTAAACTTTACCATCAATTTTGGAAGTCGGTGTTTGAAAACCAGTAACTACTACTACATTTTTGTAATAAGTTTTTTCGCTTTTTAGTTAGGCACACACACACAGCTATTTAGGTATACGCCTATTATTTATCTAGTGAGCAATTCTTTATTTCCTTTCCTAGAGATCCTAACTTAAGAACTAATTTTGATAAGAACAGAAATGAAACCAAATGAAACTATGTTGGTTTAAAAATTATCGAGTTATGAGGTAACCAATATAAAAAAGAAACAATACAAATGGATAACCCCCTCATATTTTTGAAGTCAATAACGTATCAACTTCATAACTTGTTAATTTCAGAACACATTTTGTCCTAAAATACAAGAAATGGTTGAAAACGTTTCTTGACTATTAAAAAAAATATACCTTTCTGCAAAACGGTAATAATATTCACTGCAAAGCTCTCTCTCGACCGAGTCCCTTCGAAAATTCTACCTCAAAACACATCATTTGGACATTATCTGGGAAGCACATTTTTTACGACTGTTTCCCAAGTTTTTCTGGTAAACGACGAAGTTTCAATTTTCCTGTCATTAAAGGCCTCTTAACACCGGTGGTGCGTGCAAAAAGTGTGCGAAAGAGATGCAAGAACAATCAAAAATAGGTTTCGATTTGAGGGGAGATGAGGCGTGTACGCCTGTACGTACCTTAATATGGAAGAGAATTTGTAGAAGAAACGTGCTAGAACACTGGTAGGCGTAAAATATACGCCATCATGTAGCCTTATTTGTAGAGTGAGAGATTCAGCGGATGAGGGATTTTACATTGGTTTATTTGTGCCTTTTTAGGGTTCCGTACCTCAAAAGGAAAAAACGGAAGCCTTATAGGATCACTTAGTTGTCTGTCTGTCTGTCTGTCAAGACCCTTTATCTTGAGAACGCGTGAAGGTATCGAGTTGAAACTCAGGTCTGCGGTCCCCTATAGCTGTGAAAATAACCAAACTTCTGAGTTAACGAAAAAAAAGATACGGCCGTTTATGTCGCAAAAAACGTATATTTCGACACTCTCAAGAGAATACAAATTCATAGGGTACTTCCCGTTGACCTAGAATCCTGAAATTAGGCATGATGCAAGGTCTCATAGCACAAGTATAGGCAAAAAATCTGAAAACTGTAAATTTGTAATTACGTTACAAAAAATAACTTTTTTGCGATTCGGAAAAATCTTCGTAACTCAATTCGGGAATTGTACTGTTTTCATGGGTAAGTTTGTACGGAACCCTCGGTGCGCGAGTCGGACTCGCACCTGCCCGTTTTTTTTTACTTGAATATTGGTTCAAAATGATAGGTGTGAATTAAATTATGTAAGTAGGTCTTTAATTATTCAATACAATCCTTATAGTACGTTTTTTAATTACATTTCACACTACTAATTTTATAAAGACGGAAGTTTGTGAGTGTGTATGCATGTTTGTTATTTCTTCACGGTCGAACGGTTGAACGGATGGTAGACCATGTCAGGACATGCTTTTACAGCGCGCGGGCTTTAACAGGACAGGTCTTGTAAAAACTCATAGGACACTTTTTACCCCTTGAGCACATACCCCGCACGTGTGAAAAGTAGAAAATTGTGGCAAGGGAAGGTCCTCCCCCGCCACAATTTTCTACTTTCGAACGGGAAAAGCCACTGGCAACAGCTGGTTATTTCTATAATTACATAGGTTCACAGTATATTCCTTGACTGTGCGGGATTGCCGACGGCGAGCAATGGGTAGCTCGCCGTCCGACAGTTCGGTAACCGTCCGGACCGAGCCCAAGTCGTCAACGGCGCGTATTTTTCCACGCGCGTCTCAAGGAGAGGTCAGCAAACTGTAGGGGCCCAGCAGGGTCGAAGTCTACTGGGCCACGGGTGGTGTAAAAGTGAAGCTCGGGCCCCTGTGACGAAGGCAAGGAAGGAACAGGAGTGGGAGTCGTATAAGTCTAACACTCTGACCTCCCGACCCGCCCAAGAGCATTGGATGATTTTCCCACCTAAAAAAAATGTATTCCTTGACTGTAATATTAGTAAAACGGGCGTGACGAATATTTAACTAAACTAAAACTGTTAAATCTCAGCATCTATAAAACAAAAAATAACGACACGAATTCGATTCGATACAATGTCTTAATTTTGTTAACAATTAGTAATACGTTGGATGAGACGAAACGTTTCGACGAATCGTTTTATTGTGATTGCAGTTATAATTGAAATATTAATAGAATACATATTAGGAAATGCATAAGTTTTGCAAGATGACATTTGTAAGACATTGAATTTTGATTACAGGAACCATTTAAAAAACATGTAATTAATTTATGTTAATTTGCTCTGAGAAATAAAGTTCAGTAATATGTTTCTGGTAGATTTCGCTGCCAGCGATAAGACCGCCATTGTACCCATAGCTTCAAGTTTATGTATAAGTTGTGTTATTTTTTTGTGTACAATAAAGTTTGTTCTATTCTATTCTGAAACTAGTGACAGATTGCTTAATTTTAAAACCGATACTAAAAAAAAACAAAAGTACGAAAATGCTACTTTTTTAGCTAAGAAAAATAAAATAAAGTTCGAGGACACACGAAACGCCGACAGACGAACACGGCTACAAAATAAAGACACCTAAAAAACACGAAGGTAAAAAAGAATAAAATCGAAACTGCAGAGCCAAAGCAAATTGAATAAGAAAATTTTTATTTTTACCTTTTCAACAAATAAAAGAAAAAATAGAGAGAAAAGCCCCTTTTATTACACCTCGATTAGGATCGGAATGAGCTTCGAATTGGCTAATAACTGTTCTATCAGGTGAAAGGAATTCACTCTCGCTTCCCTTTTGATATTTAGAGACGCGCCCGCGAGCTATCGATACCAATCAATATCGATAATTTGATTTGAGACACGCGGAGAGACGATTCAATGTGATTCGGCTCTTGAAATGGTATTTGTATTTAATAAGTAAATTGAAGTTGCATTGACTTGGGTGTGTTGTGTCGAAGTTATGTTATGTTGTTGGTTAATTTTAGAATTCCTTGCTCGTTTCCTGTTACATGATAATTGTGTATTTTGCAAATAGTTTAAGTAAAAAACCAAATCCATTTACACATTAATCTTTTTTGGCAGTTTAAAATAGTGAGGCCGGTATTTATTAACGGACTACTCTGAGAAGAAACACCGAAACAAACTTAGAGCTCAATATTATTTTATCTTTTAAAAAAAATATATAACCCCACATTATTAACTATGATCTTTTTATTTAGTTATCATACTTTTTGACTTTTCCGAATTCCAGTAGACAAAAAAGGTGGTGATATATTTTCGGTTAATGGACGCAAGGCCTGGTATCGGTATCGATTTGAATTAAATGGATGCTTTGCCCATCCCTATCACAAGTGTCGTTACTGAAGTCCACCTTGATAGCAGTTTCAGTACTTTGGCAGTTCGACGCACGTCTTTATGTGCAGATAGTAGTTTTGCCAATTTGCTTTTATTTTTGTTAAGAATTTTAAGAGTTGTTAAAAAAGAAACTGGTAAAATGAGAAAATAAAAGTGCTTGTGCTTTTTTAAGATGATTCTTTTATTTAATTGTTTTATGTCAGGTACAGAGGTCAAAACATAGCAGGGTTGAATTTTTCAAAGATACCTAATATTTGACTTTTTATAATTGGTTATTCTAATATTTGGGCCCTTCTTAAAAAAAAAACGTGTATTTTTGGAGTAAAAGGTAAGCTTGTAGGTTACCTCTTACCCATTACTTTTGCTTTTCATCAGTTAATAAACTTTCGTAATCTGATCAGCACTACCAGACTCTCATAAATAAAATAAGAAACAATTATCTCACCAATAAACTAACAGATGAACTTATATACAACTACTAGCTTTTGCCCGCGGCTTCGCTCCCGTCAACTGACTACTATATCCTACTCTACCCAACTCTACCCTACTCTACCCTACTCTACCCTACTCTACCCAACTCTACCCTACTCTACCCTACTCTACCCTACTCTACCCTACTCTACCCTACTCTGCCCTACTCAAAAAAAAAAAGTATCCTATGTCCGTCTCCTGGTTCTAAGCTACCTCCCCACCAACTTTCAGCCAAATCAGTTCAGCCATTCTTGAGTTATAAATAGTGTAACTAACACGACTTTCTTTTATATATATAGATCTCACAAATTAATTGACAAACTGTTATTTCCCAAATAAATTAACGAGCAATTCAGCCTCTTATTTATAAAACAGAGTCCGACCTCTGTTTTATATATAAGAGGCTTTTGGTATTTGGTAGAGTT
The DNA here is from genome assembly GCA_905147345.3 of Mythimna impura. Classification (NCBI taxonomy): domain Eukaryota; kingdom Metazoa; phylum Arthropoda; class Insecta; order Lepidoptera; family Noctuidae; genus Mythimna; species Mythimna impura. Next base: position 31,216,680 of record LR990344.1, read on the forward strand.
GTTCATGTACTTGCATCGAAATGTTGATATTAATATGGATATTCCCGGGATTTGTAATGAAAAATCCCGTGTGGCCAACAATATTACAAATAAATAATAATTAAAACCTCAGAGATAGATTAGAAAAATAAAACAAAGATAATTAACATACAATTTTTATTAGTATTATTCCTTGAAAAAGATCTCTCAACGTAAACTGAGGTAAGGTTAACACACTTCTTCCACCTGGTCATTAATGGAAGAAGAAATTTTTTCTGCTATATTTCCGATAGTGTCATAAAAAAAATCTGCTCTTTAAAATTAATCTCGGTATTTGATAATCTTTCGCTGTATGAAATCGGTATAAGTACTTAAATAACTCTCCCTTATTCCGACCTCTGTTCGTAAGTCGTAATGTAAAAAATTCGAAGACATGTGTCATCTACCAACACACGCATATTAGGGGCAACGGCCGTACCATCCTTTTGTAGAACCAGCCCCCCTAGCCAAGTTACAATCGTATCGTTCGCGCCGAACGCCTCAAGTAGGCCACGCCTCCGATTCCTTTGTTCTGACGTCATCTCAACGCTCAGTCACGTGGTCAGAACAAAGGAATCGGAGGCGTGGCCTACTCGAGGCGTTCAGCGCGAACGAAACGATTGTAACTTGGCTAGGGGGGCTGTTCAGACCATACTCTATTCGCGATAGCAATAGACAGAAGTTAAAAAAGGTTTTTTTATTTTTTTATTCTTGATAGGTTTGCGCTTGACTGCTATCTCACCTAATGGAAAGCGACGATGCGGTCGACGATGGAGCGCGCTTACCTAGAAGTAAGGTTGTTTTAGGGTACACTTTGTAATAAAAGTATAATATATGTATATTGTGCTTTATTACAGTTAAGATTGATGCTGAATTATTATAATCAACTTATATACCAACTGTTATACTTAAATGAATTCATTTGAACTATCCATCTTCTGAATTTATGACGCTTTTAATTAAATAAATTATTTAGTTCTTACTTATACTACTAGTGTCCATGTTAAAAACCTAATAAAGCAAGTGTTGTCAGTACCTGGAACGTTTTTCATTATACTGTAGATATAATATTAGTTATTTCTATTTGTATGAATGTTAAATAATAATCTTGTTGCCTTGTATTGTGTACAATTCATGTGTTTTGTAAGGAGGAAACTTGTTGATACGATATTAAAAAAAATATATGTACAATTGTTTGAAATAATGTTTATTTAAAAAAAACCATTTCATGTACCTATCTAAGTTTTTAGTACTTACCTTACAATAATCAAATTTATCTAAGTCGGTAATGTTAAAATTATATATTGAAACCATTATTTATTAAAATTGTATGAATTTATCTCGAAAAATAAATGTTGTCCACACCTGCGTCTATGAACCTGTTTTGTCTAACGCTATCGTGAATGGAGTTTAGCGGCCTTCCTGCTTGATTGTAGCCTATTTCTGACACAGAGAGAAGGCCTATGTCCAGCAATGGGAACATAATAGATTGATTTTGCTAATGATTTATTGTGTTAGTTCAAATAAAACGGTTTTTGATGAATACTTTTGTCAAAAATCCTCGTCGTTTATCCGTGCTGATTTCATGCATTCGTTTTCTATCCGTGCCGTGCCGGTTCCGCACCGACCGTACCGTATCCGCACCGCGTCCCACCTGCTGCGGTGCCGTCGTCCATTTGCATACAAATTCGCGCTTACACGCCGCATCGGATCCTATCGTACGTGGATTTCGTTATTTGCACAAAGGCTTGTTGCTTGTGTTTAATGCTGAATAGATTTTATTGGAGGTAAATTATTCATAGTTAGAGGGTTAGGGACATAGTGGCTTTAGAGTAGGTGTTAGGTGGCAAGGGGGAAAGTTCTTGGACGAATTCGTTTTGTAAAATCAGTTTGAATGTGGTCTTTTATTTCATCGTTGTTGCTGTCTTTTTGAGAGACCCTTGTTAAATAGCAAACGCAAAAAAATGAAAGGATTTTATCGCATGAAAATAATAAGCTTTATTTTGATATAGATATTACATATCCACATCTACCATAGATCAGGCGGTGTGCAATGGGTAGCTCGTCGTCTGACCGTCCGGTAAGGACTTAGCCTAGGACATCGGAGTGTATCTCGCGCGCCTCAAAGAGATATCAGCAAAATTGACGGCTCCAGTTAGTGCCAATGCCTTGGCAGGGTTAGTGGGCTGCGGATTGTTCAATGCAGTTAACTTAACCCAAGCATTACAAGGGCAATGAAAGGAACACTGTGAATTTTGGTCTAACACTCTGATACAACAAGTCTGATACTCCTTTCGCACCACTCAGAGTAGGAGCAGTCATTTGATGATATCCGCGTAAAAATAAAATCAAGTATAGATCAACATAAGATAGAAATAGCCATAAATCATTCAAGCTCAACTGGTCAACAAGCTCTTTGGTCTACGCCACATGGTCCTATGGGTTTCGCAGCCATCGGATTCCCGCGACCTTCACTTTGTCATCGGTCCACTTTGTGGGTGGCCTTCCAACGCTGCGTCTTCTGGTGCGTGGTCGCCACTCCAGAACCTTTTAACTCCATCGACCATCTGTTCTGCGAGTAATGTGCCATGCCCACTGCCACTTAAGTTTGGCGACTATCCGTTTAGTATTCTAGTAAATTGTTAACAATAGTAAAATTAGAGGTATATTTGTTAGTCAGGTCGCGCGACCGCGTCCGCCATTACCATATTTCAGGCGGTTGTTGTGTCCAGTGAATCAGTCACCTGCCGCCCTGCCGGCCACCGTGGGGCGCGACGTGATGCATGGCCGTGTTATTGCGCTCCGTTTTACTGCAGCGAATAGTTTTGATAGCGGGTTTAGATACACGACTCTCGATGGAATGTCTATTATTTAATTTGTTTTTGGGACAAGAGGGCCTACCACAAGCTCTTAACGCGATACATTTTACGACTCAAACTGAACTGTTGAAGGGATGAAGCTTTATAGGGTGTCTATCTTCATTCCTCTTTCTCGCTCACACATGTCATGGTAAAGCCTCTGTATTTTTTAGGGTTCCGTACCTCAAAAGGAAAAAAGCTTTGTTGTCCGTCCGTCTGTCTATCTGTCTGTCTCTCTGTCAAGACCCTTTGTCTCAAGAACGCGTGGAGGTATCGAGTTGAAATTAAAACCGTATACTTAAGTCTGCGGTCCCTTGAAGCTGTGAAAAAATCAAATCTCTAGTTATCTAATAAAAAAGATACGGCCCTTTATGTCGCAAAAACGTATATTTCGATACTCTCAAAGGAATCAAAACTCGAGTACTTCCCGTTGACCCAGAAACCTGAAATTTGGCATAAAGCAAGGTCTTATAGCACAGGTATAGGAATAAATCTGATAACAGTAAATTTGTTGTTACCTAAGTCGCAAAAAAAAAACTTTTTTGCAATTCGTAAAAATCTTCCGAGACTCAATTCGGGAATTATAGTTTGTACGGAACCCTCAGGGTGCGAGTTTGACTCGCACTTGCCCAGTTCTTTTTTAACCGACTTCAAAAAAAGGAGGAGGTTATCAATTCGGTTGTATTTTTTTTTTTTTAATAATAATAATATATTTATTGCGAGTAACATTGACTCATATACAAATTTAAAAAATAATAATCAAAACAGTCACAATTAAATTGAGTTTGTAAAATTAAAATCAATTAAAACAAATCATATTATAACATTAATGCAAATAAATAAATTGATAATTATTTAAATACAATTAGTTAATTCGAGAATGTAAATCAAAATTAAATAATAAAATCAAAATTAAATAATAAAATTAAAATCTATTCTATACATATAATAAAACAGTAAAATGGTGGAGCGTTGGTATTAGTTGGCGCAAAAACTACTGAACCAATCCTGTTCAAATTTTGCATACATAATCCTTATAGGCCGGGTCAACTGTTAGGCTACATATTATCACGCTTTTTGCTATGAGGGGTGAGCAATATTCCAAAATGTTCCAATTGAACGACAATCGCTCTAAGTTCGATCCTCAGGTACAATTAATATTTTTGTGATTGTTTTAGTGTTTTTTTGTACATAATATAGAATGATATTTCCAGAACAATAATAAAATGGCTTTTTATGTATTTTTAAATTGCCATCGACATTTTTATTCGATATTTTTCCAAATATTTCAGTAAAAACCCATCAAAACTCATATTAAAATGGAACCGGAGATAAAAAATACACTTTTTTTTTAAATTTGGTTAGGAATTTAAGGTCAAAAATGAAAATCATCACGCTATTTTGTACAAGGAGTCAAGCAGACAAGCAATGACGTGTATTTAAGAACGGCTATTTAGATCTAGATTCTGCGAGGACCGTGGCGCAGTAGTATAGTGACGCATCCGCGTTTGCTATGTTGCGAGTTCGAACCTCGCGTAATTTTTGTGATTGTTTTCTTTTATTTTTTATTTATTTATTGCTTTTTTTAGTACTTTAGGGCTTTTATTTTTATTTTGTAAGTTAGTTTTAATTACGTTATTATTAGATTTAAATGTATATAAAATGAATAAATACAATTCATCTGTGAAGTAAGTTTTTATACGTATTATTTGTATCTCTAGAAATTAATCAATTCGTATTAATATCAAAGCGAATTAAAAACTTCATTGATTTCTTTTACAGTACTACATCTTATTATTTTTAAATTTAACTTCAGAACTTCTATCATCACTTTAAAGACAGCGCATTGGGAAGGGTTTACACCGTTCATCCCAATAATGGATAGTGTCATTATTTGCGATGATTGCTTGGGCAGAGCTCTGCCGTGTCCCCGTGGGGGTGACCTGTGTGAGATATCTCTCGCGCCGGGCCTTGGTACAAGGTATGGTCCGGAGCGAGGAGGAGTGGCAGGCGGTCGCCTCCTTCTGCAAAGCAGTAATGCTAGCAAAGGGGGCGGCCGCACGTGCGAGAGAACGGCCTTCACGCCCCGCCGCCGTCCCGATCCCGATTTTCAGCCACCGTAGGCGCTGGCTTGCGGACGGCGAGCAATGGGTAGCTCGCCATCCGACCTTCCGGTAACCGTCCGGACCGAGCCCAAGTTGTCGACGGCGCGTAGTGTTCCACGCGCGCCTCAAGGAGATGTCAGCAAAACCGTAGGGGCCCAGCAGGGTCGAAGCCTACTAGGGCCATGTGATGCGAAAGAGAACCCCGGGGCCCTGGAACGAAGGCAAAGAAGGAACAGGAGTTTTTTTTTTTTAGGTCGGAAAATCATCTTATGACAAATCCCGCTCTTGGGCGGAGCGTGAGATAGTGTCAGACTTTTACTGACTAAAAACCCACTCCTGTTCCTTCGTTGCCTTCGTCCCAGGGCCACGGTTTCGTTTTCACACTACCCATGGCCCCAGTAGGCTTCGACCCTGCTGGGCCCCTACGATTTGCTGACATCTCCCTGAGGTGCGCGCGGAGCAATACGCGCCGTCGACGACTTGGGCTCGGTCCGGATGGTTACCGGACGGTCGGACGGTGGGCCACCCATTGCCCGCCGTCCACAAGCCCGCGCCTACGGTGGCCGGAAATCGGGATCGGAATCCCGGCGGCGGTTGGGGCGTGAGGACCGTTGCCGTTGCCTCACGCGATCGGCCGCCTCCTTTGCTAGCATTACTGCTTCGCAGAAGGAGGCGACCGCCTGCCACTCCTCCTCGCTCCGGACCATGACCTGTACCAAGGCCCGGCGCGAGAGATCGCCGCCGCCGATCGCCCCCACGAGGACACGGCGTTGCTCTTCCCAAGCGAGGCACACTTCCACCGTATGCTCCACCGTGTCCTCCGGGCAGTCCACACAGTGGCGACACCCGAGCGTCGCTTCCGCACGAATCCGGTGCAGGAACTTCCCGAACTTCCCGTGTTCGGTGAGAACCTGCGGCATGCATGCAGGTGAGGACGCCGTGAGGTCTTTCCAACCACGCCTCAAAGAAGGGACTTACCGCCATAATTGTGGCGTGCCCAGCACTGGGTCGCGACAGTCGCTGTCGCCATTTCTCCATGAGAACCCGCCGGTGCTCTGTCCGCCATGCTGCGACTTGCCGTGGCAGCGGAGTTTCGCCCCGGCGTTGCATCTCCATGCGCAGATCGTGCATGTGAGCAAGGCCTGTTGCTACCAGATCCCATGGTGGCTGTCCAGCAAGGAGGCTTGCCGCTTCGCGGGAAATCGTCCGGTATCCTCGCACCATCCGTATGGCCATGACCCTCTGGCATGCGTTCAGCCGGGCCGCCGGCTGCTTCCGCAGCGCCGGCGCTCATATCGGTGCGCCATAAAGGGCCATGGAAAGGAACAGGAGTGGGTTTTTAATCAGTAAAAGTCTGACACTATCTCACGCTCCACCCAAGAGCGGGGAATGTCATTGGATGATTATCCCACCGAAAATAAAAGGTCGGTTGTGGGTAAATTATCGCCATCATCTGTCCGAAGACTTTTTACGTGCTTTAAGGTGTACTACTGAGGGTGACATTGAACAGAACAACGAACGCGTTTCGAATAGTTGTCTAGGTTCACTTCAAGACGTGGTCATTTCCATCGGTGGCAATCCACTGGACTGGTCGAATATGGATTATCGGCTCCGCAATCATTGGCATATCAAGGTCGAGGAAATCGGGGTGATATCGTCAATGATCACGACTCACCTCAGAACAAAATGTCCCTGCATTTTTAACATCGTCGCGTTAGGCTCAGCCAGGGTAAAATATTTTGCATTAATGCTCCAGGTGGAACAGGAAAAACATTCATTGCCACTGGCATCCTTGCAGAAATAAGGTGACAAGGCAAAATAGTGATTGCGACTGCCTCTTCTGGAATTACTGCCACACTGCTTCCACGGGGCAAAACAGCGCACGTAATGTTTAACATTCCCATCGATTTAGAGAGCAACGAAATGCCAGTGTGTGGGCTATCACGCAACTGTGACAAAGGTTGGGTACTCAAGGATTACTCTTTAATCGTATGGGAGTATATGGCGAATAGAAAAGTAGTGAAGGCTGTAAACAGAACCCTGCAGGACATACGCAGGAATCAAGATGTGATGGGAGGTGTCACTGTTTTGTTTAGCTGCGATTTTCGGCAAACTTTGCCTGTGGTGTCGCGAGAAATTAGGGTTGACGAGGTGAATGCTTCGTTGAAACGATTGAATCTATGGTCATGAGTTTACAGACTGCACTTGACCATTAACATGCGAGCTCAGTTGGGCGGATATACTCAAGAATTCTTGGATGTTCTTTTAAAAGTTTGGTGAAGGCAACTTACCAGAAGAGAGCTCTGAAGTGCGCCTACCAGAGACTCTAAGCAAAGTAGTTCCCACTATTGAAGAACTAATTTGTCTGGTGTACGGGGACGTCGGTCGAATACCGCTACAAGAGAATTCTTGGGTGTGTGAACGGGCCATTTTAACACCCAAAAATGATCAAGCTGCAGCAATTAACGAAAGCGTTCTCTCGCAAATTGATGCGAACGAAGTGGTATTTCTATACCTCTATAAATACTGTTGTAGAGCAAGATGACGCTGTATATTATCCCGTAGAGTTTCTGTATTGGAACGGCAAGTGGACTCCCGGCGCACACTATCCAGCTGAAAGTCGGTGTCCCAATCATGCTGCTACGGAATTTAATTCCACCTAAACTATGTAACTGGGTCTAGCTCAAAGTCATCTCTCAAATATTATTGAGGTGGAAATTCTAAAGGGTGGTGGCGTCGAGGAAACAGTGTTTATACCCCGAATACCACTAATCTCTCACAATTACCCCTTCTAATTCAAGCGTGTGCAGTTCCCTGTAAGCGTATGCTTCGCAATAATAATAATCTAAAGGCTGCAGGTGTTGATCTCAGGACAGCTGCTTCTCACACGGATAGCTGTATATCGCTCGCTCCCGCGTCACCAGTCCTGAATCTCTGTACATTTCGGCTCCTGAAAGTAGGACTAGAAATTTGGTTTACAGAGAAGTTTTATAAGAAAAGTAAAGTTTTGGTTTATGATTTATCCGCAAAAACAAATTGTGTTAGAAATATAATGGTTATTTGCGGACAAAGTCGCGGGCAACAGCTAGTTAAATAATAAAATCAAAATTAAATAATAAAATCAAAATTAAATAATAAAATTAAAATTAAATTAAAATTAAATTAAAATTAAATTAAAATTAAATTAAAATTAAATTAAAATTAAATTAAAATTAAATCAAAATTAAATCAAAATTAAATCAAAATTAAATCAAATTAAATTTAAATTAAATCAAAATTAAATTAAAATTAAATTAAAATTAAATCAAAATTAAATTAAAATTAAATCAAAATTAAATCAAAATTAAATCAAAATTAAATCAAAATTAAATTAAAATTACAATAAATTGTTTATTACGTCACAAGCCTGTCACGTGTCGCAAACAACAGTGCATTATAATGCTACAGTCTAGTCTCTCTGCAAGCGTGGCCAACATATTGTTAGCGCTCCCCCGCACTCGATGCACCAACGACGTGCCTCTCTTGCGCATTAATGTATAAAAACAATCCACGCGCGCTTCCGCAAACATTGTCGATGCACTGCAGTAGCGGGGGAGCCCCAACATCATCCTGAACGCGTTGTTGAATTGGACACGAAGGGCGCTGTACGATTTTTGCGTGTAGTCGGTCCACAGGCTGCACGTGTACAGTGTAGTGCAGTAAGCTCTAAAAAGAGTCACTTTCACCTCAGCTGAGCACCGCGAAAACCTGCGAATTACCATGTTTGCTCTTACCGACAGCGCCCTTCGCTCCCGTTCAATGTCAGCATCATCCTTCAGGGTAGGCGTCACCAAATGGCCTAAGTATTTAAAAATGTCTACCCTTTCTAAAAGAAACCCATTAAGTTTTATGGGTGGCATTACTGTTAATTTTCTCTGCCTACCCTGAAAGACCATACACTGACTCTTCTTCACATTGTAGATCAGCCCATGACCAGCTGCATAACCCTCACAGATCCTCATCAGCCTTCTGAGACCACAGACCGAGGCGCTTAGCAGCACCATATCGTCCGCGTAGCTGATGTTATTAAAACAGACGCCATCTATGTGACAACCGACATGTTGCTCACTGAGCGCCTCGATCAGCCCATTAATGTAGAGGTTAAAAATGGTGGGAGAGCTCAATCCCCCCTGCCTCACACCACATTCCAATCTGTATGGGTCCGACAACGCGCCCGCCCACCTCACGTTATTCACCTGGTTCCCGTACCAAAACTTCAGGGTGTTAATAAGCTCTGGTGGTATCTGAGATGATCTCATCTTATTCCACAAGATATCGTAGGAGACCAGGTCAAAGGCCTTAGAAAGGTCGAGAAAGCAAGCGTACACAGAGGTGTTTCTCTCAGTATAGTACTTAACAGCACTCTTAAAACACAATACTGCAGTTTCTGTAGACAGCCCCGGCCGAAACCCGAACCCGGTCGTGCAACTTGATGTGTTTGTTTAATTGTGTGTTAAGAATGCTGTCAAACACCTTTGCAACTATTGTTGCCAAAGAAATAGGTCTGTAGTTGGATATATCTGACAAATTACCAGCTCTGTTTTTTACTACGGGTACCACAATAGTTTTCATCATATCAGCAGGCAGATATGAGTGTGAGATGCAGAAGTTGTACAACATGGCCAACACCCTGCACATATGAGGTCCAGCATGCTGAACATGTTCCACACTCAAACCGTCATGACCAGGGGACTTGCCCTTAGAGATAGATTTTACCGCCCTTGATACATCCCTTGCTGAAACTCTGGTACCAACATACTCCCCACTCTCCCCCCCATCCCTCAATGACGAGGACGGTCCTAATGGCGACTTTACAACAAAGCTATTTTTAAATTTGTCAGCTATACCCTTCAAATCGTTCGTCCCGTCTACACTCACGGGAAGACCAGGGCGAACCCTCAAATGATTGGTACTTTTCCAGAAACCACTGAAATCCTTGGAACTATGCTTAGCTGCCAGAGAGTCCATTTTCAACTGGTCCTGGTGGTTTTGACACCACTTCAGACGCGACTTAAATATTTTTCTGGTCTCACACATATGATTATAAATATCACCAGAAGTAGGACTACCACATAATCGCCATTCCCGAAAACTCGCCCTGGCCACCCCGTGACTGTCGCTCACAATTTTATTCCAACCAACAACAGTTTTATATGGTCGTTTATTCTGTGCACGCCTGCCCCCCCGCCCCTCCGTTGACTTGTTGTCTTTTTGTATTATAATAGATTATAGTAATGTTCTATGATAACAACTGAACATACTTGTAGCAATTTATGAAGTAAACAAGAAAGAAAAAAAATTGTTTTCTTATCGGTCACCACGCTCAAAAAGTGTAACTTGAATTAAGCTGTTGATCCCCGCATTAACGCCGGCTTCACGCGCCATTGTCTTACTATTGTGTCTCTAATTACGCACTCAAAAGGTTAATATCAAAGAAAAAGAAATACTGCATAAATAAAATAAATAAATAATTATAATTGCATAAGTTGATACAAAATGCTATGCAATAGCTTTACCGCGGCAGTTCCCGAGTGCCACACTTATTTTTTTTATTATTATTATTAATAGACGATCGATGATGGAGCATGCTTGCCTAGTAGTAAGCGCTTCATCCGCGAAAATAATAATTAATAAACTATTATCTACCAACCCGTTCTGGGCCCGAGTGGTGGAGAGGGAATACCTCACTCTACTAGAGAGGAGGCCTGAGTCTCAGCAGTGAGAACATTATAAGGCCGACTATGCTATGCTATGCTAAGCTATTATCTTACATCGGTCCGGAGTCAACCCTCGATAATGTTGGTTGTGCTGCAGCACAGATGACGAATTGCTCAGAAAAGCACATCGGCTTTGCTCGAGAAAGTACTTTTTGGCAGAAATTAAAATCAATTTCCTATTCTGTGAAGTGGCTTTTTTACTGCTGAACTATTAGGGGTGTAGGCCGAATTTGACCAATGCCAAGTCTATTTGAACTGGGTCACCTAGCATTAGTACAACCATTGGTCCAATCTGGCGTCAGAAAACTCAGAGTTTATCTATCGTCACGCTATCAAACGACATTGGCTGGCGATAGCATTTGTCAAAAATAGAAAAATTAATGAAATTGTCACACGCTGTCGAATTACCGTGACGTCAATCGAGAAAATTTTTCTTCACCGGCAATCGCTTTATTGAAAAAAAAAAATAAAACAATACAACTTCAACAGGTACACTTATTTTACACTTTTATGGTACCCCTCAGTGTAACCTAAGAAGTATGAAAGTTTTTACTATGGTGCCTATAAAATAATAACCATTATTAAGCGTCTATAAAATTTGAAGAGATCCCAAGATTTCTGGAACTCGGCATCAGATCCTGACCTGATAATCATGGGACCACCTGGGAAGCCCTTTATACCCTTTCGAAAAATAAAAATAAAACTGTCCCGGTGTCTTCAACAAAATGAGGAACATACAACAGGGCCTGAAGAATTGAGAACTCTTCGTTTTTAACCGACTTCAAAAAAAAGGAGGAGGTTATCAATTCGGTTGTATTTTTTAATGTTTGTTACCTCAGAACTCCGTTGTTTATTGACCGATTTGCAATTTTTTTTCCCCTTAAAGGATATGCTTTCAGATTGGTCTAATTTTTTTTAAATCCATTTCTGTTGATGGGATCCATGAGGAATCGAGGGAACTCTTCAAATATCATAAGCATCTAGAAAATGGTGTTAAATTAGAAACAAACAATACGGATAAACACCGACTTCCAAAATTAAAGTTATTTTGATCGTTTTAGTGTTTTTTTAGTGAAGTCGGTTTTTATTTTGTAAAACGTTTTTTATTTCACACTTTTTTTTGAAGTCGGTTAAAAATAAATATACATTACCAGTACAAAAAAATAATATTTCAGGTACCAACACAACAACACAATGTCGAGAGCTTCTTGCTACATTTTGATGAATGCAGGGGAACTTGAAATCGTGGAACTGGTTGGTTGGTAATCGTCATTGCATTACGATAATTCTTATCACTTGAATCGCGCCGAAAGATAGCGCGACAAGTTACCATAGTCCCTATCTCCGTCTACAATCAGCGAGCGGTGGGACGTCTTAATTTATTCGCGTAACATCTCGCCGAGATTAAAAATGTTAATTGTGGAATTATTCGGAACAATTTATTCGGCTACCGGGGGACGAACAAGGACGAATACGACGAACTGGGGATGTACCTTTGTGAGGTGAGGGTAGACGGAGTGGTTTTATAGTAGTTGAGGGAGTTGTAGGGTAGTTTGTTTATTTTTGTCTGGTGTTTTAGTGTCAGGTAGATTATTGTCAGAGTGACATACAGAAAGATTTGTTCGAATATATTTATCTACATTTTTTAATTTGTGTGTTGGATATCATCAAATAACTGTTCCCACTCTTGGTGGAACGTCCGAACATTCTGAGTGCTACAATGTTACTGACTAAAACTCATCGTGTTCCTTCAGTTGCCCTTTTCGCTCCAGGGTTCCAGGTCAATATATTTTCTACATTCACACGGGTGAAGCCGCTGGCAAAAGCTAGTCACAAATATAGAGTGATATCTTTGTTAATCTGTCGCAGTAAACTTAATTAATGCTAATTATGGCCACCATTCGTCAATTCATTATGACAACCCTTCACTGAGGCAGCCAGGTACTATGGTACTTGCTTTGTCCCTTATGTTATTATCATCATCATTTCAGCCGAAAGACCTGAACCACTCCAGAACCTTTCACCCCCATCGACTATCTGTTCTGTGTGCAATATGCCCTGCCCATTGCCATTTAAGTTTGGCGATTCTTCGAGCTAAGTCCGCAACCTATTTTATTATGAAATTAGATACAAAATGTTTTTTGTTGTCCATACAGAGAAAAGTTGATTTTGTCTGTGAGTGCCGTAAAAGGTGATTTAAAAATTGATAAAATATAATATGGGCAGCTGTCTTCTTATCTTGAATGAAATTATTTGTTCTGCGATCAAAATCGCGTTTTTTTTTTCTAAAGCAACTTGGTATGCACATTACCATTCCTGAGAACAGGAAAATAAATTTTGTGATGAACGTCGTAACAAAGTCAAAATATTATCAAAAATATCGGGAATTTTAAAACCTGCTAGTGCAAGTAAATACACTAGTTTCGGTAAAATAACTATCAATTACACTCTTATGCATTTCAGTTGAAGTTATAAATAGCGAACGAAGAATCACTTATTTTAAGGGGATGCAGTTCGACATACATTTTTATTGTTTTTCATCCTCCTCCTCGAGTCGTATTCCTCATTACTGAGGGTCGTGAAGTTCCCGCTGGATTAGCTTCTTGCTAATCGTATTTCGCCATCTGTGACGGTTCTTAGCGTCATGAAGTGCGACGTGCAATTGGGTGACCAGTGTGGAGCGGACCTGATCTGCCCATCTTTTTGGGCTGCGGCCTCTTGGTCGTTTGCCATCAACAATGCCAGTTACGATGAGCTGTTCAAGGATGTGGCCATTTTTCCTGTCAATGTGGCCAAAGAACTCCAGTACTCTGCGCATGCAGGTAGTCAACAGTCTGATCTTGATGTTCAGTTCACGTAAGATAGAGAGGTTTGTACGGAAAGCAGTCCAGGGAATTCGAAGCATTTTCCTCCAGCACCACATCTCGAAGGCGTCAATGCGGTCGCGGTCCACCTTTTTCAAAGTCCAAGTCTCAGCCCCATAGCTGAATATGGAGAAGACTAGACATTTAACCAGTTTAGTTTTGGTTTTACGTGAAATGTTGCGATCCCTCCACATGCCTTGCAACTGCGACATTGCACTTTTGGCCATTCCTATGCTCTGTTTTTCATACAACCGCTCTTACGCGATTATGACGTTATTACACATTTTTTATTAGATATTTTGGAACCGAATTGTAACAGTTTTCAGGCGTTATCTTTCTTTTTTCGCGTTGCCTTTTCGTCAAACATTACGTTGGATTGCGTTAGATTTTTTAATTTTTTTTTTTTTTTTTTTTTTATCCACAACCCTCACACAACGCCGTCTAGTCTCAAGCTAAGCAGAGCTTGTGTTATGAGTACTAGACAACTGATAAACATACTTATATATTTCTAAATACATACATATTATAGATAAATTACACCCAGACACAGAACAAATGATCGTGCTCATCACACAAACATTTGTCCTGGGTGGGAATCGAACCCACGACCTCCGGGGTAGCAGTCAGGGCCACTAACCACTAGACCAACAGGCCAGTCAAAGAAGATGAAGTAACAAGCTATTAAACGATGGTCGATGTTGACTATAGGCGAGTGAAAAAGAACCCTCTTAATTCAAAAATTCCAAACTAAATAATAAAATCCTAAACTCCAAAAACTTCCCAATAGAAAACCCCAAAACACTACAAATTTCACTCCAAAGAAAGCACATCATAAAACTCACTCACACACAATTTATCAGAGATAAAATCAAAATAAACAGGCCACTATTTCACATACATCAGGTGCGCGCAACCTTTGGGAATATTTTAATACAGTGCCTCGGACCCTTCGCAATCATTTTATTTTCATACGAGGTCTCTTAGGCCCCGAAGGTCTACCTCGTGATTTGCCATTCAAAGCGCGCGACGTGACGGCGCATCAGGTACGGGGATCATTCTGAGCCACCACGCAGTGAGCGTAGGGTTAAGATAATGCTGTTGACAGATAGTGGAATAGTATTGGCGGAATCAATTTCTTTTCTTTACGTTTTTTTTTTTGTGGTGTTGGAATATGGGCTTTTGGAGGTTTTTTTTGATTTTATTGTTTGAAGGTGTTGCAGGTAATGGAATCATGTAGTTTCAAAGGTCATAAGACACGAACTTATTGTGTAAGATCATCATAATTATAATATTGTATTTAGAATATATTTTTGAGTTTCTTAAAATCTTTATTGTACGAAACTTTTATGGAAAAATAAAAAATAGGACAGCTGATGTATGCAAACAAGCTTACAAACTAAAAATGGGTGTCTAATTAAAATAAATTACATATAATAAACATGATAATCAAAGACAAAAGAATTGAGCTGTTGTGGAAAGAACATAAGATGCTGTCAATTCTGTTTTTTTTTCTTCTATCCATTGAAGGTACTTAGAGTTGAGAGACTATATACGTTTCATATGGATTTACTGGTTTCTTTTTACATAAACGTCTATCTATATTATCAGCACTATCACCAGACATCCCTAAACAACCCCAATTCCTCACAAAATCTGACCACAAGTCCAAAACAAAACACGTACGAAATCAAATCTATACGATTTCAATATAGAGAGAGAAGGGAACGGATAGAAAAACTTTATATCAAAGGCATACCTATTCGTATACCTCGTAGAACCCGGTGCGATACGTGTCTGGGGTGCTAAGGAGGAACCCTTTAATAAATGGTACTATTTTTTTGTAACACACCTTGCGACCGAGGTCTCTGTTTATGACTACTCTGTGCATTGAATTTGCAAAGGATTTTGTATTATAGATGGTAGATGTGAGGAGGGAAGGGATCTTATTGTTTTATAAGGTGGTGTTTGGAATCTGAAGCTGTGCCGGTTTGGTTGAGGATCGTAATGGTATAATGATGAATTAATCAGGAAGTTTGGTTTTTTTTTTTCGGGGTGGTAAATCATCTAATGACTTCTCCAAGTTAGTTAAAGGTGGACCCTAAAGTCAGACTTTTACTGATTGAACCTGTGTCCTACAGTTACCCTTACATTTTGGGACCGCGGGTAGGTGGGAAAATCATCCAATGACATCCGCTCTTGGGCGAGGCGGCAGAGCGTGTCAGATTTTTACTGACTAAAAACCCACTCTTGTTCCTTCTTTGCCTTCATCAGGGCCGAGTTTTCCTTTCAGAGACAAACCCTTGGCCTCAGTAGGCTTCGACCCTGCTGGGCCCCTACGGTTTGCCGACATCTCCTTGAGGCGCGCGCGTAACAGTATGCATCGTCGACGACTTGGGCTCGGTCCGGACGGTGAGCTAGCCATTGCTCGCTGTCCGCAAGCCCGCGCCTACTGTGACCGGTAATCGGGATCGGGATCCCGGCAGCTGGAGTGTGAGAGCCGCGCCCTCGCGCGTGCACGTGCGGTTCCTTCTTTGTCTAAGCCGTATCCGGTTAGACTGGAAGCCGGCCCAAAGCTAATTGGAAAAAAAGCTAGGGAGAGGATGTTTGGTATTAGTGATGCAACGGAAATGTCTTAACGGAAGCGGAAACGGAAACAGATGTCAAAAGTAATTCATTGCGGATGCGGAAGCGGAAGCGGAAACGGAAGCGGAAGTGTTAATACTATGAACAAAAAGCCCATTTTTTTTTAAATAACAGATGGTTTACGTCGTAATCACGTCACGAGGTGCGGAGATGCGCAGAATGAACATAAAAAATATTTCTTCCGTTTAAAGTTTTGTTATAAATTTTGCGGAAGCAGAAGCGGTAATGGAAGTGAAAAAGCTTGCGGAACTTCTGCAGAAGCGGAAGCGGAAGCAGAATTCTGTCGCAACACTATTTGGTGTGCTCTATAGATGAATTACTCACTCGACTTGGAATTTACACCCGCAGTTCAACTGGCATCTTTGAAGATCATAGGCATTCTATCATTCCATGTCTAATTTAGAATTACGGTAATCTTCATGAGGAGGAGGACTTATTGAATATCAAGCCACCATTCAAGAAAATTGCTTCCTTTCTAAAGCATCATATACGGCCTTGATGGTGTTGGGAGATGAGATACCATAGTAAATTGGAATGAAGTTAGTGTTCATAAAACTAAAAGATTGAGTAGATTACTTCTACGTAAGTCTTTCGTTGAAATAAGGTTTAATTTTCAAAAACCCCGTCTTAGTGTTAGCCTACGTCATAAAAAGAAGTCTTGAGCGGATTCCTAGTCCCAGTAGTTTCGACTGCGCATTGATATGTCAGCCAGTTAGTTTCTCCTTTAATGTTTTTGCTTTGATTTATCACAAATCAAACGATCACGCATCGTAGCGGGCTTCGGGACGACGAGCAAGGGGCCGCTCGCCGTCCGCTCGTCCTATTGGGATCAAGCCCGAGTCGTCGACGGCACGTAGTTATCTACGCGTGCCTCAAAGAGATGTCAGCAAAATCGTAGGGGCCCAGCAGGGCCGATGCCTGTGAGGCCATGGGAAAACTTCTAAAAAGGAAACTCGTGGTCCTAGAACACAAAGGGCAACTGAAATTACATAGGTGTGGTTTTAGTCCAGAACGGAAACAGTCAATAAATGATTTTCCACCTGAAACCTCTTCCATACGGATAGATTGAAACTACGAACGCGGCTTTCTACGAACCTCGTCGTCAGATTGTGAAAATGTACTACGCATCTAGTTTTTATGAAGAACATCAATGCTAATGAAGTCATAGTGCAAGTGTGGAGCCGCATCACACGACATGTGTCACCTGCTTTGCTGCCCTTCCTGCACGACCACATGCACCTTCCAGGCTGAGGTTTCCAAACAATGGTCAGAGAAAATTTAATCTAAGTTTGTTAACACGAAAAGAAGAGAAAAAGAATTAAGTATCAATGTATGAAACGGGAAATAAAGAAATGATGGTATGCAAAGTTGCTAGAGGCTTTAACACAAATGGTAAGTTTGTTATTATTCTCAGTGTTTAAAATAATAAGTCTTAATGTTTGGCCTCGAATGATGTAACCTTTTCAAAACCTAGATGGACAAGATTGAACAATATAAATGTCCTCCCAAATGAAAACGTCAAGCGAACATAAAATCTGATTGAAGACGGCAAACCTCACGATAATAAATAATAACAAAAACTCGGTTTTGAAGAAAACCAATCTTAAACATACCTATTGCTCAGACCAATACTATAAAGTGCTCATATTTATTGTGGTTCTCAAAGATTGATGCACTGTAGCTATCGAATTTGGTATGGTCTAAAATATTGCAGTACATAAGGTTTTAAGGACCATACATAAAATTAAAGAACCGATTTTAGAAATACTGTGCGCAATAATAAATGGGCAGTATGAATATAAAAAGTAAAAGGAATCAACCAAACTATTGGTAGAGGAATCTGTGCCAACTTTGTGTCTAGTTTCAGAACACCATGCAGCAGGAGGCATTATTTTCTTTGTAATTTAAGAAACTAAAACAAAACGTTACAAATGTACATTCTAATAAAAAGTTGTTTCAAATTGAATCTTTTCTGCATTTTGTGGTAGAAATGTAAATTGTAGTCATGACTGACGCTCAAGTTAATCCTTCACTCAATTAATACCTTCCTTCACTCAGTTAATACGACATTTTCGTGATCACTCGTTATCACCGCATGCACCGCAGCTTTCATTAATATAATAATATTATATTCCACAACTATTACAAAACGCCGTCTAGTCCCAAAACTAAGCAGAGCTTGTGCTATAAGTACTAGATAACTGATAAACATACAAATATATTTCTAAATATATATCATACATATTATAGATAAATTACACCCTGACACAGGTCAAATGATTGTGCTCATAACACATACATTTGTCTTGGTTGTCATCAGGCAGCCACTAACCAACCAACCAACCAACAGCCAACAGCCAACAACCCAACAGCCAACAGGCCAATCTATTGATAGAACTTCTTTATACAATTATCATGTAAACCTAATCAGGCAAAGGTTCTTAAACGATTACCGTTCACGTAACTGAGTCTAAGACAAAAATCAAAGTAGTTTATTTGCGGTACCACAACTAAAAAGTACCCGTCAGTCAAACTTAAAGTCATCGCGCATACGTATAAACAAAGCAAGTTTACTTGTTACGACAGTTCTGCTGTGACCCTATAAAGAGTTCCGTTCCATATCTTCGAAGTTCATCATCAGATCATAACAATATTTCTATGGGACCAACTCGGAATTAAATATAACCTTTCAATAAAAAAAATTTCAAAGTCGGTCCACAATTGACCAAGAAATCAGTGAACATACATAAAAAAAATACATACAGCCAAACTTAGAACCTCCTTCTTTTTAAATCGGTTAAAAAATACTGCATTCATAAAATTGCACAATTCAATAGTCCCTATTAAATCTACACAAATATATTATAAAGAGGTAAATTTTGGTTTTTGTTTTTATGTTTTTTTTTTTGTTTGTAGGAGGTAATCTCTGGAAGTACTGGTCCGATTATAATTATTAAAACTTTTTCACCGATAGAAAGCTGCTTTATTCCTCCGTGACATAGGCTATATTTTATGTACGCGGGTGAAGCCGCGGGCAAATGCTAGTAAAAATATAATTTTGCATTTTTAACATGTCATTTATTATTAGATATATTATCACTTGTAAATATAATTTTGCATTATTAACATGTCATTTATTAGACATGTCACTTTTATTTTCTTTCTAGGTCATTCAATCAATTCAGTTCAATAATTCCAGCCGTACGGAATGATCTTCGAGGTTAAGCAACACGCGCCGTCCCGGCTGTTATTTGTAGATCTTTGACATCGTTACGGGTAGTTAAAAGCTTAAAATCTGATACTAGTGTTGTTAAAGTGTTTCTTGTTATACATAAACTGGGTTGCGGAAGATAAAAAGACAGTCACTCTATGTAAAATACTGACAATCAACTGTATTAGGTCAGACTGGAAGCCGACCGAAAAGGATCGAGAGATTAATTGTTCATAAATGTTTACCATAGAAGCATAGCATATTAATGTTGCGGTGCCCTAGTAGAGTTCATGTACGAAACTTACACAACATAATTATGTAAGAAGACCCTGTAAACGACATAAATGCAATAAATAAATAAATTATCAAAGTTGAAGATGAGTTTGTCATCTGGTGACAACCTCTGGTACAGGCTTTCAGTGTTGTCATATTAGAAGACCCAGCTTCGCTTTCTGAAGTAGGAGAGGGCCATAGATGCTCGGTAGACGCCGTTGTAGCGTTTAATGAACAGCTTAGCTTAATCAGCCTTATAATGTTTCCACTGCTGGGACTCAGGCCTCCTCTCTAGGAGAGAGAATGGGCTGTAATCCATCATTTGGTTCTAGAACATGGCTGTTTTCATTTAACGTTTTGAGAGCATTGGTGATGAAATAAATAAACACAAAGTAAAGTCGAGACCGTTACCACAGGGCCACGCTTCTCTCTAAAACAATAACCGTAGATAAAAACCCTCAAACAAATTTCTGGTTTCCCAAAATACTTGTCAGAATTTTCCGGTTGGCCAGGCCCGGCCCCCACGCACTTTGAGAGCCGCTGGCGTGTATCATAGTGCGTGTATCGCCATAAAGGCCGTCTAGACAGGTGATTTACGTTCACCTGCGCGACGAAAAAATACGCGGTGTTCGACCTTTGTAGCGTTATTTATTATTATTATACTTTAATGTTTGGGGTGGAAAGTGGTGAAAAGCATTAAAGTTTATGTTTTTATTTAATTTATAGTAAATATCATTGTCTTGTTTTTTCCCGCGTCTTCACTTTTGTCTCCTATTCCAGAGATAACGTACATTTTTCTTTTGCAAACATGCTTTTGGTTCTCAGTGATATTGTAGGTTTCTGTCATCATTGAAAACAATTTCGTTATTATATATACTTGTAGAGATTTCCCCTCATAATCATAAGTACTTCTTCTTCTTCTTTTCGAATCGATAGTAATGTTAAACTAGTTGGGCCCTGTAGATGGCTACGTACAATTATTAAACCCTCCAAACTGGTACTGACAAATTAACATCTTTTATAATGTTAGTAATTTTTGGAAGCCTAAATAATATTGAAAGATGTATAAGAAGGTCGAAAGAATATGTTGAATGAAAAAGTGCAGGACAGCGCGTTTGTATCGATAAGCATGACTTTTTCAGCTAAAATTAGGGTGAAACAGAGGCAGAGGCAGATTTTTGAGATAACAGCTTAGAAATTTGTACCAAGAGACAGTAATGGAACAGTTTTTCTTTTTTTTCCACAATTTATCACACAACGCCGTCTAGTCTCAAGTTAAGCAGAGCTTGTGTTATGAGTACTAGACAACTGATAAACATACTTTGATATTTCTAAATACATACCTACATATTATAGATAAATTACACCTAGACACAGAACAAATGATTGTGCTCATCACACAAACATTTGTCCTGGGTGGGAATCGAACCCACGACTGTGGGTGTCGCCCTGACTGCTATGCCGGGGGCATAGCAGTCAGGGCCACTAACCACTAGACCAACAGGTCAGCCAAAATTACAAGTAATTTTTTTACAGGACAGCAAAGCCACAGCTGAGCTCTTCAGCTAAGGATTCCCTGCCGGTTTGTGTTTCCTGATAGCTAAAACCTAGGAATCTTTAAGTCAAAAGAGTGTGGTTACTTCTAGGCAAGCGTGCTCCATCATCGAACACATCGTTGTTTTCCATCATGATTGTTATTCTTTAAGCATTGAAAAATTCTGTTAAAAAAATAAATCAATATCAATAAATTAACACCGATGTTGCCTCGCTTCTTCACTTTCATGTATCTCTCTTCACTTACTCCTTCACTGAACAAAAGCTCACCGTTTTATTACTGAATCAGTTGCGCCATCAAGGACTCAAGGTGGGCACTTAGCGCAATACTTTGAGCCACAAATCTCGCACACAATACTTACGAATACGTACGGGTACGTACGGCTCCCTACAGGAAATCTCTTAAGACGATAGTGTTGCAAATGGGTTCCGTGGCGCTCCTACGGCAGCGGAGATAGTGACATGGACAGCGGTAATCTTATAAGTGAAAATTATAGATAGTGACATGGACAACGGATACACTGTTGGACATAGGCCTCCCCCAAGTGTTGCCACAATGAACGGTCCTGTGTGTCTCGCATCCATCGGATTCCCGCAATCCTTACCTGGTCATCGGTCCACCTTGTAGAAGGCTTTATAACGCTACGTTTTCCGGTGCGTTGTCGAACCAGAACCTTTCGGCCCCAACGGCCATCCGTTCTGCGTGAATTAATCTTCATTGAATGAAAAGTTTAAATGAAGACTTTAATAAAATTATGTCCCTTCACAGTTAATAATTTTCTCGTATTTCGTGGCCACTCAATGAGGTGTAACGACTAGGATTAGCTCTGAGGTAGACACTAATGCCACGTAGTTGTCCACTTAGGTCGACACAAAATAGTCAACATACAGTTTGTACGGTAAAGTTATAGTAATAAATTATCTGGTGGACTTTTAAAAAAAAAGGAAAGGGAATAAATACTAGTCAAATTAAGAGAAAGAAGTGAGCATACTTGCAAAGTGTTTAGGATCATTTTCCATTTATTCATTGTTAGCTACTGCCAGTGGCTTCACCTGCATGATAGTAGTAAATTAACCTAAGGAACCATATTCTCAAGATAAAAAGTATTCTATGTACTATTCTGGTACCTACATGTTCTAGTTATGTACCAAGTTTCATCAAAATCCTTTCAGCCGTTTGAGCGTGAAGAAGTAACAGACACACAAACGTTCGGTTTTATAATATTAGTGTGGTTAATATTCAATTTCAAAGCTAACACCTTAATTTGAAAAACAAACTCAAAGCATTTATTTTAAATAAACCATTTACTTTCAGATTGTCAAGAAGTCGGACCGTCAGAAAGACATAGTTTTATTAAAAAAAATCGGTTACATATTTCTTGACATGGCGTTGCGGATTTCAAAAATTAAAATTGTAATTATTCTTCGTTAAGATGGTCGGTGGCAAAAAGGTTTTTAACTATTGAATATTATCTTGAGTATTCAGCTACGGCCACACCATTCAACGAGGCAACCATTAGATCCAGTTGATTAACTTGTGTAAGGGTAGTGAATAAACCAAGTGAACCTTGTCAAGTTGTAACTGACATCCATTTTGTAAAAACAGACCGCATGTGTCGACACAAATGGAACGCACCTCCAATGAATCTTAGGAGCCTCGTTCGGACAACGCTATTAGGGGCTGGAGAGATACGCCGAGCGACCGATCCTATTGACTTTACCTCTCTGTAATAGTTAGCAGTTTAACTTCAGACTCATCTTCGTGGTTAGAGTTTACCTTCTGTCAATTGGCTACAGTGGTTTAGCAATTGATTAGAGTTCAAGTTTCAGACGGTTGAAATTGTTAGTGAAATGAAAAGCTTAGTGATTTTGAAAGTAAGTGATAGGATTCAATATATTAATAGGATAGGATAATATCTTTACAGGGTACTTTTAAATATTTACAAAAAAAAATGGAATACCCAGGCCTGAATCTGATAGATTATTTTATTCAAAAATTACTGGAAGATTTACGAGTTGGGTTACTTTATGAGACGAGTAATGACTCCGTGTCTTATTCAAACATAAATTGTTTCCTGAAAAACGGTCATGGTAGCACAGTAAATAGTATATAATTAGTGGATTCAACATCCCTGGTTGATGGAACTTTAATGTACCTGCCATTTTTTAATAATTAAAGATATCTTGAAAATCTAAACGGATATTGAAAAATTTTGAAAAAGATATGGTTGTATCATATCAATTTTATATATTATTTTAGTTCCAAAATATAATTATTTCAGTGACGGACTTAAACTTGTCTTATTCAATGAGAAAAATTCCGGGGTCCACCCTAGAGCGATAGAAGTCATTGTATCCTTGTCACCTTCAAAAAAATACAACGAAAAAAATTTCGTAAAGCTATCTCCAAAAATGGAAGACAGAGGTATACCAAGAATTTATGTAACTTAAAGATATAGGAAAACGATCAGGTCTGCGTGTCCGAGGTGCGATTGCCATTAACGTGTGCCGTAAACGGACCGGAGCAGTCCGCCGGCCGAGATACCGGGCCCGAGGATTATACTGCCGGACGGGTACACCGGGGGGAGAAAAGGGATTTTCTTTATCTTTTTTTCTTTCTTTGAGTATTGTGTGTTTTCTTCTAAGCATTTAACAAATGAGGTAGACAAATTCTCCTTATATGATTTAGAAATTTAATAATAATTTTTCAATGTTTTTTTTTTCGTGGTGGTAAATCATCCAATGACTTCTCGCGCCCTAGGGTGGAGTGGGAGGTTGTGTCACACTTTTACTGACTAAAACCACAACTGTGTCCTACAGTTCCCCTTTTTTAGGACCAATACTTTTACCTTTATAATATTAGCGTGATGTGATTGTCTTGTTTACTTACAAATTCGTCGTTTATACCGCGTACATCGAGGGACTGGAATAATTTGCCTGTTGCGGTTTTCCCGTCCGATTATAATTTGGGTTTCTTTAAGGCTAGAGTGAATAGGCTCTCAATAAATTAGTGCGCCTCACCATCTACGATTGCATCACTACTTACCATCAGGTGGGATCGCATTCAAGCACTGGTTTATATCAATTAAAAAAAAAAAATTACTAACAGCATTTTTTGTATAACTAACGCTTTCTATGTTAAATAGGGTTACCTATCATAAGTTTTTTTTTTTTTTTTTTTTTTTTTTTTAATTGATATAAACCAGCGCTTGACTGCGATCCCACCTGATGGTAAGCAGTGATGCAATCATTGATGGTGAGGCGCACTAGTTTATCAAGAGCCTATTCACTCTAGCCTTGAAGACACCTAAATTATAGTTGGACGGGAAGATCGCAGCAGGCAAATTGTTCCAGTCCTTCGATGTACGCGGTATAAACGACGAAGCGAAACGCTTAGTCCGGACCGTTGAAGTTTCAACAACGTAAGGGTGGATACTCGCCGTACGTCGGGTTGTCCGATGATAGAAAGGAGATGGCGGAATCAAGTCATGCAATTCCTGCGCACACTCTCCAAAATGCAACCTGTAAAATACCGATAGGCTGGCTACCCTGCGCCTGTGCTCGAGGCTTTGTAGACTGGACTTAACCAAATCAGGATCCCCAATTAGCCTTTTCGCACGCCTTTCCATTGAGTCCAAAGCTGCTAAATGGCATTTTGCAGCACCAGCCCATATGTGACTGCAGTACTCCACACACGATCGAACCTGTGCTTTGTATAACATTAGAAGCTGTCCCGGTGTGA
Organism: Mythimna impura; assembly: GCA_905147345.3. Classification (NCBI taxonomy): domain Eukaryota; kingdom Metazoa; phylum Arthropoda; class Insecta; order Lepidoptera; family Noctuidae; genus Mythimna; species Mythimna impura. The sequence goes on from LR990344.1 coordinate 31,241,704, forward strand.
AGTACCGTCGGACCTTTGCAAGAACGCCTAGTTTTCTAGCAGCTACCTTGGCTTTGGACTCAATGAACCGCCCAAAATTGAGGTCTGAGGAGATTTCAACTCCCAAGAGCTGAAGGCGGTCGGTGCACTCCAGGGATACATTCCGAAAAGCAGGAGCCAAGGTGAACGGGCTCCTTTTGGCGGTGAACAGACACGCTTGTGTTTTGGCGGCGTTGAATTCAACTAGATTGGTTTCGCCCCACTTGGAGACTGCCTGAAGTGAGACATTCGTACGCTCCACCATAGCCTCTCGTTCGGACCGGATTAGTTCCTTACTAGCCCGAGCACCTGGAAGGTATCTCTCTACAACTGTGCTATCATCTGCATACCCATAGATACCGGGCATCAGCAGATCGTTAATATGCAGCAGGAAAAGAGTTGCAGAGAGAACTGACCCCTGAGGAACTCCGGCATTAGTGGACATGGGCTCTGATGAGCATCCATCGACAACAACTCGGAGAGACCGTTCACTCAGGAAGTCTTTTACCCAGTTAATCAGACCAGGGGAAATGCCGTACGCTGGAAGCTTACTCAGAAGGCTGGCGTGCCATACCCTGTCGAAGGCCTTCGAGACGTCTAAGGAGACAGCAATCGCTTCTCCATTCTTCTCGAGGGCCTCGCCCCACATGTGAGTGGCATACACTAGTAGGTCCCCAGTAGACCGATTGTGGCGAAATCCGTACTGTCGGTCACTGAGGAGATCGTTACCTTCCAGGTATGCCATGAGGCGCGAGTTCAATACACGCTCCATAATCTTGCAGAGTATGGAGGTTATTGAAATCGGCCGATAGTTGGCAGGATCGGCACGACTGCCCTTTTTGGGCACGGGTTGCACGTTGGCAAGCTTCCAGGACTTGGGCACTATACCAGTCCTAAATGAGAGGCGGTACAAGCGCGTCAACACAGGAGACAACTCGGGCGCACATGCCTTGAGAACTATTGCTGGTACACCATCTGGTCCACTAGCTTTATTCACGTCTAGGCGACACAGTGCTCTCAAAACTTCTTTATTTCTTATGCGAACCTCAGGCATCGAGGTGTTGCAGTGAGGTAGAGCCGGTGGAGTAGCACTGCTAGTATCAAGACGAGAATTATGGGCGAAGAGAGATGCAAAGAGACCTGCTTTCTCTCAAGTTCGAAAAATATTTGACCGAATTTCATTTCACCTAAAACTTTTCAACTATTTTCGTTTTTTTTTTATTTCATCAAAGTCACGTCTGCCACTGTATCAGTTGACCTATTATCAATTCTATTTTTTTCGTTACTCCGACGTTTCATTTGGGCCGAAAAACTTTTCACCGATGTTACACCTAGCCGAAATAACATTTGTTCGAAGTATTATGTTTCCGAACTTTCATTAAACTACTGTTTTAATTACCATATTTTCAATTCTCCTAACGCCTAGAAATGTAATTATTACACTGGCATGATTGAGGCAACAGGAGCTACTTTTTGATTAGTTTAACCTAATATTTTAAAACGTAAAATAATACTTATGACACATGATACTTCGATGATCTAAAAATATGTCAAATAATGCATATAGCAAAAAAGACGTCAGTCAATAGTTTTCGGTAAAATGAAATTCGAACAGAAAAAAATCGGAAAAGTGATCGGTTCCCGTTAAATAGGTATCATTTTAAAAATTATTGGTCGGACATAAAGATTAATTTGTTTATAAACCAAGAAATGAATGCTATACTTATTTTGAGTAGTGAAAATTGTAATAACCTCCCAGAAAACGATTTGTAATCACAATAATATTATGAAAGTGAAAATTTGTGTGTGTGTATGTATGTTCGTTACTTCATCACGCTCGAACTGCTGAACGGATTTCGATGAAACTTGGTACACGGGTAGAACATATCCTGGAATAGTATGGATATTTTCTTTATCACGAGAGTATGCTCCTTTAGTAAAATGGTCAACTATCTCGAGAGCAAAGCCGCTGTCGGCAGCTAGTATAGAACAAGATCCATAAGAAAACTGTTTTCTGCTCTCAGTATACCCCAAATTCTTTCGCTACCTTATTTTATGGGGATTATACGATCATCCCCCACCTTGTCAACGTTACACATACACAGGTTGGACATTGTTACCGATACCCACTTAACTATACCTTCAACACCACCTCTATTACTACAGCAATAAAGTTTAAAGTCTCTTGATTTAGTTGTATTATAATTTTGCACCTTAAGGGTAGAGTGGGGAAAATTGACTTACCCTAGATAAAGATGGTAATGGCCAGTGTTTTTTTTTTCTGCCAAAATTACTTTCGGCCGGTAACAGTTTCCTTGTTTACCTTTATTTTGTTTTTCTTTTTATGACGTCTGTGTCAGGGAAGTGGTTATCGAGACAATTGGCCGGTAATAAATTGTTGTGGATAAAATATAGTAAAAGATTGATTGTTTTGATGTGGCGGGTTATTGATTTGTATTGCTTTTGTGGTTGTAAATATCAAGGGGATAAACATGTAAAGTCTGCCATAGAACGTGCAGTTTGAAATAAAATAGTTTCAGGAAAAAGTAGGACAACAGTGCTTGGTTAAATTATAACCAGTTCAGTAAAAAAAAAGATTTTATAATTTTGTTTTTTTTTTTTACTGTTCCCTACATAATATCATCATTTATCCATAATTGTGTCTTAGCTTTACGCAGTTAATGCAACATCTCTTCTGTAGAGTACTCATTATGGTACGCAAATAAAGAATATTTATTTATTTCACCTGTTCTAACATGGACTCTTATTACTACTAGTAAAAATAATATTAAGTAACAATTGCTGCGGGAACATTTACCGTGGCTCTGGAACGCAAGAAAGCAACTCAAAGACACAGGTGAGTTCTGCCCCTGTACCATGACGTTCAAAGTAAGATTGTTTCATTCTTATTTCTGTGTGGGTAAGAGACAGAGCTATACAGGTTGTCTAGCGCCATCTCTTACCCACAATGGAATAGGAATAAAACAATCTTACTTTAAACGTCATGGTAACCCCCTTAGTCAGTAAAAGTCTGATACACCCTTTCACTCCACCCACGGAGGAAGACGTAATTTGATGATTTTCCACCGAAAAAAAAAATGATACTATTACTTATTATTTCGCATAGGTCTATTAAAACTCATCCTAAAACTTCTAACAAAACTAGCCAAATTCCCAAGCATTGTAACGGCAACATTTTCATTTCGGCGCGTCCACCAGCACCGGTACGATTGCAGCAGGAACCTTGCCAAAGTAACCTGTCAGGCCGCCTGCCACGTACCTACTCCGCTCCAGATTTATTTTGTATAGGAAATTACTGTTTTAGTTCACAACTGTGTCTGTTCAGAATTGTAAGTGGAAAATAATGTTGAATTGTGGTGGCTCCGTAATGGTTTGGGAAGAAATTGAATAGTGGTCTAGGATTTATAGATTTTTAGGAATCATCTATAATGTATTATTTGTGAATTTCAGTGTCTTAGTGAGTTCAGTTTTTGATTTTAGTTTCCATTGACATGGTACCAAAATTATTCTTGTTTTAACAAGAGTGATCTAAATATAAAGGAGAATCTGACTGACTGACATAGCAATGCACAGCCTAAATTACTGAGACTAGAAATGTGAAATTTTGCCCGAGGATACTTTTTATGACGTAGGCGAGCACTAAAAGGGGATTTTTCGAAATGAATCCCCTAAGTGGATGAAATGAGGGGTAAAAGTTTGTATTTACCTAAGATACCTAACATTACACGGGCGAAGTCGCTGGCGGAAGCTAATAGAATATAAATAAATAAGAAGATTATTTGTATACAGGTATCTATAAAAAAATAAAACAAAAAAAACCAACATGACTGTATTGTTTAGTTTCTCAGTAAGTGAATTATTGTTAATTCTCTAGTTATAGGTACATATAAATATTTATTTACATTATACCTGTAAGTGTAGATTAACATGATATTTAGTTTAAAACTAGATACCTGTTACACTTGTACTAGTTTTACGCAGTATTGTCTATGTCTCTTTAATTCCTCCTTTCTCAAGTCTGCTTCATAGGCAGTTTTGTTGTACTCATATTAATAATGTATTTAGTCTATTATTGTTGCCCCTTTACAAAAAATAATTAAATAAATAAATAAGATTATACTTCCTATTTAATTGAGGACTTATAAGAACACATTCAACTGAATAAGCTTTGATGGAGAAAGCTATCCTTTCATAATAAATCAGAACATTAATTATAAAAAAAATCAGGTCACACCTACATATATATATGTAATGCAACACTTTACTACGTACCTTATATCCCCATTCCACTCAATCGAAACTTACTCTCAACCAAAAAAATGTAACAGAGAAACTGTGCCATCCAAGCCCACTTTAAAGCCATACAAAGCCATTCATAGCCCAATATCTTGAGTTTTATTTCGTACAGTACCTGTTGTATGGCGCACGGGACATTGAATGTAATATTGTGGATGAGAGGACGCTCCTCTGCCAAATAGCCTCGACCATTGCCAAATTAGATCATAAAGGTTAATATGTGAGGGGGTGAGCACGTAGCTACCGGCTTATATTTATTTTGTTAGGATCTGCGGCTGTAGTGCAGTTTTATGATCGTTAGTTCAGGACGCGGGTATTATGCTGTATGATTTGAATTGAGGTTTGGCTGTTGAAACGTTTCATTGCTGCTATAACTAAAATGAGCTATCGATATAATTTCTATTGTCTAGTTCGAAATAAATTAATATAGAGGATATCCGCAGGAGAACCAAGGTTACCGACATAGCACGAAGAGTCGCCAAACTTAAGTGACAATGGGCAGGGCACATTGCTCGCAGAACGGATGGCCGTTGGGGCCGAAAGGTTCTGGGATTGCGATCACGTACCGGAAGACGTAGCGTTGGAAGGCCTCCTACAAGGTGGACCGATGACTTGGTAACGGTTGCGGGAGTCCGATGGATGCGAGGGGCACAGGACCGTTCATTGTGGCAACACTTGGGGGAGACCTATGTCCAGCAGTGGACGTCTTTCGGCTGAAATGATGATGATGATGATGATGATGAGACTCTGCAGTACTGACTTGGATGGTTCAATTAGATTAGTAAACTTAAGGTACTTACTGGCGACTGGGAAGTCGCCCCCAACTCAGTTGGGAAAAATGCTAGGATCATCTCCCTGGCGACTGGGCTTAAAAATAAGTGATACAATGTTTGTCCGTCGTCATTAATTATCGCCACGGTAGAGTCATTGGCTGCTGCGTTGCGTGTCGTGGGTTCGATTCCCGCAGGGAACACATATTTGTATGGTCTACATATAGTTGTTCCAGATCTGGGCGTCTTGTGTATGTGGGTTTAAATTGGTTGTAAACATACCCACAATACAGGAGTAATGCCTAGTGTGGGGCAACGTTTAAAATAAACAGGGCAAATGCGAGTCAGACTCGCGCTCTGAGGGTTCCGTACAATCATACCTTTCAAAACAGTCCGTTTCCTGAATTGAGTTACAAAGATTTTTTTTCGAATAGCAAAAAAAGTATTTTTTTGTGACGTAAATAAAAATTTACAGTTTTCACATTTTATCCAATATTTGTGCTATAAGACCTTGCTACATGGCAAAATTCAGGATTCTAGGTCAACGGATATAAGAACCCCCCTCCTCGGTCCCTATGAAGTTTGATTTCCTTGAGAGTGTCGAAATACACGTGTTTTGCGACTTAAACGGCGCCGTATCTTTTTTTTTCGTCAACTCAGAAGTTTTATTTTTTCACAGCTTCAAGGGACCGCACACCTGAGTACCTATATGGTTTTAATTTCAACTCTATATCTCTACGCGTTCCTGAGATAAAGGGTCTTGACAGACAGACAGACAGACAGACGGACAACAAAATGATCCTATAAGGGTTCCGTTTTTTTTTCCTTTTGAGGTACGGAACCCTAAAAAGTTAAACCTAATGTTAAAAACAACATTGACATAAAAAATGCAGCATTTAGTAGCAAATTAAGGACGTGTTACATAAAAAAGTATTAAACTAATGGCTACTGAAACATGCCACAACTAATGTGGATCTTTAATTTTCATACAAATCTTTGTACTTTCCACATTCCTCAATTTCTTATAGGTACCTAGTTCTTAGTATCTACCTAACAAAGTGATATATTTATTGGGTCTTTTTTCTTACTGTATTACATTCCAACAAAATAAAACACTCTTTAACTCCAAACTCATTGTAAGTTCCACTATATCTCACAAGTATACGTAAAGTAATGTTACACAGAGTACATATCCTCCTAATGGTTCGCTTATTGTGACTTAGCGAGAAGGTGCTACCTTATCTCTGAAGAATTTGGCTCCAGCCCCTGCATCCTGCGTCTCAGGGGAAAACACGGTGTTTTTGTAAGCGATTTATTTGTCTACTAAATGTTATGGGATTTAAAAAAAAGGTTTTGTAAGGTTATTGAAGAAATTAAATTAAATTAATTTTACGCTTTACAATTGTTATTTAACTGTTCTTTTGATCTTTGGCAGTCACTCTCTTCAGAAGACGCAGTTAATATGCTTTTGAATTGTTAATTTACATAATGAAGTTATGAAGCTTTATATAACACAAAAGTTGGATCATGTATAAACAAATATATGTCCCAACCAAAAAGGTGAGGGAGCGGAGTGATAACATAGCAGCTGTATTGTTTGATCCACTAACCACTCTAATCTGTAAAGATTCAAAGATTCAAAGATTCAAAGCATTTTATTTCAAATAAACCATTTACAGGCACTTTTGAAATGTCATGAAGTCAGTCAGTCAGAAAAAAAAAATGATGCTAATTGCACATTCCAAAGCGTAGATCTCTATGGAGAAGAATGTGCAAGAAACTCCATGGACACTCTTTTCAATCATGTTTTGTAATTACAAATATCTCTGTTACATGTTTCTTGTCGCTATCATGTGAGAACAATGTAAATAAAGTAAAAATACAAACTAAATACAGATATTAAAATAGCAACTGGCAGCTAAGAGATGACCAGTCTCAACTGACAGCGCCCGTTCACGAACATGACGCCAATATTAGCACCACTCAGCTCAACCATTTTGAAGGGAACCGAATGATCCAACACATGCGCCACCATCAGTGAGACATTTGAGTGAGCATGACAAACTCTCAACTGCCATGCTCATTTATGTCAAACAAGTCCAATAGTAACATAAAAAACCATAAAATAGCTCCATGGTACTCACATTTACAAACTTTGAAAAAAATGCTTCTACATTATACAATACTTTTATTATTTAAAAATTCAAAAAAAAAAAAAACATTTAAAAATAATAACAATAATTTCCAAACTAATCAATTTGTTCACCCCGGTGGTAGTGGAGCTGGACCAGCATTGAGCCAAGCATTTTTATCTTGAATATAATCCTCCAACTTATAATATGCCTGCCTGCATAGTGTGCGTTTAATACAAGATTTAAATTTTGTTTCATTGAGTTCTAATATTTGTGGAGGTATTTTATTATAACATTTCAAACAGTACCCCATGAAAGAAGACGCCACTTTAGCCAGTCTGAAACCTGGTTGAACTAATTGGTCCCTATTTCTTGTAACATAATTATGTCTATCGCCTCTTTTGCTAAAAAGATGAAGATTTTTTCTAACGTACATGATGTTTTCTGAATAACTCTTCTTGTATCTATGAATAAATCTTCTTTATGATAATTATTATTGCAAAGTATAAAACAATGTCGCGTTCTGTGTCTGCCCAATTATAAGCATACACCTCCTAAACCACTCAACGGATTTTTATATGGTATTTATTAATAGAAAGAGGAATAAACGAGAAAAGCTTATATACAACGTTGAAACGAAAGATGGGCTTTCTTCAAAAGGGGTTATTGTGCTCATCAATATAAACAAATGATGAGTACAATTATATTAAAAACAAGTACGAGCTCAGCTGGACGCACAGACAACCCAAGATAGACTATCCTGGCGCTTAAAGACGAGGAGAGCCCACCCCGAATGAAGAGATATGGCAATGAAGAAGAAAATAAATACAATGACCTTCTTTAAGAAAAGCCGGTAAAAAATAAAACAGTACAAGATATTGAACATGAAAGTGACAAATATATTTTAAAACAATTTCCAGTGAAGTTAAGAGGTGTACAACGGTGGCACGAGACAATCCGCTTGAAATATATTTCCAAGTGAAATTTCTTTATTTTGTGGACGAGATGGCCGCGCTGAAACCAACTAACTGCGCTCCTGGATTGTTAAACGGTGGATAAGGAGTTACGAGCCCGACTTAACGCAATATTCACTTGAGATACAGGGAAATTAGAGCTCATTAGAAGTTATATTGACAAAGTTTCAAATTAGGTAGTCACAAAGGACTTTGTTACTATTATTTAATTGTGTACTGTCTCAGTATATCTTTAAGCTATGGTAGGATCCAGTTTATGAGAGGATACGCGTGTAAGTTGCAAAAAAAAACTGGGAAACTACGAAACGGACTCGCGCATTGAGGGTTCCGTGCAAACTTTACAGTAAAATATTGTAATTCTCCAATGGATTCTCAAAGATTTTTCCGAATCGCAGAAATTATCAACCTATCCAGCTTAACACATTCCAAGTCGTACACCTATCTTTCGCAGGGAACATTGCCAAAGTAACCTGCCACAGTGGCGCTGCATACGTACCCATGGCGACGTGTCTATGGTACCTACCTTCTCTAGATGCGACGTATTACATTTTCACTATCTAGGAAGAAGGATCTTTCAACTGTCTAGTGTAATAAAACAGATGACGTGTATTTTTAGGAAGACGGAAACTTTATAAATTTACATACTTTCCTTAGCTTGCTAAGCGACGAGTAGTACAGAGCTGTGATAAGATATCTATCTCATCTAAACATTGTCAAATCTGCTAGCCCTGCGTTCAAATTTGAGGTTGGAGTTAACTCCAATGACGTCACCAGAGTAGATACTCTACACTCGCATTTTTGAACGCGAACGTAGAGTTCAACTGTCAATGTCAAGCAAGTGTCATTTATGGCCGCTTACACCAACTTAGCCTGCTCGGAGTTAGAGTTAGTTGGGTTAACTCTAGGGTAGTTACTCGAGTTATAAAAGAACGACCCTGGGTTGCAACTCGAAGCATTTTTGAACGGTTGGAGTAGCGACTCTACCCTACTCTGATTATTTTTGAACGCAGGGCTGGGGTTCTGTGGCGCCATAACCTAACCCTTTGACATAATGATGACATATCAAAATTTTTCGTAGGTATTTTTCAATTTAAATCAATTATTTTTTTTATTTCATCGAAAGAACTTTGACATTTCAAAATGTGTTCGATAGGGGATTTGATACATGTGGAATCCTGCCGCGCCGCTCCTTTGATGATTACAATTCCACTGCGCTCAAGATGTTGGAAAGTAGCAGATTTGGGACTAATTGTGCACCATTGGTGTAATTGCTGCAAGGCGTTCCGATGTGAGGATAAAACAATAAATAAATAATGCAAGTCAATCAATTTTTATGTTAATCAAAACAGTATAGTCTAGTCTCCGATCTAGTTCTCCAATTGAACAATACATTTAGTACATCAAGTTACGTGTCAAGTGACTTACCTTATTTTGAGATGGGACATCATTCAATTACTTTTCCCGTTCTAGGTGGAGCGAGAGCGCTTGTCAGACTTTTACTGACTAAAAAACACCTTTACTTTTCGTCAGTCACTCCTTGTGTATCCAGGACAGCAGTATCTCTTTCAGTAATTACCGTGGCCCTTCCGGACAAAGAATTGAAAAGTGAAATAAAACCTGAAGTTAATTTTCCAAGCAATTTCAGAACAATGTGCCTGCTGCGCGCCGATTATAATTTAAGTGTCTTCAAGGCTAGAGTGAATAGGCTCTTAATAAACTAGTGCATCTCATCATCAACGATTGCATCACTACTTACCATCAGGTGGGATCGCAGTCAAGCAAACTGTAAATTTGTTGTTGCGTCACAAAAAAAAAACGATTCGGAAAAATCTTCGAGACTCCATTCGGGAATTGAACTGTTTACATAGGTAAGTTTGTACGGAACCCTCAGGGCGTGAGTTCGACTCGCACTTGCCCAGTTTTTTTTAATTGATATACTAGTTCATATCAATAAAAAATTCCCGAATGGAGTCTCGAAGATTTTTCCGAATCGTTTTTTTTTTTGTGACGCAACAACAAATTTACAGTTTTCAGATTTATTTCTATACTTGTGCTATAAGACCTTGCCTTACGCAAAATTTCAGGATTCTGGGTCAATGTGAAGTACCCTATGAATTTTAATTTCCTCGAGAGTGTCGAATATATGTTTTTTGAGGCATAAACGGCCGTATCTTTTTTTCCGTTAACTTAGAAATTTGATATTTTCACAGCTTTGAGTATATGGAAGAAAGAAGAGACCGCAGATTTGACGGTATGGTTTTAATTTCAACTCGATACCTCCACGCGTTCCCGAGATAAAGGGTCTTGAAAGACAGACGGACGGACAACAAAGTGATCCTATATGGTTTCCGTTTTTTCTTTTTGAGGTACAAAACCCTAAAAACAGGCCAATTACCTTGACAACGTACAAAAATAACAACTTTTGGGTAAATCACCGTGTAACTTGACAAGCAAACAAAACAGCTGAAACAGCAGCACAGATAAAGATTTATCACCAATTACATAGAAAGGATCAACAGCAAATATACCTACGAGAAAAAAACTTAGAAAGTAGGCAGCGCATAGTCACAAACAAAGTCAGGCGCAAACAAACTAATGTACTGATGATAATTTACTGCCATGTTTATGATTATTACGAGAAACAACATTTTAATACCGATGTGACATTATTATGAAGTGATTTTATGTGAGTTTTAACTACCTACTTAAATAAATTGAATTGGAGTAGGTATTGCCATTTCTTTAAAGCTTCAGTGGCAGCAAATGTGAATAAGATGATGAAATCATTTTATTTACTACTCACCTCCTTGGCTCAAATAACTTAAAAAAATAATAATGCGAATGAAAACAGCAACAGGATGACCAGATCTTGTGTGAAATGTATGAGAAAAAGCTACAAACGTGAGTGAACGGACCTCCTCACGCCCCAGCCGCCGCTGCAGGAAACGCCCCGGGCATCGAGAGTCGCTGAGCGACCCCCGGCCACCGTAGGCGCGGGTTTGCAGACGACGAGTACTGGGTAGCTCACCGTCCGCTCATCCAGGAAGGACCGAGCCCGAATGGGTAGTCGACGGCGTGTAGAGATGTCAGCAAAATCGTAGGGGCCTAGCAGAGCTGATGCCCGCTCTCGCTACGAAACTCGTAGTCCTTGAATGCAAAGCGCAGCTGATGTGGTTTTAGCCACTAAAAATCTGACACGCCCTCTTGCTCCACCCTAGAGCGCGCAAAAATCATTATATGATTTCCTACTTATAAGCAAGCAATTGTAACTACAATTATTATGATTTCAATTTCATTCGATGCATTCCCAAAAACCTTTAAACATAAAACGCTACACCCTTGCACAACAGACATAAGTAAGAGATAAGCATTTCCACGTAATTGGCTGAATTAAGCGCGGGCGAGCGACGTGCAGCGCTGGAATTTAATTTAAATGTTGGCGCGTTAAAAATTGGCGCCAAACGTTGTTACCTGTCGTGTAAGCGCGTCACGCCGTGTCACGTGACGGGGTGACGTGACAGCCGCGTGTTTTAGCGTGTCGGTAAAGAAAAATGTGTGTGGTTTTAGAGAGCTTTTGTTTATTTAATTTGTTTTTAATACTAGACAATTTGTAGTAGTCGTAATATATATAATAAAGATCAGTTAGTCATGATGATTACCGAGAAAAAAAAAACCTATAATTTTTTCATAAATCAAATAGAAGCAATATTGAAATTGTGACAAAGGTTTTAATTCACGTTTTCTTCTGAGTATATAACAATGTTTACCCAACAAAATTAACTTATGACTCTCTTGAAAAACTCGAAAACTCAAATAATAAGATTTACAAAAATTCCTTCTTCATTCCTTCAAAGAGTCGATTAAAATTAAACGTGTTTCAACCCCCTGCCTTCAGCTGGTTACGTCGTAATTTTTATTTTCAACAATTCATCACGTCGCCGTTTCTTGGGGGTTGTCACGCCGGGTGACAGGTGACGCTCGTCGAGAGCGTTTTTTTGCAAATTAATAAATTGTATTTTTTCGTTTAGACCACTTTGTGAAGGGGCCTCGGCGTTTAACGTGAATAATGTTTCACGTCCTTTTAGGTAAATGTTTAACTTACTTTATAGGGTTTTTAGATTACTTTTGTGTTTGAATATCTTGTTGGCTTTGCTGTAATGCTTTGTACAGATTTGCCTGAAGACTATTTAGATGAGTGATAAAACTGAAGTCTTACTTGCAGATGTATTGTAGGTGATGTAGGTGAAATGATCTTAGACATTTTTATAATAATAAAAATAATATTCACACAACTATCACACAACAACGCCGTCTAGTCCCAAGCTAAGCAGAGCTTGTGTTGTGAGTAGGTACTAGACAACTGATAAACATGCATAAATATTTCTAAATATATAGGGTGACTGGTAATTAGTGTACGATCCTTAAACACGTGATTGTGCTCATGATAACCAACAACTTTTCAACTTAAAAAATCAGCTGTTCAGTACATTTATGTTTGCCTAATGTACTGAACAGCTGATATTTTTTTCGCGATTTCGGCTTTGCTCCCATAATAAAAATTGTTTGTTATCATGAGCACAATCACGTGTTTAAGTATCGTACACTAATTGCCAGTCACCCTATATACATACTATAGATAAATTACACCCAGACACAGATCAAATGATTGTGCTCGTCACACAAACATTTGTCCTGGGTGGGAATCGAACCCACGACCACCGGCATAGCAGTCAGGGCCACTAACCACTAGATCAACAGGCCAGTCAGTCAGTCTTTGTTATTACTGATTTTTAGGTTTCGAAATGGTAAAAACATTTTTTAAGATATTGTTCACAAGCTCCTTTTACTTCCCATTACATTTTATCATTCTAAATACTCATAATACAGTTATACTCATAAGCCAGAGACGCTCAACCTCCCAACATTAAGTCCCCATAAACACGTTTACGTCTGTAAGCACCGAGCGCTTGGAGACAGGCGGCAGACGTTGCATAATACAGGTGTTAGCAAGTGGCGCACGTAGACGTCGCGATAATTAGATGAAGCTCATTACCGTCCCTCCTGCGGCCCGCTATTGACGAGCCCTGCATTTGGATGCCAGCGGCTTTTTGTTAGCTATTGATTAGGTGTTTTTGTGTTGGAGGGAGGTAGACATGCTATATGACAATGAGAGTAGTGGAATAATTTGGTGTACATTTACCAAGTAAATCTCTGAAGACCAGCCTTTTCGGGACGGCTGCAAGCTAAACTCTACGATCAAGGAAAAGGAGTAAATCACGCTAATATTGTAAAGGTTTGTATGTACATGTGTAGGTAGGTATGTTTGTCATACCTTCACGCTCAAATGGAATAACAGATTTGGATGAATTTTGGTATAGCGTATAATCCTATACGATAATATAATTTTCTACTTTCACGGGGCCGATACCGTTGGAAGACTCTCGAATTTAATAAAGATGATACCTACCTAGCTAAAGCCTAACACACTCGAGTTCGTCACTGATTTAATAAAGATGATTCCTACCTAGCTAAAGCCTAACATACTCGAGTTCGTCACTGATTTAATAAAGATGACACCTACCTAGCTAAAGCCTAACATGGGTACTCGAGTTCGTCACTGATTTAATAAAGATGACACCTACCTAGCTTTTTTTTTTTTTTCGGTGGGAAAATCATCTTATGACATCCCCCGCCCTTGGGCGGGGCGGGAGATAGTGTCAGACTTTTACTGACTAAAAACCCACTCCTGTTCCTTCGTTGCCTTTCGTACCAGGGCCGAGTCTTCCTTACAGAATCAGACCCTTGGCCCCAGTAGGCTTCGACCCTGCTAGGCCCCTACAGTTGCCGACATCTCCTTGAGGCGCGCGTGGAACAGCACGCGCCGTCGACGACTTGGGCTCGGTCCGGACGGTTACCGGACGGTCGGACGGCGAGCCACCCATTGCTCGCCGTCCGCAAGCCTGCGCCTACGGTGGCCGGAAATCGGGATCGGAATCCCGGCGGCGATTGGGGCGTGAGGACCATTGCCTCACGCGATCGGCCGCCTCCTTTGCTAGCATTACTGCTTCGCAATAGGAGGCGACCGCCTGCCACTCCTCCTCGCTCCGGACCATGGCCTGTACCAAGGCCCGGCGTGAGAGATCGCCGCCGCCGATCGCCCCCACGAGGACACGGCGTTGCTCTGCCCAAGCGGGACACACCTCCACCGTGTGCTCCACCGTGTCCTCCGGGTGGTCCACACAATGGTGACACCCGGGCGTTTCTTCCGCACGAATCCGGTGCAGGAACCTCCCGAACTTACCATGTCCGGTGAGGACCTGCGTCATGCGGAAGGTAAGGACGCCGTGTTGCCTTTCCAGCCACTCCTCAAAGAGGGGACTTACCGCCATAATTATGGCGTGCCCAGCACTGGGTTGCGATAGTCGCTGTCGCCATTCCGCCATGAGACCCCGCCGGAGCTCTGTCCGCCATGCCGCGACTTGTCGTGGCAGCGGAGTTTCGCCCCGACGTTGCATCTCCACGCGCAGATCGTGCATGCGTGCAAGGCCTGTTGCCACCAGATCCCATGGTGGCTGGCCAGCAAGGAGGCTCGCCGCTTCGCGGGAAACTGTGCGGTATCCCCGCACCATCCGTATGGCCATGACCCTCTGGCACGCGTTCAGCTGGGCCGCCGGTCGCTTTGCAGTGACGGCGCCCACAACGGCGCTCCATAAAGGGCCATGGACTGGACGATGCCTGCGTAGAGCCTCCGGCAGGAGGCGTCTGGACCCCCGAGGTTGGGCAGGAGCCGCTTGAGGGCAGCCCCAGTCCGATTCAGTTTGGGAGCCAGACGTCGGAAGTGCTCCTCGAAATTCCACCGGACACCTACCTAGCTAAAGCCTAACATACTCGAGTTCGTTACTGATTTAATAAAGATGACACCTACCTAGCTAAAGCCTTACATATTCGAGTTCGTCACTGATTTAATAAAGATGACACCTACCTAGCTAAAGCCTAACATACTCGAGCTCATCACTGATTTAATAAAGATGATATCTACCTAGCTAAAGCCTAACATATTCGAGTTCGTCACTGATTTAATAAAGATAACACCTACTATTTGAAAATGACCTGAAATACAAGACTGTTACTCATTTTTTACTTTCAAATTTCACGTCGACGTTGGCGCAGTGGTTGAGCGATTGGCTGCCGCGCTACGTATCGCGGATTCGATTCCTTCACGGAAGAAATATTTGTATGGCCTACGGATAGGTGATCCGGGTCTGGGTGTATTTATATGTGAGTATACATGTTTATGAACGCACCCACGAAACAGGAGTCATTTTTTGCGTGGAACAACTTTGTTTTTAGGGTTCCGTACCTCAAAAGGAAAAAACGGAACCCTTATAGGATCACTTTGTTGTCCGTCCGTCTGTCTGTCTGTCTGTCAAGACCCTTTATCTCGGGGACTCTTAAAGCTGTAAAAAAATCAAACTTGTAAGTTAACGAGAAAAAAAGATACTTCGGTTTATGTGGCAAAAAACGTACATTTTGACACTCTTGAGGAAATCAAAATTTATAGGGTACTTCCCGTTGACCCAGAATCCTGAAATTTGGCATAAAGCAAGGTCATATAGCACAAGTATAGGAATAAATCTGAAAACTGTAAATTTATTGTTACGTCACAATTTTTTTTTGCTATTAGGGATTTCTTCCGAAACACCACTCCGGAATTCAACTTTTTAGATAGGTAAGTTTGTACGGAACCCTCAGGGTGCGAGTCCGACTCGCACTTGCCCAGTTTTTTAAATAATAATAATAAATTATCAAAAATATTACCTGCCTATTGACGATCGACACAGAAGCATCATCTAAAAGATAAATACCAACCACAAAACATTCCTATCTTTACCAACCCTTGTCCCCTATTACCTCCACTCCAGCACGATCAGCTAGCCCAATAAATCAGTCGACTGGTCCACCTGCACAGACACTTGTCCTGCACATACATCACTGCTGACCCCCTCTCATAAATATTGAACTATTGACTCGGGTCGGCTTCGCGCGTAATGATAGTGCGATGGGGTCGTATTAAATAGTTCAGGGTTTGTCGATGTGGAGTGGAGATAAATATAAAGGTTGTTGAAAGAGGTAAGATTTTGTTTGCAACTAGTTTTGTCACGCGGCTACACTGTCGTGACTGCAGGTAATACAGGGAATCGAGTTTGAATATCTTTTTGGTTTTGCTGTACCTAATACACAGAGCATCGAGCATACAGTTCCTTGAACATTTTTTGGAAGTTCTTTCTTTTATTCTTTTTATTTAAATGAAAAGAAAACGATGCTCCACACTAAGACTTACTTGTATCGTGGATGCGTTCATCATCATCATCATCATTATCATCATTTCAGCCGAAAGACGTCCACTGTTGGACATAGGCCTCCCCCAAGTGTCGCCACAATGAACGGTCTTGTGCGTCTCGCATCCATCGGATTCCCGCAACCCTTACCAGGTCATCGGTCCACCTTGTAGGAGGCCTTCCAACGCTACGTCTTCCAGTACGTGGTCGCCATTCCTGAACCTTTTGGCCCCTACGGCCATCCGTTCTGCGAGCAATATGCCCTGCCCATTGCCATTTAAGTTTGGCGATTCTTCGTGCTATATCGGTAACCTTGGTTCTCCTGCGGATATCTTCATTCGCGGCGGTTGGTTTTATAGTCACGATTTACGATTTCAAACGTGTATGTCTACTGACCTGCAGATGTACAATCGGTAAATGATGGTATTAAATCCATACAGCTTTTTAGTCTTTTGAAAATTCAAAATAACCAAAATCACATCTAGGTAATCATTGAAATCATCGAAACTAGCTTATTTACTATCGTAGTCTATAATACAGGAACAGTACATTTTTTTCAGCTACATTGAACGATAATGTAGCTATAGTATTGTAATTGAACCAACACTTCCAGAGATCTGGTATAGGGTTAATACCATTCACAAAACCTAGTTTTCTACCTTAGCGCCATCAAAGTGTTTACTGAAACGATTTTGCAAAAAAACTTTTGTAAATTATCCTCGTTTCACAAGAAAAAAATAGTTTAGGTTTCGTTTCGTTTTCTAAAAAAACACTAACCCATTTTAGAATTTATTCCTATATTGTTGTTTACAAACATTTAAACTCATAGATCGACTGTCCCTAGGTATACTCTCGAATCTGAAAATTTGCATTTTTTTTTGTTTCTGTTTTAAGCTTCATAAAAACTATTGAAAAAAATTTTGTCTAATGATTCCTAAACCCAACCTAAATATGAAACCAAAATATACAGATATAGTCATTAATGACAAGGGCACTCATAAAATAAACTTCGAATAGCTTTCCTGTAATGTAAGCTTTTTCACTTTCGATAGTTTACCTATAAGGGACAGACGACAACATAGACACCCACACTCATGCAGCTCATTGCATCAATCCTTCAGCTAAGTTCACAAGAAATTATGAGTCGTTGAAACTACAACTTCAAAATAAATATTGACTATTTTAACCGAGTCCTTGACTGGTATAATCTTCTCACTGATTTTATTTACGTTAAGTGGCAGAAAACCGCGCAAAAAAGTGCGAGTCGGACTAGCGCAGTGAGGGTTTCGTAGAATCTTATTTATGTAAATAGTTCAATTCCCGAATGGAGTCTCGAAAGATTTTTCCGAATCGCAAAAAAAATATTTTTTGTGACGAATCTAGAAATTTACTGTTTTCAGATTTATTCCTATATCTGTGCTATAAGTCCTTGCTTTATGCTAAATTTCGGGATTCTGGGTCAAAGGGAAGTACCTTATGAATTTTGGTTCCATTGAGTGTCGAAATACACGTTTTTTTTTGCGGCACAAACGGCCGTATATTAATTTCTTGTTAACTTAGAAGTTTGATTTTTTGACAGCTTCAATAGACTGCAGATCTGAGTATATGGTTTTAATTTCAACTTGATACCTCCACGCGTTCCTGAGATAAAGTGTCTTGACAGATAGACAGACGGACAGACAACAAAGTGACCCTAAAACGGTTCCGCTTTTTCCTTTTGAGGTACGGAACCCTAAAAACAACGTATAAAAGGTAATATTAAATGAAACAGTTCTGCTTAGCAGTCTAGACTAGCGAGCCGTAATGTTTGGCGACGCACGCGGCATAACAATGTAGGTATTCATGAAGGTTCTAATCACATTCTGGCCACCTTTAATGAGAGGAAACTAACTTTCATTAAAAAAATGGGTACGGACATCGCCATCGACTGGTTATCCCCTTTTCTAAGGCATATTAATGTACCTCTGTATCTACACAGAGGTAGAAGCAGTGAGGAAAATGCTACCTACCATGTCTGATCTTTTGTCAACGATGCTGGGGTCAGCATCCAGTCCGAATGCCAATATTGTACCTGGAGCAATTACTTATCTTAACTCCACGGGTCAGTCATGGATGCAACTCGACATACATTTTCACTGTTTTTCATACAATCGCTATTACGCGATTATGACGTTATTACACATTTTTCATTAGATATTTTGGAAACACAGTATTTTCTTTGACATTATATAGGCTTCTATTGCAATCAATTTGTAAATTTGTGTAAAACTAATCCAGTAAAGACCTCTGAAAATATGCTATTTTGCACACTTTATAATATACTCAAAAATTATAAAAGTCAAAAAATATAGCAATTATAATCCTAATATATAAATATAAGCCTTGCAAATATAATCAAGATTCTGAATGACGACAATTTTTTTTCAAAAACTTTTAAGAGTTAAAAAAAAAACACTTAATTTCCTGGAACAAGTTTTGTGAAATATTCGAGTAAATCTCGAAATTACCGAATGCTAATAGAGTTTTCCGGCGTTATCTCTCTTCGTCAATCATCGCATTGGATTGCATTGGATGAAGTAACAAGCTTTGAAACCATGCTCGATGTTGACGATGGGTGAGTGAAAAAGGAGCGTCTTAAGTAACCGATCCCGATTGGCGAGATATTGTCAGGGTCTTGGGTTTCCGAGTACCCGTCATCATCATCGTCATCACTTTAGCTGAAAGACATCCACTTCTGGACATACCTCTTTCAATTGTCGCTACAACGACCAGTCTTGTACATCTCACATCCATGGGATTCCCGCAAAAGTCATCATGTCGTCGTCGATTTTGTAGGAGGTCTTCCAACGCTTCGTGTGTCAGTACGCGGTCACTCCAAAATGTTCCAGGCCCATCGGCCATCTGTTTTACGAGCAATGTGCCCTGCTATGTCGGGCTATGTTGGAACCTTGGTTCTTCTGCGGATATCTTTATTCTTTAATCGATAACGCATGGAAACTCCGAGCGTGGCCATTTCCATTGCCCTTTGGGCGACTTTCAGCCTTTTGATGTGGCTCATTGTGAGCGAACGTGTACCAGCTTCCTGAACGCTGTCCAGCCGATTTAGATTCGACGGTTGACCCGATCTCGAAGTTAGACACACCTAACTGAACTGTTTTTCAAGTACGCGTAATGACTGTCCGATGAAGAGTCAAATCACAGCGTGAAGTCTACCACGTCTTAATGAATATTCAGCCAACCAATTAACTACCGGCTTGCCGACGACAAGCAATGAGTAGCTCGTCATCCGGGCATCCAGTAACTAACCAGACCGACCTTAGTGTTCCACGCGCGCCTCAAAGAGATGTCAGCAAAACCGTAGGGGCAGCGCAGGGCCGATGCCCGTGAGGGCCACGGGATGTTTCTGAAAAGGAAACCTGTGTTCCTAGAACGCAAAAGGCACCTGAAGGAAACAGCTGTCTTAGTAGTCAGTAAAAGTTTGAAACGCCCTCTCGCTCCATCTTTAAGCGCGAGAAGTCATTGGATGATTCCCCATTTCAATAAAAACCAGAAAACCACAAAACTAAAAATGCTTAATCAACCGATGATTTAGGCAACACTTACGTAATTGAATAAAAAAGCATGTTTTCCCCATAGGTCTATTCCTAAACAATATTAGAATACCAAATTCTAGTTATCATGGTACAAAAAATTCCCACGATTAATAGCAAAAATGACCTCACTGCTTAACTCAAATTCGTGATGATGGCTACATGGTTCTGTATTTAGTAGTCTACACCGCTATGTGATACACGTCCGGTGATGTATACTGCATATTGATGATAGTTCTAGACTGTGATCGTTATTTGACTCGGTCTAATGAGCGGATGAAGATATTTTTAATAATACATGAAGTCACGTGGTGCGTTTCCCCGTAGACATAGATTGCACTTAAAGTGTCATAAAAAACAATTTAAAAGAAAAGTATGGGGAGCTAGTTCCTGAAACCTGTTACTCATTAATGTGATTCACCAATGAACTGAATGGCTAGAACGACTATACATCCAATTACCAAGCTTACCAGAAAAGTGGTGATCAATATAAAATAGAATAAAACTTTATTGTACACCAAAATAGTAACAAAACTTTTA
Organism: Mythimna impura; assembly: GCA_905147345.3. NCBI lineage: Eukaryota > Metazoa > Arthropoda > Insecta > Lepidoptera > Noctuidae > Mythimna > Mythimna impura. Next base: position 31,262,384 of record LR990344.1, read on the forward strand.
AACTTTAGTGATAACTAACTTAGTGATTTTTGTTATTAACAGCTAACAACAACACTGAAATACCTTTACTAGGTGTAATTGAAAAAAGTGAAAAGGGGTCATTAACTTACTACGGAATCAACCTAAAATTATAAGTATAAATCTACTGTTCTTAATAATTGCAACACTAGGTGTAGAGCATGACGGATAAAACTAGTCCATAATGAAGGGTACAATGATCACTGTTCACATTTTCAGTTATTTGGATTTCATATTGTAGTCTAAACTAGTATTAAAAAGAGTAAAGATTTGATTTTTTTGTTACTTTGTATGTAACGATTTAACTCATAAACTAACTTAACCGATTTGAAAAATTCTTTCACGATTAGAAAGCTACATCTTAACTGAGTACCTAACATAGGCTATATTATTTATATTTTCAAAAAGCGAAAAAAAAATCAGCTGTTCAGTACATTTATGTTTGCCTAATGTACTGAACAGCTGATATTTATTTCGTGATTTCGGCTTGGCTCCCATAATAAAAATTGTTTGTTATCATGAGCACAATCACGTGTTTAAGTATCGTACACTAATTGCCAGTCACCCTATATATATAAAAGAAAGTCGTTACACTATTTATAACTCAAGAACGGCTGAACCGATTTGGCTGAAAGTTGGTGGGGAGGTAGCTTAGAACCAGGAGACGGACATAGGATACTTTTTTTTTTATTAGGGTAGAGTAGGGTAGAGTAGGGTAGAGTAGGGTAGAGTAGGGTAGAGTAGGGTAGAGTAGGGTAGAGTAAGGTAGAGTAGGATATAGTAGTCAGTTGACGGGAGCGAAGCCGCGGGAAAAGCTAGTATAAATATAATTAGAGAATACCTAAATTGGAACAATGTAACCCAAAGTATCAAAATATTGCCTATAAAAGTCATTAAAATAAAATAAAAAACTGTAACCGAGCGAAGCCGGGGTGAGCAGTTAGAATAAACAAAGTCTACCCAGAAATATAAATACACAGAAATATTACGGCTTAAAGTGCACAACGTCGTGCAAAGCTGTTTGGTTTAAAAAACATGTTGAAGGTACATTACCTATGTTTTAGAAAGTGATAAGTTTAAAAAATATATGTGACACATATTAATTTGTAATACTTGAGATAAAAGTTATTAATGTAAACTAGTTTTAGGTGTATCTACCTTGTTCTTGATGAGTAAAAAAAATTCAAGCCTAATAACTTCGGTTAGTTTAGTCTCATTGATGACACGATTGTAGAACCAGTGACATACCTACTTATAGCAGAGGCTATGACACGATTAAACAAACTATCTATCAGTTACGTTACCCTCAAGCGCAAGTAACCCACAGGTTTCAATCCAAACTACTCCTAACCACTAAACCGTTCTGTAAGGGTTAAAATAATTACCAAAGACGTAATAAGGGTAAATAGTTGGTAGGGTGAAGCGCCCCATTACTGGCAGGTACTAATCGAAAAAGTTCGGGCGCAGGTTATTGACTCAGCAGAACTTTTCCAATAGCCAGTATCTGGTGTGTTTACCCTAGTGTGAGGTGATTCCTTTATTGTTTTGTGAGTGGGTAATTAACCGTGGGCTCGGCATATTGTTTGTTGTATTCATGTTGATGGACTTATATCTATGTATGTAATGATTGATCACCCAATAATCGAGGTTTGTGACGGGTCCTTTCTTTGGTTTGTGATTAGAACTATGACACTGATATTACACTAATATTGTAAAGGCGAAAGTTTGTGCGTGTGTATATTTAAAAAAAAAAGTAGGTTTATCCATACAAACTTCCAACTCCCGTTTTCCCCCCTTAGGGGCGGAGTTTCGTAAAATCCGTTCTTAGCTGATGTCTACACTCTATAAGAAACCTACCAGCTAAATTTTAAGTTTGTAGGTGTTATAGTTTCTGAGATTTCGTTATTAATCTGTGAGTGGTATTTCGCTTTTATATATAAAGATTCACACTCAAACGGTTGAACAGATTTCAATGAAACTTGGTAAAAGGGTTGAGCATGTCCTGGAATAGCATATAGGATAGGATTTTATATCCCGCTAGTATGTTCTCTTGGGATATTTTTCTACTAAAACGCGGGCGAATCCGCTGGTAGCAAGCAGCTAGTTCAAAAATAGTTTGTCAAGTTTTCTCAGAACATAGTTAACATTAAAAAAAGTACAAATGAAAAAAGATTGGAGCTTCTCCTTTTCGTAATTTTTTTTTTTTTTTTTTTAATCATATAAACCAGTGCTTGACAGCGATTTAATTCATTAAACTCCAAGCGAACGCAAGCGAAGCTCTCTCATTGTCTTTCTATTGTGTCTCTAATTGTGGTATTCGAAATGTTAAAGCAGTCATTGAATGTTCTTTTCATTGATTTATGAAAGCAAGCTAGATTTTCAACGTCATGCAGTCATACTGCAAGGAACATAATAAAGCATTACTGTTATCGTCAAGGATGATAGATTTAGTTTGTAGTCCTAAAATACACTAGTAAACTTCACATTAATCTTACTAAGCCACCATTCATGACACGGTTTGCACAGTGGTTGAGCGATTAGCTTCTGCATTGTGTGACATGGGTTCGATTCCCGCACAGAACAAATAATTGTATGGCCTACATGTAGTTGATCCGGGTCTGGATGTCTTGTTTATGTGAGTTTAGTCATTCAGTCATTAGCAAGGAGAAACGCTTTTTTTTTTAAATAAAAAAATCTTCTCCCAAGAAAATAATATCACCTAGACAAAACCAATTTCCCTTCACCAAATTCGTTACTTCCAGAAGACCTAGGTTTTAATTTAGTATCCAAGTCTGGCTAGGAGACCTAAATCATACCTGTGACAAGTAACGGCTTTCCTGCCAAGTCGTCCGTGAAAAGATAGTAATAAATTGGTTCTGAGTAAAGGTAACCATAAAACCTTGGAATCAATGGGGTATGGACGGTTTTGATAGCACCCTACCTGCCATAAAAGTTATGGAGAAAGTTTGGAAAGAGTTAGGATATTTTTTGAATTGAGACTTTTGAACAAAGATGGCAAATGATTTGATATTTTGAAAGTAATGTCACGTTTATACATAGCTTTGAAATAAAACAAATTATTGAAATGTCGAAGCAACTCAAGGAAACGTATTATTATTGGGTAGTCGTATCTTTTAAATGTCAATCAATAAAGCTGTGACATTCAAATACCAAATCAACATGCCTAATTAGTCGTTACTCATAAAATATGAAGAATAATGAATATCTATTATTTCTAACAAATAGGTGTTTAATGACAATAATCATAAGCAGGAAGCGTTAAATACTATATTATGAATGTGAGGACTATGTTGATTGCTTTTTTTTTCTTTTCGTATGTCTGGCAATTTGAGTATTTTCTGCGGCCTACCCAAATGTCCTTTTTTTGGTATTGTTCGTAAAGTCGTTGAGCTTCTTAGTAGTCCTGAGTTGAGCTTTGCGAATACTGAAAAATGCTTGCACTGACTGGACAGGTCCACTCAAATCTGTATGGTTCTTTCTTTAAAAGACCACCTCAGACAAATCTGCATTCTTCTCATGTGATTTGAACATTACATATTTACTGTATGTACTTTGTCCTAGCTAGGAAACACTGGCCTCATCTAGTTTAAAATGTGTAAAAGTGTTTTTTTTTAAACCTGTTTGCAAAATAAATATCATTTATCATTTAGATGAATGTTACTGACATGAAGCAGTCAATGAAGGAGAGCTTCTTTGGACGCCTAAAGAGTAACCGTCAACGTAGTTAGTAGCCTTCTATCAGGCGGAAGTTGCGCGCCTTCAATCGGTGCCATGGACCAAATCGAGACCATGATTATTGGCATGACGAGAACCTCGTAAAAGCCAAGAAAGATGTAATCAATTTAAGTATCTTGACATGGCTCACGAGGTGGTCGAGAAGTGTGCTGTAGACTCAGTGACTATTGTACATCGATATCGAGTCGTGTCAGCCAGTGGCTTAATAGCCACGAGGCTCGATCAAAACTTACGGAGGCTCTCTTTATGCGGTTGGATTTCAGAACGCGGTACTTCTGGACACGGCTCATAGTGTTAGGAGTTTCATTTCTCTAGAGCCAGGGCTCTAACCGGTACCGGTAGTTAGGACTACCGGTAGCTAGACTCTGTTCCCGATACCGGTTACATTTATACTTTTCATCATAAAGAAAATCGATTTGTATGTTTGTATTTTTGTTTGTAATGAATAAACTCAAAAATTACTGGAGTAATTTAATAAAAACTTTCACGGTTTCACTAATAGAATACCACTGAGTTACCTGGACGCGGGCGAAGCTGCCGCTAAAAGAAGCAAGTTTTTTTTTAATTTTAATCTTTTTTTTTGTATGTTTGTTAACAAATGATAATGTGTGAAGATAAGAAAAGTACGAAATAGTAAACTTATAGCTGGCTAATATAAATGAAAGGACAATTGTACCTAGATCCTATCGTTACATTATAACTTCGTATTTTCTTTAGCCTATAGTTACTGTGCCACGTTGGGCCTCTCCAAAATATTTCTAGGCCTATTTTCTTATAAATATAAAAAAAAAAAACAAATTTTTAATTCTAATTTTTTGCAAAAATTAAATCAAAACACAGACTCCACAAAACCCTCACAAATGTATTAACATTAATATGACGCAGGAACACAAAGTTCACACAAGCGACAACCCTATAACTCACACGCCAACGCTTTAGGGTCATCACTTTATTTTGGAATCCCACGTGAGGCCAGACTCTTTTACAAACATAGTTTTTGAAGCCGGTGTGTTTGATTATAAGCTTTTAGTCCACGTAATAGAGTTTTGAAAGAACGAATTTAATAAACTTGTATATCATCACTTTCTACCAATCTAAACATGCTGATTTAGAACTCAAAGTTATACTTTATTCGTTTGTGATAGGGTTCAATGTGATGGTAAATGGTAGTGGTTTGTTCAGGTTATGCCAGATGGTCTCATTTGCATTGGACAGGAGAGAAAATAGTCTGTTTGTCACCTTTGGTTGGGTAAGCATGGACGGCTGATATACATGCTGTTTGCTAAGATATTGTGTGCTGCAATAATTAAGAGGTTTCTGTCGACTTTATCAATCGAAATTTCATTTTGGTGCAATATTTGCTTAAGTGAATATTAAATATTGTCTCGTAATACTTAATGTTATCGTAAGTCTGTTTGACTTTTAGATAATTGAATGGTAATTTGCTATGAGCTGCGGGAATAGAATAGAACAAAACTTTATTGTACACCAAAATAGAAACAAAAACTTTTAAACCAACTTAATCTATGGATACAATGGCAGACTTATCGCTAACGGCGATATCTAGCTAATAGACAACCTTAGGATGTAAGAACGTAACATAAAAAGGGGGTAGCCTGCGGTGTACTGCAAATTAAATTTTACATTATAAATATATATTAAACTATTCATGGATATAAAATTATATTATATAGCTATTATATATAAAAGACAAAAAACAAACTCATAAATATTATACACATTATATGATACACAATGAATGATGCATGGAAAGGGCAGCTAAAGGAACATAGGTTGGGTTTTATTTAGACCCAGAGCCGGATAAATTATTTCCCGAAAGAAAAAAGAAATCCTGATATTTCCAGTTTTTTTTTTATTTTTATTCTTGATAGGTTCGCGCTTGACCGCTATCTCACCTGATGGAAAGCGAAGATGCCGTTGACGATGGAGCGCGCTTACCTAGAATAATATAATATATAATATATAATATATAATATTCCACAACTATCACACAACGCCGCCGCCGTCTAGTCTCAAGCTAAGCAGAGCTTGTGTTATGAGTACTAGACAACTGATAAACATACTTATATATTTCTAAATACATACATACTTTAGATAAATTACACCCAGACACAGAACAAATGTTTGTGCTCATCACACAAACATTTGTCCTGGGTGGGAATCGAACCCACGACCTCCGGCATAGCAGTCAGGGCCACTAACCACTAGACCAACAGGCCAGTCGAAGTCGAAGCAGAAGTAACCTATTCACTCTTGACTTAAAGATTCCCGGGTTGTAGCCATCAGGAAAAACAGATTCCGGCAAGGAATTCCACTCCTTAGCTGTACGCACTATGAATGTGTTCCCAAAACGTTTCGTGCGTATAGGTGGGATGTCCACCATGTACCGGTGGCGCATTGCCGTACGCTTGGTGGTCCGATGATGGAACGGGCTAGGCGGAATTAGGTTATGCAATTCCGACGCACACTCCCCGAAATGCAACCGGTAGAAAACCGACAGGCTAGCAACTCGGCGTCGATGCTCAAGACTTTGAAGCCTCGACTCAACGAGTGCGTCATTGCCAATGATCCTCCTGGCTCGCCTCTCAATTGCCTCAAGTGCATCAAGCTGGTATCGGGCAGATCCGTCCCAAAGATGAGAGCAGTACTCCATACACGATCGAACTTGCGCTTGATAAAGTTTGAGCAGCTGTTCCGGCGTGAAGTACTGTCTGACCTTCGCGAGGATTCCCAGCTTTTTTGCTGCCAGTTGAGCCTTTGCTTCGATGTATGGCCCAAAGTTGAGTGTTGACGTCAGCGTTACACCAAGGAGATCAAGATGGTCGGTTATTGGCACGGTTACGCCCCGGAAAGTAGGAGCAGGGCTGAATTGGCTCCTTTTAGCGGAAAATAGACACGCCTGGGTTTTAGCAGCATTGAACTTGACCAAATTGGCATCGCCCCATTCAGAGACTGCCTCCAAGGACAAGTTCAAGCGCTCGACCATAGCCTCTCGGAGAGACTGGATCTGTGACCCACTAGCCTGCGCGCTGCATATGTAACTCTCAGCAACAGTGCGGTCGTCTGCATACCCAAAGGTACCGGGCTTAAGCAGATCATTTATGTGCAGCAAGAACAATGTTGCCGAGAGCACTGACCCCTGAGGGACCCCGGCATTAATGGCCATTTGATTGGACGAGCAACCATCGATGACCACCCGGATGGACCGGTCACTCAGGAAGTCTGCAATCCAAGCACACAAACCAGCAGGTAATCCAAAAGAAGGAAGCTTACTAATAAGGCTTTCGTGCCAGGCCCTATCGAAAGCCTTCGAGATATCGAGGGAGACGGCAAGCGCTTCCCCGTGTTTCTCGATGGCCTCACTCCAGATGTGGATGGCATACGCTAGAAGATCACCAGTTGACCGATTTCGGCGAAAGCCGTATTGTCGGTCACTTAGGATGTCATTAGCTTCTAGGTATGCCAGGTGCTTAGTGTTGAGTACACGTTCCATAGTCTTACAGAGAATGGACGTTACTGAGATTGGCCTGTAGTTAGCTGGGTCAGCCCGGCTACCCTTTTTGGGCACGGGCTGTACGTTAGCTTGCTTCCATGCAATCGGCACTTTTGCAACCTCAAATGAAAGCCTAAATAGGCGCGTCAGGATCGGAGACAGTTCAGGCGCACACGTTCTTAGAACAATTGCCGGTATCCCGTCTGGACCGCTAGCCTTGTTCACGTTAAGGTTACGCAGCACCCTACGGACGTCCTTCTGATGGATGCGAATATCCGACATACTCGTCTCGCAACCATCAGGATTAACAGGGGGCCGCGCGTCACCAGAATCTAGACGCGAAGATTCCGCGAAGAGAGAGGCAAACAAATTTGCTTTCTCCTCAGCGGTATGGGCCAGCGACCCGTGTCGGGTTTCAGCAGTGGCGGTAGTGAGGGACGGCAGAAGTTCGATTCAACCGACTTAGCCAGGGACCAAAACGCCTTACTACCAAAAACCAGATATTTTAATTTGTCTCACACTCGGAATTACTTCTGTATCGTGGGTGTATTCACAAAAATGAAAATTCACATACACAAGACACCCAGACTACAAGCACCTCTTTGTAGGCCATACAAATATTTATTCCGTACGGGAATCGAACTCGTGATTCGTAGTGAAGCAATCGTGCCGTCATTTTAAATAATATATAGGGTGACTGGTAATTAGTGACTGATACTTGAACACGTGATTGTACTCATGATTACAAACAACTTTCCCTAAGAAAGTTTTTTTATATACTCAATAGTTTTATCACAATAACGAAAAAGCTGTTTGAATCTAAGGCTGTTTGTAATACGCGCGCTTGTGACCGGTGACCGCTCAGCTGTTAGCTGCGTGACGCCGTCGTACCTACAACACCCGCGCGGCTTGCAAACCCATAGGTGTACGTAATCAGTGTATGTACCTACATAAAATACACTAAGTTAATCTGACTAGGAACCGTGAGCCTTTAAATGTCTAACTGAGCCACAGAACATAGGCCTACGATGCAGACTAATGAGAATATAAAAAAAGTTTATTTGGTAAAGTTGTTTGTAATCATGAGTACAATCACGTGTTTAACCTTTTGACGTGCGTAATTAGAGACACAATAGTAAGACAATGGCTTCCGGGCGCCGGCTACCGCCTGAGCGTTAATGAATTAAGTATCGGTCACTATTTACCAGTCACCCTATATTGAAGCCCCTCACCCTCTCCACATCATCATTTCATTCGAAAGACCCAAGTGTCGCCATAACGAAAGGTCCTGTGCGTCTCGCATCCGTCGGATTCCCGTGACCCTCACCAGGTCATCGGTTCACCTTATGGGAGGCCTTCTAACACTGCATCTTCTTACGCCCCCATCGCCACAGATGATTGTCGTAGATAAATGCAGTCATAAAAATCTTCCCATACTTAAGAAATAAAGCCTATGAAGAGTTGGTCTATATACCTATCCAAACTTCAAATAAGTGTAATTATGTGACCTGTTTTAAGTCTTGGGCAAATACCATTTCATCCCTAAAGTAATCAAGTAAAAACCACCCTGTATCCAGAAAAAAAATGCTACAAAAATTCACTATCCCACACGGTCTTCATAAATATGGACATTGGTCGTAACTCACACGTGCGTCTTGACTCATCACTTTATCAACTGGATAGAGAGCACCTTAACCAGGGGACAGGTCAGGGGACATCTGCTATGCAAGCAAGATCACTCGGTCATAGGGGACCAAACGTTGGGCTTTCAGAAGGACATATTTTGCAGGGTATGGTAGGTATGTATTGCATAATGATGTGATTTGAATCGGAATTTAGATGACTTGTGGGAAAATGGCAGTGATATAGTTTTTCGGTTTGATGATCGTGTTTTTTTGGGCGTAGTTGCACTTGTGTTAAATTAAATGCACTGTAATGATTTGAAGGTAAAGTTTAATGATTTGATCATTGGAAAAGCAATGAAAACAGCAAAATATTTCGGGTTTTGTTGAATCATTAATTTAATTGCTTTGCTCCTGAACTTCAGTCAAAGTTTTTTTATGACATTACTAGCTGGTGCCCGCGACATCGTCCGCTTTAAACTCGTTAAATAGCACAATGCCATTTGGTCACCATTTCAAGAAGATTATTTTGCGTGAATTTGAAATCGTTTCTGAAATAAAAATAGCCTAGTTATTTAAGGAATAACTGCTTCACTCAAAATCAGTCCGGCTGTTTAGGAGATTAGCCGGAATAAATAAACAGACAGACAGAAAAAAAATATTACCAATTGCAATTTTGTTATAGGTAGGTATCAAATAGTCTTTCATGTACACTTACCATCAGGTGAGATAGTAGTCAAGTCTGAATGAAAAAAAATACATTATTTTGATATTTATAACAAACACTCCGATTTTGTATATATGTATGTTTGTATAGATAACTGTAAAAGTAAAGCAAACTTATTAATACAGGTGTGATCAATTATGGTGGTGCAAAATAGCATAATTAATAAATATTAAAGTTAAAGCTAGCTAGCACATTCGTAAAAAGTTGGTAAGAGTATTGTCATATTGCTAATTATTTTTCCTAATTAATAACTGTACTTTTCAGTGCGTAAAGGAAAAAGTTAAATGCATACTTTATTTAGTAACCATAATTAAAATAATCCTCAATTTCAATTTCGTTAGGTACTTATTTAATCTCACACCAATTTCCAATCACCTTAAACTATTTACAACAAAACAATTTTCCGTCACTCGCTTCCAATCCCACAATTACATCGAAACCTACCTCCTCCCAACGCAGACAATCTCAGACACAATTCAATAATTTCATTACAGACTTGATCAAGCAAAAAGCTTCCCATGAAGGGTTAAGCCATGAAATATGATGTTTTCTGAGCACACCTCGTGGTCCAGACACACTCTCATCTCGTCTGCCGAGAGCTATGATAGCCATTCGTGTGTCTACGTGGAACGGTGAAGTGCTGACGTGCGGTAGATTTTCTAAATTGATTTGTGGTAGTTTGACTTCGTGCTTCTTTGAAGGTGGATTCGTTTTGTTTACTGTCATGGATTTTTGGCAAAGTTTGGAGTAAATTTCTCCATGCTCTTATATAAACTCTCTGTTTGTTTTGTTTTTGTCTGGTTTTTTTTTTCTCGCGTAACCTGTTTCGTTTATTGTCCTCTGTTTTTCGTTTTGTGTCACAATTGTACAAAAAACTGAAGTTAGCAACTAAGCGGTAAAGTGGCATGTGTACTGTAAATGTTGTGTTTACCCGTGATTGGCATGTATATTAGAACTGTACCTATGAATGGTTTTTATGTGTGTGTATATATATATGTGCTGTGGGTGAACCTAACTAAATAAATAAATAAATAAGCTCTTTAGATTTTGTGTTCTTTTGAGTTGAAGGCTAGACACATGAGAAAATTAGATTATTTTGACAAAGATTTGGTTATTAAGTGTTGTTTATCCTTTATTATTAAGTTTTTCAAAAGTACATCTTACATGATCGTTCAACATCCATCCATACGGTGTGCAGTACCCGCCGGGCACAGGATGCTGGAAAACGAGAGATTCTAAACTAATTAGTGCTCTTTTGGTATAATTTCTGCAAAGTTTCAATGAGTTTATAAGCAAATAAATAAATAAATTTTAAAATATTATACATATACCGAATAAAAAAATAGATATTAGAATGATGGTCGAAAATCTTTGGGACATTTTAACGGGATTTCTGTTCACCGCATAAATAAGAACGTCGTAACAGTAGCCAGGCCGTCAGTTGGCACCAGACCAAACGTTTAACTTAACCTGAACTCAAACTTCGTGATGAGGTCTTACTTATTTGTTCGGACTAAAGGTTAGAACTATTCTCAAAGAAAGTTTAAAGTTTATTCAATCAGCTCGGCCAATCGCAGTCCTCGGCTAGTCGGAGTTTATTCTGTTAGGAGTTTGTTTTAAGTTGTGACTTTAAATAAATCTTGAAAACAAAGCGGTATGGAACTGGTGCAGATGTTTAAACTCACACTACTATTGATGTCAAATAATTATAATAATACTAGCTTCTGCTAGCGGTTTGACCCGCGTTAAAGTTGAGCAATATCAAAAGAGAATGCTCTCTCATCTCGGGATAAAAATATCAAAAGGGAATACTCTCTTATCCCGGGATAAAAATATCAAAAGGCAATGCTCTCTTATCCCGGGATAAAAATACCAAAAGGGAATACTCTCTTATTCCAGGATGAAAATATCAATAGGGAATGCTCTCTATTCCCGGAATAAAAAGTATTCAATGCGCTGTTCTAGAATATGCCTACCAGTGTGCAAAATTTCATCTAAATCCATTCAGAAAAAAAAAATGACGGGTTGCACTCTGGGAGTGCCGGCAGAAGTGAAAACTTAAGCATTAACGTTGTGCGTTTTGGATATTTTGGAATGGTTATGGAATAATTTTGCACGAATTGCTTTAATTATCAGAATAAAAGTACTATCTTTTATGTGGTAGAATACAATATTTATTTATTGCGCTATCGTACACAAACATGACAATTTATATTACATTAAAAAGTTTATCCCTCAGAAAAATCAACTTCCATCCATAATTTCGACGACTTTTTCACTATCATTATTACCAGAACCATCATCGCCAATTTCTAAAACTGATACGATCGGTTTATGATAGCTGAAGTAAGAAACGAACAGTTTTGATTCGAACCTATTTACATGTCTAATAAAGACCGCATCAATAGCAGTTTTATATTTCGTTGTGCTAAGATGGCGATCATTTGACATAGTTAAACCAAATTCATTATTTAAAAATTCAATTAATAGTTGATTTTTATCGTCTGCAAAGTTTATGTCGGTATGACGGTTTACGATGGGACAAACAAATTGATGCCCTCACTACCAGAACAATGCGCCTGATACACATTTTCAAGTCTCTCAGACAGTCGGCTAATGCTGACACTCTGAAAATCGTGTACTACGCTCTGTGTCAATCGGTCATTGGCTATTGTATCGCTGTTTGGGGCGGTGCAGCAAAGACCATCCTTCTGAGAGTTGAGAGAGCACAGAGAGCGATTCTAAAAGTCATGACGAAAAAGCCCTATATATACCCAACTACTGAACTCTACTCGGATTGCAAAGTCCTTTCGGTTCGTCAACTCTTTGTGCTTAAATCGATTCTTAGAAAACACACCAGTCTTCCTAAGTCCGACCCAAACAAGCGAACATGTGTTATCCCGGGTACTTAGCACAAAACTTCTTTCGCTAAACGCCAGTTTTATACCCTAAGTGGGCACATTTACAAAAAAGTTCACAAACATCTAAAAATTATAGATTTAAATTCACACACATTAAAAAAACAGTAACAGAGTGGCTACTACAGAAAGACTACATATACACGGAGTCTTTACTCACTTACATCGCCTAAATGAAAAACGCTCACTTACAAACATATTCACGCATACATCCACACACACTCACCCCTATACTCACACACAAACTCACAACAAGCACGTACCACATCACACCACTACACATACCCTCCACATTTTACTCGTACACGCACAATTATTACTGCTGTGAAGTTTAAACGGTAGATCGACACTGTCCACTGTTGTATAAAAATGGTAAATTTATAAGCTAGACACTGTCTCTTAAAATACAGGATATCCTAGTTTAAGAGGCAGGGTTACTATAAGTATGTACAGAAATTTTTGCAACACACTGTAATGTTTAGAATAAGTCTACCTCCTAATTATATCTACTTGTGTACATTTCTGTAACTATTTTGGTAAATAAACTTTATTATTATTATTATTATGTTGAAATCTCCACTCAAAATCATTGGCAATTCATCAAAGCTTTTTCCAATTTTTTTAAATTAAATTAATTATTTTTTTTAATTTTAAACACTTTATATACACGAATTTCACGAATAAACAACAGTGTGGCCACTACACAGACGGTCGAGCCATCAGCTGTCACCATCCATGGATGCGCGTGGCACGCTGTCACATCCGTCTTACGAATTTTCGATCAGGTCACGTGTCCTGACGCGAGTTTAACATTTTTTACCCATTACAAAAAAGTGTACAACGCCGCTAAAGAAGTTTTCACTTCAAAAATTGCCTGCTGCGGTCTTCCCGTCCGTTTATAATTTAGGTGTCTTCAAGGCTAGAGTGAATAGGCTCGTAATAAACTAGTGTGCCTCACCATCAATGATTGCATCACTGCTTACCATCAGGTGGGATCGCACTCAAGCACTAGTTTAAATCATTTAAAAAAAGCTGTTGTAGCGTGACGGAGTATCAAGCATACACACTCACACACATACAAACTTTCGCCTTTATAATATTAGATCAATTACTGAGGCAGGTAGGTTTTCAAAAATCCTATAGTAGGAACGGCTATTAATAAAACCTATTCACATAAAATCATGTACCGAAAAACTTTGTTTTGTGAAATTTCTCAACAGATTTGTAGATACAATTTGTTATTAACACAACGCCTAATCACGTCCAATAAAAATATGTCATTGTATGCTCTACGTACGCCAAACAGCCATAGTAAATGCTATTAGTTAAACTTCTTCGCCGCAACACTTGCAAATATAAAATATCTAGAGCTGCTTGTTGAGCAGAACGTTTATAAATTAATGTCCATTTTGTATGAGAAAATATTTTGTCATAACGTGCGCACTTCACGAGAGCAGCGCTGGGCGAAAGTGTTAACTGATAATTTAAATTTATTTCAATAACCGAACTCCACATCTCACTTAACTCCAACGCATCACCCTCAGACAGTAGGGTGGATGTAACAGAAACTGTCCGACCCCGCACTTACCCGCAACATCGCGTTACTTCAAACTGCACTTTTTAAACTCTTTGTCGAACACTGTTTGCGATTCCCACAATATTTGCTTTCACCTTACGTGAGTGGTCTCTGTGGACCGGACAGATATTGTTACACCTATTGGGTTTGCTTGTTTGACTTCTTTCTTAGATAAAGTCTTGTTAGGATTGGAGAAATAAAATGTTTAAGTTTGTTACAAGAGTTTGTGGACTTTAGATGGAATTGAAAGAAAGGATTTAGAAAATTGGTCACTTTGCTTAACTTAATTGAATGGAATGGGATGTTTTTTCTTATAATAATTCAAAATTCTATGAGGTTATTCATCATCATCATCATCATCATCATCTTCCTGCCCTTCTCCCGTGTTATTTGGGGTCGGCGCAACATGTTTTTTTCTTCCATTCTGCCCTGTCACTCGTCATACTATCACTAACTTCCTTTTCTTTCATATCGTTATTCATGATAATAAAAATAACATAGCAGCAGTTTCGTCTAACAATTGCTAAACTTATTTCAACAGGAGCGCAATCCTACTTTGTACGATAATATTACAAAGACGAAAGTTTATATGTGTGTGTGTGTTTATTATTATTTCATGCAAGAACAGCTAAACGGATTTGAGCTAATATTACAAAGTGAAGATCTGTGTTTGAAGTTTTTAATAAAAAATGCCTCAACGATTAAATAGATTAGGGCACAGGTAGACAATAGCCTGAAAAAGCATACCTATAAAACATTTTTTGTCCCATAAAGACGTTGTATAATTTTAAAAGCACTGGTAAAAGCTTGTTAACAAATAAAACAAAGTGACTCAAACCCACTCGTCCGTACCTTCAACAATAAAGTGTTGAGCAACTCCAAATCCCACCTTGTATCAGGTTAACTAGCTCGGAGTTATGGCGGCAACTAACAATAAAAGCGGTCGTGCAATTCCGCCGGTATTCGGGCCGCGGTTCCGTGGCAATGCAAGTGCGCCCCGGGGACGTATAGCCGAGTGTTGCTACATTTACCCTACGAGTGAGAGTTTAGTCCGACTTGTATTTTTGTTGTTCATGTGAAGTGAGCTGATTTTTGATTAATTGTTTGAGATTGGGTGTGAATGTGTTGTTTGTTTGCTTTATGAAGAGGGCATTGATTTTATAGCTAAACATTAAATACAAATGTATCATCATCATGTCACGGGGTTCTATCCTATTCTATTCTATTTGGGTATGGTTTCCGCACTTAGTCGCATGTGGACCATTGTACGTGGGTCATGGCACGGGGTTAAGGACGACGAGTAATCGGTGGCTCGCCGTCCGCTCGTTTCTGTAAGGACCGAGCTCGAGTAGTCATCGACTCTAAGAGAGTCAGCAAACCGGAGGCGCCCAACTGGGCCGATGCCTGCTAGGAGCATGGGATTGGTTCTGAAAAACATATACTCATGGTCTTGAAGGAACATATGTGTGGTTTTAGGTGATAAAATCTGACACGTCTTCTCGCTCTTCTATCATGGAGCGGGAGAAGTCATAAGATGATTTCCCAACTCAAAAAAATAAAAATCATCATCACCTCCCTAGCTTTATCCTAACTAGCTTTGGATCGGTTTCCAGTCTAATTGGACGCGACTGAATACTCGTGTTCTACATAAAGCGTCTACCTAGAAGACCTCCACCACTCAGTTACTGGGCGACACGATACTCCTTGGATTGGCTGATGGTCACATTTTCTGGCGTCTGACTACCAGTGACGATTTGCAAAGATCTGTGAATGAAAACCGGGACCAACGGCTTTATGTGCTTTCTAAGGTACGGGGATATACACACGCATGTGTTGTCATCATCATCATCATCATCATTTCAGCCGAAAGACGTCCACTGCTGGACATAGGCCTCCCCCAAGCGTCGCCACAGCGAACGGTCCTGTGCGTCTCGCATCCATCGTACTCCCGCAACCGTTACCAAGTCATCGGTCCACCTTGTAGGAGGCCTTCCAACGCTACGTCTTCCGGTACGTGGTCGCCATTCCAGAACCATTCGGCCCCAACGGCCATCTGTTCTGCGAGCAATGTGCCCTGCCCATTGCCACTTTAGTTTGGCGATTCTTCGTGCTATGTCGGCAACCTTGGCTTGCTATGTCGGCATGTGTTGTGTGTTAACATAATTTGATGATTTTCTTTCAGTGCCAAATACTGTGAACAACATTGACCTGCCTTTTCCGTGTCAAGAAAATGTTAAAAATTTACTATTATGTAGTAAGTGTTACCCTTTAGTTTATGCTTATAATATCAATCAACCTAGCAGTATTCCATGTAGGTATAGATAGCGGCACGAATCTTTAGCGCTCGGCGAAAGAGCGGGGATCGTTTTGCGCATCGTACAATATCGGCGAGCCAATCACTGTACAAGGATTTCACTCCCCGCCTCCGCATCTCTCTTCATACCACTAAAGAGACCCGATATTTCACTTCTGCGTGCTTCTGCGCAAGTAGAACTGTAGAAGTCAGCGCTCAAGATCCGTGCCGGTATCTATATATTTAAGTCAGCTTCCTGTCTAGGCCGCTGAATATCAGTATAGCTTCTGC
The DNA here is from genome assembly GCA_905147345.3 of Mythimna impura. Classification (NCBI taxonomy): domain Eukaryota; kingdom Metazoa; phylum Arthropoda; class Insecta; order Lepidoptera; family Noctuidae; genus Mythimna; species Mythimna impura. The sequence continues at coordinate 31,279,099 of LR990344.1, forward strand.
CATGTGAAAAAGGCGTAATATAAAAATAAGAAAACATTGTTAGGAATCCTGTTAAATCAAAGCTGCCTTCTCTACATCACGTCAAGTGATTTTTTTCTAGCATTTGGGATAGAATGATCGTTTCTTTTTACCCGACTACGGAGGGTTATGATTTTGACAGGCTATGTATGTATGTGAGTTTGTTCATCTGTTCCCTCATAGCTCCTAATCTACCAATCGGAACTCGACATATGAGGTATCGTTAGAACCGTCTTAATTGTCCGCTGAACATAGGCTACGTGACGTGTCACAAAACTCGACATGGCGCCCTCTAGCGGACAAAAAGTATGTGTTAAAAAATAAAAATGGAGATAAATACGCCGTGTTTGGGTATCATTTGAAAAGGCTACATTTGTACATTTCGAAAATATTGCTCAAATTTAAAGTGACGCCCTCTAGCGGACAAAAAGTCATTTGTTAAGTTTAACACCAAAATTGTTTAAATAAAAATAAAGTAAAAAACTAAAACCCGACTACGACAAAAAAAAAACGACGCTGAAAAAGTATGAAACAAGATTTTCATACTTCGAACAGAACAAAAAGAAAAACCGTAGTCACACGTTATTAAAGTGTTTCGGTTGGTACCTATTACGTGTGACTGCGGCTTTTCTTTTTGTTCTGTTCGAAGTATGAAAATCTTGTTTCATACTTTTTCAGCGTCGTTTTTTTTTTTTGTCGTGGTCGGGTTTTAGTTTTTTACTTTATTTTTAGATTATAGGATCAAGATTTCACAATTACTTGGCCATAGGTACTTGTGACCAGGTTTTTTTTTATTGAAGTGGTTACCCACTTTTGTACTTCAGTTGTCCTTTGTGTTACAGGACTTCGGTATGTCTTACGTAAATTCCTATGACCGTGTTTTGCTGACAGGTGCGCATGGTACACTACGCACTGTCGAATTGACGATCTGCCCCCCTAGCCAAGTAACGACCGTTTCGTTTCGATACTCTTGCGTCAAACGCCTCGAGTAGGCCACGCCTCCGATTCCTTTGTTCTGACCACGTGGCTTAGCCAGTCGTAACTTGGCTAGGGGGGCTGATAAGGATCATGGGAGTGCGGTGAATGTGAGACACACAGGACCGCTCGTTGTAGCAACACTTGCGAGAGGCCTATGTCCAGCAGTGGACGTCTTTCAACTGAAACAATAATGATGACGATATAGTACATATTTGTTTCAGGATACGAACCTGAGTCTATTGACCTTAATACCTCTAAAACGTGGACTAATCAACTGAAACGGGAGCAGAGTAATCTAGGCAACAGAGAGTTAACGTTAATGAAAGGTGTCCCGATAGTCGTAACTCCGTAACTAAGTTAGTTGAGGCATTAGAGAACTTCTGTAATGTCGCTACTTGTTCTAACAGGCCGCTGGGACACACGTTTGTGCTATGCTTATGGTGAGGTGGTTTAGTAGATAATAGCACCGATTCTCTTGCACACCAACTAAACTGTACGCGTACTGTATTTATTGTTACGTCACGAAAGAAAAACTTTTTTACGATTCCGAAAAATCTTCGAGACTCCATTCGGGAATCGAACTATTTACATACGAGTAAGTGTGTACAGAACCCTCAGCGACTGCGCGTACTTTTCCACGCGCGCCTCAAGGAGATGTCAGCAACTGTAGGGGCCCAGCAGGGTCGAAACCTACTGGGGCCAAGGGTCTGATTCTGAAAGAAAACTCGGCCCTGGTACGAAAGGCAACGAAGGAACAGGAGTGGAGTTATAGTCAGTAAAAGTCTGACACTATCTCGCGCTCCGCCCAAGAGCGGGGGATGTCATAAGATGATTTTCCCACCGAAAAAAAAAACTTAGTTTAACCTATCGCTCTCTTTTACTAATCGTTAAAACTAGACTAAAAGGAGTTAAATTATTGCTATCTTTTCTAGTTTTAACGATTAGTAAAAGAGAGCGATTGTTTAAAATAAGTTTAGTTGGTATACAAACGAATCGGCGCCATTGTTTATGTTTTTAAGCTTCTACTGTATTTTTTTTTATGGTGTACCTACAATAATAAGTATATCTATCTGTCTATGCTGCCCTCATAAACCAAAAAACAGTAACTCCGTAATACATATATATCGATGGGTAACTCAATAAAAGTGAGTTTTGAGAAAAAAATAATTTTGCAAAGAACAATTGCCGTCAGTTTTGTGACGTGTACTATCTATAAACTATGTCCGCGGCTTCACTCACTTGGTATGTTTATAAAAAGTTCCATGTTCCATGTCCGAGACTATATATCTCAAGAACTGCAGACTTGAGTATATGGTTTTAATTTCAACTCGAACGCGTTGAGGTATTTCAACGCGTTCCCGAGATTAAGGGTCTTGACAGACAGACGGACAACAAAGAGATCCTATAAGGGTTCCGTTTTTTCCTATTGAGGTGCGAAACCCTAAATAGAAAATTAGAATAATTTTGAGATACCACTTTTTGGCTTATGAGAATAGTATATGGGTCATTTGCGAAACAGTTTTAAAGAACAGTCAGTTAACCAGCCTAGCCTTTTCCCAACTATGTCGGGGTCGCCGGTTACTAGAATTTTGCATGGAGCGGCTGCCTATATATCTAACCTCAATTGCCAAGACGTTGAAGAAGATTGGTGTGTTAGATTTCCTGGTTTCTGACTATCCTTAATGACTGTCAAAGATATACAAATGACAGCCTGGACCAACGACTTGACGCGCTTTCCAAGGCACGGAGTAACATTTTTCTTTGAGGTGGGTTATCAAATAACTCCTCCCGCTCTAGATGGAGCGTCAGAGTAGAGGGAGGGTCAGAATTTTACTGACTCAAACCCACCTGTGATCCTGCATTTGTCCTTTGCGCTAAAGGACCACGGCAACTCTTTCAAAACTTCCTGCATCGCCAAAGAATACAGAACAATTCTCGGGTTGGGAAGCATTCTGGATAAATGGATAGGAAATAATAAGGCACATAGTCACGACAGTAGACGTATAATGACTGGCAAAATCTTATGGTAGACTAACTACCTACAACACTTAATAATTAATAACAAATATCATACAGTACCGGCATTAAACAATTGACATAGCTTCACCCTTTTAAGTACCCAAAAACAACAGCATGAAATGAACATCAGTAATAACCAATAACCCTCAAAACATATCGGAAAGAAGTCCAATATAGTGGCAATGGGCTCACCTCCCTCCGCCCTCAAAGCACCCGGGCTCCACGATAAGGGGGCAGGTGCGGCTTACTCATGATTTATTATCAGAGGTGAATGTGGCACTAAACCGATTATGTGAACCATACTCGTATGTGAGAAAGATGGGATGGCGGCCTTTGAATTTTATTGGAAGATTTTTCCTTGGAAATCGAAGTGTAGTTGTAATTGCTTTATTTTGTTGGAAATGAACATTTTATCATGTAGTCTGGGCCGGAAAGATTTGCTTAAAAATAGACTGCTTTATAACATTCTTAATTTATTTTTAATACCTAGTCCTAAAACGTGGTGAATGTTCCTAAAGTCAATGTTTGTGAAAAATCGGTGGTTAATAATTATTATTATTATTCTTTATTGTACACACCATTTTATACATACATTATAAATAGGACAATTGATGTACATAGGCGAGCTTAACCCACAACTGGGTTTATTATAGTCGGTGTCCAGTTCAAACAGTTGCGTTTTTATTATAAAGAAAGCTATAATTTGATCATTATCTCACCTGATAGCAAGTGGAGCACGCTTACCTAGATATAACTTACTTTTGACCCTTGAAACATAGACTCCGGCAGGGAATCCCACTCCTTAACTATAGTTATTACACACAATACAAGCATTTAAGCACATTATTTCATTTCACACGGGTGTTACAAATTTTTGAAATTCTCGCCTTTTTCCTACTACCATAAACAAGTAATAATACATCTGAAACTTTCTCAAGAATCAGTCTGTCTATTGTCAAAAACTGAATGAAAAACCGTTAAGCAGTTTTTGTGTTTAATGCTAACAAGCAGACAGACAGATAAGGGAACTTTGTTTTATAACACATAAGGAAAAATTGAGACTACTGTAAAAAAACACCTAACCTTACGTACCACCTGAACGTCAACCATCCAGCAAATATTGATAGGAACTTTCAATATCAAGTCAATAAAGTTTAAGTACAGAACACGTATGATAAAACGTCGTGTAGCGACGCGTTCCCGAAGCGATGCATCATCGTGATCGTTCCGAACGCTCCTCAATACACTGCCGACGGACGACGGTGTGTCAATGCTGAAACAGCGTGTCATTTTTCATACCACTGCCCTGACGAAGCGGTGGGAAGGTTTGGATGTGGCAGTTTTGAGAAAAGTAAAGAATATTTTGATATGCAGAGAACAAAGTCTTGAATTACTTACATTGGTAGGTAATTACAATGTAGTTGGAAAGAACTAAGGCTAAAACATAGGAAATTTTGTATGTTTTCGTCGGTTTTCCATGGTTTTCGGTACATATTATCTATTCTTATGCTTTTATAATATTGCAGCATAATTATCTAGCAGCATCTGCTAGGTCACACTAATCCATTAATCCACAAATCTATATGTAACCCATGACAGTACCAACATTTTCTGCGTGGTTAGAATATATAAAACAGTCCGAAATTAACTATCAGGCAGTTCCCAGACCAAAAACGACACCCTTCTGGTCGAAAGATTCCTAATTTTAATTGCATTTTCAATGGCATCTCCATACCTCCTTAAGGTATGTTGGACTTTACACTAAAGGTTTAGTCTGTTCATAGGATCTGTTATTGCACAATATATGAAGAATGGGCAAAATGAAAATATAATAGACTGGCTTAAAACAGCGGTTTCGTATAAATGTTGGTTATTGAGGACGCAAAGTCGCAGTCGAAGATCGATAAAAAGTAGCCTATGTCCATCCTTGGAGTTAAAACTTGATTCGTACCAAATTTCATTAAAATCGGTTCAGTAGTTTAACCATGAAAGTGTAACAAACAGACAGACGGACAAAGTTACTTTCACAATTATTAGTATGAGAAACTTTGTTTTTTTTAAATTTAATTCATAATTTTCTCTGATATTTCTTTTTTTTTTAAACACACAAAAATCCTGTCTAACATATACTTACCAGGAAACTTGTGGTCCAACAATATAAATACCACATCATCTACCACCTCCAGCACTTTCGCACATCTGCACGTGAGCTGCTCCGTCACGTCACGTCGTCACGTCACCGGCGTCACGTGACAGGTGACGTGTTTACACGCTTTTTATAGCCGTCACGTTAACCGCCGCTTAATGTGTGGCGTGACAAATGACCTCGTGTCTCTTCTCATACATACCAGTAATGTAATCTGTTTTCTTTAAACTTTTTAGGGCAGGTTTTTGAATTGGATTTTAGGGGAGGAAGCTGTGTGCCTTGTATATGCACACAGTGTATGGGTTTAATTACCGATATATACCATCACCACTGTTCTAAAACCGGTGAAGGAAAATATCGAGAGGAATCCAGAATGTCTTAGAACCAAAAAAAGTGAAAACATGCGAAATTCACTAACCCGCACTGGGCCCGCGTCGTTGATACGGCTTATGGTCTCTCCCAGAGAGGAGGCCTGAGTCCCAGCAGTGGGAATGTTATAAGTTTGATTATGCTATAAAATACAAAAAAAATACTTTTATGCTACTCCCATTGGTTCACAGCAACGGTTAGTAAATAAAAGAGATTAATATAAGAGAGATTATATTACATTTGTAATAAATTAATTAAATTAGGTTTTTGAAATGAATTTAAAAAATCCCAAAAATTGAGGCGTTATAGATGTTTAAATTTTGATTCTCTATTTACAAAAGTAAAACAGAAATTCTCTCAATTAAACCACCAGTTTAAATCGTCGGCAAAATCAATACGATCAATCAGAACCAACAAAAGGGCAATACGGCCAAACACCGAAGCGAAATACATCAGAAAATGACAAATACGCCCAATTCAAAATCGAGGGTGAATGAGCGCTTTCAGTCGAACTGAAAATCGACGTTGAGGTGAAAACAAGTGGAAAATGGGCCGAAAGCTCGTCTGAATTTATTGCAGCCTTTATGGTGAATGGTGACCGATGATTGATCCCTGTGCAAGCGCCTGTCTGCCTTTTTCCAACTGTGAAATGGAACTTTAGGAGCTCGGTTTTGGCATAGGAATTAAAATTTGCATTCTGCATTTGAATGCTTGCACATAAGTCAATATTTCGATAGAATAAGGTTTTGCCTATGCCTTGCAATTTGACATGCCCTCTCACTCCACTCTCGAGTGGGAGAAGTCATTTCGTCGTTCATCAAGATGAACCATCGGCGGTGTCCCAACAGGGGTGACCGTTCAATCCGTGTAGACAGCGGTTGTAATCCAGGACCTTCAACGCCTTTGGTTGGCGAGCGCGTTTTCTCAACCGCAGTGACTGGTTTGCGAACGTGTTGGTGCGTGGTTTACATCCATGTAGCCGCAACTCAAACTAACCACATAAACAAGGTCACCTTGGTTGGAACGCTGGTTTGCGATCGTCTGGTCCATGCTAAAAGGTGGACCAGACGGTTGTAATGCAGCGTCCTAACCGTGACCTTGCTAGTTTCAATCCGTGTAGGCAGTAGTTGTAATCCATGACCTTCAACGCCCTTGGTTGGCGAGCACGTTTCCCCAACGATAGTTGATTTGGGAACGTGTTGGTGCGTAGCACAAACCAAACACACGAACCAAGCTCCAACCAAGGTGACCTTGGTTGGGATGCTGGTTTGTAACCGTCTGGCCCATGCTAAGAATTGCCATGCAGCTTCTTGTACATTCTTCTCTATAGAGATCTACGTTTCGGAATGTGTAATTACTATAATTTTTCTGACTGACTGACTTTTTGACTATTCAAAAGTGCTTGTAAATGGTTTATTTGAAACTAGCTTTTGCCCGTAGCATCGCCCGCGTAGGTACATAAAATATAGCCTATGTCACTCTGGAATAAAGCAGCTTTCTATCGGTGAAAAATTTTTAGCAATCAGACCAGTACTTTCAGAGATACAAACAAAAAACAAACTTTACCTTTTTATTATACTCGTATTAGTGTAGATAAATGCTTTGATTGGTTTCCATAGCTTCATCTTTTTGTGTCGAACCAACTCCTTGACAATCTAAAAGTGCCTGTAACTGGTTTAAATGAAACAATTGCTGCTGAAGTTTGAGTTAAAATAATTTGTATAGAGCCTTCCAATGACGATAACATAGGCTTAAATACTCTGTAAATTACTATTCAATTCTCAACAGTAGGATGCTACTGTAAAAAAGCACATCGTACACAAAATATTGCCAGCAATTTAAATTCAAACGAAAAACCGATAAAACAAATGGCGGCAAAAGAAACATGTCAACAACCGTGAGTCCATATTGATGATGACAATAAACGCGAAGCTGAAGAGAGCATTCAATTAGAGGGTAAGCATCAGCTCGTGATTAATTGTGGGACTACTACCAGAGTACCAGGGTGCCAGGGAAACGGGGAGCTAGGGTAACTGCAGGCCCTGTGATTGTTGGGAGGTGATAGGGGATGGGCGACAGCGGGAGCGGAGATAAATGGTGTGTGTTGGTTTGATCTCTATACTGGATAGTTTTCTTTAGCCCTTTAGGGTTGAGATTACAAAATATTCATGAACAGTTTATGCTTTTATTTAAATTTTAAATATCTAATAATCTATCATTAAATATAAATACACTAAATAAAAAAAATAAAAAAAATCCCTTAAGAACTAACTACAATCAATCTAAAATGCCAAAAGACTCTGTGTCGTCTGGTAGTGTACCCAAAAAACTCGCCAGTCTAAGTAATAGGCATTACCTCGCAGTATGGCAATGCTTATTTTCTGTCTAAGGTTGCCAGCTCACGCGAAATATTCATGATGATTATAATATTCATAAGGATGATAGATCTTGAACCAGAATCATCACTTGACCAGAGATCACCCAAGACAGGATCGTCATACATCGTTATCATAAGTAATTTGGGATCATTGCACAATGCCTTTTTCTTTCAGGATCCATGTTTTAAGAAATTCTTGTAAGTGGGCATTATAGGTTCTACATACTTTGATGCAAATCAAAGTTACAAAATAATATAATTTGCCGCTTTTACGATCCCAAATGAACCAATTTTACAGTTGCACTAATTGCTACATTCTACAGTACAAGAAGCTTAATTTTAAAATTCCATGTGGCGCTATACTCAGTAGTCCATCCCCATAGGCAATGTTTCCACCTCGCTCCCCGCTCATAGCTCGGCGTGACGCTAAAGAATGCTATTTGTGACTGATTGCCAGCGAACGGGTCGAGACATCTATTCACCTGTCCAGGCGGCTCAACGCTTCGGCCCGATACTGAGGATCTACATAGAGATGATTATCTTATGAAAATCTCGAAAAACTTACATTTAAAAAAATAGTTGTTATTGAAGATCTTAAGATTTACATAACTCTGTATTGCATCATGCTGAAAGGTTAGGTTAGGTATAGCATTAGCTTAGACATTGGTGTTTATTTATTTATTTAATCTTCATGCAACCAAAGGGATAAACGTGAACTAAATGCCTTAGGCATCCACGTTTCGTTACATAAAGGTTCAATGGCAAGTATAGTGTCAGTCAGGCACAAGTTTTGATTCCAGGCAGCTATTAAAAAATAAAACTCATGATCACTTATTTCTTTATTATTTAGGTAGTATACACGTCAGGTCTGATCAGGTTCGTATTAGAAATAAATAATTATTATGAATGTCTTTTCAGTCCATGTAATGATGTCTGTGTGTAATATTCCTCAAAATGTACGCTGAAAGGAAAGTTAATGGTAGGTAGTTATAAATCTAAACAGCGTTTATTAAACCTTCTCTTGCAAAAAGCGCTAATTGTCGCTTACGATGTTTTTTCTGAAAAGGCTCTACACTTAATCGTCGCCTTATTACATTATCTTCAATAAAAATGTGGGCCATTTGCCCTCGGGTGCTTTTAAAATCTCTGATAACCTTTAAATACGTCAGAATATAATGCAAATTTACCTTATGGTATCACCAACTCTTTATCCATCTCAAAAGTCTGACAAACAATAGCATTTATCGCGATAACTCCGCCCGGGGCGGGCGGGCCGGGCGGGGGCGATTGAAAAACGAAAAGGAAGTGTCTGAAGGTTTTTAAAAAAGAAAAATGGTCGTGAATAGCTTTTAAAGGTGGTTCAAGACAAATGGTGGTGTCGGCGCGGCCCGCTCGGTGAGCGATCGTTCGAGAAATATTCGAAATGTTGCACGGAAGTATTTACGTATTGTTCTGTACTTATATACTCATTTACGTAGAGGGTTCAACGTTCTTCTAGATTGCTATAAAATATGCACGTAAACATGTAAATAGGGCACATTGCTCGCAGAACAGATGGTCGAAGGGGACGAATGGTTCTGGAGTGGCGACCACGTACCGGAAGACGCAGCGTTGGAAGGTCTCCCACAAGGTGGACCGACGACCTAATGAGGGTCGCTAGAATCCGATGGATGCAAGAAGCACCGGACCGATCGTTATGGACGAAAGACGTCCAAAAGTAGACATCTTTCGGCTGAAATGATGATGCACGTAAATGCTAATCCATACCATCAGGTGAGATAGTGGATAAACGTGAGCCTATGTAATATAATATTATAATTTAGGTATCTTCAAGGCTAGAGTGAATAGGCCCTTAAAAAACTAGTACGCTTCACCATCAACGATTGCATCACTGCTTATCATCAGGTGGGATCTTGACCGCGATCCCACCACATGACTTAAATTATGCACTGATTTATATAATTAAAGAATATATATAAATGTAAATGTGACAGTAACTGTCTGTCTGTTACAGTTTCACGGTTAAACTAGTGAACCGATTTTGATTTTTGGTATGGAGAAAGCCTGAGCCTTCAGGAACATACATACATAGGCTACTTTTTATCTGGCTTTGATGAACGAAGCCGCTGGGAGAAGCTAGTCTGATATATAAAAGGAGAAACTATCAACGCACAGTTCCAGCTGTGTGTTGATACTGAGACTTGGACGTTAAATTTTGCACAAAGTTTTTGCATAAAAGGGATTTTTGACGTAGGCGAGCACTAAGAGAGGATTTTTCAAAATTAACCTCTTATGAGGATGAAATGGAGATTTTGTATGGAGAAACTTACTTTCACGTGGGCGAAGTCGCTGGTAGAAGCTAGTATAGAAGCCTTGCTTGTTGAAAGTCAAACAGGATTGTCATACGCTACGAGAATTTGACATCAGTTCCAAACATTTTGATATGCCAACAATCACCATCCCGCGTAAGTGTGACTTTGTCTGTACACACTCACACTCTTGGACTCCATAGTCCAAGGGCTTTCACTAGCCGATTAACTAATTACGTACCCTTATTTCAAGCAATCTTCAAATGATGCTGCAAAACAAATATACACTTTACTTTCCACCTTTATATGAATTAAGATTTTTCTGTCTATGCATCGTCAGAAATACACTACGAGTTATTTAGATGAGAAACTGGTAAATAATAAATAGGAAGTTCTTAGTTCTGTTACTTTATAATAACCTAATCCACCTTAGAATCTTAAGAACTATCAATAAAATACGAATCTCACCCTTTCCATCATCAATTATTCTGAAAGTTAAACAAAACTATCAAAAAAAAAAATTCACTGAAACTTTCACCCTAAAATGAACTATCTAAAACTTTTAAACGCAAACTCAGCCCCAGTATCTTAGCCAGGTAAACACAATCGCAGCCCAGTGAACTGGCACACAAAGTCTCTAAGATGCGCCGTACATTCACGACTATAAATCTCCTGAACTTACCTACCCCAGTTATCACTTAAATGCATGCCTAAATAAAAGCACTCCATTTAATATTCAACGCTATGTTCAGTTCAGAAAGTCGTAGATCCAAATACATCCGCGGCATTCATCTAGGTGTCGTCTAGTTTTAGTGAAACCGGTTGTAAGTTACTAAGACGCGCCGCGAGCTCGCGACTATAAATCTCCTGAAGTTAGTTGCAGGTGAGTGCCCCAGCAAAGTTCAGATATGAAGTTAGTTATTTTACTGAGCTCGATTATAGTATTATCTTGTTTGGAATAAGTTTGTGGATGATAGTGCTTTGAGAGGTGGGTAGGAGATTCAATAAATTAGTTATGGAGTTCTGTAGGATTATGTTCAGTATACATATATATATGTTGCAGTCAAAACTCTTAACCAGTCAAAAGTACTATTGACTAGAAAAATCAGTCAAAAGTACTTTTGACCGTATGCTTTAGTCAATAATACTTTTGACTAAAATAACAGTTAAAAGTACTTTTGCCCAATGGAGCTGGTTAAAAGTACTTTTGACTAAGTGATTCCGTCAAAAGTGGTTTTGACTGGTCGTATAAATCAAAACTCTTAAAAAGTTAAGGCTGTCGATAAAAAAAAAACGACAAACGCACTTAAAAACTTTTATATTACTCATTATTAGTGGAGAACGTGCTGATATTAGAAAAACAATGAGTGGCTACGAAAAGAAAGAACGCTTTTTGCAAAGAATTTTAGCGATAGAAGATATGAAAGATAGTCATTTCAATGTGATGTGACTTTTAACCGCAAATTTGCAGTCAAAAGTACTAATAACCAATAATTTTCAGTCAAAACCACTTTTGACCAACCTGTTCAGTCAAAAGTACTTTTGACTGATTTTGCTAGTCAATAGTACTTTTGACTGGTTAAGAGTTTTGACTGCAACATATATACATAAATACTTGCCTTATGTGCTTGATTACTAAGGTTAACTACTGTTTGATTTTTTTTAAGGTGGGAAGTTATCTAATTATTTCTCCCGCTCTAGGGCGAAACGGGAAGGCGTGTCAGACTTTTGCTGACTAAAACGGCACCTATGTTCCTTGAATTGCTCTTTGCTTTCTAGGACCACGGGTTTCCCTTTCAGAAGTCCACCCATGGCTCCAGTTGTTTGACTTTAGTTTCATTTGGTCTGAGGTGTAGGTCACCTCGTTGATATTAACAGTAATAGTCGAGATCAAAATATGTTCAAAGATGATTACGTAAATTTATGCAGCAGTATCCTCTTGTCTGCTGAATTAGAATAGAATAGAATAGATTAGAATAGAATAGAATAGAATAGAATAGAATAGAATAGAATAGAATAGAATAGAATAGAATAGAATAGAATAGAATAGAATAGAATAGAATAGAATAGAATAGAATAGAATAGAATAGAATAGAATAGAATAGAATAGAATAGAATAGAATAGAATAGAATAGACGTACAACCCGACGTACGGCGAGTATCCACCCTTACGTTGTTGAAACTTCAACGGTCCGGACTAAGCGTTTCGCTTCGTCGTTTATACCGCGTACATCGAAGGACTGGAACAATTTGCCTGCTGCGATCTTCCCGTCCAACTATAATTTAGGTGTCTTCAAGGCTAGAGTGAATAGGCTCTTGATAAACTAGTGCGCCTCACCATCAATGATTGCATCACTGCTTACCATCAGGTGGGATCGCAGTCAAGCGCTGGTTTATATCAATTAAAAAAAAAAAAAAAAAGAATAGAATAGAATAGAATAGAATAGAATAGAATAGAATAGAATAGAATAGAATAGAATATATGAAACGGTAGGGCATATATAGGCATAAAGCCCAGAGTTACCCAGTGTGGGATAGGTTTATAAAACTGCATGTTTTATGAACTATTTATTTTTGTTGTGTGTATTTTGTTTGACAAATATTATGATTATTGTGATTTTTTTAAATGTTTTTTTTGTTTTGTTTTATGTTATTATTTATGAACTAATTGTCTAATTTCATGCATTTGAATATTTTACTAACGTAGGTTAATTTTCAATCAATAACATAATATGGACATTGAAATTAGTCTGAAATAAATTTATTTTATATTTTTATTGTATATTTTTATTTATTTAAATGAGAGGTAACAAAGTTTATTTTTCATTGAAACATGTGTATATAACACTTAGACGTCGAAGTACTTCTCCACATCGCTGTCATCTGGACACGCTGGAAATGTGTCCAGAAAATTGATAGCATTATCACGTTGTATGGCTAGGCTAACGGGACCTTTAATAAGCACCTCTCTGTCATAGGAGTTACAGCCAGCCCACTGTGCATAGTCTGCATGGAGGAGGACGAGACTGCAGCACATCTGCTTCTAAGCTGCCCAGTTGTCGCTGGATACAGGGCAAAATACTTCGGAAACCCAGGTAACCTCCGCGAAATGGTCAATAACACCAAGGGACTGCTGGCCTTCCTGGAGGAGCTGGAGTGGATCGAATGACGCTTTAGTCCCACCCGTACGCAAAATAGATGCTTAGTCGTAGAGATGCGGACACCAGCTCGAAATACAAATACAAATAGGTAGGCTATTGCTAATTCTTTGGGCAAAGATCGAACCAGCTGTCTTTTCAAGCAAGGTTGATCAGTCATCAGCGATATTTAAGTAATTTATGTAAATGTTTAAAGTTATGTGGAACAGGGTGTACAGTCCCACATAGTTCCGTTGAAAAAGGAGGGACCCGATGGTTGATTTCGGTCTGTTCCATAATATGTACTAATCGCATGAGTGACTCTAACACCACGAAGCAGGATTTTGTAGCTCAGTTCTTATGTGGTGACATACCTATATGTCGCTACCATCGTGGGCGCAGGCTTGCGGACGGCGAGCAATGGGTAGTATGCCATCCGGTCGTCTGGTACCCGTCCGGACCGAGCCCAAGTCGTCGATGGCGCGTAGTGTTCCACGCGCGCTTCAAGGAGATGTCAGCAAATCGTAGGGGCAGCAGGGTCGAAGCCTACTGGGGCCATGGGTTAAATGAAAATGAACCCCGGAGCCCTGGAACGCAAGGCAAAGAAGGAACAAACGAGTGGGCTTTAGTCAGTAAAAGTCTGACACGAAAAGGGCAGGAGATGTCATTGGATGATTTACCACTTGGAAAAAAACCTATATGTCGCTAGATATATTTTGTAATAAGGAGATTTAAACTGAAAAAAATTCAAGCAATCTTCAAATGATGCTACAAAACAAATAGACACTTTACTTTCCCACTTTGAACCACTTTGGTGAGCAGTGGTAGCCGAGTGGTAACGGCCCCGACTTACGAATTGTTGGTCGCGGGTTCAAACCCAGCCAGGCGCATTACTTTGTGTAATTTATTTCATCACCACTGCTCTCAAAACGGTGAAGGAAAACATCGTGAGGAAACCGGCATGTCCTAGAACCAAAAATTCGAAGACATGTGACATCCACCAACCCGCAATGAGCCCGCGTGGTGGATTACGGCCTATTCCCTCTCCTAGAGAGAGGAGGCCTGAGTCCCAGTAGTGGGAACATTAAAAGGCTGAATATGTATGTATGTATGTAAACTATGGAAAAAATATGGAACATGGTGACAATTATTGGAATATTGAAACAAAACTATAGACACGAGGAAAATTAAGTAGGTACCTAATATCTGTTTTCTTTTGCGTTGATTTTCAGTTATAATTTAACCACTCATTCATTCATTAAATGATGTTAGATATGTAAATAAAGCAGAATAAATACAAAATATAAGGTGCTGAGAATTCTTTGTAGACTTGAAAAAATAAAAATCTCGTAATCCGAACACGGGCAGTGAGTAAACTCGTTAACGCTTTTCTTATTTTCGTGAAAGTCGCAAGTGTTTCGGGTTTGTTAATTAAAAACCTGTCTGTGCTGACGGGATGCTGTTTAATGTACGGAAAAAAGTGGGAAAAAAACTCAAGAAATGTGTACCACAGTAATTAGTGGGACGATGTAGGTATGGGAAATGTATTTAGCGCTGTATCTTGCTGAAACAGATAGGTATTAATGAATTTTGCTTTACGAAACGAGAAATTATCAAGAGATGTAGGTACCGAAAAGGAAACACATTCGGTTGTTGCGAATCGTATTATTAAATGAAATCTTATCTGTACTGTAATTACTAAACTGTATACAGATCTGTTCACGAAAAGGTACAAAGTGAACATCCCATTCATACTCACAAAACGTTTTGGGAACACACACATTGTGTCAGCTATAGAGTGGAATTCCCTGCCGGAGTCTGTGTTTCCTGATAGCTACAAACTGGGAATCTTTAAGTCAAGAGTGAATAGGTTATTTCTAGGCAAGCGTGCTCAAAGCGTCAACCATATCGTCGCTTTCTCTCAGGCGAAATAGTCACCAAACGCGAGCCTATCAAAAGTACTAAAAAGGCATCTGTTTATTACCAGCATATTTGTTATAATCTAACAAAGTCGTACATATCTCAATGTAGGTATCCCATACCATTATCTGCTAGGCCTTTTCCCAACTGTAGTTTATGTAGGTATACTATTTATTGTTTCGAATACCTTCATACGGGTACGTCACTGTGTCGACGAGGTGTGGGCAGTCTGTGGCCTACAGATGACACATATGATATATTCTGTGGTCGAACCGAAGAGTTACGTCATAACCGAAAGCACGTTATGGTGATGCGTAGGCGAGTCAAACACATTATAATCTTCTATATATAAAAGCGAAATACCACTCACTGATTAATCACGAAATTTCCGAAACTAGAACACCTACAAACTTAAAATTTGGCAGGTAGGTTCCTTATAGGTGTTGACATCCGCCAAGAACGGATTTTACGCAACTCCACCCCTAAGGGCGTAAAACGGGGGTTGGACGTTTGTATGAAGAAACCAACTTTCGGGCAGTCGAAGCTGGTCGCTGCTAGTAATACAATTTTAGCTACACCAACTAGTTGGAGTCAACTTCCGTATAACTGGATGCAGCAGGATATCAGTATTTCACATGGAACAAATGCATATCTGAGTTCCTTAACCCAGTTACTTAGTGATACGATACTTACAGTTGCACAGACAAAACTAACATTCACAGATCCAGCCAAATCTTTAATCCACAAAATTAACCCGACTAAATTCAAAATCCGTCAAACACTTTCCATTATTACCTCCAACACAGATCTCCTCAATTTTGCACAATTACTCGCGTCTGCGCTTTTTATTACGACACGAAAAGTAATAAAAGAGGATTAAGGATTCAATAACTCGATCTGATAGAACAGGATACCACCTGCACCGAATTTACGAGCAACCCTTTTACCGGCCGGTATTGAAAACTTCGCGGATCATTTCATGGTACGGTGGCTGCAATTAGGTTCTTTCGTTACTGATGGGTAAATGTTTCGGAGAAACAGATAGAACGTTTTGGAGATAGGTGGAAGGCTTTCGGTTATTTAAAAGAGCATACTTTGGGCGTATTTTTTAAACAATACAACATCACGCCTGTATGACTTAATGATAGGTTAACAGTCCCCCTAGCCAAGTTACAACCGTTTCGATTCAATTCTCTTTTCATCGATCGCCTCGAGTAGGCCACACCTCCGATTCCTTTATTCTGACGTCATCTCAACACTCAGTGACGCGGTCAGAACAAAGGAATAGGAGGCGTGGCCGACTCGAGGCGATTACCGAAAAAAGAATCGAAACGAAGCGGTTGTAACTTGGCTAGGGGGGCAGGGAAGCAACTGTTAGTCTGCTGGCAAAACGTGTCCAATTGTGTCCAATTTTTTTAGTTAGTATTTACAACATTTCGTGAGTGTTATTTATTGTTTCTAAATATCGTAGAACTTGCAAAGTTAAGCGCCTTTTAGGCCTCGTACAGATTTTTATTATACTTTTTGATTTTAAGTTTTAATTAAATTCTTGTGTGAGGCACAAAGAAACATTTCTTTTTCATCAATTGTTTTTTTAAGTGGGAAATCATCTAATTACTTCTCCCTCTTTAGGGCGCAGCGGGAGGTTATGACAAACTTTTACTGACTAAAAGTACACCTATATTCCTTTAGTTGCCCTTTGCGTTCTAGGACCACGAGTTACCTTTTCAGAAGTCCTCCCTTGGCCCTAGTAGGCTGCACGGGACCCTACGGTTATGTTGACATCTCTTTGAGGCAAGTGACGAACATTAGGCGCCGTCGACGACTCTGGTTTAGTCCGGACGGTTACCGGACGGCCGGACGTCCAAACGAATCCATTGCTCGTCGTTCGCAAGCCCGCACTTACGGTGGCTGGTAGTCAGGGTCGGGATCTTGGTGACTGGGGCGTGAGGATGTCCGATCCCTCGCGCGTGTGGCAGTCTACTTCGCTAGTATTACTGATTCGCAGAAGGAGTCGACCTCCGCCCATTCCCTTTCGCTCCGGACCATGGCCTGAACCAGAGCCCGGCGCGAGAGGTAGCCACCGCCGATCACCCCCATGAGGACAAGGTGGTGCTCCGCCCAAGCGGGGCACACCTCCACAGTGTCATGATGACACCCGGGTGTTTCTTTCACCTGAATTAGGCCGGGACCCTAGAAAGGGGGAAGTCATTAAATGATTTTTCACCGCCTTAAAAAAAGCCTTGTTTTCCATAATGATAATTTTCATTCTACTCTAGGGACTTCTGTAGGGTACTGAGGTATTTAATGTAGTTGAGTGTAATCAAAATTCACTTGGTTCCCATTATAAACAGGCCGACGTGCGCTCCTGGGGGAGGTAATGCGTTTACGCTAAGAAACTACACTGAAGTGCAAATAAAACGCACACGTAGTCCGCGCACGAACACCTGAGTTAGTGGCGCTTTGTTTATTGTAATTACACTGCAAGGAAATTAAGTGCGCATTTAAATTAGTGAAATGCTATAAAAAGAGTGTGCCTAGTTTTCCAAAACTAATACTGAGGGTAGAATTGTTAGGCAAGCATTTTTTATTTTCACCAGACCTTTACAATGGTTAATCCATTTGCTGTTTCAAATCAACGTCTCAACCCAGGTGACCTTGCTAGTGTAGACAATCCGTGTTGACAGCAGTTGTAATCCGTGACCTTTAACGTCCTTAGTTGGGAAGCGCGTTTTCCCAACCACCGAACGTGTTGGCGCGAGGTTTACATCCATGTAGCCGCCACACAGACCAAACGCCTTTGACCAAACCAAGGTCACCTTTGTTGGAACGCTAGTTTGTAACCGTCTGGTCACCCCTTAACTAGCTGCTGCTTGCTGTTGATGTTGTTATAAAAAAAAAACTCGAGGAAACATACTCCTAGGATAAAAAATATCCTATATGCTATTCTAGGAGATGGTTAACCCATTTACCAAATTTCTTCGAAATCAGTTCAGCCGTACAAGTGTGAAGAAGTAAGAAACACATAATTTCGGCTTCATAATGTTAGTGTAATCTAAGTCAAATTAATGATAGTGACCGAAAAAATGATATTCTGATTTAGCAGCTTTTCTGAAACAAAGAAAATTGTAAAAAAGCAATATTTTTACCATTCCATTACCGCAACTATAAAACAAATTTGACAAATGTGCACCGACAATCGTTAAATCCCACAAAATCTTTCGTTTCCCTGAAGCGTTTAGCTCACCTGCCCGATGCCATTGTTTGCGAGGGGATAAACGGAAAAAAATAACAGCACAGTCCAATCAATCGGGGGAAATAAGAAAAAACGATCGGATTCACCTCACGTGCCGACAGTCGGACAAAAAATAATGTGTGGCCATTTTTATTTGGCACTATGTGTATTGGTTGTGCGGTGGTGACAGGTTTTGCTTTTCATAGTTGCCGTCATTATTTTATGTCGTTTTTTGCAGCGATTTTGTGATGTGTCGTGACGTTGTTCGGACTTTTGTTAGAATTTTATAAAACTAAATGATTTTTACGGTTGGTAGGGCACAACATTTTAAGCACCATATAATAATAATATTTTATTTTGCAACGGTATACAATTATAGGTGACACATAATTTAGTGTACAATTGGCGAGGTACAAGATACATGATTAATCACCACTATGATAGGTGAACAACCTTAGGTTACAAATTGTAAGTTTTGACATGATTATTATAATTGACATGGGTATTATTGACATGATTATTATTGACAGGATTATTATTGACATTTGTGATTATTATTTTTTATTAGTTTTCATTTTTTTAATTCAACAATACAATATTAATTTTAATGGAATGGAAATCTGGAAGTGTATTAATTTAATTTCAAATACTATGTTTTATATTTGCCCGCCGAAATTAAAGGCAGAATAATAGATCAATTTTTTTTATATTGTCAACCTTCTACCTTATGTACGCAAATAAACGATTTATTATTATTATTATTAACCTATATTACAGGGGACATTTATCCATCCATTATGTAGTGATAACACTAAGATACATGTATATATTAAACTAGACTAGTATAGACTAGAGGAAAAAATATGAAAATATAGATAGTAAAGGTATGTTGTTGAGAAACGAAACGTAGTTGTCACATTTAAATATAAAGACTGTACGTTTTCCTTTAAAACGTCTCTAAGAAGAAACTAAGATATTTCATTAATAAAATCCCTTTAATAATGAACCTGAAAATATATACTAAAAACGTCTAGAGATTCGGCGAAAGACCAGCGTCCGTGAGCTTGCTGGACATATGCCATTTGCAACTAAAACGTTACTGCAATCTATTTTCTAGTTAGATTGCGATCCTGGAATGCAAAGAGCAACTGTAGAAACAAAAAGCAACTGTAGAAATAAGGAGCAACTGTAGATATAAAGAGCAACTGTAGAAACAAAGAGC
This sequence comes from Mythimna impura, assembly GCA_905147345.3. NCBI lineage: Eukaryota > Metazoa > Arthropoda > Insecta > Lepidoptera > Noctuidae > Mythimna > Mythimna impura. The sequence goes on from LR990344.1 coordinate 31,298,829, forward strand.
AACGTAGAAACAAAGAGCAATAGCAGAAACAAAGAACAACTGTAGAAACAAAGAGCAACTGTAGAAACAAAGAGCAATAGTAGAAACAAAGAACAACTGTAGAAACAAAGAGCAACTGTAGAAACAAAGAGCAACTGTAGAAACAAAGAGCAACTGTTGAAACACGGGTGGTTTTTAGTAAGTAAAAATCTGACACTCCCTCTCACTTCACTCGAAGCACACTCTACCAATCTAATCTAATTTTGTTTGATTAATTATTATTTTCTATCTGTACACTGCACACTACTTTTTTAGTTTAAGTTCTTACAGTCCAGCCTAAGGTAGTCTGGTAGATATCGCTGACAGCGATAAGACCACCATTGTACCCGTAGGTTTAAGTTGGTGTACAATAAAGTTTATTTTATTCTATTCTATTCTGCTCAGAGCGGGAGAAATTTCACACCCCAAAACAGTTCCGCTCTCTAGTTATTAAAGAATCGAGATATTCAACCATCATCATCATCTTCCTGCCCTTATCCCGTTTTATTTGGGGTCGGCGCAACACGTTTTTTTTGCCATTCTTTCCTGTCACCCGTCACGCTATCACTAACTCCTTTTTCTCTCATATCACTTCTCACACAATCTATCCATCTTTTCTTTGGTCTCTCTCTCCCTCTCCATCTATCCACACGTATACTCATAACTCTTTTAGTAACATGCGTTTCATCCCTCCTCTTTACATGGCCATACCAAGACAAAGGATCCCTTTCAACTTTTCAGTTACTGGCGCCATTTTCAAACTTCCTCTAATATACTCATTTCTCACTTTATTAATTCTCGTCAAACCACACATCCGTCTCAACATTCTCATCTCCGCTACATAAAATCTTTTTTCACCCATCTTTTTTACAGCCCAACATTCTGATCCATACAGTGTGACAGGCTTTATCACGGACTTGTAGATTTTACCCTTCAACTTAAGGGGCGTCCGTGGAGATCTTCAACAAAATAACCAAAATTTGGCTCAAGAAATTAACCTTAAAAGCTTTTGGTATCCAACCAACCTTGGTCATGATACCAGCAATTACTTAGCCAGAAACTATTTAGGCACTAAGTAAACCCACAGAACTAACACGGGTTGGCAAGCGCGCCCAAAACTTTCGAAACGAAAACGTAAAACTTTAAGTTATCAGTTTGAGTTTTGAATAGATTTCGATTCGGGTTTGCGTCCAACTTAGGTGTTTTGTTATCGACTCAGACTGAAATATCAATCAAAGCTGGGATCGTGTTATTATTAGTGAAGTTAGTTTCGAACTAAAGTTTCACAGTTTGGTGAAGTTTTATAGAATATTGGTTTAGACTTATTGTTCTGGGTTAGAAGTGAAAGAAAAATGTGTTTGCTAGTTTTGTGTTTTGTTAATTGATATATATCTACTAGTGCTTGTTGGTATATTGATATATAAAAACTGATGGTTGGTTTAATATCGTAGTGATGGGTAGCATGTGCAATGTGTGTTTAAATACATTTGTGTATTTTTTTGAATGTTGGAAATCATTTCTCCGAATTGAGTTACGAAGATTTTTCAAAAAACTTTTTTTACGTAACTACAAATTTACAGTTTGCAGATTTTTTCCTATATTTGTGCTATGAAACCTTGCTTCACGCTAAATTTTAGGATTCTAGGTCAACGGTTTGTTTTGATTCCCTTGAAAGTGTCGAAATACACATTTTTTTGCGATATAAACGGCCGTATCTTTTTTTTTACGTTAACTCAGAAGTTTGATTTCTTCACAGCTTCAAGGGACCGCAGACCTAAGTATATGGTTTTAATTTCAACTTAATCTCCACACATTCCCTAGATAAAGGGTTTGGACAGACAGACAGACATACAGACAGACAGACGGACAACAAAGTGATCCTATACGGCTTCCGTTTTTTCCTTTTAAGGTACGGAACCCTAAAAATAAGTAATTAATAAAAACTTTTTAGAAAAAAAAAATAACCGACTTCACTAAAAAAAACACTAAAAGGATCAAAATAACTTTAATTTTGGAAGTCGGTGTTTCTAGGTATTGTTTGTTTCTTATTTAACACCGACTTCCGAAATTAAAGTTATTTTGATCCTTTTAGTGTTTTTTTTAGTGAAGTCGGTTATTTTTTTTTTCTAAAAAGTTTTTATTTCACACTTTTTAGTTGCGATACACTTATAAACAGAGTGCCTATTTCTCATGACAATTCCAATTAACCCAAATACTGCTAGGTTACATTGTTTTATTATAAAGTTCCTGTGTCTACCTTCCTCCTTCCGGCTCCATCATCAGATCAGTTCGATAGTACCTTATAGCCAAAGAGCATCTCACGACAATTCTAATAAGCCCAAACACGGCTAGGATACATTGATTAATTACGGAGTTCCTGTGCCTACCTTCCGGCTCCATCATCAGATCAGTTCGATAGTACGTTGTAGCCAAAGTGCATCTCATGACAATTCTAATAAGTCCAAACACGGCTAGGTTACATTGATTAATTACGGAGTTCCAGTGCCTACCTTCCGGCTCCATCATCATCATCAGATCACTTCGATGATACCATTTTCAACGTAACTACTCAGAATCATTCATTTATTTGTATTGTGATAGTCGCTTAACTATGTATATCTTCATTGTAATATCTATTTGTGTATGAAGTTCCGTTGACCATTTCTGGTCTTCTTCATCAGTTCCACTTCATCAAATGTTACTTTTTGACTGTAAATGCTTAAGTTCTTGATGAAAATACTAAAATTACCATAGGGTTGCCTATAATTTTTGAGGAGTTCCCTCGATTCCTCATGGATTCCATCATCAGAAATGGATTTTGAAAAAAATGGGACCAATCTGGAAGCATATCCTGTACAGGGAAAAAAAAATTTTGCAAATCGGTCCATAAACGACGGAGTTCTGAGGTAACACACATAAAAAAAAAAAAAAAAAAAATAATGATAAAAAAAAAAAAAAAAAAAATACAACCGAATTGATAACCTCCTCCTTTTTTTTGAAGTCGGTTAAAAAATAGAAATTAAAAATGGCACTGGCAGCTAAGAGATGACCTGTCTCAACCGATGGCGCCGGTTCACGAGCGGACGGATGTCCATTTGCCAGAATCTACCTTATAACAAGAAACTTCAAATCTTCCAAGCACATTGTAATAAAAAGTATCTACCAAATCCTATCAATATTTCATCGTTGCACCCCTACTCACCCCTGAATGTAAAAAGGGCAATCATACATATTAATCCGGCGGAGGTGAGCAAGTTTGAAGCAAACAGTAATAACTTGAGAGAGAGGTTTAATTAAAATATTATCCTCCGAGGACGCCGAGATCACTAGTTTGATTGTCAGGTTTTATACAGTTATGGGGAGATAGGAGAAGGAGTTTTATGAATTGGAAATATATTTGTGAATTGTAAATGATGCACTATGCTTATCCTACAAGTGTCGTAAAGATTTTTTCGGGACTAAAAACATGCTTAGGGCAAAGATAGTATAACTTTTATTGACTCAGCACACACAAAGATTACCTTCTACAAAGAAATACACAATTTTATTTCTTTATAATATTAACTAGACAAAAAAAAATTGCATTTCAAAATCCGAAATGCAAAAGTTGCATTTCGGAAGAGTTCGATAGCAACATGTTTTTCCTGTGATAAGTTAAGGTATGCAATAAAGAAATAAATAAATAACAAATAAACACTGTTTTTTTTTTAACCCACTCCTGTTCCTTCTTTGCCATTTTTTTCCAGGGCCCCGGGGGTCACTTTCGCATCACCCATGGCCCCAGTAGGCCTCGACCCTGCTGGGCCCCTACGGTTGCTGACATCTCCTTGAGGCGCGCGTGGAACACTACGCGCCGTCGACGACTTGGAAATAAACACTGTGACACGAGATTCTTGTATATATTACTGAATTAGCGGCAGGTAATTTTCTTTGTATAAATTGCATTTTTATTTTAATTATCGTCGGGTAATGATTGATCAACAAGTTATGATGTGTCCATAATTAAGTCCCTTTTTTATAATATCACTAAGAAAATCATACTTTTTAAAAGCATATTAAAGTCTACATTTCTTTCAACATAACATAAAATAAACATTGAAGTTAACTTTTCCTCCAGCAAAAGGAAATAAAGTACAAAATAACAAATAATAGTGTGTTCCTGGTGTTTACCTGCTCACCAGAAATCGGAAACAAATCACACAGTTCATGTAGCAAGCGTTACGCCGTAGCACTCGCGTAGCGGGCTGGACGTCGCGGGAATAGCTGGCTACGGGCTACGCGCTACGGGCTACGGCGTAGTATGAGTGGAACTGCGGTGGTATTGGGTGGTGTATTCTTCTTCTTAGCTTGTTAATGACCAATATTCCTAGTTGATGTTTTATTAAGAAAATGTATATTTAAAACAGTCTAGTAAACACATTACCCTTCTTGGGTAGCGCAGTCTGATGAAAAAGTAGGTACTTGGCAGTTGTTGATTGTTGTCATTACCGACATGTCTAACATAGCAATGTTACATACATTGTAGTATTGTGGTTTAAGGTTTTGAATAGGTTTTTTTAAGAATAAAAAGTCTATAAGAAAGAAAGAAACAGAAAAAAAAGAAGGAAATTGCTTCGGTATACATCATGATCACATGATTGTATTTAAAGAATGGAAATGGTAGCGGTGTGCGCAAGGCAGGTAAATAAATAAAAATAGAGCAAACTTATTGTCCTTAACTGGGAACAAAATCAAGACGAAGAAGAGACGAGAAGAGGCTGCTTTTGCATAAAAGTTCACTACTCATCAGGTGTATATTTAAATAGGAAATATTTGCATTTTTTATTGTAATTAAAAATTGAATAATGTTATATTTTAAAAATTCTTTCACCAGTAGAATACTACTTTATCACTGAGTGACATAGAGATACAGGTGAAGCCGCTGGCAGAAGGTAGTGAGAAATAATATGGCAGAATAGTCGCACTCTGAAACTAATATTCAAGAAACGCTGCGTTCCAACCGCCAATCTGTCCTAACCCTTAAATAAAAACCCAGCACACGTACCAGAGGGCTGAAGGTGGACGAGCCAATAAAAATGTATGGAGGGATTTGTGTGGGAATAAAGTCCAAATTGTGGTAACACCACACGCACACGCCGCGCACGGCACGTCGACAATTAGTGAATTATTAGTAGTGTGGCCGATCGGTGGTGGACGTTGTGTAGGTAGCTTTATATTTATTTGAAATTTATTTATTTTTACTTGGATATATGGAATGGGGCCGAAAGGCTCTTCTGTTTTGAGGTGAAATATCTAATGATTTCTCTTGCGTAGAACACTTGGTGGCTGATAGTCGGGATTGGGGTTGTGATGGCTGGGGCAAGAGGATGTCCGTTCCCTCACGCGTACGGCCGTCTCCTTCACCAGCATTACTACTTCGCAGAAGGAGGCAACCGTCTCCCATTCCTTTTAGCTCTGGGCCATAGCCTGAACCACGGCCCAGCGCGAGTGGTCACCGCCACTGATTGCCTCCACGAGAAAACGGCGGTGCTCGCAGATGCCTCAGGAAACCTCCCGCACTTAACATGTTCGGTGAGGGCGAGGACTCCATGACCCCTCTCCAGCCACTTTTCGAAGAGAAGACTACCGCCATAATTGTGGTGTTCATTCCTAATATGAATCATTTATCAATATATACTCAGACTCTCATTCATTTAGAAGCTGTCGCTTTGAAATAAAACTAACGACATGCAGACAGCTTTAATCTTAGCCACTGTACCCATGGAATTATCAATATAGAAAAACACTCTTCATAATAAAAGCCAATACAATAATAAAATACATACATGTACCCTCAGATTTCCCTTTATTTGTACCTAAACAGGGTTCAGTGGGATTAAGGAGTAATCCCTTAAATTGGACACAGTTTCACCTGTCCGCTCGCGCCCGGCTTTGTCCGTGTAATGAACTAAAACAAAAAACGTTAAAAGTTAATCTCTTATGTGTATAGAGTTTGGAAGCTCGTTTATTTGTGTTGGGGAGTGGAACCTTCATTATTTGTCTATTTTAACTGTGTAAAAGAGTACGCTTATCAGGGCATTTTAAAATTGGTAAAAGACTATTAAAAAATTTACGAACCTTTAAGTTAAGAATATATATAGATAGCTCTAGGTGGTATCTAGGTAGATTAGTATCTAGGTGTACTTGTATTATACACAATCACTTTGTGATGAACCTCACAATGTAATTAAAAACAAATGAATTTAATTACCATAGCATTTTCGTGTTTTGCTAAATGTACAACAAAACTTGAAAACGCTTCGATGGCCACTACTAGAGCTCGTTAAAAGTATACCATCATCATTTTAGCTGTAATACGTCCACTGCTGGATATAGGTCTCCCCAAGTGTCACCATAACGACCGGTCTCGTGCGTCTCGCGTGCATTGGATTCCCACGACCTTCACCAGGAGGCCTTTCAACGCTGCATCTAATCAATACGCGGTCACCACTCAAGAGCCTTTCGGCCGCCATTGTGCGGAGCACCCGGAGGACACGGTGGCGCATATGGTCGAGATGTGCCCCGCTTGGGAGGAGCACCGCCGTGTCTTCGTGGAGGCAATCGGCGGTGGTGACCTCACGCACCTTGCCCTAGTTCAGGCAGGGGCGCCGACTCCTTGGGTGCTCAGGGGCTCGAGCACCTTTGACAAATAAACAGTGGGTGCCGAGCACCCCTGAGAATAGACATCAGAACCAGATCAGTAATCGGCTTTTAGGGAATGGGCGTTTTTTCATTACCCGACGACCCGTTTATCGCAGAGGTTTAGAGCGCCGGTTGAGATGAAATTGAGAGAAAATTTATTAATGTTGATTAGTCATCTCATTAAACAATCTGTCTGTAGTACCTGCCTTCATTAGTTTAGTATCGTACAGTACAAGTAGATATTGTGTTAGGTTACGAGAATGAAATATAAGAATCGGAAATAATATCTAAATTAAATATCTGAATTATAAGATTTCTTGATAATAAAAACTAGTTTCATTTTTATTAATAGTTTTATTTTATATTTTCATAACAAATTAGTAGGTAATTAAATAAGCAGTATGTAAGTACGACATTTATTTATTTGTCGCTCTATCAGTGTACTTTTCTCTTCTCACACTTCGCCACTTTTTCGAGTCATCATATGAGCACAACACCTATGAGGTTTTCTAAAAGCCGGCGCCCCTGGGTTCAGGCCATAGTTTAGGGCGAGGGGGAATGGTAGGCGGTCGCTTCCTTCAGTGAAGGAGTAATGCTAGCGAAGGAGACGGCCGCGTGGCCGGCCATCCTGTAATCGTTCAGACCGAGCTTAAGTCGTCGACAGCGCATAGTGTTGCACGCGCTCCTGAAAGAGATGTCAGCAAACCAAATGAGCCCAGTAGGGCTGATGCCCGCTAGGACCGCGGGGATTTCCTGAAAAGGAAATCCGTGGTCCTAGAACGCAAAAGGTAACTGAACGACACAGGTTTGGTTTTAGTCAGTAAAAGACTGACACTACCTCCTGCTCATCTAATGACTGCTCCTGCTTTATGGTCGCCTAAAGCAGGAGCAGTTATTGGATGATTTCCTATATTAAAAAAAACAATGTAGAAAAGTTTCTAGAGGTTAAAGATTTGAAATTTATTATTACCAAGACTTGTCTTATAATTCAGAATGTCTACATAGAAGACCCTCAACAGCCTATCTATGCAAACATCTCACAAAGGTGGTTGCTTTATGAAACTAAGCTTATGATAAATCCTCCCAGATATCAATCCGTTTCACTGTCAAATTCAAGGAGCTATTCTTCTACTTACCAACTTATCATACTAACTACACCATCCCTATTCCTTTCGGCTTAAGGTTCAAAGTTGTAAAATGATATGTCAAAGGGATTGGTGAGGTGTGTCGATACAATCATCTATGAATGAAGGTGAATCAATCAATGTCATTCACCTCGATCCCTCATTCCCATCTCATTCAGAAGCCCTAATAATCCCCTACCTATGGACGAGCTATCGTTACGTGTGATTAAATTTATGATCAATGGGGGCTTTTTTAGTTTGTTTAGACTACCCTCGCATGCTTGGAAACAGTAAGGATGATGAAAGACTTTCGAATAAATATGTTGGGAAACGCCTGTCAAATATATCATAGCAATGTTGGTGTTGTGTAACATGTGGATGTACAGTTCAGTAGGCAAACCTTTTTTTTTCTTTTATTCATCAATTAACTCTTTTCTTTCTGAGTGGAGCGAGTGTGAGTGACAAACTTTTACTGACTAAAACTCACCGGTGTTCCTTCACTTCTACGGTAACTCTTTCGAATAATATTGCAACCCTGGTACGCATCGAGAGAGATAGTCCATCAGTTTTGCTGACAGTTCTTTGAGGCGCGCATGGATCACAACGCGTCGTAGACCCGGACTTGGTCCTTATCGGACGATAAGCTACCCATTTCTCGCGGTGTCATATTATATTGTGGCTAGTTGGTTCTTAACTGGACGACTATAATTGTATACCTACGTAATTGCTGTGAGTAAGGGCTGACCAATTTTTTTTTAATAATTGATCTCGTTTGACCACTATCTCACCGGATGGTTGGCTTTGAAGCACGCTTGCGTATTAGTAACCTATTCACTCCTGACTTAAATGCCCCCAGGTTGGAGCTATCAGAAAACCGTCTTGGGAAGGGAATTCTACTCCTGAGCTTTAGGTACGTATAATGAAACGATCCGAAGAAAGTAACTTGTCTTTTATATTTCAGCTGATGGGGCTGCTAAAATTAGATAGCACTGCCTAGATTTCAGAATATAACTGTAAACTTATCTAAATATTTACGTAAGAATTATTTAAAAACATTCTAATAAAAGCCCACTTTTAATTCCCAACTGTTAATTTTTCATTGTTTTCCCTCATCCTCTCAATCCGAGGGTGTATTGTAAACTCCTTTAACAAAACTTTCCCCGTTGAATAATTCATAGCAGTTGACGGCAATCGAAGGTACACTTGCAGACGGTGTGCAAGAGTCCTAAGTTTGAAAGATGTTGAGAAGATTGGTCTGAATGTAAATGCTGTTTGAATACCAATGGTGGTGAAGATTAATTGGAAAGGTAACTGTGGATTATCTGTGTTTCAAAGCCCGGACTAAGCATTTCGTCTCGTCGTTTATACTGCGTACATTTAAGGACTAGAACAATTTGCCAGCTGCGTTCTTCCCGTCTGATTATAATTTAGGTGTCTTTAAGGCTAAACTGAATAAGTAGGCTCTTAATAAACTAATGCGCTTCACCATCAACGATTGCATCACAGCTTACCAGCCATTACCAGCAGTCAAGCACTAGTTTTTATAGGTAATAGAAAAAAGTGGTTTGATTTGAAGATAGATCAACGCCCTGATGAGAATCGCGGGAATCCGATGGATGCGAGACGCCTAGGACCGGTTGTTGTAGTGACACTTGGGGGTGGTCCAGTAGTGGATGCCTTTTGGTTAAAATGATGATGATCATGATGATTTGCAGATTAAAGTAAACACAAAATAAAAAACTCTATCACAGATTGTGATATTATGAGGTTCAAAGGGTACAATTGTTCTGATTATATGTATTTTGGTATTTGAATTTCAAAATACACATAATTTGAGATTAAGATTGAGGTTATGACGACTAAAATGTAGTTTTACGAATCTAGAGAGTTAATCGTGTATGTCTTGACTCTTCCTCGTCAAAACTTATAGATTTTTATAGTAATAGGTACCTAGGAAATTGCCGTTTTTTTAAAACGGGCTGCTTTGAAGTGTTACATCTTTGGATTGGCTTGGAATTATAAGTTCAAATAAACTTTATATTAAAGGTACGTTATTCTTTTTTCGAAATTAGGTATTTATTGGTCTTTTTGTGTTTTGTATTTTCTGTAATATCGCAGTACTTATGACCATGAAAGCTAATAAAAAAAAAAGTTCCAACGTTGGTATGTAAGTAGACATACATAAATGATTAAATAAATAAAAATGGATCTCCAACCTACAAGGCTGCCGGATTCTTCGAAAGAGTCAACTCGTAACTGAAGGAACATAGGTGGGTTTTAGTCAGTAAAAGTTTGACACTCTCTCTCGCTCCACTAAGAGCGGAGGAGTAATGAAAGAGTAATGCGATGATTTCCAATGTCAAAAAAAAATCTAATGTTACCAATTGATATTAACACTTACCTGCAAAATTGTGGCGAACCTACAATAATTACTGTAAGAAGTGCTTTGTTTTCATATTTTACGTTAAGATACGTATAATAAAAACTTCCCTTTCTACGTGAGAATAAATTTTCTTTGAATTTTTAAAAACACCAAAAGTCAAAGTATTGTAATGGAATTGATTCCTCTCGCCACCTTGAGGAGTGCTGGAGAGGGCGCTGGACGTCTCCGGCCAATATAAATGTAAATGTTCTTGAGGTACGCTGCCCAAATAGTGGCACAGACAGTTAAGTAGGTAAAGTGGTGGAGTTGCCTCTGTGAGTAAAATGAAGGATAAACGTTGCGATTGCTGGAATTTAATGGGAGGTTGAAACTCAGTAGATTTCAAGTGGAATTACGTACTTTCTTACTCCTCAACTGTTTTATTCTGTTCTGACTGTTTTGTTTTGTTTTGTTCTGTTTTGTTTTGTTCTGTTTTTTTGTTGTTTTGATCAATTTAGTTAAGTAGCGGTATACAAACCAGTTAAATCATTTCTTCGTGGTTCGTCGGGTTTAATGCGTCGGGTTTAATGCGATAAATGCGCTTATCCTAACTTATCTTAGTTATTGCTTATTATCCTAGTTACCTTCATCGTTATGATACTGATTTGTAGCTTCTTCTGCCTTTCTACTTTGTTAGTTAATACTAGACCTGTGTCGATCGATCATTTATCGTAACCCGGGTCGATCATGACCCACTCGTATGGTGATCGGGTTAAAAAGATTCGATCATTTCGATCATTTGGGTCGCAGTTCATAAAGAATTACAAAACAACACCTAAATATTGCGATCCGATTTTTAGTTTACGTGTCGCGACTCGCGGGTCATAAGTTACCAGTGCAACTGATTGGATCTCTTCAAACAAAATTCAATCACGCGATCGACAGTGTCGTGAGCTATCATCATCCTACACAAACCGGTTTCTATTGGAGAAAGAGTGAGGTGAATGAAAGTGACTGCATCATGTATGTAAACGAAAGAGATAGAAGACATTTTGCTTGTTACGTCGTGTTGTGTGATTGAACGCACGACTCAATCGATTGTATGAGCACGCAATTAGTCACCATAAACATATGAAAATAAAGTCCAATTTGGCTTATTTTGTTACCTGATAATCGAGTCAATTAAGATCGGGTGCTTTTGAGATTCGTGATTCTATCACTCGGGTACAGGTTGCGATCGAATCTAAAAGATTCGATCAATCATGATCGACACAGGTCTAGTAATACTAATCGTTGCTAAATATAAAAAATATGTTTAAAGTTATCAATTTTTTCCTCATTATATGTCTGTCTATGAGAGGAGGTGGCGAGATGACCTAAACGCTCATCGCAAGGGCTGGTTTGAGGTGGCACAAAAAAGAATACTTACAACTTCTTCCTCTTCTTCTTCTTATTCTTTTTCTTTGATTGGGTTATTATTTATTGGGTAAAGGCTCCTATTTTACTTAGTCTGGCATCAGTGACTCACCTTGTAGGCACATTTCTCGTCCCACCTGACCTATCTCCAGAACCTACTACTTGGCTACTCTTGGGCTACATATCGAGGACGTGCGTTCCGAATCACAAGAGGCTCTCATGCATAAAGAAACCGGCCGCAATGGCAGCCACCTGCACGTCAACGGCTGAATATTTCATTGACATTACCAATTCTGAAGGAGAACAGGAAGAATTTTTTTTTTTTTGAGATGTTTGATTTATTTTGGAAGATTGGGGTTGTAAAAGTTACTGATATGTTTTTTCATCACACTAATATTATAAAGGCGAAAGTTCGTGAGTGTATCTGTGTGTGTGTTTGTCACTTCTTCACACTCGAACGGCTGAACGGATTTGGATGAAATTCGGCTTCCAGATAAACCATGTCCAGCACAGAGAATACTTTTTATCCCAGGAGTGTGTTCCCTTGGCACGATTTTTTGCATCCACGCTGGCGGACCCGCTAACAGCAGCTGGTAATTAATAATTTACATAGAAAGAAAGAAATAAAGAAAAAACATTCATTCTTGCATGACACAATCGTTTAAACTAAAAATAAACAATCAACAAAGAAAGAAGAACAAGAAGCATGAAGAAAGTATAGAAGTATGCAGAATTTTTTAATTTCAATGGGAATGTACATTTACTCTAATCAACATATTTACTTATTCCATTAGGTTATGTAGTAACTAACTGACAGAATCATGACTAATTTTCATAATTTTGATGATTAATTACAACATTATAATATAAAAGATAAAATATTAGCACCTAAACAATTACTTTTGACCGCCATCCAATTTTTTTTCTAGGTTTCAGGACCAATGACCAATTAAAAACATGATTTACGCAAAAATCAACTACTGAAAAAGAAAACAACTGCTAATCTCCACATTTGGTTCTTCCAAATAAAAAATAAAACTTACAATAGGTGTTGTAATGTATTCCGAGAAATAAAATTAACCGAAATAAGACACCCCGATCCACCAGGTACGAGTATCTTCAGTACTTTTACATTAAAATTTGAACTTGAAACAGGACCCAGAAAGTTAGCCACACAGCTGCCTCCCCCTGCCGTTAAATTAAATAAGTATAAGGTCCCGAGACAATGCATAGGTAATGTCGGAAAGTTCGCGGTGAGTATAAAAATCATGGAAACCGGCTTAGTTGTGCGGCATGAATAAAGTATTCATTATAATTGGGAGGAGTTTGTTAGGGTCAGGTGCTGGAATCTGTTTGTTTTCTGAACAGATTTGTGTGTTCGCGTAAGATTATTATTTAGTTTATTTGTTCTTCTATTCATGTTTATTACATCGCATCATCATCATCATCATTTCAGCCGAAAGACGTCCACTGTTGGACATAGGCCTCCCCCAAATGTCGCCATAATGACCGGTCCTGTGTGTCTCGCATCCATCGGATTCCCGCAACCCTCACCAGGTCACCGGTCCACATTGTGGGAGGCCTTCCAACGCTGCGTCTTCCGGTACGTGGTTGCCATTCCAGAACCTTTTGTCCCCATCGACCATCTGTTCTGCGAGCAATGTGCCCTGCCCACTGCCACTTAAATTTGACGATTCTTCGGGCTATGTCTGTAACCTTGGTTCTCCTGCGAATATCTTCATTTCTGACGCGATCACGCCAGGAAACTTACAGTACACTAATATTATAAAGGCGAAAGTTTGTGAGTGTGTATGTTTGTTACTCCTTTACGCTCGAATGGCTGAACGGATAAGAATAAAATTTGGCATACGGCTAGACCATGTACTGGAATAGAAGGTAGGATACTTTTTATCCCGGGTGTATGTTTCCTTGGGTCAATTTTCTACTTTTACACAGGGCAAAGTCACTGGCAGCAACTAATTTTAAAATATTTCTCCAAAAAATCTTTAAAAATAGTAGTCCGCCGGTGTCGGGAGCCCCCTAGCTTCTAGCTAACTCAGGTTAGAGCTCCAAAGACAGGGAAAAAAAATGTAAGTCAGTACTCCCCAATACGATTCATAATGTGAGGAGAAGCCAGTCCTTTTATATCAGGCTCTTGATCCAACAGCGTAACGACAGCTTCGATGGATGGTCGTCGAGGCTTTTGGCCAGGCCGTAGGCAGTCACGACAATTACATGAGTTTATTATTATTTTAAGTTTTGTAATTGTGTATTAAGCAGTGGCTAAGAAAGCTTCTTCTCTTGGGTCTTCTCTTTTTATTATTTTTTATTTTTACATTTAATTTAACGTTTATAAGATCCTCAAAAGTGCAGGTGCAGAATAGGACAGTTTGATAGGAACACTTTTTCGTAGTAGTTGTCGTGATAGCCCAGTGGTTAAGGGATCCGCCTCTCGTGCATGATGTTGCGGGTCTGAAACTGGGCAAGCACCAATGAGATTTTTTCCAAACTTATGTAATTTTCTAAGTTTATCTAGGACATTACTGAAACTGTGGGAACCACGTAATACCGTTATCCTGGTTGTCATTCGTAGATCTTGGACAGTCTTTACAGGTAGTCAGACGCAAGAAAGTCTGACCATCAGTTTATGCAAGGAGTATTGTGTTGCCCAGTAACCGGGTTGTGGGGATTTGATATGCAGTCGCTCCATGTTAGGTCTAGCGCGCATTGCCTTGCGTTTTTTAACGCAAAATCTGTGAAGTATAGAGTGTCATAGAAGTGCATACAGTGGTAAAGTCATCGTTGGCCTCTTGCTGCAAATTTGCAATGAATCTACCGTACATATTTTTTTTATCGCATAGAGATCTAGGAAGCGCCGCGCACTGCGGTGAAAAAACGCACTGAGACACTCAGTTGCTGTTGGGACGTGACACAGATATGTCGCTGGTGTTTCACATTCAACTTTTAATTAATGCAATCGGAATCGTTATAACATAAGAAGAAGAAGCCCTTCATAGGCCTTCAGGTCGTCAAGGGATGTACCTAATACCGTTTGGTTTGGATACTCTTTTTTTACGCTATAATAAATATACACAGATAGTAACTCTTGTATGGTAGTCCATAACTATGACATGTGAACACCACAGCCGGAGTTCGAATGACAAAACGGCATTCAGCCTCATCCGACTAGACAGCAAGCCGACCCCAAGTTAGTTGGGAAAAGGCTACGAAGATGATGAGTTAGAGAAACCTGTCAGTTTCTCGAAGATTTATATATCTAAACCTCTAACCATCATTCGTATGTTTACAATCAAACTAAACAAATAGGTTGAACCCATTCTTAAAATATAATAAAACCTTCACAAAGTCCCGTGTCACTTCTCATCCAACCTGACCTACCCTGGGCACAAAGATGATTCCGAACTCATTGTGAAATGAATCTTTTAATATCGCAGCTGTAGCCGGGCTCAAATATTGGCTCAAATATTGGTAGCACACGTCTAACAAAAGGTTGCGCTTTATTGAAATCCGCAGTTCGGCTTTGGAACGCTCATACCTAATAACGGAGTATAGGGTGGAGACGGCTTCGGTGAAATGAAATAGTGAAATATTTCTGAAAGGATATCGATGCGTTTACTGTCAAGGATCCAGTGACGCGCAGAGTAGGCAACGCACCTGTGGTTGGATCCTAGTATTAGCATTTATTCATTGGTAGCGGACGGTATGTATCATCATTGTCTATAGTATCAGTGTGTGTGTAGTAGTAGTGTGATATCTATATGTATAGTGACGTTTAATTAAATACTAAAGAAAAATGGAACACACTTAAGTAATTTAATTAAAATAACTAATTAATTAATTAACAATTTATTATTTAACAACAAACAAACAATAACAATTAACAATTTAATTATTAATTTTAACTATTTTTTTTTAATTTAATTTCTTTGGTTGACTGGTAGAGAATGCCTTGTTGCATTAAGTCCGCCTATGTAACACTACTGTTCATATACAGTTTAAATAAATAAATAAACTTTTTATATTCCACAACTATCACACAATGCCGTCTAGTCCCAAGCTAAGCAGAGTTTGTGTTATGAGTACTAGACAACTGATAATTATACTTATATATTTCTAAATACATACATATATAGATAAATTACACCCAGACACAGAACAAATGATGTGTGCTCATCACACAAACATTTGTCCTGGGTGGGAATCGAACCCAGGACCTCCGGCATAGCAGTCAGGGTCACTAACCACTAGACCAACAGGCCAGTCAAAAAATCAAAACTATATAAACACTAAAGGCTACTCAAACTCCTAGCTAAAATATGACTTCAAAACTATTCCTCCGCATCGCTGTCGACTGGAAGTGTGCCCAAAAGACTGGAGGTTACCACATTGTATGACAATGCTCAATCTCTGACCAAGGTAGAAGCCAGTCCTTAGGTTACGTGAAGTCTCAACTAGGCGTTTGAACCCCACGGTTCAAGAGTTTCCACCCCAAACTTGGTAGCGGTGAACAATTGTGATCAGATGGAATATCTGCTTGTTGAATAAAAACAAATTAGTAACTATGGAGAGGCTCTCTGTCAATACTTTTAATATTTTTGTATACATAATATTATCATAATAGAAATATAAGGTGAATAAGCTACTGTAGCCTGTGGCACAATTTAAGTTTTAATTGTTTTTATTATAAACCTGTCAACTTTCATAGCGATCAATTAATTTATTATTGTGGTACTAAAAAGATTTTTATTAATGAATTTGAAGGTAATGAAAAAATAACAAAATATGTGGAACCCTTTCCACACTACTAAAGCTATCGACGTTGAACGTGAAAAAAATAGGTTGGTATCAGGAAATGAAACAAAGGTACAGACTGAGTGTTGCCCTCATTGAGCCTCATTGTAGTTGGTGTGAGCAGGAGGGCTTAGTGATCACACTGGCAGACTTTTAGAGGTGCTAATATGAAATTAAGTTACTTTTGAAGAATAATTTTTCAAGAGTTTTGGGCCGAGATTTTGGACAGGAGTTTAGTTTGCATGTCAGGTCAGTCACAAACCTGATACTGGGCTCGTGTACCTCAGGGCGTTGTGCGAAAGTGAACTCGGGGCCTTGGAACGAAGGCAAAGAAGGAACATGAGTGGGTTTTGGTCAGTAAAAGTCTGACACGTTCCGCCCAAGGACGGAGCGGTGGTGTCTTTATTTAGATGATTTTCCACCAGAAAAAAGGCGCTCTATATTATATAATGTATCGCACTAATATTATTAAAACGAAAGTTTGTGAGTGAGTGTATGTGTCTGTATGTTTGTGCTTCTTCACGCTCGTACGGCTGAACGGAACCGAACCCGAGACACGCAGTGCAATGGCCAATTGCTCAACCACTGCGCCAAGCGTTCCGTCAATATCACGACAACAATATTAATTAATTTCTTTTAATAAGAACTTATGAATTTTGATTCCCTTGAGAGTGTCCAAATATACATTTTTTACGACATAAACGGCTGTATTTTTTTTTTCGTTAACTTAGAAGTTTTATTTTTTCACAGCTTCAAGGGACCGCAGACTCGAGTATATGGTTTTAATTTCAACTCGATACCTCCACACGTTCCCAAGATAAAGGGTCTTGACAGACAGACAGACGGACCACAAAGTGATCCTATAAGGTTTCCGTTTTTTTCTTTTGAGGTACGGAACCCAAAAAAGAAGCAAAAATATAGTTAAGTGCCTCAAGGCTGCAAGTAGAGTGTAGCACTCTCTGGTATCAATCTTGCTCTAAACTGGCTCGAAAACTGGTCTTCTCAAAAGGATTTGTTACTTAAATAGAACAGTGCGTACAGCTGCAAGCAAACAGTGGTATTCCCTGCCGGAGTCTATGTTGCCTGATAGCTAAAACCTGGGGGTCTTTAAATAAAAAGTGAATCGGTTACTTCTAGGCAAGCGTGCTCCATCGTCGACCACATTGTCGCGTTCCTTTAGGTGAGATAGTGGTCGGGCGCGAGCCTATGAATAATTTTATAGTTAAAAAAAGTATTACCTATTTTACTAGTATTATGAGCTCATATCCCAGTCTCTAAATCATATGCTGCTATATATACATGACAATAAATTCTCTCACTCCTAAACAAGTATAACATAAAATTTAGCTAAAACAGTGGACAGGAAGGCTCCACGTATTTATGTGCCGTTCCACACTCTGCCCGGATATTATTGTTACCACGCATTTGCATTCTGCACATTAACCGTGTTTTATGGCTAATGTGTTTAATTTTACATTTTCGAGGAAAATTCTTGTTTTGTGCGATGTAATCTAAAATTATTGTCTTGGTAAGAATTGTCTGAGGAGAAAATTTACCAGATTTTCTTTATTTTCGCAGGCCATAAGTGATAAAAATACGTGTCTATATAAGGTAGCAAAATGACTACAAGAGATCCCAGGCACAAGCGACGTTTATGGATGTGACCTGCGCTTCCATAATTTCACGTGCTTTCCATAGCTTCTAACGTTTCGTAAGAGCCCATGTTTTTTTTTGTGTGGGAAAAACATCTAATGACATCCCCCGCTCTTGGGCGGAGCGAGAGCGTGTCAGACTTTACTGACTAAAAACCCACTCCTGTTACTTCTTTGCCATTGTTCCAGGGCCCCGGGGATCTATTTCGCATCACCCATGGCCCCAGTAAGCTTCGACCCTGCTGGGCTCCTACGGTTGCTGACATTTCCTTGAGGCGCGCGTGGAACACTACGCGCTGTCGACGACTTGGGCTCGGTCCGGACGGTTACCGGATGGTCGGACGGCGAGCTACCCATTGCTCGCCGTCCGCAAGCCCGCAAGAGCCCATGTGGGATATTTATAAGAATAATTCTCTCGGTCGAGTTTCGATCATGGTGACCAATTTCAACTGAGCTTAGCTAAATATGTTGGAGATATGCACAAACGTGTGCGTCAACATTGGTTGACTCTCTGTTCCTTCACTCTTATAGTCCAATGGTACGGCAATACGACATGGAAAGAGATCAGGCCCAGGACCAACAGCTTTGCGTGCTTTCCTATAGTCGCGGCCCGAAGTTTGAAAGTTGGTGGTATGATGTCTGTCATACCACCAACTTTCAAACTTCGGGCCGCTACAGAGTAATTTCTAATAGAAAAGAAAAACCCAGTAGTACTTCTTACGCTCAGCAGTCGCGTTTGCGACTACGAGACCAAAGAGGCAGTTTCCAGAGGAGAGATCTAATTCTGAAAAGTGTGAGTGCCATAATTAGCTATATATTTTTTATTTTCACACGAGTTATAATAGGTATTATAAATATTTCGAAATAAGATTTAAATTCGATAAGCGCTTGACCACAATCTCACCTGATGGTGATGATGTCATCGACGATGGAGTACACTTGATTTGAAGACCCTAGGTTGAAGCTATTAGGAAACACAGACTTCGGCAGGGAATTCCATTCCTTAGCTGTAGGCACAACGAATGGGTTTCCAAAATGTTTCGCGCTAACGTTTAGCGGGCGTATCAGGTGGGATGTCTAGCATGTACTGGTGGCCCATCGCCGCCGCTGTACGTTGGGTGGTCTGATGATGGAACGGAAAACTACGTAACTTTTGTTTTTTTTTTTAATTTGATATAAACTAGTGCTTGATTGCGATCGATTAATAGTAAGCAGTGATGCAATCGTTGATGGTGAGGCGCACTAGTTTATTAAGAGCCTGTTCAATCTAGCCTTGAAGACACCTAAATTATAATCGGATGGCAAGACCGCAGCAGGCAAATTATTCCAGACCTTCGATGTACGCGGTATAAACGACGAGGTGAAACGCTTCGTCCGTACCGTAGAGGTTTTAACAACGTAAGGGTGTATACTCGCCGTACGTCGGGTTGTCCGATGGTAGAAATAAGATGGCGGAATCAAATCATGCAATTCCCGCGCACACTCTCCAAAATGCAACATGTATCTAAAACACAAACGTTTTGTCCCTGATATTATGTTATTTTCTCAAGAACCTCAGGCTGTGTCACTGTCAAAAGAAGTTGGTACTGAGTTAGTTTTCCACTTTGTGAACTAAATTAATTTTCTTTTAAAAAACTTAGCGAGAGCAGTAAGAGCCTTTTTAAAAAACTTACCGTTACCATCAACTAACAATAACTCCAGCTCCAGCTACATTCGGCAAGCGCCATAGAACGAATGAATCACTCCATTCGCAGCTAACAAGCGCATTATTGTACGTTTACACGGCGCCATTACTCTTCAGCTCTATTAATGACAGCCATCTTGACTGACTTACCTTGTTGGTACCTTTTTTGGGGGACACGCGGTAAACTGTAGCGGGCGAGTAGAGAATATCTAAAGGAGTATTTTTTTAATCATAGGTCATTCGCTATGATTAAAAAAATATTCTTAGATATTCTTTACTTTTTCCTGCGGTTTGCTCTTGACAGGATGTTATATTTTATTTATTATAGGTGTCTCTTAGTAGGATTGTAATCTGTCAAAAAAGTGCAGATACATAAGATCGTGATTGCGTAAGTCATTGTGTCATGATTTACGCAGTTTCTCTGTATTTCATTAAATCAATCCTTTTTCTCATACATACAAAATAATTGATTAAATAACGTTCACTTTTAATCTATTTTATATATATGTGGGTGATGTCAATAGTACGGAAGCTTAAGAACGAATGAACGAGCTAGGTGAAAAGTGACACATGTCACTTTGACAGAATTCGGGCTGACGTTTGCACGAACCGAGCAAATAATGGTGCCGACCGCAGAGGTGCGGTGCTCTTTCCTCTGTCAGCAGCCGTGCGAACAACGTCGAGTCTGGGGACTGTTTCACGGCTCGTTGTGTGAAGTGAATACCTAAAGCTTGCATAATAATAAATCAGTTGTGTGATCTGGAATAGTTTGTTTATTGCTATAACTAAAAAAAAATGGGTTTTCAATTTTTTTTCTGTCGAAAAGTCAGCTTTCGAGCAGGACAACGTTTGTTGGGACCACTAGTTATCTATATAATACTACACCAATTAACATGTACCAATATATAAGAAAACATTGATCGCGGCCTTCTTATAATTTGACCCTCAAGGTAACCCACCCTTTAACAAATCAAGGCAATTCCAACTTTATTCCTAAGCTCACAGAACACAAAATACTCAACCCATACAAAAAGGTTTTCCACGCAGGTTGTTCTAGGGTCCCACTCAATTCGTTACAATTTTTCTTTGTCACAAAGGGACGGATTCTGGTGAAATTAATATCGTGAGTGCATTAAGGCATGCTTATGTTGTTTATTCTTATTATATGTATGTTTATAAGGAAAATATGTGAATGGTTACGGTTGAACGGAGGGAATAAGGGCTGTGGAGGCTTACATTGTTGTTATACCACTTGATCTGCACGTCGGCTGCGATATTGCTCGAAGCAGTCACCGTGGCTTTGAAACGCAGAAGGCAACTGAACGAACATGGATGAGTTCTAGTCAGTAAAACTCTGACACTCCCTCTCGTTTCACTCAGAGTGGAAGAAGTTATTTTTTCATAATGTCTCACCGTAAAAAAATCGGGCAAGTGCGAGTTTGACTCGCGCACTGAGGGTTCCGTACAAACTTACCTATGAAAACAGTTTAATTTCTGAATCGAGTCTCAAAGACATTTACGAATCGCAAAAAAAGTTTTTTTTTGTGATGTAACTAAGTTTTCAGACTCTATACTAACTTATGCTATGAGACCTTGCTTCATGCCAAATTTCAGGATTCTAGGGCAACGGAAAATACCCTATGAATTTTGATTCCCTTGAGAGTGTCGAAATATACGTTTCTTGCAACATAAACGGCCGTATCTGTTTTTATTTCGTTTATTTACAAGTTTGATTTTTTCACAGCTTCAAGGGACCGCAGACCTGAGTACCTACATATATGGTTTTAATTTCAACTCGATACCTCTACGCGTTTCTGAAATAAAGGGTCTTGACAGACAAACAGACAGGCAGACGGACAAAAAAGTGTTCCTATAAGGGTTATGTGTTTTTCTTTTGAGGTACGGAACCCTAAAAAATGCGATCCCACCTGATGGTAAGCAGTGAAATAGATAAGTTTGAATGAAGTTCATCAGCTAATCAAATCATAATGACCAAAAATCGGTTCTATCAACAACACCAAACAGTAAATCTTCTTTATTGTGTTATATTTATAAAACATAATCTTCATCAAAACTAAACTAATATCGGTATTTTAGTTGTGAAATAGAGTTAAAAATATAAATTAGAGGGCAAATGATTGTTTGGTAGTTCCTATGCTTATAAAAGGTAATTGTAGTATCTGTAAGAACTCATCCGATACCGAAATTATTGTTTTTGTACTGCCAAAATTGAACTACATGGTTTCTTTCAATGATTGCTATCATGAAAATATATCCCAGATTTTGAAGTTTATTATTGTCAGTAACAGAAATAATTCAAGGCAGATTTCGACACTTATTGTCAGAATCTCACGTTAATTATTATCAGTAAAGGTTTCTCACATAAATATCCACGATCCACTTAGATAAGTTTCACTATAATCTAATGTTAATAAGCTAGTGCGCTTCACCATCAACGACTAATGTGGTGGGATCGCAGTAAGGCACTAAAAAATAATCCAAAAGATAAAACTTCTAAAACTAAATCTCCTTAACACAACATAAACTCTAAACACGAACCAAGGCTACTCATTTTCTTCTAAAACCCCATTCCATCCCTGGGGTTCTAACCGGTTAATAGTGGTCCGGGATTATCCGGTAGAGTAATACCCGGGCCGGTTTCGCGACGGGTACAAATGTGCAAGAATATCGGTCAGTGGCACCCGAAGGTCTAAGGTAAACTCCGTGAGAGAGCGGCCGCTACCTCCTGTATTGATTGGTGGACATTTATCTTTTGTTAAACGTGTATATTATAGTAAAATGAAATAGATAAAGAAATACGATAACTTTAAGTGACTGCACATTGCTCGCAAAACAGATGGTCGATGCGGCCGAAAGGTTTTGGAATAGCGACCGTGAACAGCGTTGGTAGGTCTCCCACAAGGTGGACCGATGAACTGGTAAGAGTCGTGGGTGCCCTATGGATGCAAGATGCACAGGATCGCTCGTTGCGGCGACTGTTGGAGCAGGTCTATGTCCAACAGTGGACATCTGAAATGATGATGATGAAAGTGACAGTAAAAACTAAATACTTTCTGAAATTGACACTGGTTAAATGCACTAACGAAGGAGAGACAATGATAAATATTGACATACAACACGAGTAAAACAGCACAAAAATACAGAAGAACATTTATTGATTAGCGTTTTTCTTTAAATATTTGGAAGTCCCGCAAACCTCCGTTGAAAAGGGAGGATCCTCCGGCCAGACGGGATGTTATGTCTGGTGGGCAACTGCCCGATAGATGGTTTCGGGCTGTTCTATATGTTTTAACTTTGATTGCGCGATGCAGGATTAGTTCTTTTGTGACGCCATAGATGTCGCTACATCACTCCCCTCCGGAGATCGGAGATCGATGGTTTTTGATGCTTCTTGATGCGTGCCAGGCCAGTGGTAGGTTGGTTCCAGTGGGTCGCCGCCATAGATGTCGCTACAAATATATAAAATCTTTTATTTTGTAAATATTTTGGTAGGTATCAGTAGGTTCTGTTTCTGTAGTTATGCCCTGTGAAATAGGGAGCAATCTGTTTTACATCAAAAAGGCATAAATCGACTCTGGGCTACTACTAAGAAATACCAGATGGATAAACTCAACTCCTGACACTGTCCGACTCGGTAGTCGCACTCCGGACTCTATGCTCTATACGACCAATACGTCAACTCGGCTTAGTATTGTGAGGTTTGTAGTGTTATGCGCGTTAGACTGTAGGATTTATTCCTAAAAAATTACTCTTTTCCATTAACAATATAATAGAATATAAAACTAGCTGTCCCTCTCGTCTTTGGTTACTGTTCCACTCTTGTGGGTCGTAGCGTGATATTATATTGCCTAGAGCTTTTCACATTGAATAAGGTATCCAACACTAAAATAATTGTTCAATTCGATCAAGTAATTCCTAAGATTAGTGTGTTCGAATAAGCTCTTCAATTTTATAATATTTATGCTAGCTTCTGCGAGCGGCTTCGCCCGCGTGAAAGTAGGTTCATCATCATCATCATCATCATTTCAGCCGATAGACGTCCACTGCTGGACATAGGCCTCCCCCAAACGTCGCCACAACGAACGATCCTGTGCGTCTCGCATCCATCGGATTCCCGCAACCTTCACCAGGTCATCGGTCCACCTTGTAGAGGGCCTTCCGACACTGCGTCTTCCGGTACGCGGTCGCCACTCCAGAACCTTTCGGCCCCAACGGCCATCCGTTCTGCGAGCAATGTGCCCTGCCCATTGCCACTTTAGTTTGGTGATTCTTCGCGCTATGTCGGCAACCTTGGTTCTCCTGCGGATATCTTCATTTCTGATTCGATCACGCAAGGAAACTCCAATAGAATATAATATTCTATTATATGAAAGTAGGTTACTCCATATAAACTTTGGGCCCCCATTTCATCCCCTTAGGGGGTAAATTTTGGAAAATTTTCCCTAAGTGCTCGCCTACATCATAAGAGGAAACCTTGTGCAAAATTTCACGCTCCTATGCCCAATAGTTTCGGCGATGCGTTGATATGTCAGTCAGCCAGTTTCTCCTTTTATATAATACAAGATTAGAATAGATTATTCGCACTCATTGGCCTGACCGGTATCCTAATCTCATTTGACATTTTTTTTTTAAACTCAATTTATTTATTTCTTTTATTTAAAAGGTGCCAGTTCTAAACCTTCTAGTGTTACTGATAAAAATACCTTTAAGGTATAAGTTATTTCGATACTAAGTTTTTACAATCATTGGCACTTTCATTTGTTTTTTTTTTAATAATGGCATTTCTTTAGGACGCTGTCCGTGTGTTTCTAGATGCCAACATGTAACTAATAGATCATTACAATGTATTGCTAACAGGTCGATCAAGACACTAATGACCAATAAATTATTATCAATGCTGTTGTTTTGCAATTAGGCTATGAAATATTGGTTAATTCAGATACTGATTAACTTATAAGCTAATATTGAATTTGGTGGAAGAACGAACATACTCGAGAAAAACAGATATGTAGGTAACTGAGATCAAGTAATGGTGATATAAATATTTTATTACAATAAAAAGTACTTCATATAATAAAAAAAAACTGGCCAAGTCGGAGTCGCACACGAAAGGTTCCGTAATATTATCTATACAACATTAGACACTATATTATTAATATTATAACTATAACTAATGTCAAGCAAAAAAAAAACTAAAAAAAATACGTTTATTGTATGGGGGCTCCCATACAATAAACGTATTTTTTTTAGTTTTTTATCCACATAAATATTTATCTATCACGACTCATGAGATAAGATATACTCCTGGTGACTGACAAAGAGAGTTACAATGGAGTCTTAGTAATAGGGTCCCGTTTTTACCATTCGGATAAGGAACCCTAAAAAGCGAGACATGAAAGAGAGAATTTTGCTCATTTTTAGGATTTATTATTCGATTTTCAGGTTAACAAGAGAAGACTCTAAGATCTTATTTTATCAAAATCTAGCCACTATATTTTTCATTAAAACTGGCGTCACGTCATCGTTCCTTGAAAAGCAACAAAGCTGCAACAAGACTCCCCTCGTTAGCCAGGTAGTGCTGCGAATAAGTAATTAATTTTATTTGTCCCGTGTCCCGGGATCCCGGTGTCTCCCGCTTATTTGTCCCGGCGCGACGAGACGCAACTTTAAAATTCTTGAACGACACAAGAATGGAGAAGTAAACCCTAATTTTCTTTGTAAACCTTGTTTGGTAATTAGCGGTGTTTTATTTATTGTTTCAAGTTAAAGATGTTGTTAAATATTGTATTTGTATTATACATTTTGTAATAGAATGTTTAATTACTTACCTACTACTGCTTTAAATAAATATATTTTTAAGGTTTTTTAAATAGAAGAATTATTACTGCTAAATCACTCAAGCCTGAAGGGGTGACCAGACGGTTGCAAACTAGCGTTCCAACCAAGGTGACCTTGGTTTATGTGTTTGGTTTGTGTTACGGCTACATGGATGTAAACCACGCGCCAACACGTTCGGTGGTTTGGAAAACGCGCCTCCCAATCAAGGGCGTTAAAGGTCATGGATTACAATTGCTGTCTACACGGATTGAAACTAGCAAGGTCACCTTGGTTGGAACGTTGGTTTGCAACTATCTGGTCACCCCTTTAAGGGTCGTTTTACTGCTTGTGTTTTCACTATCGTATTTTAATTTTTGTATCATTATGCATAGGCGTTTATCGCGTTTGACCATTCTCTCACCCGATGGTAAGCGATGATGTGGCCGACGATGGAGCACGCTTGCCTAGAAATAACCTATTCACTCTTGTCTTAAAGACCCCTAGGTTATAGCTATCTGGAAACACAGACTCCGGTAGGAAATTCCACTCTTTAGCTGAATGCAAAAGGAATATGTTCCCAAAACGCTTTGTACGTATGGGTGGGATGTCCACTATGTCCCTGTGGTGCAACGCCGTACGTCTAGTGGTCCAAGATGGATCGGACTGTGCGAAATTAAATTGTGCAATTCCAATGCACACTCCCCGAAATGTAAACGATAGAAAACCGACAGGACAGCAACTTGGTGTCGATGCTAGTGCATCATTGCCCATGATCTTCTTGGTTCGCTTCTCAATCGACTCTAGTGGATCAAGCTGGTATTTGGCAGACCCATCCCAAAGATGAGAGTCGTACTCCATACACCATATGTTTAAAATTATCCAAATATGGTTCGTTAACAACGAAACTATTAACTCTACTTAAAACTAATATCACAAACTAACAACGACATCTGTCGATGGAACTTAACACTATAATACATCATCAAGATATATAGGGGCGGGCTACGCCGTGATCCCGTAATCCCAGCTCACCTGCGGGATTAAGGTGATCCCGGACCGCGGGACTGCCTCGTGATCCCGTGTCGCGATGCGATACGCTTGTCGTTTGATTCGATGATATATTAGTGGACACTGTGTTACATCCTTAGTTTCCGTGTTTAGGAGAAACATTCTATTTAATATAATTTGTAAAGGTTAGGAAAAGGAATTGATTGGCAGAATGTGTAATTCTGAATTTATTTATTCTAGAACGATTTCAAAATACTAGAATAATTTATTTAAAATCTTCCAGTCGACTTAAGGGTGGTGCAGAACATGGCGGGTGCAATTTAATAGAAAAACAAACAGACAAAATAAGTAGAAAAATAAATACATACTTGTATATACTCACCATAATTCAAAATAATAATAATCATTATTTATAATTATCATAAATTTAAAGCTTTAGTTTATTAAGATTGAAGTTATTTCCTAAAGTCCTAACACGAACTAATTAACTTTCCTTGCCATTAAGTGCATTCCTCACGTGAACTTAAACACTGGCCATTAACTTTAAGAGATATTTCGCCAACTTACCTAATATCCACCTAGACATCTATTTAAAGTTGGAAAGAATCATTTAACTGAAAGTGCGCCGTGAATTGGCCACTCAAGGAACTTCCACCTGAAAACTTCAAAGTTGGGAATTTTAATGAAAAAATAATTTCAATTTGTAAAGTCCCGGGTCCCGGCGACCGGGAACTTTGGTAACATCATTACCTTCGCATATTTGAGGACGAGACACTTCAAAACATTTGCTTTTATGTTTAAGTTATGCTCTAACTTGTGGTATTTTCTTTTGCGGTTTTCATAATAAATGGAAAAAAATAATTAGATAAACTTTTACGATGGAGTTTGGAGACAGACGATATGTACGTAGGTATGTATTGTTTAAGATTATTGCGTAACAGTATTTTTATTTGCTTTATTTAACACGTTGAGTGCGTAACGAGGTCTTATAGACCTCGTACAGGTCTTCCTTGCAGTGCGTCTAAGAAAAACATAAGTGTTATCTGCTGTGCGAAGGCCGTAAATTCAATTTGGTTTAGTTTAGAAAAAGTATGAATATATAGGTACCTATAAGATGCAGTCCGGTGCAGGAACCTCCCGAACTTACCATATCCGGTGAGGACTTGTGTCATGCGGAAGGTAAGTACGTCGTGAGGTCTTTCCAGCCACAAGATGATGATGCCTGTGTTTCTGAAGAACAGGATACTCAGTCCATCCTATTTATTTATTTATTTATTAAAACTTCATGCAACACAAAAGTACAAAGGCGGACTTAATGCCGTAGGCATTCTCTACCTGTCAACCTAGGGTGGTGAAGAGAAAATGTGGCAGGTGCATAAAAATACAAAAGAATACTATGAAAATAATAGTTCAAAAGGATATATATATATACAAAATAAACATACAATATAATTTAGTATAATATATACATATATATTTATATAAAGTAAAAGAAAGGGGTTATTGAGACGACTTCACTAATTGTGCAGAAAGTAATTTCGCAACATCCGCTTAAATGCATATAGGCTGGTGGCCGTCCTGATCTCGAGAGGAAGCGCATTCCACAGAAGTATGGACTGTATATGAAAGAAAGAATGAACAAAGTCAGAAGTATGAGAAGGACAAAGCAGTAGAAAATTGCCTAAGGTTGTCTGTAAGAGATTACCCAGTGCGATAAGACCGCCCTTTGTACACTTTGTTTTTGTATATGTTTATCCTGCCCACATTATGACATGTACAATAAAGTATATAATAAATAATAATAATTAATACTCTACGACCAGGAAGGACCAAGTCAACACCTGCCGGAACTGCGTATTGCTCGAAGAAGTTACCGCAAAAAAGGGTAGCTGAAGGAACACTGGGTTTTAGCACGTTTTTGTCAGTAAAAGTTTTTTTTATGTTAAAAAACGTTTCTTCACACTAGAAATGACTCCTGTATCGTGGGTGCATTCACAAACATATAATAATAATAATAATAAGCTTCGACGACCATCTGTCGAAGCTGTCGTTGCGCGGTTGGATCAAGGGCCTGATACAGAAGGCAGTACTCCTCGATACGGCTCGCATTGTGAGGAGGTTCCTGTCTCTGGAGCCCTAACCACCGGTAGCTTGGACCCTGTTCCCGACACCGGCGGACAAATATTTTTTATATTTTTAAATGTTTTTTTTTTATATGTTTTTTTATAAATATTTAAAAATGTAAACGATATGTATAAAAAATAAATAATAGGTATAATAATAATAAAGATTTATTTCGGATATAAAGTCACATCCACAACGCACCCAGACCTGGAACATCAGTCTGGTCATACAAATATTTACCCCGTGCGGGACATGAAACCGTGGCACGCAGCAAAACCGTGCCGTCAAAAAAAACTGACACTTTCTCGCGCTCCGCCCAGAGGGGTTTTTTTTTAATTGATGTAAACTGGTGCTTGACTGCGATCCCTGATGGTAAGTAGTAATGCAATCGTTGATGGCGAGGCACACTAATTTATTAAGGGCCTATTCACTCTAGCCTTGAAGACCGCAACAGGTAAATAGTTCCAGTCCCTCGTTGTACACGGTATAAACGACGATGCGAAACGCTTGGTCGGGGCCGTAGAGGCTTCAAAAACGTAAGGGTGGATACTCGCCGTTCGTCGGGTTGTCTGATGGTAGAAATGAGATGGTGGAATCAAGTCCAAAATGCTTCCTGTAAAACACCGAAAGGCTTGCCACCTACGCCTGTGCTCAATGCTTTGTAGATTGGACTTAACCAATAATAAATTATTCAATGATTTCCTATGTAAAAAAAGGGTACTCTAACTAATATAATGTTTCATTAATTATTATTTGTAAACTGCCGTAATTAAGCTATTAGGTAAACTTTCAGACCCTACGCACCATTAATATGTATTTGATAGCCAAGACAAATATTGGGAAACACTCTCACACTGGGCTCAGGTATTAATCGAAACTTGGCCGGCAACTTGTGCCAAGTTTGGTAACTTATTACAGCCGCCCGAACCTGGCAGATGAAACTACATAAGTATGTAGGTACAGTGCTGTACAATATTGTAGACATGCTGTCAATTTTAATATTTTGGCCCTATATTCGATAAACTAGTGCTTGACTGCAATCGCACCTGATGGTAAGCAGTGATGCAATAATTTTTGGTGAAACGCACTAGTTTATTAAGAGCCTATCCACTCTAGCCTTGAAGATACCTAAATTATAAGCGGACCAGAAGACCGCAACAGGCAAAAGTTCAAGTAAAAAAAAATACAATAAAAAAAAAACATCGGTCAAAGGTCCAATTCAGCATACTGCCAGATATAACCTTTTTAACAGACCACACACAACACTTTCTCAGAGTGATTTTTTTTTACTTCTATTTAAAATTAACTTAGTTTTAACATGACTCATAAAGTCGGTTATTTTGATCCACGTTAATGTTAGCACTTCTTCCTCAGTAGAAAATAATATCAATAAAAATATACGACACAGGTGCAGGTGTTAATCGAAACTTGGCGGGCGACGAGGAAGTTTGGCAACTTTTGACAGCCGCCCACCGCTGACAAATGATCCTCACTGTATCTTCATATTGTAAGGTACCGACGTTATTATAGTGGGCCAACTTTATACTATACATAGGTACAGAGATTTTTTTTTCCTTTATATATATAAAGGAAAAAAAAATCTCGGTAGATCCCAAAAATGGGATTACATGAAACTTTTTGGATATTTTATTTATTAGATATTATTATTGCAACACCAATATTAAAATGTAAATTGTTTTGTCAATTGTGGCAACACGCCCCTTCCATCTGTGACAGTGCTCCTATACACACAATATACTCCGCAGCTGTTTTATTTATTCTTCCTGGTACCAACGTACCAGCATCTCACTAGCACCCTTCACCACAATAATTCAACGCTGCAAATTGATCTATCGAGCTGGATATAAACCGCCGCGACCTATGGAAAAATAATAGTTTGGACAAGACAAAAATACACAATAATTGTACCTATTATTATAACGTCCCAGTTCCTAACCAAAATTCAGATTCTCACATTATTTTGCTGGGAAATGATGCTTTTTAATTCATTAACACCAGCCAGAAGTTTAACCAATCCAAGACCAATCTAAAACTTTAATTCTCTTCCACTAAGCCATGATCACATTTCGATAGAGTTAATACCACCCTAATCAAGACAATATAAACATAATTACTCCCAATCAGGATCACATTTTAACAGACGCCCATTATCCACCTTCACATAAGCTGGGAACCTTACCCGTAAGTCTAAAATCGTGTTTGATCCGCTTTGAACCGCACCGAACCGGAATAATCCGGTCCACCTGATCCAGTACGATCCGGCGGCGACTTGCGGCAGCTTCGTATCATTATAAAAATATATACAGTAGAGCAAGTCTGTGCAAAGCGAGAAGAAAAATATGAAAATACTCTGGCTACCTTAACATAACGTAACTTTGTTGGAATATCTAATATTTTAAAGCTTAATTTAAGAGTCTCGCCACCGAGGCGTGGAGAGGGAGACCTTTATAACTGGAGTGAGGTCATGGAGACTTGGGGTCGGTTCAGATAAAGTAGTGCACGGGAAATAATGGTCAGCAAAAAATAAAGACCCTCAATTTCCTAGCAAGAAGTTCTGAAAAATTTACTCGAAATTCATGTAGATTTCTGATAACAATAAAGCGAGATAATTATGCTAAATATTTGTATCAAAACAGCTCTTAATCATTGATCTCACAGATCATACGCATACACTACATTTTCTTGTAACTACACTCCCGCCCCTATCTCATACGTATGTAGATTTTTTTTTAATTACTACGAAAAAATAAAATTTTCCTGGGTTAAAAAATTAAAACTTATAAGATATGCAGCTTTTTATCAGAAAAAGATATTTTGTAATCGTATCAATTGGGAAGAAATCATCTTTATTATTGTAATATCACCTAATAACTAATTTTTACTATTCAATTATTTAAAAATACATGAGTAACTATAATTTATTGTATCAATGTTTACAGAGATTACTTCTTACTAACATTTAGAAACAAGTAAACAAACATTTTATTTTATTGAAAATGTTAATGCAAGAGTGAGTGATCCTTCTGTTTCTACCGTTTTGTTCGCTGCCAGTGTGTGCTCTGCCTGAGTTTCATGTGAAAATGTAAAAGTTTCCTACCTATTTGGTTAGGATTTAAAAGTTTTCTGAAGAGAAGTTTATTGAATAAGACTGAGGGTTCGTGGGAACTGTGCTGTGTTTTGTTTTGAAATTAAGATGTAGGTTTTACTGAGACATGGTCTTAGGAATTTTAGACTTTAAGGGTCGCCGCACACGGGCCACCAGTCACAACCACAAAGCGCCGCGACTAGCATATTTCCTATAGTTCTCGTACATTTTATGTGGATTCGCCGCACACGGTTGACGCCAATGGCTACCACACGCTACAAATTGCCGCTGCTCTTGTCGCCTGCACTGGCCACTAAACACAGATGCACAACACCGTCGCACGCCATTCGCGAAGGTTTAAATAATCTTCTACTGATACTGCGCGTATGGGTTAAAAAAAGTAGCAGCCATCGGCCACAAGTGGCTGTCGCGCGCTTCAGCTTCCTTTGTGGCCGCTTCTAGCTTCTCGTGGTGGCGTTTGTGGCTGTGGCATGTGGCTTATGTGCAGCAACACTAATATATTAACTAAAAGTCACACTTTTATTAACAACCAAATTAAGATATGGGGGTCTATAGGTAAAGAGTGAATAGGTTACTTCAAGACAAGCATGCTTCTACTAGGGCTGTATTCGAAACAGTTACCGTGGTCCTGGAACGCTGAGGGCAACTGAAGTAACACAGGTGAGTTTCAGTTAGTAAGAGTATGACCTCCTCATTTAAAGCGACAGAAGTTATTTGATGGATTACTACCCAAAAAAAAAAAGCGAGCATGCTCTACAGTCGACCATCTTACTTTCTATCAAGTGAGGTAAACTGGTCGTAGAGGAGTATAACAGTAATAATATTTTATTAAATCTTCTCTGGAATGCCAGTCAGTATCTCCCTTTGACGCTTTACCTACACATCAATTTATAAGCTTACATGTAAATTATTATTTTTAGTAGGTAAAAAATACCAACATTGCTCATTTTTTAAACCTCTTAGTTTTCCTCCAACCATTTTGTTCATCAAAAATTCCTCTATCAACAACTACAGCCCTTTGAGTGGGGCCCAAAAAAGGGTGGTAAAAATATCTAAAAGGGGTTCGTACCTGGCTAATTCATGCAAACGAATGCAAGCCAATTAATTAGAGCAGTCTGACTGCGCTCAGAAATCTGCTGCCGCGACCAAAACTGAGGCGGCGGAGTTAGGGGGCGCATAGACGAGAGGGTGCGTTGTCTATGCGTTTTTGTGTTTGTTTTCTAAAAAGCGTGTGTGGTGTGTGATTGATATTTTTTATGATTTTTAAAGTCATCTCTTATCTTCTTCAAGAATAAAAATA
Source organism: Mythimna impura (assembly GCA_905147345.3). NCBI lineage: Eukaryota > Metazoa > Arthropoda > Insecta > Lepidoptera > Noctuidae > Mythimna > Mythimna impura. The sequence goes on from LR990344.1 coordinate 31,331,975, forward strand.
AAAATTTAATTTAATTCTTGTTGGATCGCAATAACTAAACTTACGATGTGACCTCTAAGCTTGAATGAAACTGTGGTGCTGGTTGAGTGATTGCAACACCACTTGGTTTTGTTATTTTAGGTATAACCTACGAAGAAATAGTTCTATTCATTTTATGTTAACATTAAAATTTTATGGATAAAATATTTTTAGAAGAATAGAAGCTATACATGTATAAACTCCTCAAATATACGAACTAGTCTAATTTAAAAATACTTTTCGGCGTTTCTAACAAAAAAAAGTGGTACTACGAATATTGGAAGCTAAACTTACTCAACGAAAAGTAAGCAAAAAAACTATTTTTGTTTACAAACCTACTCAAGGAAAATGCCAACGAAACGCTTCCTCACTAATGGCTAGTCTGGGCTACCCTTTACGAGTAATTAATACTGCAATATCTCGTCTTCTGCAACGAGATTCTGGAGAGATTAAGGTGTTTCATTATACTGATTTATCATCGGGAGTAAAAAATAAGATCCATTTCAGCCGAGGGTCTTCCTACCTACCAATTAATGTTTAACTGTAGACGGTAAAAATGGAATTCTTTTAGTTATTATTTTATGTTTCTTTGATGTAATTTCGCCTGGGGTTGTGGAGGTCAGACGGGCAGTCGCTCCATGCAAAATAGTAATGTAGTTAGGAAATAGGCTGGTAATATTGATTTTACAAAGTAATCTCACATGATCAACAACCCATATTTACAAGACTTGGCTACGTGCTATCAAAACTTGCACTTTTTAGAGTACCGTACCTCAAAAAGAAAAAACGGAACCCTTATAGGATCACTTTGTTGTCCGTCTGTCTGTCTGTCTGTCAAGACCTTATCTCGGGAGCGTGTGGAGGTATCGAGTTGAAATTAAAACCATATAATTAAGTCTACGGTCCCTTGAAGCTGTGAAAAAAATCAAACTTTTGAGTTAACGAAAAAAAAGATATGGCCGTTTATGTCGCAAAAAACGTATATTTCGACACTCTCAAGGAAATCAAAAATTCATAGGGTACTTTCCGTTGACCTAGAATTCGGAAATTTAGCATGAAGCAAGGTCTTATAGCACAAATATAGGGAAAAATCTGAAAACTGTAAATCTTCGTAACTGGACTTCGGGGAATTAAACAATTTTCATAGGTAAGTTTGTACGGAACCCTCTGTGCGCAAGTCCGACTCGCGATTGCCTGGTTTTTTTTTAGGTAGGAGTCATCAAGACTTATCTCACTCTAAGGTGAAGGTGCGTGAGGGTGTATCAGACCTTTACTGCCCTTTAAGCCTCAGATATATTAGGAGTTAAAATGTCCTCCAACGTGACGCACAACGCCCAAACTATGTAACATTGCAACGTTGCCCAGTATTCCGCAACTTGTCCCTCATAATTTGGCGATGCATTCACGTGACGCGGGACATGTTGTTTGACAATTTGACAGAGTCGCGCGTCATGTTGAGGGACATTCTGTCCCCTAATGTACATGACGCGTAAAGCTTAAAAGTATTCATGTGCCGCGGGACACGTTGTTGTTGGACAATTCGTTAGTGTTACACGTCATGTTGGGGGACATTTTGTCTCCTAGAGTGTCTTTCAAATGTTCCCGTGGCCCTAACAAGCATCGGCCTTACTAGCCCCTTCAGAACTCTTGTGCTAAATATTCATTCTTCATCATAAACCGAGCAGTGGTGGCCGAGTGGTAACGGCCCTGACTTACGTGTTGTAGGTCGCGGGTTCAAACTCAGCCAGGCGCATTACTTTGTGTAATTTATTTCATCACCACTGCTCTCAAAACGGTAAAGGAAAACATCGTGAGGAAACCGGCATGTCCTAGAAGCAAAAAATCGAAGACATTCAGCAACCCGCACTGGGCCCGCGTGGTGGATTATGGCCCATTCCCTATCCCAGAGAGGAGGCCTGAGTCCCAGCAATGGGAACATTAAAAGGCTGATTATTATGTATCATAAACCAGTCACTTTAATCTATTACTTGTCTTCTCTTTCTCATACGTAGTTCTCGCATCTGTTCAGCTTATAAATGAGTTGCACATCGGGACATTAGTTTACCAAATAAGAGTGAAATTGTGTGTTTAGAAACATCCCGCTTGCGCCCAGTCTACCGGTCTATAACATTTGTTACCCGTACGATAGAGGTGGGTAAATGATGTCGATGTTTTAGTGATTTATGGGACAAAACATTACAAAAGAGAGTCATACCTAAAAAGTCATAATTAAAGTGTCTATAGTAAACCATTATTTTGAAAATCTTTTATGTAACTACTTATAAATTTCTAAACTAATAAATAAATTTAAAAAAAGTTGGTATGTTTTGAAAACAAAAATTCGTCATTACTTGGATTCCACGCTTTAACCGGTCTACATTCGTAGTTATGAATATGGTCGTGATTTCTAAGCTTTGCTAATGATTTGGTAAATGAGCACCTTGCTAATATCAAACTTATACGAGCTTACTTAGGTTCGACATTATAGTGGACATTATAGTGAGTGGATTGACAGACGAATTCTTATGGAATCAAAGCTATACATTATCTTCTAGGAGTACACACAACGTCATAGTTTGTACATAATACAACATACATCTTAAATAAAATAATTGAAAAAATGGGCAAACGTTGATAATGCTATTGCTACAACTAAATCCACAAAGGTAAACGTAATAAATATTTCATCGATAAAAATCTATCGACATCTTAATACAGCCTAACGTTGAGTTATGCAGTCTGGTGTCTCGCGAATATCGATGAATTATTGTGCTATTTACATTACATCACTAGTTGGGAGCGAAACGTATCGAATGCACTCATAGTCTTGAATAATGTTATTTATTGCATCGTTTTGTTTACCTGACGATGGATTCCTTTGAATTCCTATTTTTATGGGTGTTTATATTATTTAGCTTTAAAATTTGTTACGAGTCGTAATTATCTCATGAGTGGAGTCACAGTTTGTAGGGCGAGGCAGGATAAATTTTGCCATTTATGAGTCCAAATTCTATTAAAAAAAGTGGGCTTTTACGTGTGAATATGAGATATTTGGCTTTTAGAAGTATTTTTGGGTAAAACTGTTTCCAGAACTAGGCAATCTAAGTAAGTTTTGTATAGTACCTGGTGGTACCTACTGTAAGCTATTGTGTTTTTTTTTTCGTAAAATAAATGTTGCCTCACACTTGAAATTTTTGCTGTATAGTGAGTTTTTTTAAGGTTTGAATTCGTTCAATGACTTCTCCTGCTGTAGGCCGGAGCGTGAGGGCGTGTCAGACTTTTCATCATTCATCATCATTTCAGCCGAAAGACGTCCACTGCTGGACATAGGCCTCCCCCAAGCGTCGCCACAACGAACGGTCCTGTGCGTCTCGCATCCATCGGACTCCCGCAATCGTTACCAAGTCATCGGTCCACCTTGTAGGAGGCCTTCCAACGCTACGTCTTCCGGTACGTGGTCGCCATTCCAGAACCTTTCGGCCCCAACGGCCATCTGTTCTGCGAGCAATGTGCCCTGCCCATTGCCACTTTAGTTTGGCGATTCTTCGTGCTATGTCGGCAACCTTGGTTCTCCTGCGGATATCCTCATTCCTGATTCGATCACGCAAGGAAACTCCGAGCATAGCCCTCTCCATTGCCCTTTGGGTGACTTTAAGCCTTCTAATGAGGCCCATTGTAAGCGACCACGTTTCGGAGCCATATGTCATCACTGGCAACACGCACTGGTCATAGACTTTCGTCTTGAGACACTGTGGTATATTGGACGAGAAGACACCGCGCAGCTTCCCGAACGCTGCCCAGCCGAGTCGGATTCGACGATTGATCTCTTTCTCGAAGTTAGACCTTCCCAACTGGACCGTCTGTCCCAGGTAAACGTATTCGTCTACAACTTCGAGTGTAGAGTCCCCGACCTTGATAGGAGTGGGTGCTACATGGCTGTTTACCATGACTTTGGTTTTGTCCATGTTCATTTTAAGTCCCACTCTTTCGGAAGCTCTACTGAGGTCACCAAGCATTATACTGAGCTCCTCCGTAGTCTCAGCCATGACTACTATGTCGTCGGCAAACCGAAGGTGAGTGATGTACTCGCCATTGACATTAATGCCTAGCCCTCTCCATTCCAAAACTTTGAAGACATCCTCCATTGCTGCCGTGAACAGTTTCGGAGAAATAACGTCTCCCTGCCTCACACCCCGCTGCAAGAGGATAGGTTTCGAGGTCTGGTCTTGTAGTCGGACTGACATAGTGGCGTTTTTGTACAAACACTTCAGCACTTCGATATACCGATAGTCAATTTGGCACCGTTGGAGAGACTGCAGTACAGCCCAAGTTTCAATCGAATCAAAGGCTTTCTCGTAGTCCACAAACGCTAAGCAGAGAGGCTGATTATACTCCTCAGTCTTCTGTATAACCTGCCGCAGCGTATGTATGTGGTCCACGGTGCTGAAGCCTTTACGAAATCCGGCTTGTTCGGGAGGCTGGAAGTCGTCGAACCTGCGCGCGAGACGATTCGTGATGACTCTGGAAAACAGCTTGTAGACATGGCTCAGAAGCGAGATGGGCCTATAATTCTTAAGCAGGGCATTATCGCCCTTCTTAAAGAAGAGTACCACCACGCCTCTGCTCCACGCCTGTGGCGTTTTTCCCTCGAGTATGACGGAATCAAATAGCTTCTGAAGGGCCTTAAGGACCGGTTTTCCACCCGCCTTCAGGAGTTCGGCCGTAATTCCGTCCTCACCCGACGCCTTGTTGTTTTTCAGCTGCTTCAGAGCCATCCTAATCTCGTACAGGCTGACGTCCGGGATATCTTCGGTATAGTGTCGAGTCAATCTAGCTCTTGGGTCGTTCACTAGATTTACAGCGGGTTTAGCGATAGACGTGTATAACTGTCCATAAAAAGCCTCGATCTCTCCCAGAAGCTCCGATTTGGCGGATATGACTCTGCCATCGTCGGTCTTCAGTTTCGTGAGCTGGCTTTGCCCAATAGACAGATCTCGTGCAAATACTTTAGAGCCCTTATTCCGCTCAATCGCATCCTTAATCCTTGCGGTATTAAAGCGGCGAAGGTCACGTTTCAGGGACTTTGAGATTTGTCTATTGAGCTGCCGGTATATGCACGCATCGTCTGAAGACTGCAGAATCATCTCACGCCTCTTCTTCATTAGCTCGAGGGTCGGATCGGAGAGCTTCTTGTTTTTATTTGTACGGTGAGTCTTGAAAAACTTAGACCCGACCGTATGGACAGTTTCCACGAACCCATCGTTATATTCATCCACGGAGCTTCCTAGGCACTCGAAACGATTGTGGAGTTCGAGCTGAAAGCTCTCGGGGTTTTGGATCTGGATCTGTGCTGGACGGAGCGTAGACTTCATCAGTCGAGACCTTTCAAGCTTAATGTTAATATTCAATGTGCCTCTTACGACGCGGTGATCACTTCCAGTTTTCACCGCGTTGATCACAGAGACATCATCGAATATTTGCTTTTTCGTCGACAGGATGAAGTCAATCTCATTTCTAGTTGCACCGTCAGGACTTTGCCAGGTCCACCTTCTATGCTCACGCTTTTTGAAGAAGGAATTCATCATATAGAGGTCCTCCTTCTCCATAAAGCTAGCCAGTAGGTGTCCCCGGTGATTCCGACGTCCAAATCCAAATTGCCCCACTCGCAGCTCGTCACCGTCTCGTTTGCCCAGTTTCGCGTTAAAGTCCCCCATGACCACGGTGAAGTGAGTCTTAGAACCATGCATGGCTCTTGATATATCCTCATACATGGATTCTACTTGGTCGTCGGGATGTGTCGAGGTCGGGGCGTAGACCTGTATGACCTTCAGCGAATATCTTGATGATATTCTGAGTATAAGGTACGCCACCCTGGTCGACACACTCTCGATCCTCACCACATTGTTCACAAGGGACCTGTGGACGATAAACCCGACACCACCCTGGGACTGCTGGTCACCCTCCCGGAAATAGAGCAGGTTACCGGATTTGAGAATTATCGTATCCTCCCCCTGTCTTCGGACTTCAGACAATCCCACAATACTCCATCGCAACCTGCTCAATTCCTCCTCCAGTTCGGTGATCTTCTCGTCAGTCCTCAGTGTACGCGTGTTAAAAGTTGCCAGGTCGAGTCGTTTCATAGATGGGTAGCCAAATCTCATCCGGAGATTCTTCGCACCCCTTGCCTCGTCGTGGCCTTGACCGCTACCGGAGTCAAGGGTAGACGGGCTGCCGGGCACTAGGGGCCATTTTTTGTTTCTGTTTTTCATGTTGGGGGGGGTTGCCATAATCGCCACGCTTGGCAGACGGGTTGGCGATCGCAGTTTGGTTGTTGTAATGTACAGAGGATGCTGCTGCCCATTCTCTGGTATGTCCCTTAGTCGCCTCTTACGACACCCTCGGGAAGAGATGGGATGGTGTTATTCTTAACGTCCGAACACCATACGGAACGCTTTGTCAGACTTTTACTGACTAAAATTACACCTATGTTCCTCCAGTCCAGTCAGTCCGTCGTTTTGTCCTATACGCACAAAACGTTTTGGGAACACATTCATTGTGCATACAGCTAAGAGTGGAATTCCTTGCCGGAATCTGTGTTTCCTGATGGCTACAACCCGGGAATCTTTAAGTCAAGAGTGAATAGGTTACTTCTAGGTAAGCGCGCTCCATCGTCGACCGCATCGTCGCTTTCCATCAAGTGAGATAGCGGCCAAGCGCTAACCTATCAAGAATAAAAAAAAAGAAGATACCTTTTGTGTTCTAGCACCAGGAGTATCCCTTTCATACTTTTCCCCATGGCCCTAGCAGGTATCGGACCTGCTGGGCCCCTACGGATACGATATAATTTGGTAAAGAGAAAGTCATTCAAGAATATACCTGTACATGAAGTAAGTATACATCATACTAGGAATTACTTCTGTATCGTGGCTGTATTCACAAATATTGTAAGCTCACATACACAAGATAGGCAGACTTGGAACAACAATCTGTAGTGCGCTACAGACTGGCAGCAAATGTCTCACTAATTTTACCCAATTTTAAAATTCAAAATATTTTTATTTCACATAGGCCTACATGGGCACTTATAAAATGTCAAAAGCTAGTGCACGGTTTTTCTATTATTTAATTGGTCGTTTCCTATGGAGAAGAACCGGCAAGAAACTCCATGGTTACTCTTTTAAAAAAGTAGTTGATGTTACAATATTTCCATATTACAGTATTAATAGATATTATGTAAGAAGAGTGTAGACCAGTCGATATTGTACCCAAAGCACAAGAAAAATAATCATAATAAAAAAGTGAGTCGTCGTAATAGGAAGTAATCTAAGAATTCATGGAGTCTACACTATTCTCACATTCACATTATAAAAAAGAGGCTATATATAAAAAAAGTACGAAAAATATGAATGATTACAACTATCAATAAATTAGATGTTGACAAAATAAATTACTAACGAATTTAAGGTAGTTGAAGTCTAAATACTTTAAAAAATATTGCAAAAGCAATGTGATACAAAAAAATATGTATATGCTTGCTTTACAATAGGCAAGTCCCTCAATCCTTGATCATAGGTCTATATCAAACTCCAAAATCTACCTTACGACCCCAAAAAGCCCCCACCTCCCATCACACGGGGTAAGTGTCCCGCGTTTCAATCAGATACCCTGAATGAGTCAGTTATCTGAGCTGATAATCTCCTGCTCATCCGTCCATGTCACTCAGCTTCCGAGGTGGATCTTGTTTACTTTTGTATTGTGTTAAGTATTCTTGATGCTGAAGAGTTTTTATTTACAAATCGAAGGAAGAATTGGAATTTCTATCAAATGAAACAGAACTATCTTGTTAAGAATTTTAGTAAATCGGGCACTATATTTAACTACCATACTTATTATTCTGTATCTTTTTATTAAACGCTTAAACGACCTTTTCAAAACAGTCAATTCTACCTTTTTTTGAGGCATTTTTATGGCAGTGAGTAATCATCCAATGTCTTCTTCCGGTCTTGGGTGGAGAAAGAGGACGTGTCAGATTTTTACTAATTACACCTGTGTCTTTTCAGAAATTCCCTGTGGCTCTAGCGGGCATCAGCACTATTGACCCCCCTACGGTTTTGCTGACGTTTCTTTGAGGCGCGTGTGGAATACGGTGTGCTGTCGATAGCTCGGTCCTCACTATACAGCCGAAAAGCAAGCTGGACATTATTCGAGTTTCCATAAGACTATCTTTGTAGAATTGTGGATGTTCTTTCTGAGGTAAAAATTACTAGCAAGAAAAATTACCTAACTAATATTTGTAACCGACTTTGTTCATAAGACAAGTTGAGCACTTTGCGATATTTTTTCCGTGTTTATGCAATCAAAAGGGGGAAAATTACACCTAAATTTGCGACATTATCCTCCATTTAACAAATAAACAGCCTTATCAACAACAACAAGGCACAGTCACATAACAGTAGCCATCCACACTTATCAGCTGAAAGCACTTATAAATACTTATAAGTAGACCTCGTTCCATATCTACAGGCCATTTCCACAGAACTCTACTGACGTACCTCAGTGGCCACAAACATGGATTTTCCATAGATATCAAGCGTGGCAGTTGGTGCCACAGTCACAGTAGCGACGCCACATACGAACTAAAATAAAAAATCCTCCATCCGAGAATTAGAGTTCTCTGCGCGGTTAAACATATACAACAGCCCGAAATCAACTATATAAGTTTTTGGTGAATTCCGCCCTTAATCATTCTTAACTCATGGACATTACTAACTGGTCTGTGAGCCTAGTGGTCAGTGACCCTGACTGCTATGCCAGAGGTCGTGGGTTCGATTCCCACCCAGGACCAATGTTTGTGTGATGAGCACGATCATTTGTTCTGTGTCTGGCTGTAATTTATCTATAGTATGTATGTATTTCGAAATATATAAGTATGTTTATCAGTTGTCTAGTACTCGTACCACAAGGTCTGCTTAGTTTGGGACCAGATAGCGTTGTGTGCAAGTTGTGGAATATTATTATCATTAATGACCTGTGCCAATTCTGTGCCTTTTTTTAGGTCCCACCTAAAAAAGGCACATAATTGGCACAGGAATAATTAAACAACTTCTCCCGCTTTAAGTGAAGCAAGAGGAAGTGTCAGATTAATTACTGAGTAAAACCAATCTATGTCCGCGCGGTAACCTAGGTTACGAATAATCCTGCAGCCCTGTCAATTATGTGGTTATGACAGACAAAACTGTGCTAACGGGCAAGACAACCACTGTATGCTGTGTAGCATAGAAGAAAATACAATATGTAACTAGAATAATAATGCATACCGTTGTATACCCCAATTAGAAAATTAACTAACAACAATTATTCAAACACGGAAATTTTACTTAAATGCACATAAGTCGTTTTTTTTTTTTTTAAGAAAATTGTTTCCTAATTAGCATATAGCATAGTATAGTCGGCCTTATAATGTTCCCACTGTTGGGACTCAGGCCTCCTCTCCAGGAGAGGGTTTCGTAATTATTGGGAACTAATATGAGCATCGACGTACTAGGTTGGTGCGCATCGGTATTGGTACCTACGCACGCACACACAAATACGCTAGTGACGCAATCAAAATTTATCTTAGAATTTTATTTTTTCTATCCTAAAATAGTTCTTGATTATTTTAGAAAAAAATACCTTTTTTAAAAATAGCTGAAATCACTTCTGAACCTACTACTTTCAGGTAGTGTGTTTGTCATGTTGTATATTATGTCTCCCTTTTATACACATACAATTTAGTTATGCCGTAGCTCCCGTTGCGTCAATTCCATACTCTGTGGTCCACTTCTGACGAAGAAACGGTATCAGTCGCTCACGTCAGCCATTACCTCCAAACTAAACGATCACTGGACCTCATTACTGGCGTCTTAGAGGGGTGGGAGTGGTGGGGGCAGAGGGGGCAAGCTAAGTGACTCCGAACGGAAATAAAGGTGCACGCGACTGGAGGTAATGTTAATTGAATTTCTGCAGACGCTTGGCGACAGTGATGGGATGGGGCTAGTTTATCGATATGTCGATAGATGAGAATATAAGTTAGAAGTATGACTTGGTTGGATGAATTTTCTAAAGGATGTGTTTGATGATAAAGACTTATTTAAGAAAATAATGACCATTGGACAAAAAAAAAACATAGAAGAACCCGATTACAGAATGGATTTGCCATTAAAGGAAACGTTGATATAATATGTTTGGGATGACTTGTTATGCATTTAGTATTTACCTGGATTTAAATTTAAATCAGCTACTGAATAAAACTGGGCCTAAAGTTATCAAATAATACTTTGCTCCTGTTTTATAAATCCTAAAAAAATATCTTAGTTAAAATTGTCTAATTGAAAAATATCGATATTTTCCCACCCCTATTTAAAGACCGGCGAGTGATACGCGCGGCGGCCGCGTCGCACGCAAGATTAAACGTCACAAACCTTCAAGATATTTCCACAAGAAATCGGGGACCACACACCTGTGCTGACATCAACACCCTTAACACAAAGGTGTAAGAGTTAAATTTGCTTAGGGAAAGTGACGAGTTAACTTGGTAAATTAACAGTCACTTGCAGAGAATACTTCAGTAATATTATTTTGTATTGTGTAGCAATTATTGGAGGGAAAATTAAAGTTAAGACTCAATTTCGTTTTACACATTTGTTTACTTAGGGAGGTTGAAGAAGGAGACTTGAAATTAAGTAAATATTTCTATGAAATGGAACATGTTTATGTAGAAATTCAATAGACACGCAACATAAACGTGTCTGGCGGAAGACAAAAGCTAAATTCTAACAAAATACCAAAGTAATGCAACCTTTGTGATGTCTAAAGCCTTTCTCACGCTTTGGATGAAGCCTGTAGTGTCAGACTTTTACTGACTTTTGCGTTCTGTCACGGTAACTTTTTCGAATGTTTTTTAAAGATAAAAGATCTAACTACATGATTAAGAAAGAAATAAAGAAAACACGATTATTTGGCACACAACTTTAATTAAACATAAAAATTAGTGGTTAGTTTATATACTCATTAGTTTCTAATATTCTATAAAATTAAATAAAGTAACAACCTGCCTATCAGAATAGACTTTAAGAGACAGTTTATCATTGTTATGAAGTTTTTTATGACCTGCCATTAGATTTATTTATTTGTTTATTTAGATTTGGCAAAGCCTTGCATAATCGATAAAAACGATTTAGCTTCACTTTTTTGACTGACTGACATTTTGACAATTCAAAAGTATCTGTAAATGGTTTATTTGAAACTAGCTTTGCCCGCGTGAAAGATTCTCCATACAAACTTTAGACCCCCGTTTTGTCCCCTTAGAGGGGTGAATTCTGGAAAATACTCTCTTAGTGCTCGCCTACGTCATAAAAAGAGGCCTTGTGCAAAATTTCATGTTCCTAGTCCCAGTAGTTTCAGCTGTGCGTTGATATGTCAGTCAGTTTCTCCTTTTACATATTTAAATAAACTGTTTTTATGATTTCTGAAGCCTAAAAGTAAATCTTCCAGTAAAACTCCATCAATAATTTCAAATATCACGTAACAACCGAAGTGTTAAGATGGCGGCTCTTTTGGCGGCAATTTGTTCGATTGCCATCAATTTCCCGCCAAGTCGAGGTGCAGCCGGAGAGGCACGTACGGGAACGTAATGGCGGATTATTACAGGTAATATGAAAGCACTTCAGTGTGCTGTGATTTATTACGATATATGGAGTTAAGTCTAAGGAAAGGTAGTGATTGTAATATAAAAGAGAAATTGCTAAGCATGTGGATTGCTTCTTCATTATTTTTAGGGTTCCGAACCCAAAGGGTGAAACGGAGAGAGTTCTATGTAGTTCTTACTTACAGGGGACTGTTATTAGGTTGAAGGCAATGTTATTGACGATAGTCATCTGATGATTTATAAATTGGTATTCTTCTGTTTATCTATGGTCGGGTTTTAAAATTGTATAAATTTTATTTACAAAGATAATTTAAAAAAAATATTACTTATGCGTTAAAAACGTCTCAAACTACTTGAAAGGCAAATTTTGTTAGGTTTTAAAGGGAAGGAAAGCAAAGCAAACTTTTGAAATTTCAAGAAGTCAGTCAGTCAGAAAAATGACGCTAATTGCACATTCCAAAGTGTAGATCTATAGAGATAAGAATGTGCAAGAAATTCCATGGACACTCTTTTCTATCATGTTATGTTTTACAAATTTCTCGATTAGATTTTTCTTGTTGCTACTATTATGTGAGAAAATGGTGAATAAAGTAAATAAAACTAAATATAGAAATTAAAATAAGCCACTGGTAGCTAAGAAATGACCAGTCTCAACTGACAGCGTCCGTTGAAGGTAGAGTTTGAGAAAAAAACAACTTTAAATACTAAATTCTGAAATTGAGGGTATCTCAAATTCAAGCTAAGTTATATTTTGCATTGTGGACAAAATGCATTTCTCCTTTAACGTTTGGCTTTTTTATCTAAAAAAAAAAAACATTTTCCCCTCAATATCTCCCATAAGTTCAAACACAGCTAAACAAGTCGCAAACACCAGGATCCCATAAAAGCAAACAGTAACATCATCTCGGAAACAAGTCAAACACCTGAGCTGTTTGCTAACGGTAAAAGGTGCTATCCGGTTGCCCCCTGCTCCGGCATCGAGTTACTAAACGTTGGAACAATACCAGAGTCCATGGTTAGTGGGCGGTTGAGGTTTCGGCGAAAATAAGATAGTACAAAGATTGAAGTTGTGAGAATCTTGGAAAAGTATTTTATTTGATGAAAATATTGTGAAACCTCGAGATTTCATAGGATTTTAAAACTTCTAAAATATTAACTGAGAAAGGCTGATTTATGACTTACAAACAAATAAATAATTTTATTTGTCCTTGTTCGTTACATTACATAGGAAAAATGCATAGTTTTGAATCAACGTTTTTTTTATTTATTAATATATAGGCTCACGTTGGATGGATGTAATGGCGACAGGTCACTGGAACAACTTGTGACCCACGGATGCCCCTCAAGTTGAAGGGTAAAATCTACAAATCCTGTCATACTGTATGGATAAGAATGTTGAGCTGTGAAAAAGACTGATGAAAAAAGATTGCATGTAGCGGAGATGAGAATGTTGATATGGATGTGTGTGACGATAATAGATAACAGATAAAATGAGAAATGAGTATTTTAGAGGAAGTTTGAAAGTGGCGCCAGTGACTGAAAAGTTGAAGGGGAATCGTTTGTCTTGGTATGGTCATGTAAAGAGGAGGGATGAAACGCATGTTACTAAAAGAGTTATGAGCATACATGTGGATGGATGGAGAGGAAGAGGGAGGCCAAAGAAAATATGGATGAATTGTGTGAAGAGTGATATGAAAGAAAAGAAAGTTAGTGATAGTATGATGAGTGACAGGGCAGAACAGAAGAAAAAAACGTGTTGCGCCGACCCCAAATAACACGGGACAAGGGCAGGAAGATGATGATGATAGGCTCGCGTTTGACCTCTATCTCACCCGATAGTAAGCGATGATGTGGCCGACGATGGAGCACGCTTGCCTAGTAAGTAACCTATTGACTCTTGACTTAAAGACACCAAGGTTGTAGCTCAGGAAACACAGACTCCGGCAGGGAATCCCACTCCTTAGCTGTACGCATTATGAATGTGTTCCCAAAACGCTTTATAATCGAAACTGGGGATTCTACATTAAATTAAATTGATTTTTAAAATTAGTAGATGTGAACAACATCGAAGACTTCTGAGTAGTAGAAAACTAAAGTCTTAGTTTCAAACCACTCTACTTTATCACTATAGGGAAACAGCCGTGTGTGCGATACCTCCAGAGGATGCTGTATACAGATGAGTTAATAAGTCTTTAGTTAATTAACACCATCAATCAGAGCGACGTTGATTGAACCGCTCTTGTTTTTCTGTTGCGCTAACATTTGGATTACCGAGTGAAACAGTGTAGGGAACACTTTTTATTGCAATATCTACACGTGTAAGTCAAGATTACAATTCATATTTTGTTGTACAGTCTAAGGATTTTTTTATTGGTGGCGAGAAATCATCAAATGACTTCTCTCGCGCTAGAGTGGGGCGAGAGGGCGTGTCAGACTTTCGTGATTAAAACCAACTTGTGTTCTTTAGTTGCCTTTTCCGTTTTAAGGTCACGATAAACTCTTTTGAACATTCCCGCAAATCTACAATATAAGACTTCCATACTGATTTTTGCTTCTCTTTGACGACCCAATTAACCTCAATGTGCTGAGTGATTTTTTATCACTACCCATTTTTTTATCCAGCTTATTGTTAACCCATCAATAAAAGATACAATTTATGCAATATTCAACTTCTACTGCTATAATAGCCTGCATTGTTTGAAATAAGAATTATTTATATTACTAGCGACCCGCCCAGGCTTCGTACGGGTGCAATGCTGATACCACCGCAACCGCTATGGCCCTGCATTTTAAATCTGTAATATTCATTTAAATTACAAATAAGCCATTATTTCTCGTAAAAAGAAAAGGATAAAAAATTGTTATTGTTGTTTATCCCTAGCAGGTAGACTTATACCATTGTGGATTTTTGTAGACCTTTTTAAGGTGTACAATTAAATACTGTAGTGCATTATTTTGATCTATCTCGTAGGGTTCAGCCAGCGTTTGCAATGTAAGCGCAAAAATATGTTTATTCACGACATCACATTAGAAACCTCTAAAATTATCAGTGTTTGTATACTATATTATGCGTGTATAATACATATAAACCTTCCTCTTGAATCACTCTATCTATTAAAAAAAACCGCATCAAAATGTGTTGCGTATTTTAAAGATCTAAGCATACATAGGGACAGACAGCTGGAAGCGACTTTGTTTTATACTATGTAGTGATTTGTAAGAATTGTAACAACATGTTTATATTAGGTATTCGTTTTAATTATTAAATGATTAAAGTATGCATGTATGTAGCTGTAGCTGTAATAATAAGGAAATAATTATTGATAATACTGTTTGTTTTATGTTAATTTTAAAATATTGTTGAATTTATATATATTATTAAATCAAATATTTAATTAATCATTTTAAAATGTTCATGTAAACGAAATATTATATTATATTAAAGGCTATAAAAATAATAATACCCTGTATTACATTTTGTCAAGTTAGACGAACAAAATTGACCGAACAGTGGAATTATTCCCATTCTATTTTTATCTAAGAGAAGGTTCCTAATAAACAGGCAAACAAGTTTCCCATTCCTAGACAACGATTACTTACACACCTATTAACAGTAGGTAGGTATAGTGTTAAGTGTCGTATAGTGTGTGGGCAGCAATTTCCCGACGAGGTAACAAAGTCTATGGAACTGACTGACCCGCTATATATCGCTGCGAAGCGATAGAATAATGCGGATCCATAGGAAAGATAATCCTACTTTACTCTTAATCCCACTAATATTAAAACTGTAAAAGGCTTAATTTTTAGTTAGTTGTTTATCGAAATAGTTTAGCGGCTAAAAGCTTAATTCTCAAAATGGCAACCGAGTCGGAAAAGGACTAGTTGTCAAAATGGCCAATTCTCTAAATGGCTAATTCTCAGTATGGCCAATTCGCAGAATGCCTAATTCTCTGAATGTCCAGTTCTCTAAATGGCTAATTATTAAAATGGCAAACTCACACGAAAAAATAAATGAATAGGTACGGATACATATTGATAATTAACTATTTAGAGAATTGGGCCCTCAGAGAATTAGGCTTTTTGCGCCTAAACCAAGATAGAATCGCATGAAAACATGGACTCTAGCCTGAGTTCGGACACAGGATAATTTTGACCATCACACGCAAAGCATCAGGTTAAAGCTAATATTATTATTGAACAGTAGTCATTGAAGATTTTGAATGCATGCATTGCCGTCAGAAGACGTAGAAAGAAACTATTTATTGATAAGAAAGCAGCCTATGTTCCCAAAAGTACTGCGGAACGTTTGAAAAAACCGAGGTCCTAGAACGTAAACGGCAAATGAAGGAACATAGATGGGGCTAAGTCCGTAAAAGACTGATTTGGCCAGAGCGGTTAAAGTGATTTAAAGACTGCCCAATTAAAAAAAAAAAATGTTCGCATAAAAACAGTTTCGTTTCTCATTTGTCCCAAGTCCCGGCTGCTTATTTCCATAGTAAAAATGAGTCAGAGAAATCCATTTTATGAAACAGAAGTCTTATCCACTCTATTCCTTCCTCCAGTTGGCCAGTGATTAGTGCTATCACAGTGCGGGTCACGCGACCATAAAGAGGTGAAGTGAGGTGGGCAAGCGATCGACTGTGAACTGTGAGAACTGACCGACTATAAATTGGTACCTACACTAAGCTACAGATAATACTAGAGAAGAGAGAGATACAATTTTGGATGCATTTGACGTCTAAAAGGAGGTGTGCTATAATCGACTCTGAACTATCCCCACACTATGATTTGTGTCATTGCCATTATGAATATCATGAATTCGATGTGAAAAAGAGATAATGCTATCCGTCTGTATAATGCTATCTCTCTCTCACAATGGAATTATGATGGCATTGGCATATCATAGCAGTAGCCTTTAGACCAAGTACACCTTTACACTTTATTTTTTTTGTCAATTTACACTCGATGAAGCTGGTGTTTCCTAGTTCTAACCTTGAGAAGAAACAAACTCAGAGGTCAAAGTTTCTTTCAAAGTCTATATAGTAAACATGGAATGATCAAAACATATAACAATCAAGCAGATTAGTGTCTGAGATGGTCTTTTGAGGAAAGAACCACACAGATTTGACGGGACCTGTCCAGTCAGTTTGTAGTTCAGTCGTAGCTCAACTTAGCACCACTAAGGAGCTCAACTATCTAAGGAGATAATTGATGCAAAATGACTGATCATAATCATCATCACCTTCTTGCGCTTGTCCCATATTACTTGGGGTAACTCTTTTAGTCCTCCTTGCGTCGTATTCCTTAATGCTGAGGGTCGTGACCACCCGGCTTCATCACTTTTCCTTGAATGATATTCCTCCATCTGTTTCTGTCTCTGGCGGTGTGAAAGGCATTGTATATCGTAGAGTCAAGAGCGGTGCGGATCTGGTCGGATCGAAGTATTGGGCTGCGCCCACGTGGACTTTTCCCATCCACTTTGCCGGTCACAATAAGACCAAAGTATTGCAGAACCTTGCGAAAAAACTCAGACGACAGCGGTGAGGAGATTTTGAGTTCTTGCAAAATGGATACGTTGGTCCGAAATGATTTCCAAGGCATATGGAGCATCCTTCTCCAGCACCACATCTCAAAGGCGTCAATGCGTTTGTGGTCTGCAGTTTTTAGCGACCAAGTCTCAGCGCCATACGAAAAGATCGAGAAGACTAGAGTCCGTACCAGTTTGGTTTTGGTCTTTACGGAGATGTTGCGATCCCTCCAGACTTTATCAAGCTAAACTCTTTTAGTAACATGTATTTCATCCCTCTTCTTCTTATGACCATACCAAGATAAACGATACTCTTTCAACTTTTTAGTCACTGGCGCCACTATAATCAAACTATAATCAAACTATAATCAAACTATAATCAAACTTCTTCTAATGTGCTCATTTCTCACTTTATCAATTGTGTGAAAAATTACTATAATCAAGTGCTTAATTATGCTTATGTCTGTTTTATTTATTTTAAGTTACAAAGAAGTATGAATTTACGTACTGTGAAAATATTGGAACCCTTGACTTGGTCCAGGCGGTAGCCGGCGCCCGGAAGCCATTGTCTTACTATTGTGTCTCTAATTACGCACGTCAAAAGGTTAACTTACCTACGGTGAAAATTCTGAATATATACCTACAACTGCTATAGCATCGATCCGTACTCTCTTTATACGTTGATCACACTAACTTACGCAGCTCTTTAAATCGCACTTCATTTCCTCTCCCCAAAGCCGGTCAAAAAGTAAAAGGCGAACGAAGTGAACGTGTGTGCCATTAGCTGGAAGAAAAACGGTTGTCCCTTCCTTAGGTAGACCGTGGACCGTACACCCTACCTTTATAAGAGCGGTCGTGTCGGTTAACCGGGCGATTTGTGGGCCCAATTGACTATCAATGAATAGTAGCCACTACTTACCTCTGTGCTCTTTTATGGGCCGCCATTAGGGTTGATGTGGTAGGTTTAGGGTGAGGAGCAATCGTTGCGACTTTGACGAATGAATTTTGTTAATGGAGACGACAAAATTGACTATTCTAAACAGATGTGTAGATAAAGTAAAAAAAAAAATATAATTAAGAGCCCTACAGAAGAGGCTACTAGATACTCAACACAAAAAGGATGCAGGATTATCCAGACAAATAATATTCTGACTGATTTTTTTATTATGCATAGGCTCGCGTTTGACCACTATCTCACCTATTGTTAAGCGATGATGTGGTCAACGACAGAACGCTGGTCTAGACGTAAACTATTCCCTCTTGTTGACTGTAATTAAAACCAACTTAACTTGTCTAAATGGCAAACAATATCCAAGCCTACATCGCACTTAAATAATTTAATGTTGTTTCCCAGTTGCTCAAGTAAATAAAAATGTGTAATTTAACTGAGCAGGTTAAAGTATTGAAGACACGGAGCACTTCTCCCCCGAGTGCCATGGTTGGTGAGTGCTCCACTTAATAATATTTTTCACCTTGTTTCGTTTTCCAATTTTCCGCAAGTCACTCTCCAGGGTAACGGGCCGTGTTTTGATTTAGAAATGCTTCAAGAGAGTGCTGTTTAGAGGTGACGATACGATTCCGATTCGAAGAGAGTTTTCTTATCTGAAAATGATTGTGGGTGAAATGTTTTGTAGTTAAGAATTAATCATAAGCATAATCCGCCTTATAATTTTCTTACTGTTGGGACTCAGGCCTCATTTTTAGGAGAAGGAATGGGTCATAATCCACTGCGCGTAAATCATACAAGAGTTAATCATTTGACATTAATATTTTAAAGGCGAATGTTTACATGTATGCGTGTGTGTGGCTGCACGGATTTGTACGAAAGGTACACGGTTAGATCATGTTCTGCAATAGCACGTAAGATACTTTTTATCCCGGGAATATGTTCCCTTAGGATGATTTTCGATTTTTACACGAACGGTGAAGCCGCTGGCCGAAGCTAATCACAAATTCAGATCAAAATAAGTCTCTATATTTAAACTTCATGAAACACAAAGGGAGTAATGGTGACATAATTGCCTTAGGCATTCTTTATCTGCCGTTCAAATATAGTGGAGAGATAAGGTACTTAATAAGTTACTTCTATATCCTGTGGGAATAAGCCGAGGCTGCAGAAAACCAGGACCCATTTGACAGTGTATACTTTGATTATGAATGTAACTTGTAGAGATCCGCGTCCGATTGGATTTATGTTTGAAAATGTGTTTCAAAAATCGTAAGGTGTAAATAAATTTTTCAGACTTGTTTGCTATTGTAGATGTTAGTTACTTTTTATTTAGTTATCATGAAATTATTTACTTTTTAAAACTAGTTTCTTTGTTGTGAAATCGAAGTTTCTGTAAGTTATTGACAACAAAACAACAAAGTTCTGAATTCAAAGTTCTGTTTTTTTTCTAGACTGTTGATTTGTCTATCATATTTAGTAAAATTAATATTTATCATGTCCTAGAACCAAAAATTCGAAGATATGTGACATCCACCAACCCGCACTGGGCCCGCGTGGTGGATTACGGCCCATTCACTCTCCTAGAGAGGAGGCCTGAGTCCCAACAGTGGGAACATTATAAGGCCGACTATGCTATGCTATGCTATGCTAATATTTATATTGTTTTGGTAAGCTAGTAAGCTTCGGTCAGAAATTAAGGAGAAATAACTCCCGGGATAGAAAGTATTCTATGTCCTAATCCAGGACGAAAGTCTACCCATGAGCCCAGCCATCTCATCCAAATCCGTTCAGCCGTTAAGATGAGAAGAGACAACAGACAGTCAAAGTAATTTTTACTTATGTGATAATATTATAGTACAGATTCGAATTATCATATAAGTTTTTACTTGGTGAAAGCGTGTGGGACAGGACATCCTTTCACAACAGCCGTCGCATCACCGGCCACATTAAGGGCTATATTTCACCGGGACACCATGGCGGTGCAACTGGTCGCGCCGCCATGGTGTCCGTAAGCTACCAAACTAGACACCAGAGTCGTTACACCACACTGAGTCAGTATCAAAATGGACCTTAAGGGCACGCGTCCGAGTTGGTCGCGTCGCCAAATTGGTTGCGCAAACAAACGGACACCAGGTGAGTAACTCTCTACAGAGCTGTATACGTTTTGTTGGTAGCGGCGACTGGTCGCGCCACCATGATGTCCCGGTGAAATATAGCCCTAAGGGTGCGCTTACGGACGGCGAGCAATGGGTAGCTCGCGATAAGAAAAAGGCACATTGTGTACCACGCACGCCTCTAAGAGATGTCTTCAGAATTAATGGGACTTGCTAGGGCTGAGGCCTGCCAGGGCTTCGGAATTATTCGAAAGAGTTACCGCGGCCTTAGAAAGCAAAGGCCAACTGAAGTTGCACAATTGGATTTACTCAGTAAAAGCCTGACACCCCCTTACCCTCCACCCAGATTGAGAAGAGTTATTCAATGTATTCCCAGGGAAAAAAAACTGGGCAAGTTTGAGTCGAACTCGCGCACTGAGGGTTCCGTACAAACTTACCTATGAAACAGTTCAATTCCCGAATTAAGTTACGAAGGTTTTTCCGAATTACAAAAAAGTTTTTTTTTTGTGATGTAACTACAAATTTACAGTTTTCAGTTTTTTTCCTATACTTGTGTTATGAGACCTTGCTTCATGTCAAATTTCAGGATTCTAGGTCAACGGGAAGTACCCTATGAATTTTGATTCCCTTGAGAGTGTCGAAATACACGTTTTTTGTGACATAAACAGCCGTATCTTTTTTTTCCGTTAATTCAGATGTTTGATTTTTTCACTAATTTAAGGGACTGCAGACTTATGTATATGGTTTTAATTTCAACTTGATACCTCCATGCGTTCCCGAGATAGAGGGTCTTGACAGACAGAGAGACATACTGAAAGACGGACGGACAACAAAGTGATCCTATATGGGTTCCGTTTTTTTCCTTTTGAGGTACGGAACCCTAAAAAGGTACCTGTTACAAAACAAAACTGAATTCACTCACTTGTGTACTCTTCAAAAGGAAACAGAGGACATATCGTAACATAAAATACTAATTCTACTAAGAGCATCTCACGTTTACCTTAACATTTTCCTTTATATTATCCGCCATTATTATTTCTTAGATATCATTTCATATTATTGTATTCTTCCATCACCGTCCTCGTCGCGTGTCGTCTCGCTTGACCCCACTTGTTCCAATCTAATTTTGTCCTTCTTAGAGTTGGGCCAATGTTTGGGTCCAAACGTGAAGTGTTTAGTTTTATGTGACCTGCTATTTGATACTTAATTTCCTTAGTACCTCCTTTTTTTTTAAATCAGTAACATCTATGGTTGTTTTGAACAATAGATGTTGATCCAAAGAGAGGCACAAACTGTAGTATATTTTTAAATCTTAAGTATTGGTCTTGATGTGTCAAGCTGTCTGCATATTTTTTTCTCTGTTCTTAAAACAAAAAGTAACTTCCTTGAAGATCATTGAAATCTGGTTAATCTACCTACTTAAAATTCTCTCGGAGTGCCAGTACTGGTCTACCGTCTTTTGTTTCACTTTATTTATCAAATTAACTTTTCTGATGAGATACTCGTACAATAAAATAGGTAGGTAGTTTGTTTTTATCATATTTTGATACCATTAAGAATTGTTATGAGTGGTTTTCTACCATTAAATGTACCTCAATATTTCCGATTTCACCAAGTCATCTAAAATTCGAATGTCTAATGGTTAGTGGTCCTGACTGCTAAGCCGAAGGTCGTGGCTTCGATTCCCACCCAAGACAAATGTTTATGTGATGAGCACTACCATTTGTTCTGTGTCTGGATGTAATTTATCTATAATATGTATGTATTAATTTAGAGAAATATTAAGTATGCTTTATCAGTTGTCTAGTACTCATAGCACAAGCTCTGCTTAGTTTGAGACTAGATGGCGTTGTAAGATAGTTGTGGAAAAAAAATATTGTAAATCGTGACGGTAAGATTGGCGCAGTGGTTGAGAGATTGGCTGTTACGCTGCGTGTCGGGGGTTCGATTCTAGCAAAGAACAAATACTTGTATCGTCTACCAGATAGTCGTTTAGAGTCTGGGTGCCTTGTGTATGTAACTTTACATGCTTGAGAACGCACCTACGATACAAGAGTAATTTTTAGAGGCGCAACGATAAAAAAAATACCCTTGGCTTAATAGTGCCAATACTGGTTCCAACATTGGCTGACCAACGTGGCCATAATAACTTATATGTCGTAACAACGCAATACGAAGGGCGAAGACGCAGGACGCAGGTAACTGACGGAAAATCTAATTTGGCAAATTGAATTACTGTGTCCACCAGCACTGGGGTATATTTCAACGGTGGCTTTTTGTTGGGGCAAATTATTGTATGGGATGTGATGGATGAGAAGTTTAGTTTGAGGGTTTAAGTTTTTTTTGAAAACATTTTGGGAAAAGCCAAAAATATGTGAACTTACTATTTTTCTTTCGGTGGCAGTGTAATATTACTTAAGCTAACATCAAAATCACACTATACACTGTAGACTCCGCGAATTCTTAGATTACTTTGTTAGGATAATAATATGTTAGGAATAGTATAATAAAACTCACATGAAATAACTGGAAGGTATATGTATAATTTCTTCTTGTTATACAACTTGGACACGTCCGTATTCGATGCTGTCCCCGAGCAAATAGGCCGAGTCAACCGCCGCGTGCTTCCGTCAAGTCAGGATGACCGTTGTACAAAATTAGTATTGCCAGTGTAATAAATAAAATGTCAAAATATAATCGACTAAAACGTGACATCGATTTAATAATATTTAAAAACCTAACACTCGACCATCCTGACGTCGTGCATGTCCTCATGCACGTAAGCAAATTAGCTATACAACCTAACTCTCGGCCAGCACAGATGACAGCATCAAATCCGACTCACAGATATCTAAACATTATTTCTATAACAGATACATTCTTTGCAAATCATCCTATATGCTAAAATATTAGATACAATCATAATGAGAAATATATCAACAATATCCAAAAATACTAGAGTTATGAACCCTCCTTCTTACGAGTTATAAATACATTTTATAGAAATAATAAGTCACGGAAGTTGTGAACCATCCTTCTCACAAACCGAGGTGACTGCACTTGTGAACCCTCCTTCTCACAAGCAATAAATACGTAAATAGAAAATAAGTCACGGCAGTTGTGAACCATCCTTCTCACAAACCGAGGTGACTGTACTTGTGAACCCTTCCTTCTCACAAGCAATAAATACATAAATAGAAAATAAGTCACGGCAGTTGTGAACCATCCTTCTCACAAACCGAGGTGACTGTACTTGTGAACCCTTCCTTCTCACAAGCAATAAATACATAAATAGAAAATAAGTCACGGAAGTTGTGAACCATCCTTCTCACAAACCGAGGTGACTGTACTTGTGAACCCTTCCTTCTCACAAGCAATAAATACATAAATAGAAAATAAGTCACGGCAGTTGTGAACCATCCTTCTCACAAACCGAGGTGACTGTACTTGTGAACCCTTCCTTCTCACAAGCAATAAATACATAAATAGAAAATAAGTCACGGCAGTTGTGAACCATCCTTCTCACAAACCGAGGTGACCTTACTTGTGAACCCTCCTTCTCACAAGCTATAAATACATATGTACAATCATAAAAATCATTTAAGCCACCAGTTGATAGTGAACCTTCTTTCTCACAAATCATCATGACGTTCCTAAACATGAGACATGAGAACCTTACGTCTCACAAGTAAACATAATCAAGAGAAATTATTAATTTTGACCAAACAATCTTACTATAAATGAATTCACATTATCTTCTAATATTCCTTAAAATCCAAGCTACTTGTTTAACTTCTACATTATATATCCTCTACTTCATAAGTAATAATCAATCAGTATAGTCATTATTTCGCATAGAAATATTTATGAAAACTCGCAATTTATCCATCACGGTGGTAATGATGAGGTTGATAATAGCGTAATGTAAATTGAAAACTAATTAGCAATCCTAGATTAGCTTACACATCAGTGTCTTCACTACTACCACTATTCGACTCATTATCCACGTCATCATCACTGCCCTCATTTACATCTAGAGCGGCTACGTGAACCCATGGTAACATACGATCGGCAGCGACAGTGGTTTTCCGTTTATTCTTTGTACTAGACAACCCAGGTATAGCAGCCAATCTATAACGATCGTTGCCCAATATAGCGACTACACGATAAGGCCCAATGTAAGGTGGTATTAGTTTTTTGCTTTTGCCGTCATTTGCAAACGATGTCCTTGTAATTTTTACAAGATCACCCTCACCGTATACACGCGCAGGAAGCCGGTTTTTGTCATGAGCGGATTTTTGCTTTTCCTGTTCTACATCTATTTTATCCTTAACAGATTCACGTAAGATTTCTGGATCTAGTACTTCTCTACTCTCCCGAACTAACTCGTTAAGTCTAGGGTCAATCTCTGCATTCATATTTAATCCGAACATGACTTCAGCTGGCGTTCTAACCGTGGTCTTTTGGCGAGTATTATTCATACCCCATTGAACTCTACCTACTTTATCATCCCAGTTTCTTTCATCGAAATTTAGATTTTGAGCAGTTAACGAGTTCAAAATGGTGCGGTTGTACCGCTCTACTTGTCCGTGACAATCTTAAAACTTTGACCCAGCAGGTAAACCCGGAATTTTTTCAGTGAACATACTACAGCTAGGGTCTCAAGTTCAAATGCATGAAAATTCTTCTCCTCTGGAGAGGTTTGCCTACTGTAGTATGCTACAGGTTGGAAAGGGTCGCGAGCGTTTTTACGTTGAAGTAATATTCCACCTATTCCTATTCTACTTGCATCGGTGTGCAATTCAGTTTCAGCAGTCGGTTCGTAAATTGCTAGTATCGGTCTGTCAACTAGCCTATCCTTAAGCGTCCTAAATGCTACCTCTTGATCCTCAGTCCAAACCCAATCCGCATTTTTCTTCAGCAGCTTATTCAGTGGGTGTGCTAAAGTCGCGAAGTTCCTGATGAACTTTCTGAAATAGCCCACCAATCCAAGAAACTGGCGTACCGAATGCGAGTTGGTTGGACAAGGGAAATCTAGGACAGACTGAATTTTCTTATTACCAGGACGAACGCCTGCGGCACTAATTTCGTATCCTAAATAAATTATCTGATTCTGAAGGAAATCACATTTTGATAAATTAAGGGTTAAGTTTGCCTTCTCCAATAACTGCATCACTCTTTCAAATCTCTCCAAACATTCTTCCACACTCTTTCCGTAAATAAGAACATCGTCGATGTATACCATAGCCTCTGTAGACCTAGCAGACCCTAATACCCTATTCATCATCCGCTGAAAAACAGCGGGCGCGTTTGCCAACCCAAACGGCATGCGATTAAATTCGTATTGGCCGTCCGGGGTAACAAATGATGTGAGAGGTTTCGAATCTTCGGTTATCGGTACCTGATAGTAACCGGATGCCATGTCCAGAGTAATGAAGAAAGCCTGACCTGAAAGTCGTGCAACCTCGTCCTCAATAATCGGCATCGGGTCTCGTTCCTTCGATGTTATTGAATTCAAAAGCCTATAGTCGACGCATAATCTCTGCTTACCATCCTTTTTGCGAACTAATATGATAGGACTAGCATATTCTGAAACCGATTCCCTAATTATTCCAGACTCCAGCATTTCTCCTACCATCTCCCTCACTTGCTCTCGTTCTTTATGTGCCAATCTATATGGTCGATATACAACAGGGCGTTTACTTGTTAATTCGATATTCATCTCTGCGATGCTCGTACACCCTAATTCTTTAAGAGACGTTGCAAAACAATGTTTATATCTAGCAAGTATATCCATCAACCGTTGTCGCTGAGACTCATTGACTCCAGTTCCTATTTTGACTTGACTAGTATCGATCATACCGGCCTCTACCGTCGATGAGTCTGATGGAGAGAACACACTGTTAACTGCCTGGATCTTCGAACCCCTACCAATAACAACACCCTCTTGCAACCGACAACATTTAGACAATGGCGTTATATAAATGTAAAGGAAGTTATCTTTGACTCGATATACTCCTCCGTAAACAATGAACTGTTGTTTAGGTTTTCCTATCACTTTTCCACTTAGCAAAAGATCTCCATCCTTCATTGTGTCAACACGGCTTTTAACTACAACTGGACCAAAAACAACAACATCTGAAGCTACCACTATTTTAGCGAGTGTATTTTCATGAAAGTCTATATCAGGAAAACCCAACTCATTACAATCAAAGAATTTTAACTCCTCCGCATTTTTATACACGACGACATGCGATTGCTCTGTGAAAGACTGTCCTACAAGCAAAGGTAAATCAAGAAGCCTATCCTCTACAACGTGGCACAAAACACGACCATTTACACCGTCAATGTTTAAGTCGACCTCCACTCCGCCATTAGTACGAATAATGTCATTACCAAAGCCTTTTAGAGGTATAGAAGAACTGTTGTAGACTAGGCCTAACTCTGAAGCCGTGGATTGTGTAATTAGCGTAACCTGACTGCCAAAGTCAATGAAAGTTTCAATCGGAATATTATTTACCCTAGCTTCCCTAACGAACTTTGAATTTGATTCCGACGTTGATATTTGCATTGTCTTTTTCGCGTTATCAGGGTTTTTGTCGTTTCCTAGTTTAGTTCCACAATTTTCAGTTTTATGACCGACTCTACGGCACTTCTCGCAATGAATTAGGGGTTTTGGACATTTAAGATACGGGTGCCCTATCTCTTTGCAATTGAAACAAAATAATTCGGGGCGATTATTACTACTATTGGTCTTTGTAGATTGATTATTATTTGGAAGCTTAGATGCACCGGAAGTTTGACCTTTAGACTGGGTACGATCATAGGGTTGTGTATGTGTAATCTCCTTATTGCTCATAAGAAATTGTAGCAATTGATCGGGTTGGGTACAACGTATCGCATTGGCGCTAGACCTCATTGTCCTATCACTCAAACCATGGATTATACATTCCACTGCACGTTTGCCATCAATATCACAACGATTCAAAAGAGCTAATTTTTCATAATAATAGACCTCAATAGGTTCATTGAACCTACTCTTTCTCCTGAGCATCTCCTCCAAGGATTGGCCATAATTTTGATCAAACGGGAAGGCACATGTCAATTTTTGTTGCCACTCACTCCAAGTAAATAGTATGGAGTTCAAGCTCTCATACCAAGTTTTGGCCAATCCTTGTAGTTTCTGCATAGCAAAATGTATAACAGTCCTCTCGTCCCAGCCGTATACAGTGGCACACTCATTTACCTTTTTAAGCCAAATATCAATTCGCTGACTCTTAGACGAAGGGTCAAAGACTGGCAAAATATTTTTGGGATTAATACTATTACTGTTAATACTATGTGACGGAGGTGTCGCTGTTATCGGCTGTGATCGAGACTTAACATTGTTTATAAAGTTCATAACATCTTTGTATGTAAAAGTTGGACTATCTGACCGTGTATCCTGTGGTGTCGATGGTGCGACGTCAGCAGCATCCCGTCCTGTACGAGACTTCTTCACTGCCGGGCGATCACAGGGCGAGCTTCTATCTCGCGGCCGCAACCGCTCCAGTTCGTTGTCCTTCGACAATCGGTGGTAGCTGCGCTCAGCGCCACACAGTGGTGACGTGCGTCGTCGAAGACTGCGCTCCCGTCTCAGTTCGCTCTCCAAAACTCGAAGTTGTTCGCGATGTTGCTCCAGCTCCTGTTCCAGTTTTCGGACGCTGCCGCGCCCCTGTTCTTGATCTGGAGTGCGCACACGACTGCGGCTGCGGTAGCTGCCGCCTGCTCGGCGCGTACGGCTGTGACTCCGTCTGCTTGAGTATGCACTCCGATCGGCTTCGTTACGGGTGGGCGTCCTCAGGCGCCGCCGTGAAGAAGGTTCACTAGCTCGTTGCATCGTTTCTCTGGAACTTGTAAACGTAAGCGATGTAACTTCTCAATTTAACACGTTAAAAACGAAAAGTGTGTTAATGGGGGTATATCAAAATTTATAATTGAATATCTCGAAAACGGGGCCTCGTAGGTGAAAAATAACCAAATTTTGGCCCCCCTTGCACCCGCAAAGGTGTGTGGGCAGTACCATATACATCTACTTTGAAACCTGAAAACTGACTTTTGAAAAGTAACTCCTAGAATCACAAAATACAAATATCTCAAGGAATTCTGTAAACG
The DNA here is from genome assembly GCA_905147345.3 of Mythimna impura. Lineage (NCBI taxonomy): Eukaryota > Metazoa > Arthropoda > Insecta > Lepidoptera > Noctuidae > Mythimna > Mythimna impura. Next base: position 31,360,423 of record LR990344.1, read on the forward strand.
GCGGTTTAAACTAAGACAAGTGGGCAGAAAGCAGGCTAATCCCACTTCTGAAATGTTAGGATAATAATATGTTAGGAATAGTATAATAAAACTCACATGAAATAACTGGAAGGTATATGTATAATTTCTTCTTGTTATACAACTTGGACACGTCCGTATTCGATGCTGTCCCCGAGCAAATAGGCCGAGTCAACCGCCGCGTGCTTCCGTCAAGTCAGGATGACCGTTGTACAAAATTAGTATTGCCAGTGTAATAAATAAAATGTCAAAATATAATCGACTAAAACGTGACATCGATTTAATAATATTTAAAAACCTAACAACTTCATAATACGACTCATTTTTTATTATGATTATTTTTATTGTACTTTTGAGTACAATATTGACTGGTCTACACTGTCCTTACATAATATCTACTAATACTGTAATATGGAAATATTGTAAGAACAACATTTTTTTAAAAGAGTAACCATGGATTTTCTTGCTGGTTCTTCTCCATAGGAAGCGACCAATTTGGAACCGTACACTAGCTTTTGACGTTTTATAAGTAGGCCTATGTGAAATAAAAACATTTGAATTTTTTAATTGGGTTAATTTTCATATACACAATATAAATAAAATAATTTGTACCTGTTCCTTCACAGGTATAACTTTTGTAGTGGTTGTAAAAGTCACATTTTCGTAAAGCATTCACATGCATGCACATGTTATGATCAACACACACTGTCGTCTTAAATCACCGTTTCAGATGAACCAAAGTCGCCATACCTATACGTGTATCAACTGAAACATCGGTCCCGCGCTGCAGCAGGGGTACAGAACATTTAAAAGTAAGAGATGCCACGTGAGTCGTCGCAATTTAAATGTAAATGAGGCGCGGGCCGCGGAGGACTACTCTGTCAGACTTGCTAGTAGGGGACTCAAGATTCGGTAATTGAAGATTATAATGTAGCATGTTTTATTGCTGTATCTTTTTGGAATGACTAAGCATCGGGTCCGCTGAATTCTCCTTTTACCTTTAGGTACACACTCCAATGAATCACAATGTGATTTCGGAGTTATGTCCCAAACAATGTCTGACCTCTGGGCTATTTAATATGCTATCATCGATATGACACCGAACAAAATAATAGTACATATTCTAAACGTACATTATTATTGTTCTCTGGAACTCAGTCCGAGGAGTTTCGCCCCAGGGCATTGCATCTCCACGTGCAAATCGTGCATGCGTGCAAGGACTGTTGCCTCCAGATCCCATGGTGGCAGGCTGGCAAGGAGGCTCGCCGCTTTGCGGGAGATCGTGCGGTATCCCTGCACCATACGGATAGCCATGACCTCCTGGGACGCGTTCAGCTTGGCGCTTCGTAAAGGGCCATGGACCGAACAATCCCCGCGTAGAGTCCCGCCCCTAGGTTGGACAGGACTGTTCTCATCTTGATGATGGTTTTGTGAAACAGTGAATTATTGTTAATACAGAGCAACTTTTAATTAATTGGCAATATTAATCAGGAGTAAGGGTACTACTCGTAATAATAATAAACAACTCTTCTATATACATATACACTGGCTCCTGTAATACAGTTCCTGACTAGCTCAGGAGCCAGGGAATTTCATTTATGAGTGTAAAACTTTATGTCAATAAATAATTTATTATTTATTATATTTTGTTAAGTTATTTGGACTAAAAGTGCTGAAGAGTGAATTTTTTTGAATGGATAGAGATTGTCACCTCCCCTGATACCTATCTATTATCTATCGGATTGTACCTATCTCACAATGAAACAATCTGTAAGTAAATAAAAAGATTAAAAACAGACACACAAGTAGATTAAAAATATTCAAGTAGAGACTTAGCTTGAATTCTATCGTAGCACAAACCAATCCCAGTATTGCAACGAGTCCGAATAGGTAGCTCGTTGGTCTCCCGAGACCAATCTAATTGCATTTCGCTGAGGTGAACATTGACCAGTGCAAGTCCTTTATGTAGAATATTCGGTACTTTTTACCGACTCCGGGCGATAATCAGAAGATCCCAGACGTCTGCTTGTGTTGTTGTATTGTAGCTGATTTGTATTACATAATGTTTTGCATCTATGGCAAAAATTAGAGAAACAGATCGTTAAAAAAATATGAAATACATTTTTTTTTTGCGTCGGGGTATTATCTTCTCTCCCTCTAGGGTAGTGGGAGGGCGTGTCAGACTTTTACTGATTAAACCACACCTGTTTTCTTCAGTTGCTCTTTGCGTTCTAGGACCACGAGTTCCTTTTGCAGAACTTCCTCGTGGCCCTAGCGGGTATCGGCCCTGCTGGGCCCCTACGGTTTTGTTTACAAACCAGATTGTAGTTAGTGAACAACAACATGCTCCTATGTCTTGGTCTAATCATTACTTGGAGTCGTCGCACCACATGTTTTTTTCTTTCATTCTCTTCTATTAACCGTCACGCTATCACCGAGTCCTTTTTCATTCATATCACTCTTCCCACGATTTATCCATCTTGACTTTGGCGTCATCTTCATGCATCAACATGATGTATACTCACACTGCTCTTAATTTTCATAATTCTTATTTCTGCTACAATCTTTGTAAGTCCGTTTTTTTTCACAGCCCCACGTTTGGATCCATTCAATATTACAGGTCTTACCTCGGACTTGTAGATATTGGGACCTTTGTTTTAATCTTCTACACTAATATAATAAAGAGGTAAAGTATGTCTTTTTTTGTTTGTAGGAGGTAATCTCTGAAAGTACTGGTCTGATTGCTAAAATTTTTTCACCGATAGAAAGCTGCTTTATTCCTGAGTGACATAGGCTATATTTTATGTAAGCGGGCGAAGCCCCGGGCAAAAGCTAGTAGTTATTGTAAATGCATAAAGGGTGAACCCTGTATCATGCCTCAAAGTAGGTATGATTGGAATGGGTAGGTGTGGGTGAAAAGAAAACAAACTTTGTTTTTTGTAAAACGTTGCTTTGTTGTTATAAAACGTCGCCCCACGCTAGGAATAACTCCAACCCCCCTAGCCAAGTTACAACCGTTTCGTTTCGATTCTCCTTCGTCGATCGCCTCGAGTTGGCGACGCCTCCGGTTCCTTTGTTCAGAACGAAAGAATTGGAGGCGGCGTGGCCGACTCGAGGGGATCGATGAAAGAGAATCGAAACGGAACGGTTGTAACTTAGCTAGGCCTGATGTACCGTGTATGCGTTCATCGTTCGTTTGGAAAATCATTTTGGCTTCCTTACATAAAAGTGCTCGTACCAGTGGGCAGATACCGACGTTTGACGACACGTCTGGTGCAGTGGTTGAGTGACTGACTGCTGCTTTGCGTGTCGCAGGCTCGATCCCCGCACGGAACAAATTTTTGTATGGCCTACGAATACTTAATCCGGGTCTAGGTATCTTATGTATGTGAGTGTACATATCTACATACATTTGTGAACATTGCCACGATACAACAGTAATTCTTAGTGTGAGCCAACATTGTTTTCTAAAAATAAAATAAAAAATAATTATATTCTAAAGGCTCTGTAAGTCCCAGTAGCTGGTCACCACAAGGTCACAGTATAGATATATGGAACAGTACGGAAACTACCTACAAATGTTCGAAACGGCTTACTCACACAAACATACGCTTCGACGAGACTCCTTTAAGCGGCATTCGTTCCTGACAGGACCACGAGAAACGCTTAGGAGTCTCGTCGATGCGTATGTTTGTGTGAGTGAGCCGTTTCGAACATTTGTAGGTAATTTCCGTACTGTTCCATATATCTATACTGTGACAAGGTTGAATTGTATTTATAAACCTTTACAAGGTTGGTTTAAAATGATTATATTTGAAACTTCTCACAAGATAAAAAGTACATACTTGGACATAATATTACCTTCATCAAAACTAGTTTATCTGGCCATCAGACCGTTATCACTGGCTGTAGAGACACAGTAGTTCGGCTAATGCCGGATGACATGTGTCCGGCACACGACCCGCTAATCCGGACCGTGACGTCTGTCCGAACCGGACGGCTATAGACGGACGGCGTTTTTGTGACATTCTGTGCGTCTGTTTGTTTGGAATAGCATGACGTACAAACGTACTCGATTAGGTTATTGGCAGCGGCTAGATGGGTTACTTTTCAAACGATATTCATTTTGGAAAATCCTCGAGCTGAGATGACCACCACCACCACTGATTTGTCGTGGCATTATGGAATGTCCACAAGTAGGAGACATCACCAGGCTTAGATCATGGTTCTTTTTAATATGGGAAATCATCCAATAAGTTCTCTCGCTCTAGGGTGGAGCGAGCGGGCTTGTCAGACTTATGACTACTGACTAAAACCACACCTATGTTCCATTTTTGCCTAGCGTTCTAGGACCCCGGGTTTCCTATTCGAAAATGGCCCCAATGGTTTTTGGCTTGGGACTATACTTTGTGTTATTTATTTCAACAACACTACACTCGAAAAGGGTGAAAGCAAACAATTTGAGGAAACCAACATGACATCGAACCAACAAAATGTAAAGAAGAAGACATGTAACACCCACTAGGCCCTAATGGGTGGTGCTGGTGGATCACAGCCCATTGTTTCTCGAAGAGAGGCCTGTGTGATCTGAGTTGCAACAGTTGATACAATACAGGCTAAAGTAATTTGATAAGCTAGGTATAAATAATAACATTGCTTAGTGTAAGAAAAAAAGTTATATTTCAAACAGACTTTGTTATTTGTATCTAGTTTCTTTCTTCCCGAGCAAATCTTTTTCATTCGTGATATCTTCTCTCTTCGGAAGTAGCCTAATCCTCACAGGGGGAGACAGTGGTCCATCTCCTTCCGCCGTGAATGCTAGTACAGCAAACTGGTAGGCCACATCCTCATACACATCACGGACTGTGGCTGTCGTCTCATTGGCAGGAGTTACGATCTCCTTCGGTACTCCATCCGGAATTACGTTGATGTTGATTTTCTGGAAATGTGAAATTTATTTAGAATGTTTGTAGCAAAATAACTGAGTATGACTGAATGTTTTCATTCTCTAACTTTTTTTTGAGGTGGAATACCACCTAATGATTTCTCCCGCTGTGGGGTGGAACGAAAGGCACAACACAAAAAAAGAACAGAAAGGACAGATTGTTGTATTTTATTGTGCGTCTGTTTGGGCAAAATAAACATGTATTCTATCTTTTTTTTAAAAAAAAGGATGTGTCAGACTTTTACTGAGTAAAACCCAGTTATGTCCTTCAGTTTCCCGATTCAGGACTTTGCCGGACGGGTGGGCGACGAGTTACCCATTGCTTGTGCATGTTTCAATTCTCTCTGGACTTTGAAAAAAAAGGATAACAAACAGACGGGTGTAAGATAGTTTATTGTGAAAAAAAACTTATGTTTTTTTAAAAAGTGTATCCAAAATATAAAAACAACTTACCGGATAGCTTTCTTCTAGGACTCGAACGACTTCATCACCTTGAGTCTTGTATACTGTTTTCTTGATTTTCGGTATTTCCCATACTTTTAACTGGAATTGTATTGAAAACCTTTGATTAGCACGTTGAAAAGCTTTTATATATTATTATGGTTCCGCTATAATAGATTTGTAAACTGCGTGCGTCAACCGAATTGTTAATGACTGGCCTGTTGGTTTAGTGGTTAGTGGCCCTGACTGCTACCGGAGGTCGTGAGTTCGATTCCCACTCAGGACAAATATTTGTGTGATGAGCACGATACATTTTTCTGTGTCAATTTATCAATAATGTGTATGTATTTAGAAATATGTATGTATGTTTATCAGTTGTCATCATCATCGTTATCAGCTCTGCTTACTTTAGGACTAGGTGGCGTTGTGTGTTAAAGAAAGTTGCGGAATATTAATGGTTTGTACGAAAGTCCTACCACTTTTTAAATGTAAACATATTTTTAAAATTGTACTATTTTCAGGATCACACAATATTCATCTGGGCATTGGTCATGATCTAAGTTGAAAACATATTCTAATTATTGTTATATTATGGCAGTGGAATTATTTTTAGTAAGGTTATGAATCATTACCTATTAACAACACGAACTTGAATGTTAAACAGCGTTGTACTTACATACCTACCGTTTAGTATAAAATATATTATATTTTCCTCATAGGATCGTAAGCCACTTAAGATGCGCAAAAAAAAGAAGACTGTCGACATTGTTTACATCCTTCTAGAAACATTTTTTGTTAGCGATCCTAAATATGACTTCTTTTTCCTTAATTGTACAGTGAAAAAGATGATTTATGTAACTACTTTATGGAGTAGGTACAATGTTCACTGGTCAACACTGTCCTCTTATTCCTATTAATATTGTAGGTAATATAGAAATATTGTGCAATCAATCATTTTAAAGAGTAACCGTAGAGTGTCTTGTTAGTTCTTCTCCATAAGAGACGATCAATTAGATGTGCCTATGTAGGCCTATATGAAATAAAATATATTGGATTTCAATTTAAATAAATATTAAACTTACCTTGTATCCAATTATAGGATTTTCAGGATCACCACTATCCACTTTAGTCCAAGTGACGATCTCACGATGGGTTATATTATTAGGATCGTCCTTTGTTTCCATTCTTTTAATCTCAGGGATTGGCAAAAGTAACTGTGGGGCTTTTGGTATGTCTATTGGTAATCCGTGACAGGCAGCTATTAACAGGAGATAGATTATAACCTCCATTGTTCTTGTTAATTTTAATACAATCTTCTAGGTTTCGATTTTACTGTGATTAAAACTTGTTTGTATTGTTACTGCCACGATCATTGGCAGAATGAGCGTCTAATTGACTATGTGTATGTATATTGTTGTTTTTGACTTGTGAGGATTGATTAATCTTGTTGATTTTCCTCGTATGTTTTTGCATATATGATTAGGTGAGTCATCTATTTAATCATCATACGTATTACTGAGCCAGTAAGATATTAAAAGTCTTGGATATAGTTTTGCTTATCTGAAGAATAAGAGCGAGGAAATTGTAGAAATTTTAATGATGACATCATAGTGCAATTCGAGTGTAGCAACATCACCAGAAAAAAGACATTCCAACTGTCACCACCCTTAATGACTTATTAAAAAAAACACGACATTATGTTAAGAGATCTTGTCATTCGTTCAAAAATGCATTTATTGATTTTTTAAATTCATGTGGTGGCACGGAGGTATTATTGACATACGTAATATACGTAATCTCACCAACTTTAAACTGGAATATCTCTAACACAAGGATTCTATTAATAGTAATGTCTAAGACAAAATTATTTAGAATCTATAATATATTTTTGTATATTTTTCGCAATACGCAAAAAAATATGCCAGTAAAATTTTGTTCGGGACTTTGCCATGATCCTTTTTTGTAGCAGGCACAACAAACTTAAAAATTGGTATAATAGCGATTAACTAAAACTATGCACCCACGCGGGTAACGTAGGGGTTACGTTAGGTAACTACGTAAGTACCTTTAAACAAGATTAAAGCCACTTTTTTAATCTTGGTACGTAGGTAGGTAACCGTAACATGATCAGTCAATTAAAGAAGGCAAATTGAATTTAATCATAATCCTTTTATTAAACAACAGTTTCAAATTTTACAACACCTATTTTTGTAACATTTTCTTTCAACAAATTATTTACCCAGCTTGACTCTGATAGGTCCTGAGTAGGGACCTTCTTCGTTCTTCGTGAAGGCTTGTACTCTGAATTCGTAGGTCACACCTTCCTTCACGTCGCTGTAGATGGCGATAGTTTCGTTAGCTGAAGCCACGATTACTTCAGGCACACCAGAAGGGATCATTCCGCTTGGCTGGAATTTGAGAAAAGGAATAAACAATTTATTTGTAGTCGGTTTTTTCTCTGTATGATTAAGTATAAAACTATTTTTTTTTCCAGTAATGACACAAACATGATAAATGATTTTTGATTTGGAATTTTTCCAAATCAAACATAAAACATTAAATTGGTTACAGCTTATAGCTAATTGGTTAAGTAAATTGATTATAGCTTACAATTTACAAAGGAAGGAAGTATTTGATAATATAGATGTGAGTCGAAGGTGATAGCTAGCATAAAAAAAGGCAGCCATAACAAAAAAAAATTGAGCCAGCATTTTTCAAGTAAAAAGAAAAATACTCAGCTACTGTCTACAATCCCAATTGTATCATCATGTATTAAAATAAAATAAAAATAATCATAAAAGTGTTTATTAGCATAGCATAATCAGCCTTTTTAATGTTCCCACTGCTGGGACTCAGGCCTCCTCTCTCTAGGAGAGGGAATGGGCCGTAATCCACCACGCGGGCCCAGTGCGGGTTGGTGAAATATGTCACATGTCTTCGAATATTTTGGTTCTAGGACATGCCGGTTTCCTCACGATGTTTTCCTTCACCGTTATTAAAGTGTTTATTAATCTCCACAAATTACACTTCAAACATCCACTATGTTATTTAATGTTTTTAATGTTGTGTATATGTCGAGTATGTTATTATTATTTTATTATTTATGTCGAGTGTTTTTCATCATCTGTTTCATGTAAGTACGCTTACTACACGTGACCTTCTAAACCTTATAGGTACCTAATACCATTTTACTCATGCTGCATTCATTCAAACCATTGAAAAACACATGGAAACTGTGTCAAGGTGAGTGCTGGCATTTGGAAAATTTCCCATAGAATTTAAAACAAAAGACAATCCATTTATTTCAATAACAGAGGAATGCTGACATACCTCTACTGTTTCTTCCACGATTGGTGTCAACTTTCCATCGACAAATGCATGTGTTGTAGTCTTGATATTTCTCACCTTCCACACTTTGACCTGGAATAAAACGCACAACTTTAGTAATGTCATTTAACGTAAGGCGATGCGGCATCGGTTCATAGTGGACTTCCTATCCATATGCACGAAATGTTTAGGGATCACCTTAATTGAATGTGATTCCTAAATGTTTCGTGCATATTGCAATGGGATAATTAAGAAGACTTATTCCTTAATATTATGTTACAAAGAAATTATCGGAAGAAATGATTACCCTGTACAAAGAATTGTTATATATATATAGTAGTGATTTCGAAGGTGTCACTGGTCAACAAAAAATAACTTTTTTATCACAAGAGTTTTCTTGCCATAAATGGCTTTATTTTGACTCCCTTTGGTAGGAAATAGATAAATAATAAAGAAAAAATTTGGCACGCAGTTTTTTTATTTATTTTATTTAACGATTTATGTAAACACACAAAATAAAAAATTAGAAGAAGGAAACAGAAAAATAGGTACAGAGGTGATGCTTATTTCTAAAGAAATCTCTTCCAGCAGCTTTTCGCTTTATTGTGATAGCCACTTTAGTTTCATGAAAGATATTATACATTAGTTTTCATAAGATATATACTTTACTTACAAATAAGCTTGAAAACACATTTTTTAAACCATATGTTACGATTGTTTGTAGTATTTAGCTTGAGGCTGGTCTACCACAAGCGTTCAACCGAAAACCGCTAATATTCGAGGACTTTGTTTTCACTGGGTTCCATGCTGGAAATGACCTGCTCGAACTTTTCTCTATTGCGTTGCCATTGTTCCCAGATTTTTGTGACAAAAGTCGAAATGTGATTGTAGAAAGTATATTTAATCCAATGCTTGGTACATTTAAATTTTTCCTATATGAGATCTTTGCAGTTATTTTATTTTAGTAATATTAAAAATAATCAAGATGATTTTTTAAATCCGTTTTAAATCATGAAAAAGATGATCTAGATCAGTTTGTGTCAGTTATTAGTGTTCCTCTCTTATTAGGTACAAAGGCTAGATGATGAACTTCATCTGTAATTGCATTACATGTTGCCATCAGTTCCTGCGCATAAGTTTAATTTGGCACTTCATGTATTGGTACATCAGCACTATGAGGAAGTGGTTATATCGCAGAATCTGCATTTGCAAATCTTGCAGTGTGTGTTTACGTCAAACTTATCATATTTACCCATATAAGTCAGGCAAAAAGACCACAGACACGTGGTGTGTCTGTGGACTTTAAGATCCTGTTTAAATCATACGGTTTCCGAAGACATTTATCGCGCTCTTTTTGTGTAAACTGTAAAAAACTCATGTCGTAGAGCTCGTACAAAACGTCCAATTTATCTTAATGAACCACGGAAAAGCTAAAACAATCACGATAACACTGCTTCACCAGTTCAGCAAAATTTCTTCATTGACTTTTAGAATTTGGTTCATTACATACATAGTAAAAATTGTTAGGGTGAACGACACGCCTCCTTTGCATGGTGGTCAACAAACAGCGATTGGCTTATGCATGATAAACTCACAGTTGACCACTATTGTTCAGGAAAACTTGTTGCAATTCGACCGTACGTAGTGGAAAATTCGGTAAAAATTAAGTGGCTGTCACAAAAAATCTGTACGTGATAGAAACAAAGTATGTTAGTGTTTTGTAACGAGGATAGGTAGATAAGTAAAAATAACAATACACAATCCCTGTGACAAAAACTTTGAAGAGAACCTACTTCGACAACATAAATTACTGGTGAACAGTGATGTGAGTGATTGAAGTAGGTTCTGTAGAACTAATGTTAATCGAACAAATGTTCTATCGAAGTAATATTGTTTTTAGAAATTTGGACTGTGTCGAAATAATGAACAGTCGAAATTCAGAATGACACTCCAGTTTATCTCTGTTATATTCTATGTGTGAATACATGTCTCTACCGTCGAAAATATATTTTTTATGGAGATCAGTAAAATTATATGTAATTATATCTTCCATTTTAATGCTAAACACAACCACCATGTCTCTCCACTACTCTAGGTTGACTGGTAGAGAATGCATAAGGCATTAAGTCCGCCTTTGTACCTTTTCTTGCATGAAGATTAAATAAAGAAAGAAAGAAAGAAATAAATAAACCACCGCTGGTTATCTATTAATCCCAGACTTCTCATTGGATGTTTAGTACCATTTTACAAAAACCAAGTAAAAATGAATATAGAACAGAACAAACTTTATTGTACACCAAAATAGTAACAATTTTACAGAAACTTAAATCTATGGGTACAATGGTGGTAATGACTTTCTACTAGATACTTAATGATTATTAATGAGAAATAATTCTTAATGAGTTCTTTGCTCTTTACGTATGACTAGTTAACTCGAGTGTGTCACCATCTATATCGCCGCCGAAAATATGAAACCAATAATTTGTTAAAATCCTTAAAAGCAGACGTAAGTAAATATCGTTGCTTGAATTTTATTTATTTATTCAAAACTTTATGCACTAATAAAACACTGTACAAAGACGGACTTAATATCTTAGGCATTATCTACCAGTCAACAACGTACTCGTAAGTCATTTATTAAGATTTGAAAATACGTTACATATGTCATTGGATAGGGTATCGAACACGAGGATTGGAACCAATGGTGGCGCGTAATTGAACACCAAAAACATTACGTATATCATTGTTATCACTGTTGTACAGAAAAGCTTCAGCAAAATCGTATAATAAGTTATACGATTTTGCTGAAGCTGTTCTCTTTTATTGCTATAAGGTAAACCAGCCATACATGCCCCAATCGGCAATGTATGCAATTGCCAAACTAAGACATGCATTTAAAATTACATAAACTATACAAAGCAAATTAAACTTGCGTTGTATTAACGCCGTCATACTTGTAAACTAACCAGATTGGCTCAAATAAGCACCAAATTTTAAATAAGTGTCTTAGTGTTGCAAGTAGGGCTCATTACCGACTGGGCATGTATGCCATAGCAACAGCTCTTAACTCAGTTGTATAGCTAAAGCAGTAGCGCGTAAATCTGTCTTTCAGAAAATCTGAATCACGCCCTATTAAATAGTATATTTTTTCTCTTGGTATGTTCCCGTTTTGATATTCGAGGTGTTAGACATTAAGTGATGATACGATACATAAATTTAAAATTGGTTTCACCAACCTTATAACCAAGCACAGGATCCTCAACATCACCACTGTCAATTTTGTTCCAGGAGATTTCAATTATAGTGTCGAGCACAGCCACATTCACCGTATCAGGAGCTGATAACTTGGCCACCCTGGTCTCCGAAGGCAGACCCTGGCACAGGCTCACTAACATCAAAAGATAAATACTCTTCATGGTTGAAAACTGCTGTTATTTTAAACACCAAGTTATTTTAAATATCAGGTTTTTTTATAAACGTTTGTTACGTTCCGTGTCTATGAATAGAATGAACAACGGACTTGTATTTGGTTGTTTGTATCATTATTTGTGTGTATGTAAAGGTGTGTTTATATCGATGAATTACTTCTAGCAAAAAGCTTCGCCCGCATACTTACATAAAATATAGCATAATTATGTTAGTTAGGAATAAAGCAGATTTCTATCAGTGAAAAATTTTAGCGATCGGACTAGTACTTTCAGAGATTACCTTCTAAAAACAAAAAAACAGGCAAGTGCGAGTCGGACTCGCGCACTGAGGGTTCCGCATAAACTTATCTAAGTTAAACAGTTCAATTCCCGAATTGAGTTACGAAGATTTTTCCGAATCGCAAAAAAAGTTTTTTTTTGTGACGTAACCACAATTTTACAGATTTTTTCCTATACTTGTGCTATGAGACCTCGCTTCATGCCAAATTTCAGGATTCTAGGTCAACGGGAAGTAACCTATGAATTTTGATTACCTTGAGAGTGTCGAAATATACGTTCTATGCGATATAAATGGCCGTATCTTTTTTTTCGTTAACTCAGAAGCTTGATTTTTTCACAGCTTCAAGGGACCGCAGACTTGAGTAAAAAGTTTTAATTTCAACTCGATACCTCCACGCGTTCCCGAAATAAAGGGTCTTGACAGACACACAGACAGACGGACAACAAAGTGATCCTATAAGGGTTCCGTTTTTCCTTTTGAGGTACGGAACCCTAAAAACAAACTTTACCTCTTTATAATATTAGTGTAGATAACGAATAATCCGTGTATGTAATGTGCAAGTGTTTCGAGCAGGACATTTTGTCTACAAATTAAACACTGAGTGTGTGCAAAAAACAAGAGAAGTATTCGAGTGTGAGTGAATATTAAATCTGTAACGGTATTATCCTCAAAAGATTATTAATCAGAAGATTACTACAGATCTAATCGTCCGCTCCTTGATTCTCATCATAATAACCTGACCATCACAAATGTCTGAACTTTAAGAGAAATTCTTAGTATTTCAGTTTTTTTCAATGTTTTTAAAAATAATCTTTATTATGATATTTCCATGATTGTTTTAAAACATTAGTCTAAACCGACTTTTTACGAGTGTTACGTGTGACATCGCCTTTACATGACTCATAGTAATTACTGCACTCTGGTCACCCAAGTATGGGCAGATAATAAACAGTAAAGGACGAGCGTTATTTGTTTTATACTAACTAATAAGATAATTAATAAGTTAGTATAAAACAAATAACTATATATATATAATAATTAGATAATTTAATTTTAATTTTTATTTTTTAATATTGTTTTTTCTTTTATTTTAAGTTAAGTATTTATAGATTAAGTAGTTACTTTTATTTATTTTTTTTATTGTTGTTTGTCCTGTGCGAGTCTCAAATAAATGTTTTCTTTCTCTTTCTTTCTTTCTTTCTTTAATCGTTATATGGTAACGTAAGACCAAAAAATTTGGTACATTAGGTTTTTTAATTGCTATACGCCGCTAGTTTTTATTTAGTTTTAAAAGGGCTTATTAGAAAAGGTCTTAGTATTATTTAAGTGAAGTCTCAATAAATAATATTCATAAACAGCAAAGTTATTAGCGTTTATTTAAATCCAAAAATGTCACTCAATGTATGGAAATATTGTACAGTCTTTTGATTATGAATGAAAAACAATGGGAATTCAATTATGAAATTACCAAATATGATAAATTTATAATCAGTAACAGGTACAAATAGAGCTCAATTTTTTACTTTTGACAACATAAATATAATCAGTAACGTTCAAATTGTAATATAAAGCCAATATTAATTTTATCGTCTCAAAAGGCCAATTGATTCCTCGAAAGTCAACAAATAACTTGTAAAAGTAGGTACTTCCTTGGTCATTAAAGGTCCAACTGCAATCTCGCTGAAAAATACAAATTAAGGAGCAACCTACCAAAAAGGACCAATATACATAAAACACGTGATGTCAAACAAAAAGCTACTTAAATAAATCAGCCGGTCCTCCTAGCGCAAATTAAACATTATTCTTCAGCGGAATTCCTCCCAGGGACGCGGCACTTTTATTGGAATTTTTGCCAATAGCTATTCGTGCCAATACATACGTTAAACGGTTGTAACTGTTCACACCCCACGGCATTTAGCTTCTTTATGTCAATCGCCACGCACACATCCACGTTCACACGTGCACACGCACGCACACAAGCACGGGACATGCAAATCGCAAAGACGGAACAGGGAATCCAACGTGTATTCTATTTACTGTTGCTTTGTGTGATAGGAAAAATGATTTTGGTACTTTTTTATTAAAATTGGTAAGATTAAGGCTTCGTCTTTGTTTAATTTGATAGGAAGACTTAAAATGACCCAAAGGGAATGGAGAGGGATATGCTCAGAGTATCCTTGCATAATTGAATCAGAAATGAGGATATCCACAGAAGAACCAATGTTACCGGATCAATCTTTAAACGTAGGTGGCAGTGGGCAAGGCACATTGCTAGTAGAATAGATGATCGATGAGACCGAAAGGTTCTGGAGCGGCGACCGCGAGTGCTCAAGCTGGAACGATAAAATTTTGAGGATCGCAGGATTCCAATGGATGCGTCACGCACAGGACAGTTCGTTGTAGCGACACTTTCGGGAAGCCTATGTACGAATGGCGTCTTAAGGATGATTGGCGAGACAAACGATACTGTTTTGCTCAGCAGGTTCATTGACCTCAACGTGTTGCGAGACCCGAGAGCATACTGTGCAGAAGTAGATGGTGTCTCTAGTTACTTTCAAATTATTACTTTTGATTACTAACATTATTTATAAGTTAAATTCTTGTTACTAATAACTTTGCCTTGCCTATGAACTGTTTGTCGGAAGTAAATGTTTTTTTTTTTATGACCAACAGTAAAAGTCCATTGTTTGGAATGATGATGATAATTTGGGGCTGTAGGTACTTTAAATTACAATTAACTATTTAAAAAAATTATATTAAAAAAAAAGATTTTTGTTGTAAGCTGTATCGGACTACAAAAAACCAACTAGCTAGTGACTACTAACCAGCGACTCCATAAGTCAGCCCAAAAAGGTATGACTCATTCCATATCTACTTACTAAATATTGGTCAACAATTAGTAATACTTACATACATATTCATTCATATTAACCTAATTACCCTAATGACTTTTTACTAGTGAGTAGGTAATTAGTTTACCGAAAACTTTGTTTTTTAACTACGTACTGTTGACGGTAATTCCGTAAAGTACAAGGAAAATCATTATCAACAATGAGATTCTATTTCACAATTGTTTTGTTTACCTTCATATGGGTTTCCACGCTGAGTTATGCAAGTAGGTTAATTATACATTTTTAAGATTACCCAAAACTAAATCGAAATTGTTGTGTTGGAATTTTTTTCAATGACATCTCATTTTTTTATCCACCTATACTATCTCAATGCTGGGCAAAGGTTTTCTCTATGGCATCCCAGTCGAAGGTGGACACCAGGAAGAGTGAAAGACCTTCTCATATTAATACAAAAAAATCTTGTTAGTTGTTACCGTGCACACCGCGGGGTACCTGATATTATAGTATTAATACCGAGACACGGTAACTTTACATATTGAATACATAGTTTTATAATTGGTTCTTTGGAACAGATTTTCAAATCATTAAAAAATCGAGCAATTAATTTTCCAAGCAGTGCTGACAAGTATCAAGATTGTTCAATCGCAGTACAAATCCACTATATCCCAGTATTGTCCCTTTAACACGAAACGGAGGCGTATAACAAAATAAAATACAATACAAAAAGCGTTAAACGTGAACCTATTGATTTGCTGGAATTTTTATTAGGAGCCTACCTATAGAGGGGACAGCAGTTTTATTGTAGCATTGCTTACCGGCTGCCTTGTGAGCACTTTTAATTTTGTTTATGTGGAGATTTGTGAGATGTGTTGCGTTCCTGTAATGCATTCGATTTTCTCTCCTTGTGTGGCGTAAAACAGAAACTCCATATAATGACAATAATTATAGCAACAACCGAACTGTGCTTACTTTCAGTCATCATTCAGAATCAGAATTATTTATTTGCCACCAATGTAGGTACAAGTTTAAAATGGTACAGAATTGGGTGTTTCCACTACATTCTGCATTATTTTTGGAAGTTACTTCACTTTAAACATAATCGACATAATTGTCCTTTATCAGTTTGTTACTAGAAATAAACCTTAACTTACCTTTATGTATTTCTGGCAAATAAAAGTTTTAATTTGATTTGATTTGATTTACTCTAATCTATACACACGCCATTCAACTCAGAATTTATTCCGAAATCTGTAGAAATTCTCACCTGTATGTATCAAGAGAAAAGTTAAAAAATTTTAAACCGAAAGAATGACACGAATTGAATTCAAACACAATCGAGACGACTAAAGTTTAAAACACAATCGAGACGACTAAAGTTTAAATTACAAAGGACAGGTATAGAAACAAGCGAGCAGAGTGACTCAATAAATTAAATATATAAGATTAGATCTGTCGATAGTTGAGATATTAGTTAACAGCATAATTAACACTGAAGCGGAGCCAGGAAGCACACAATGTATAATGCGAACGATTGCAAATGGCGTGTGACATGACGCCGTACATCACGACACGGCGCCAATGGGCCGAGTAGAAACGAAAATAAGTGCAGCTTCACCTTGTGAATTAAGAGGTGAGATTGAAGAGGTATGTCGATTGATATTGGAAGAGAAATTAATTCTTCTGATCATGGAATTTTTTAATCAAGAAAAATAAAAACAAGTGATCGATTTACTTTCACAGTTATAAATTCACAAAAAAAAAGACATCTAAAAACAGATTTGAGTATTTTAAAAAGATAAACTTACATTTTAATATTATTTTATTTATTTTTTTAATGTTTTATGCACACAAAAAGTACAGAGGCGGACTTAATGCCTTAGGCAATAATTAATATCAATAAATTTTGTCAAAAGAATATAAAGAATTGACCACGTAAAGTTTTTGGTTCGTGCGGGACCGCGGTCCCAACTTCCACCGTATTTTGGGACCACAAGGAAAAATGCATTAAAGTACAGATACCAAAAAACTGTATTTATTTCATTCGTTGTCCCAAAATACAACTAAAACAAAAATTACAGGTGGAAGTTGGAATCGCGGTCCTCCGGTCCAAAGAGCCCCACGACCAAAATGTTTGTACTACTTGCGTAGTCGCTACGTTATCGCTGATAAACATACTGTAGCGGAAATAAAATAAATAAAATCTTTTTACCAATATACGTATAATTTTTAAGTATGTTCAAAACAATAATGAAATATATATGGTCTTCAATCGTCGACTAACTACAAAATATCGATACTTCAACACCTTTCTACAATCACACCTCTACGTGGACCCGTTGAAACCATATATCGTCCCGCGTCCTATCTGTCTGGCGTTCCGTTTTGTTTTTGCATCTCACTCATTTGGCCACCTTTATTGGTCCGGCTGTATATTGGCCCGAAACGGTTTGATCCCGTCGACATGGCGATTCATTGTTGGATTCGTTTGTTTTTCCACCGTTTATTGTTTTAGAAGGTAGATTGCGATTTAGGTTTGTACGTTAATAAATGTTGTTATTCGTTTATGTGATACAGTGATGGAAAATATTGTGAATGTTCGTGAGCATTTGGGTTATTTTCTTCTGGACCTGGTTCACTAAGAAGAAAAAAAGAAATAAAAAAGAGAAAAAGAAAGAGGTGACGTGACGAATTGAACTCTTACCTAAAGTGTTGGGCAGATGTAGCTAGGGACAGAGAAAAGTTAAAGAAAGGAAGGGAAGCCTTTACCGTGCTGTGAAACACAACAAATAATAATAAAGCATTTGGATTATAATTAGGACGCTGGCAGTCTAACAAGTGAGATTATTACGGGAAGGCAATACACTAAGAGGAGTAACTAGTTATGGACCTTTACCCAACAGTGACACGATTGCTGCCGATGAGACGTTGGTTCTGGTTGTCATTCATAGATCTTTGGTAGTCGTCACTGGTAGTCAGACAAGAGAAAGTCTGACCATCAGTGTATCCAAGGACTATTGTGATGCCCAGTAGCTGGGTTGTAGTGATGGTGCCATAATACAGGTTGGGAAAAACGTTTTCTAGTGATCAGATGAAATAAGGGTTTGCTGACCAGCCCCTAAAATATAGTACTTTCATTATTTTTAATACCTCGTAAAGGATATCTACACCTAGACGATTTTAATCATCTCTCCAATTTCTTATTCCTTCTAAAACCGCCAAAATATATCTAAAACGCGATGAGCCAACAAATTAATTTGAAAATTCAAATGCCTCAGTAGGAAATGTAATTGTGAAGGCGTGTGTACACACCATCTTGCCGGTAAGGCGGTGTTTACAACGAGCGGCGCAAAAGGTACGGATTTGTTAGAATGTAAATCAAACTGGATGTTTTATTAAACACTCCTCTGCTAGATATTCAAATTAAGCGGTGTCGATGGTATTATTTCATGGAGTCCGCTTCGGATTATAAAATTATGAGGAAAATTAAAGTAGTCGAAAAAAATAATCCGTTTGGGATTTTCAGAAATCTCAAACGAGTGTTTTTGTCTCTCATGGTTTAATTAATATGTAACAGCCGTAAAATAGATTCTTTGGTCAGATTGATTTTGGGTATAAGAAAAACGTGTATTTTCTTTTTCTAGCTGCAAGTGTAACACATGGGCACGATATAGTATCTCCACAAAGTCAAGTAAAAAAAGACATACCTGTACCGGCCAGCTTCAAGAAAAGTATTCCTCGAAGTCCTTCAGGACATTTTCGGCCCCTTGTAACTTCGTGGTATGGGTAAAACTAGAAGCCTGGCAAAATAACTGTGTAGGTATATCCCAAGAAACATTCAATTTGAATCTATAGCTTATGAATGATTGCAACTCAAAGATTCCTAATTTTGTCATTTAAACATACAACACTGATCATCAAAATTCAAGTACTATTCAATTCATGTAGTATTCAAGTTTTGAATACAATTAGTATTCAACTTATAAAACCAGGAAAAATTTAAACATATTGCAATTTTTGTCCTGTTGTCTGTATATATATATACTGCATAGGTAATTTTGTTGTTGCTTATGTAGTCCATATAGTAACCGTCTCAATATTAAATATTTTTACTACTTTAGTAAAGTGTGATTTGTTAGCTCAGCAACATTATCACATAAGAATATTCTACTATTAACCGACTTCAAAAAGGAGGAGGTTCTATAATTGGCTGCTAAATGGTTTTAATTGAACAAACAACACAAATTTTAATATAAATAAAGAAACGCTCTGAGTGTTAAGATTTTGTTGTATGTCGATTCTATTGTTGTGTGCAATTGCCAAGTCGTTCTAATTTTAAAGAAATTAAGAATTATTATATATAATATTGATACGGTTACAATAACAATCATGATGCTAGTGATTTTATTGCAAAATAATGTATGATATTTGTTGAATGGATACTACTACATGATAAGTTTTTAATGGCGAACAATCTAACAGTTACTAAACGATCCGTACATGAATGGTTAATCTTTGTGCGTTCATTTCACAAATATACTTAATCCATCAATAGTGGAAAATTATAATTTTTGAAATGGTTTTCATTTGTTTTAAAGATCCACCTCCATACTGCGTGTCCCTCGCAAGATTTCCACCTCAGGGTTCCCGTTGGCAATATTTACCCGTTACTTTCTGTAAACAGTGTTCGGAACATCGCGAATATAACTCGTACAAGAAAATTAAGCTTGTTTAATTATCTAACTTGCTGTACTGTTGCTACCCACCCTTTCTCGATCTCGAGGTATAGGTATGTGATTTGTGTATAATTAGGTGAATCGATGAGTTGAAATGAAAGAAGATTGTATGTTGTAAAGCATCAGGTTTTAGCTGTTTGAGTTACTCGACTAAATGATTGAATCTCGTAAATGTTTTGATTAAAATGTTGCGTTTTCAGGTTGGATGCTCGCCGTCCAGTAAGGATCAAATCCAGGACGACGGCGTGTTGTGTTCCATTCGCGCCTTAAAGAGGTGTCAGTAAGACTGCCGGGGCCAGTTAGGGCCGATACCTGCCCGGATTGCAGATTGTTCTAAAGAGTAACCGTGGCCCTCTCAATGAGCAACAGAAGGAACACTGTGGGTTATAATCAGTAAAAGTCTGATACTCCCTCTCACTCCATCCAGAGTGGGAGAAGTCGTTTGATGATCTTCCACGTAAAATAAAAGGATAGATAGAAAGATCCGGCTCGAAGGACCATTTACATGACCGAGAACAAACATCACTTCTTATTGTTTTAGATGTGGAATACAATTTCGATGATTGATAAAAGTTTTTACCTATTTGAATACAGCTTGGTTATAAGGCATTTCTATACTGTCATTAAAGAATACTTTCGATAAGCAAAACACACGGACTTTCCTCAACTTATTATTCACGGTCATTAATAAGAAGTACTAGGCGAGCAGAAGTCGACCGGAGCGAACTTCGTATCTGCTTCCGCTAACTACTAAAAGATGGTAATGAAGCGCACTCACCTTTTTATACCTGTCCTTGTCACACACACTACACTTATATTTTTCTATCCTGCTCTAAGCTGCTGTCAGAGCCACAACGGCCGATCCAGACGGTGACAAGAAATTAATTAGGGGAAGCTCGGGAAAATAATGGTGTGCCGTGATTTTTAAATGAAATTTATTTTCTTCACTTCATTTATTTCTGGGCGACATGACACTTCGGAAATTATTAGACTTTAGGAGGGCTTCCCTTTCCGTAGGTAAGGTTTCAGCTTGTTTACCTTGTGACGTCACGAGGATTTTTACTGTCAGTATTTTTATTTGTCCGGGTTTTGATTGGTTTTAAAATATTTTCGCAGGGAATTGAGTTTGTTTATTTGCTTTCCTTTATTCAATTTTATTTTGGAATGACTCACAAATTTTTTTTTTAGGTGCACACGTCTTTATTTGTTTAAAATAAAGATGCTTTAAAAAATGTAAACACATTTAAATCCGCCCCTAAGGCTACCCACTGACCAAAGTTTCATAAGATAAATAGCTTGAAGTACTGTTGTCACGTCCTGTCAATGTTTGCCTACAGATTCATCGATCGTTAGTTTTAACTTTCAACTGCTAGTGGAACGAAACATTGTTGGTTTTCCGTCACCCACGTGATACGGAACAATTTTTCAAGATAGCTTAACTCCTTTTTCGTGTTGATCTAAATTAAACTGTTCTATAATGGTTCCAAAATATAGTTAAAGTTAAGAGAAATATAATATATACCGTCGGTTGGAAATAGGAGTGGAACATTTCGAAATAAATAGTTTTAAGGTAATGGCCAATTAAAGATTACTAAATGAGATTGACCAAAAGCAGTCTAGCAAAGATGCGTGAACCAAAATCAAATTAATATAGAAATTATTTGCTTATTTTTTTACAGCTTTTCACTTCAGGAATTCTGTTTTCGTATCCGGAATTATGATTTTAAGATAAACAGTAAATTAACGATTGCTAGGTACATTTCCAGTCATGATTGACGTTTCGTTCTCTTCATTTGTACGAGTTACGTAAGCTATATATTACTATACTCTTTGTACGTAAGTATGAACCTTTAGACAAAAACATCACAAAAATGATATCAATATCTTAATTAACTAAGTAATTAGTAATACCATAACGTACTGTATATGTATTTTATCGTTCCGATAATATAATATTTATTTTGTGCTTCGTCTCACGCAGATGCAGCTGTCAAGCCAGATGACAGACGGATGATAACTAACAATGTTGTTTTGTACCTACATGAGTGATCTGTGGTCATTTTACAAGTTGCGAGTTGGTTAGACATAATTTGTAGGTTATCTCCATTTTTGTTTAATTACTTTAAAACTCGGGTGTTTGTGTGAAAATGAACACTTTTATTTAATAGTATATAAAGCGTAGTCTATATTAAATAAACATTTATTGTGCTTCAACTTAAGACGGATTTCCATACATCGTTGGTCATGATCCTTTAAAAACAATTTAAAATTTAGCTTTTGTTTTTTTGTTAAAGATGTAATATCTCTTTTTATCAGAATTCAACTACTTCCGATATTTAATTCCAGACAGCATTGAAATCTTAGTTTCAGATCAGCATGAAGTGAAAGGTACTATTTCTGTTTCTGTGTTTTATATAGTTATATTGTTATTCCATTTTTTAAATTAACAATTGGTCTACACACAATATCTAGGAGTTCATGCAGTCTCATAGGAAACCACATGAATTTATTGCGAAAGCTTGAAACATAATGAATGTTTGTTTGTTTTATTAAAATACTAAGTTGATCTGTGATTTGTTGAAAATAAATTTGACTTGAGTAGGAGTTGTCAGATGTCTGTTGATTATAGAAGGTAAAGATCCTTAACTTGAAAAATTAAACCCTATCATAAATGTATATGTACAATTTTATCAAATAGAGTAATCGCAAGTAATGATGTCACCTGTCAAAAATACAAGCTGTTGAAGCAACGATTAAAACAATGGGCCGTAATACAATCACCGAAGATTATTATCAGAAACCCGCCGAGTGGAAACTCGTAATATTCACTGTTATTATAATGGTGCAGGGTCGGCAGAAGGTTAATGGGAAAGTATGTTGCAGGAATTACTTCATTTTTGAAACCCGTATAATATGTATGTATGTATGTTTTAATATCTACAGATATTTGTATGGTTAGTAACGATTTTTAACCTCTTTTCTAGTAGAAAAATAATAAACAGATAATCATCTGCTTGAAATTGTTTTTTTCTAAATCTGACATCAGATTTATAGTCAATTGACCTTCCACTATATAACAAAGTCCCCCACCGAATCTGTCTCTGTGTGTGTTTTTAATAATCCCAAGAACTCCTGTACACACACACACACATGATGTTAGTTTTTCTGTTTTTTAAGTTTCAACATGTTTTTCTACATTGTGTGTATGTGCGCCAAATAAAATATTTTTTTTCTTTCTTTTCTTTCTGAACGGATATCATGACCAATAGACAGAGTGATTCATGAAAAAGATAATATATCTATATTATAGTAAGAAAAAGCTGATAATTTCAAAGATTTATAAAATCTATGCCAAGCGGGAGCGGGTCGCTTGTAAAGAATAAAAAGTAAATTGTAACCACATGAAAAGGAAGCTGAAAATACTTATAAATAATATAACTGAACACAACTTTATCTAATAGGTTACAAATAACACTCTTACACTTCATTTTTTTATCGTTAACTTAAACTAGATGAGGCCGGTGTTTCCTAGCTGACTACCCTGAAAAAAAAATACCAAAACAAAATCAGGGGTTTAAAGTCTCTTTTAAAATTCATACAGTAAAAATATTTGAAAGTGCAAGCTTTTGTCAATATTCATGTAACTCAACTCAGGACTAGTAAGGGGTCCAATCTAAGACATACCTCATACTCGTATCTATTTCTCAATTTATTATTCCTCCTTTACCTTATTAAGTATAGCCTCGAGTGTTCCAAATTGACTTACTGGAACTTCTACACCTGTGCCGCGAACTAATTAAACGCACGAACAGATTTATTAGCGATACGTTATAATGTTACGTACTAATGGAGTTGAGGCACGAGAGCTATCACTTTAATTCCATGTCAATATGTTGAATGAAGAGTAGGCTTTGAACCGTGGTTGAAGGTAAGTGTAAAATTATTTTATACACCGTGGCTCAAGACAAAGCTTATATAAGTATCAGATAGTAAAACAAATCTTTAAATTTTCATGTTTTTTATTTACATTCACGACGATATTATATCAAGTTGTAAAATAATTTAGGTTCATTTATCAAACTATTTTTTTTAGCTCAAGATAAAAATGATTCCTGAGCGAACTTTCCAGGCTCAGATAATCCAAGATGACCTGCAACGTACTCCGAAGAAGCTATTCTTCAAACCTAAGAAGAACATATTTCAGCATCCTTTAGTAGATAAAACAAAAAAATATCTGAAACTTTTTCTTGAGACGTCGTCCATACACGGATTGAACCACTTGGTTTCATCTAGGAGACACTTTCTTGAAATGTAAGCCTTCGTAATCGTGGTTTTATTAGTGCTTTGCTAGATAAGTTTAAAAGTACTGAAGCTATCCATTTCACATTACGAGCAGCTGCGACCAAAACAGAAGAGTCATGCGATTTAGCACACTGACCTGCCCTGCACCTCAACCATTCTGTTTATGATATAGAAAGCCTTACTTTCTTCTGTATTGTAATTGCAGAACATCTTACAGAGGTATGAACATATAATTATTTTACTGTAATTTTTCCTTTTTCCGACAGCTTCCTCTGGTTCACCATCATCTTCCTGTCAGTGTTCGGCTCCCTGTACCTCTCGCAGGTGACCTGGAGTCGCTACCAGTCCTCGCCAACCGTAGTCTCCATGGATCGAGACATGTTTGCCTGGAACACTACCTTTCCGTGCGTTACTGTGTGTCCCAATGACTATATCGATAAAAAAAAGCTTGAGATCTATTTGAGGTTTGTTGATAGTCGTATCAATTTGGTGTATAAGCTTATTTTAAGTAACGTTATTATTTGTATTGAGCAACTGTACATTTTCAGGAACTCCAACGAACCAAACAAGACCAGACTGGAAAGTTTCATCCTAAGTCTTTCCAACACGTCTTACAGGAACTTTGAGAACATTCCGATCTACCCAGACATTACTCCTGACAAGTACATTCAGTTACTGATGAACTTATCTGCCCCTTTCAAGCCAACTTTGACCATTGGTGTATCAAATGTGGTGCTGTCTATAGTACCCACGATCACTGAAATGGGATTGTGTTATGCTGTGAATTCTAGGACGGCTGTGTATAATTCTCCTGAGTAAGTTTTTTTTCTGCAAAAATTTTACCAATCTTACATAATGCTTCATCAACTGCTAAGTTGTTGTCTGCAAAATATATTTTTTTTTTTACAGGTACAGGGAGGCCAACCGCTGGGACACTATCAAAGATGAAAAGAATTCACTGTTCATCCATCCTTTAGATGGTGAAGTGTTTGCTCAAGTCATGAATATTTCTACTTCGTATGATGTAAGTATAATATCATCATCATTTCAGCTATTAGATATTCATTGTTAGACATAGGTTTTCCTCAAGAGTCGCCACTTCAACCGGTTCTGTGCGCCTCGCATCTGGCTGACTCTTGCGACTTTCACCATATCATCCATAAAAAAATCCGATCCATGCTTGTGTGTGTCGTTTTTTCTCCTCTTAAGAATTGGTACCCCAACCGCCTTCAGAGGTACAGCAGTAATAGCGTCTACACCTTGTATAGCTTCAAAGGTTTCGTATTATTCCAGGTGTATATCCATGGTCCTCAAGAAGTACCGGATATCTCAACCAAATTCCAGCACTCAGCTGAAGGGTACTACATGAAGCTATATGTCACTGCTCTTACCGTCTACACATCGGCTGAAGCTGCTAAGTGATTTTAAATTTCAACATATTCCTTTTAAATTTCTTCGCATTTATTTATTTATTTATTATATACCACATAAACAAAAATACAGGACAAACATAAACGTGCATATTTTGATTTCAATTGCTTTCGTTTGGGAAAAAATTCACCTTACAAATTATTTTTCGTCTCCTGGTGGTTAAAAAATAAAATTTCCAAAACAAAAGCAATTAAATCAATAACGTAACGTTCGATCATTGGTAGAAAGAACCAAATAAATATGTTGGAACTCGTATTACGAACAAACACTTTTTTTGAGATGTGGCAAGAAAACTAAAAAATAGTCAATTTTGACTATAAAGTTTATTTGAACTTATAATTTCTTCACTTTTTAAGGTTAAGCGTAAATCAGCGTCGCTGTCGCTTCCCTCACGAGAACAACCTTAAGCACAATTCCATATACACGTACACCATGTGTAGGATGGAGTGCCGCATACGACTGTGTCTCAAGTACTGCAAGTGTATACCTCACTTCTATAGGAAAATCGGTGAAATTTCCATCCATACATTTAAAATCTATTTTAGATTTAGTGTTGCACTAGTCAGCGGGTGGAACTCGTCAATGGATGAGATTAAAATGCATGCAATGTCATCCTACATCATGTGTAAAAGTCACTATCGCTGTGATAAGTAATAAAAAGCTAGTGCACACACAATTACGTACTCTCATAACTTAATAATCAACCTTATAGTGTTCCCACTGTTGGAGGCCCTTTCTCTAGGAGACGGAATGAACCGTAATCCACCACATGGGCTCAGTGCGGATTGGTGGATCATATACCATGATTTATAACGAAGATCTTTGGGTGTATAAAAATTATGAAAAAACTGGGCAAGTGCGACTCGGACTAGCGCACTGATGGTTCCTTACAAAATTACCTATGAAAACCGTTCTATTCCCGAATTGAGTTACGAAGATCTTTCCGAATCGCAAAAAACTACAAATTTGCAGTTTTCAGATTTTTCCCTATAATTGTGCTATAAGACCTTTCTTCATGCCAAATTTCAGGATTCTAGGTCAACGGGAAGTACCCTATGGATTTTGATTCCCTTGAGAGTGTCGAAATAAACGTTTTTGGCGACATAAAAGGCCGTATCTATTTTTTACGTTAACTCAAAGATTTGATTTTTTCACATTTTCAAGGGACTGCAGACTTGAGTATATGGTTTTAATTTCAACTCGATACCTCCACGCGTTCCCGAGATAAAATGTCTTGACAGATTGACAGAGGACGTGATAGACAGATGAACTGCTGAATTTAAATTTCAACATATTCCTTTTAAATTTCTTCGCATTTATTTATTTATTTATTATATACCACATAAACAAAAATACAGGACAAACATAAACGTGCATATTTTGATTTCAATTGCTTTCGTTTGGGAAAAAATTCACCTTACAAATTATTTTTCGTCTCCTGGTGGTTAAAAAATAAAATTTCCAAAACAAAAGCAATTAAATCAATAACGTAACGTTCGATCATTGGTAGAAAGAACCAAATAAATATGTTGGAACTCGTATTACGAACAAACACTTTTTTTGAGATGTGGCAAGAAAACTAAAAAATAGTCAATTTTGACTATAAAGTTTATTTGAACTTATAATTTCTTCACTTTTTAAGGTTAAGCGTAAATCAGCGTCGCTGTCGCTTCCCTCACGAGAACAACCTTAAGCACAATTCCATATACACGTACACCATGTGTAGGATGGAGTGCCGCATACGACTGTGTCTCAAGTACTGCAAGTGTATACCTCACTTCTATAGGAAAATCGGTGAAATTTCCATCCATACATTTAAAATCTATTTTAGATTTAGTGTTGCACTAGTCAGCGGGTGGAACTCGTCAATGGATGAGATTAAAATGCATGCAATGTCATCCTACATCATGTGTAAAAGTCACTATCGCTGTGATAAGTAATAAAAAGCTAGTGCACACACAATTACGTACTCTCATAACTTAATAATCAACCTTATAGTGTTCCCACTGTTGGAGGCCCTTTCTCTAGGAGACGGAATGAACCGTAATCCACCACATGGGCTCAGTGCGGATTGGTGGATCATATACCATGATTTATAACGAAGATCTTTGGGTGTATAAAAATTATGAAAAAACTGGGCAAGTGCGACTCGGACTAGCGCACTGATGGTTCCTTACAAAATTACCTATGAAAACCGTTCTATTCCCGAATTGAGTTACGAAGATCTTTCCGAATCGCAAAAAACTACAAATTTGCAGTTTTCAGATTTTTCCCTATAATTGTGCTATAAGACCTTTCTTCATGCCAAATTTCAGGATTCTAGGTCAACGGGAAGTACCCTATGGATTTTGATTCCCTTGAGAGTGTCGAAATAAACGTTTTTGGCGACATAAAAGGCCGTATCTATTTTTTACGTTAACTCAAAGATTTGATTTTTTCACATTTTCAAGGGACTGCAGACTTGAGTATATGGTTTTAATTTCAACTCGATACCTCCACGCGTTCCCGAGATAAAATGTCTTGACAGATTGACAGAGGACGTGATAGACAGATGAACTGCTGAATGTACCAGTTCACTCAGAAAGTTTTGCGAAGAAAAGTTTTTATAAATAAGACACTCCATCATCATCATCATCATTTCAGCCGAAAGACGTCCACTGCTGGACATAGGCCTCCCCCAAGCGTCGCCACAACGAACGGTCCTGTGCGTCTCGCATCCATCGGACTCCCGCAACCGTTACCAAGTCATCGGTCCACCTTGTAGGAGGCCTTCCAACGCTACGTCTTCCGGTACGTGGTCGCCATTCCAGAACCTTTCGGCCCCAACGGCCATCTGTTCTGCGAGCAATGTGCCCTGCCCATTGTCACTTTAGTTTGGTGATTCTTCGTTCTATGTCGGCAACCTTGGTTCTCCTGCGGATATATCCTCATTCCTGATTCGATCACGCAAGGAAACTCCGAGCATAGCCCTCTCCATTGCCCTTTGGGTGACTTTAAGCCTTCTGATGAGGCCCATTGTAAGCGATCACGTTTCGGAGCCATATGTCATCACTGGCAACACGCACTGGTTATAGACTTTCGTCTTGAGACACTGTGGTATATTGGACGAGAAGATACCGCGCAGCTTCCCGAACGCTGCCCAGCCGAGTCGGATTCGACGATTGATCTCTTTCTCGAAGGTAGACCTTCCCAACTGGACCGTCTGTCCCAAGTAAACGTAGTCGTCTACAACTTCGAGTGTAGAGTCCCCGACCTTGATAGGAGTGGGTGCTACATGGCTGTTTACCATGACTTTGGTTTTGTCCATGTTCATTTTAAGTCCCACTCTTTCGGAAGCTCTACTGAGGTCACCAAGCATTGTACTGAGCTCCTCCGTAGTCTCAGCCATGACTACTATGTCGTCGGCAAACCGAAGGTTAGTGATGTACTCGCCATTGACATTAATGCCTAGCCCTCTCCATTCCAAAACC
This sequence comes from Mythimna impura, assembly GCA_905147345.3. Taxonomy (NCBI): domain Eukaryota; kingdom Metazoa; phylum Arthropoda; class Insecta; order Lepidoptera; family Noctuidae; genus Mythimna; species Mythimna impura. The sequence goes on from LR990344.1 coordinate 31,389,650, forward strand.
TTGAAGACATCCTCCATTGCTGCCGTGAACAGTTTCGGAGAAATAACGTCTCCCTGCCTCACGCCCCGCTGCAAGAGGATAGGTTTCGAGGTCTGGTCTTGTAGTCGGACTGACATAGTGGCGTTTTTGTACAAACACTTCAGCACTTCGATATACCGATAGTCAATTTGGCACCGTTGGAGAGACTGCAGTACAGCCCAAGTTTCAATCGAATCAAAGGCTTTCTCGTAGTCCACAAACGCTAAGCAGAGAGGCTGATTATACTCCTCAGTCTTCTGTATAACCTGCCGCAGCGTATGTATGTGGTCCACGGTGCTGAAGCCTTTTCGAAATCCGGCTTGTTCGGGAGGCTGGAAGTCGTCGAACCTGCCCGCGAGACGATTCGTGATGACTCTGGAAAACAGCTTGTAAACATGGCTCAGAAGCGAGATGGGCCTATAATTCTTAAGCAGGGCATTATCGCCCTTCTTAAAGAAGAGTACCACCACGCCTCTGCTCCACGCCTGTGGCGTTTTTCCCTCGAGTATGACGGAATCAAATAGCTTCTGAAGGGCCTTAAGGACCGGTTTTCCACCCGCCTTCAGGAGTTCGGCCGTAATTCCGTCCTCACACGACGCCTTGTTATTTTTTAGCTGCTTCGGAGCCATCCTAATCTCGTACAGGCTGACGTCCGGGATATCTTCGGTATAGTGTCGAGACAATCTAGCTCTTGGGTCGTTTGATAGATTTACAGCGGGTTTAGCAATAGACGTGTATAACTGTCCATAAAAAGCCTCGATCTCTCCCAGAAGCTCCGATTTGGCGGATATGACTCTGCCATCGTCGGTCTTCAGTTTCGTGAGCTGGCTTTGCCCAATAGACAGATCTCGTGCAAATACTTTAGAGCCCTTATTCCGCTCAATCGCATCCTTAATCCTTGTGGTATTAAAGCGGCGAAGGTCGCGTTTCAGGGACTTCGAGATTTGTCTATTGAGCTGCCGGTATATGCACGCATCGTCTGAAGACTGCAGAATCATCTCACGCCTCTTCTTCATTAGCTCGAGGGTCGGATCAGAGAGCTTCTTGTTCTTATTTGTACGGTGAGTCTTGAAAAACTTAGACCCGACCGTATGGACAGTTTCCACGAACCCATCGTTATATTCATCCACGGAGCTTCCTAGGCACTCGAAACGATTGTGGAGTTCGAGCTGAAAGCTCTCGGGGTTTTGGATCTGGATCTGTGCTGGGCGGAGCGTAGACTTCATCAGTCGAGACCTTTCAAGCTTAATGTTAATATTCAATGTGCCTCTTACCACGCGGTGATCACTTCCAGTTTTCACCGCGTTGATCACAGAGACATCATTGAATATTTGCTTTGTCGTCGACAGGATGAAGTCAATCTCATTTCTAGTTGCACCGTCAGGACTTTGCCAGGTCCACCTTCTATGCTCACGCTTTTTGAAGAAGGAATTCATCATATAGAGGCCCTCCTTCTCCATAAAGCTAGCCAGTAGGTGTCCCCGGTGATTCCGACGTCCAAATCCAAATTGCCCCACTCGCAGCTCGTCACCGTCTCGTTTGCCCAGTTTCGAGTTAAAGTCCCCCATGACCACGGTGAAGTGAGTCTTAGAACTATGCATGGCTCTTGATATATCCTCATACATGGATTCTACTTCGTCGTCGGGATGTGTCGAGGTCGGGGCGTAGACCTGTATGACCTTCAGCGAATATCTTGATGATATTCTGAGTATAAGGTACGCCACCCTGGTCGACACACTCTCGATCTTCACCACATTGTTCACAAGGGACTTGTGGACGATAAACCCGACACCACCCTGGGACTGCTGGTCACCCTCCTGGAAATAGAGCAGGTTACCGGATTTGAGAATTATCGTATCCTCCCCCTGTCTTCGGACTTCAGACAATCCCACAATACTCCATCGCAACCTGCTCAATTCCTCCTCAAGTTCGGTGATCTTCTCGTCAGTCCTCAGTGTACGCGTGTTAAAAGTTGCCAGGTCGAGTCGTTTTATAGATGGGTAGCCAGATCTCATCCGGAGATTCTTCGCACCCCTTGCCTCATCGTGGCCTTGACCGCTACCGGAGTCAAGGGTAGACGGGCTGCCGGGCACTAGGGGCCATTTTTTCATTCTGCTTTTCATTTTGGGAGGGGTTGCCATAATCGCCACGCTTGGCAGCCGGGTTGGCGATCGCAGTTTGATTGTTGTAATGCACAGAGGATGTTGCTGCCCATTCTCTGGTATGTCCCTTAGTCGCCTCTTACGACACCCTCGGGAAGAGATGGGATGGTGTTATTCTTAACGTCCGGACACCATACGGAACATAAGACACCATACAGAACATACAATAAGACACTGGCCACTTGTAATTATTTTGAAAACTTTGGTTATTTAAAAGTAAAAATACCATTGTTTGAATTTTAAATTTCCCTCCATATTTTTTCGAGAGCCAAATCAAATTATTGTGTCTCATTTAAAAATTGATCTGCATCGAGAACGTTTTTGTGCGATGATTTTCTACGATTTTAAATATGGCACCTGATGAGTCATTTGATCGACTTCAAATTGCTTTTATAGATAAAGGACCTTCAAAAGCAACCACCTACCACTGTTTTAGCGAGTTTAAGCGCGTTCGCCTTACTTTGGGGGATGAACAAAGGGGTAGTCGTCCTACGACGGCTGTCACGGAAGAAAGTGTGCTGACAGTAAAAATTTTAATTAAAAAAAACAGGTGAATTATATACGAAGAGATTCAACATACACTGCAGATTGGTTCGGGAAGCGTTCACAAGATTCTACACAAGCACCTTCGCGTGAGGAGGATAGTTGGCCGTTGGGTACCGCACAACCTCACCGAAGCTCAGAGGCAGGCCCGTGTGGAGTGGTGCCGTGATATGATTCAAAAATTTGAAGCAGGCTCGTCTCGGCACGTTTACGACATTGTGACAGGTGACAAATCCTGGATTTATCAATACGATCGAGAAACAAAGCGTCAGTCGACACTTTGGCTGTTTCAAAACGAACCAACGCCTACGAAAGTGAAGCGATCGAGAAGCGCAGGGAAAATTTTGATCGCTAGTTTCTTCACTTTGACGAGGTATCTAATTTCAATTAACCATAACGAGACCAAAGCAGCATAGTATACCACAAAATGCCTGCCAGAAATTTTGTCTGCAATGAGCAACAAGCGACCGAACACCGGGCTCTGCGGGGTACTGCTTCACCATGACAACGCGCCCGCGCATTCAGCACTCAAAACGAGGGACTTCCGGGACACTACACTGGTCAGAGTCTTGTGGCATCCTCCTTACAGTCCTGATCTGGCACCGTGTGACTACTTTTTATTCCCTAAAATAAAAAATCTGCTGAAAAGGATGCAGTTTCAACGCCGGAAGACGTTCGAGAAGGTCGTGGAAGAGGTGTCTGTGGCGGACTGGAAAAAATGTTTCGAAAATTGGTTCAGACGCATGAAACTTTGCATAGAGGTTGGCGGAGAGTTCTTTGAAAAGATTTAATAAAAATATTTTATCCGTAGAAGTTAGTTTTTTAGTTTCTCAAAACTTTCTGAGTGTCCCACGTATAGAAATAAAGTGAATTAGTAGAAGAGGTGTCTGTGGCGGACTGGAAAAAATGTTTCGAAAATTGGTTCAGACGCATGTAACTTTGCATAGAGGTTGGCGGAGAGTTCTTTGAAAAGATTTAATAAAAATATTTTATCCGTAGAAGTTAGTTTTTTAGTTTCTCAAAACTTTCTGAGTGTCCCACGTATAGAAATAAAGTGAATTAGTAGAAGAGGTGTCTGTGGCGGACTGGAAAAAATGTTTCGAAAATTGGTTCAGACGCATGTAACTTTGCATAGAGGTTGGCGGAGAGTTCTTTGAAAAGATTTAATAAAAATATTTTATCCGTAGAAGTTAGTTTTTTAGTTTCTCAAAACTTTCTGAGTGTCCCACGTATAGAAATAAAGTGAATTAGTAGAAGAGGTGTCTGTGGCGGACTGGAAAAAATGTTTCGAAAATTGGTTCAGACGCATGTAACTTTGCATAGAGGTTGGCGGAGAGTTCTTTGAAAAGATTTAATAAAAATATTTTATCCGTAGAAGTTAGTTTTTTAGTTTCTCAAAACTTTCTGAGTATCCCACGTATATTATATTTGAAATAAAGTAAATTAGTGGAAGAGGTGTCTGTGGCGGACTGGAAAAAATGTTTCGAAAATTGGTTCAGACGCATGAAACTTTGCATACAGGTTGACGGAGCAGTGGTGGCCGAGTGGTAACGGCACCGACTTACGAGTTGTAGGTCGCGGGTTCAAACTCAGCCAGGCGCATTACTTTGTGTAATTTATTTCATCACCACTGCTCTCAAAACGGTGAAGGAAAACATCGTGAGGAAATGGGCGTCGTGAGGGCATGTCCTAGAACCAAAAAATTTGAAGACATGTGAAATTCACCAACCCGCACTGGGCCCGCGTGGCCCATACGGCCCATTCCCTCTCCTAGAGAGGAGGTCTGAGTCCCAGCAGTGGGAACATTAAAAGGCTGATTATGCTATGTTATTATGCTATGTTAGAGAGTTCTTTGAAAATATTTAATAAAAATATTTTATCCGTAGAAATTAGTTTTTTAGTTTCTCAAAACTTTCTGAGTGTCCCACGTATATATTTGAAATAAAGTGAATTATTTTTTAATAAATATATATATAATCTATGCCTGTTTGGTAATTATTTTGCCATTTCTACTCCATATGTTATTTATTTACGCCAAAAGATGCGCAAATTTTAGTCAAAGTGTAGAAGTTTCGAAACTTTCGAATCTATTTTTTTTTCTATTTTGCAAGCACAACATTGCCGAAAATATATTATATCATATTTTGTTACGAAATGACATTTTGTAACTATGAAATAATCACCATGATACGTTTGTATTGCACTAATTATGGACTATGGCATTCTTAATTCAAGCAGTCGTAGCACTCATATTACTATGATACTATGTTCCGTGCTGTCTTTCACAGGTGACGAACAACTTTGCGATACCAAAGGTCTACATTGCTTGGCTAAGCATAAAGGTAACTAAAGAGAAGAAGAAGTACTATTGTAGAATGCGTGTGAGAAAGTGTGAAGAGGAAGATAGTGTGAAGAGAAGAATGAAAGTCCAAAGTACACAAGAAGAAGTTGAAAGTTTATTACACACAGTCACAGGTTACAGTTCACGTTCACACAAGAGTTCCACTAAGAAGAGATAGAAGGAGTGGTAGTAAGAAGGAAAGACGAAATGTAAGCAGATATACAATATAAATTACGCGCGGCGAAAATATCACAGAAAGGATATATACGTTAGGCGGTAGGCTCGGCAAAACGTACTGCCCGTCATCAATACGCGCGGGCCGATGCGCGTGCGCGAGCGCAACACAATGATCGCGCTGTCTCGCTCACGCGCGTGGCTCGTGTGACGTAGCGGACCTGCCGGCCGCTGCACTATAGATGTGCCGTATAGCTACGCCGAACAACCGATAATAAATTAACTACTAACACAAAATTTGTCTCGGTCAGTTTGTTTGTTGAATGTTAGGACAGTTGTTTTTATTTTGATTCCTGATTCTATATAATACTAGTTGTTAGTGTCTGTATGTATATAAACAAATTATTTTGTTTTAGTTTTTATATGATTACATCATTTTAATAATATGTAGGTCACTACATCACCCCCTTCCAAAGACCGTCAAGGGCGATAATAGTCGGGAAATCTAACGCGGCGTCCCGACCGCGTCGTTCTGACGACGTCATGGTCGGCTGCAGGTAAGTCTTGGTTATCCGCGTTGGGTGTGTAGTGATGAGTGTTAGTGTTAAGTGGTGAATATGATGTGTTGTCAGGGCTACGCAATATGAAGGCCGGCTTAATGCGGTCTATCGATACGGTAACCTGTTTACCATTTACCAACAGTCTGAATACCTTGTCACCCCTTTCAATGACCTTGTGAGGACCAGAGTATGCCGGTTTCAGACCACCACCAGCAGTGCAGTCCCTTAAGAAGACATGGCTGGATGTTGATAAATTCTTGTAAATAAAAGTTTTGGAATTGCTATTGTGCCTGGCTGCTGGTGTTGGTTGCAGATTCCGGATTATACTACGGAGCCTTGACAGGTAGTCTGTCATGTCGATGGTCTCGTCAGTCTGAGGTTCAAAAAATTCACCTGGAAGGCGCATTGGCTGGCCATAGACCAATTCGGCGGCTGATGCCTGAGCGTCTTCTTTGTAAGCGCTGCGAACGCCTAGTAGGACTAGTGGAAGAGATTCCACCCAACTGTCGTTCGCGTGACAGGTGATTGCAGCCTTAAGTTGACGATGAAATCTCTCCACAAGCCCATTACAGGCCGGGTGGTACGCAGTTGTTCTGCGATGTTGGAACCCAGCAATGGCTGCCAGGCATTTGAAGAGTGCTGATTCGAACTGCCTACCTCTATCGGTTACGATATCCGATGGGCAGCCGAAACGAGCGATCCACCCACTCAGTAAGGCCTTTGCCACTGTTTCTGCAGTTATGTCTGCTAACGGTATTGCCTCCGGCCATCGCGTAAAACGATCGACGGCTGTGAGACAATAGCGGAAACCTTGGCACAATCGCAAAGGTCCTATGAGGTCAATGTGTATAAATGCAAACCTCGATTGCGGCAATTTGAAAGCACCTAGTGGTGCAGAGACATGCCGTGTGGTCTTCGAGCGCTGGCAAGCCAGACAGGAGCGAACCCACTCTCGACAGTCTTTCCTAATACCAGGCCACACATATCGGTCAGCAACCAATCTTGCCGACGCTTTGGTGCCTGGGTGACTCAAGGAGTGCAGGCTAAGAAAAATTGTCCTGCGCAGCTCCTTGGGTACGTAAGGTCTTGGCGTAGAGGTGCTGACGTCGCAGTATAGCTGCGTTTGTGAACCTGGTACGCTAACTTGATTCAGGCGTAAAGCGTTGTCCCCAGTAAGGAGTTGCTTCAGCTCCTGGTCCTCCAGTTGCGCTGCAGCGATCCGTTCAGCGGACACTGGTTGAGTGATCTCCTCAACGCGGGAGAGTGTATCCGCCACGACATTATTCTTCCCTGATATATGCCGGATGTCCGTTGTGAACTGGGCTATGAGATCAAGGTGACGGGAACGTCGTGGGGAACAATTCTCTTTACGAGTGTGGAAAGCGAATGTGAGAGGCTTGTGGTCTGTGTAAATCACAAAGTCACGAGCCTCCAGCATGTGCCGAAAATACTTCACACTCTCGTAAATGGCGAGCAGCTCGCGGTCGTAAGGAGAATACTTGACCTGTGCCGAGCTGAGCTTCCGCGAGAAGAAGGCAAGGGGCTCCCAAGCCCCCGCTTTGAATTGCTGCAAGACAGCGCCCATGGCTTTGTCTGAGGCATCCGTGACCAACGCCAACTTAGCGTTGCAGTCAGGATGAGCCAACAGTGCTGCTTGGCAAAGGCTGTTCTTGCAGTTCTGAAATGCCTCGTACTCCTCAGGTGTGAAGTCGATGGGGTGTGAACCTTTGATTGATCCAGTCAGCAGAGCGTTCAGGGGTGCCTGGGAACTAGCTGCGCCTGGAACGAACCTTCTGTAAAAGTTCAGCATCCCAAGGAATCTGCGTAACTCCCTCACAGTCTTAGGCGCTGGGAAGTTCTGCACGGCTTCCACCTTAGAAGGCAATGGTTTTGTACCCTTGGCTGAGATGTGGTAGCCCAAGAAGTCTACTTCAGACACTCCAAAGGCGCACCTTGAGCTGTTGATGACCATGCCGTATTCCTGAAGTCTGGAAAACAACTGACGTAGGTGGTGCTCGTGGGTCTTCTGGTCTTTCGAGTAGACCAAAAAATCGTCCAGGTATGCGTACGTGAAGTCCAGACCCCTAAGCATTTCGTCCACGAAGCGCTGGAACGTCTGTCCGGCATTCCGAAGACCGAACGTCATGTACGGGAATTCGAAAAGACCGAAAGGCGTTGTGATCGCGGTCTTCGGGACGTCGTCTGGATGAACGGGGATCTGATTGTAAGCCTTAACTAGATCGATTTTTGAGAATACGGTGCAGCCAGACAGGCTATGAGCAAAGTCCTGGATGTGCCGTATCGGGTACTGGTCAGGGATGGTACGTGCATTTAACATCCTGTAGTCGCCGCAAGGACGCCAGCCATCATCTTTTTTAGGTGCTAGGTGGAGAGGTGACGACCATGGTGAATCCGATAGACGGCAGGTACCACACTGCAACATTGCCTCGAATTCCCCCTTGGCTATTTTTAATTTATCTGGGGCCAATCTGCGAGGTGAACTTGATACTGGCGGCCCCGGTGTAGTACGGATGTGGTGTACTGTATGGTGTTTTGGAGTGCGGTGTGTCCCTTGTGGGCGAGTGATGTCGGGGAATTCCCGCAGTATGTGTGTGTATGCGGAATCACCAAGACTTACCCTCACCGAAGAGACGCCATCAGAACGACGAACAGGCAACGCCGGGGCGGAGAGCGTAGTATGGTTGTCGATGAGGCGTTGGTTCCTGCAATCAACAACCAAGTTATAATATGATAAAAAATCCACGCCTATTATCGCCCTTGTTACGTCGGCAACAATAAATCGCCAAGCAAAGTCACGGCGCAACCCTAGATTTAACGATACATTAATAAAACCGTAGGTTGTTATTGATGTACCGTTTGCCGCACACAGTTGATACGTAGATTTTTCTAGCCGCTTCGTTATCGCAGATCGGGGGTAGACACAGAGGTCGCTGCCGGTGTCGACCAAAAACTGCATCTTCGACCTTTGATCGGTGACGAATAAGCGACCAGCACTCGGACAATCAGCGGTCGCCATCACTGATTGCCCTTCACATTTCCCGACGTGGGGTAGTCGCACGGCTTCTGGCATTTTCTCGCCCGGTCCCCAAAACTCTGATGATACCAGCATTGGGGGAACCTCCTGTAGCTCGAGTGCGACCTGTTGGAGCTCGACCGTTGGCGCGTACGACTACGGGACCGTCCTCTGGGACGAGATAATCGCTCCACTTTCTCCGCCAGCTTCTCCATCTGCCTGGTTAGGGCGGCTATCTCGGGACTGACGACGCTGCCCGGGGTGCTCGACGATACAGCCGCAGTGATGGCAGCCGTTGAGGGTACCTGAGTGCCGACGACGTCGTGGATTCGGTCTGCCAGCTCCGCCTGCTCAGCCAGATCCTGCTTGGACTGCGAGGCTATGATTGCTTGAGTACTGGCGGGTAGGCGGCTCGTCCAAATAGTTCTCAGGAACTCCTCTGGTACGCCTGGTCCAGCGAGGTTGAGGAGGTGACGATAAAATTGGGAAGGCTTTCGGTCACCTAGCTCCTCATGCATGAGGAGCTGCTTCACCTTCTTTTCCCGCGAAGCTGACAACCTCTTGATGAGCTCCGTCTTTAGTCTCTCGTATTTTCCACTTTCTGGTGGGTAGCCGATTATGTCCTCGACCTCGACCGCGTACTGAGGATCTAAGTTGCCGGTCACATAATAAAACTTAGTCTCGTCCGTCTTGATGTTCGAGAGCATGAACTGCGCCTCCATCTGGGCGAACCACAGCGCCGGTTTCTCGGGGTAGAACGGTGGGACACGAACACCCACACGTAATGTTTCCGCTGCCGCATCGCCGACATCGCGCGAACTGCTTGATTTGTTCTGGGCCATCTTCGTGTTCTTCTACGGGGTCACCAATGTAGAATGCGTGTGAGAAAGTGTGAAGAGGAAGATAGTGTGAAGAGAAGAATGAAAGTCCAAAGTACACAAGAAGAAGTTGAAAGTTTATTACACACAGTCACAGGTTACAGTTCACGTTCACACAAGAGTTCCACTAAGAAGAGATAGAAGGAGTGGTAGTAAGAAGGAAAGACGAAATGTAAGCAGATATACAATATAAATTACGCGCGGCGAAAATATCACAGAAAGGATATATACGTTAGGCGGTAGGCTCGGCAAAACGTACTGCCCGTCATCAATACGCGCGGGCCGATGCGCGTGCGCGAGCGCAACACAATGATCGCGCTGTCTCGCTCACGCGCGTGGCTCGTGTGACGTAGCGGACCTGCCGGCCGCTGCACTATAGATGTGCCGTATAGCTACGCCGAACAACCGATAATAAATTAACTACTAACACAAAATTTGTCTCGGTCAGTTTGTTTGTTGAATGTTAGGACAGTTGTTTTTATTTTGATTCCTGATTCTATATAATACTAGTTGTTAGTGTCTGTATGTATATAAACAAATTATTTTGTTTTAGTTTTTATATGATTACATCATTTTAATAATATGTAGGTCACTACACTATCCTTACCCAATTTTGTAAATGTCCTGAATAATGACAAAAAATGACATATACAGTGGAATATTGTGTCTTTCAGATGAACTATATAAGTTGCAAGACAAAAATGGAAAGAAAGTGAGCTGTGGATGCTATCCTCTTTGTGACGATGTAAACTATGTGTTACAATCAAACGTGAGTGTTGTTAAGAGGTTAATCAAATATTTTCGAATGATGTTTCATTACTCGATATATTGTTATAGCCACTTTATCAGTATGTTTAAAGACGGTCGGGACTAAGCATTTCGTATCGTCGTTTATACCGCGTACATCTAAGGACTGAAACAATTTGCCTGCTGCGGTCCTCCCGTCCAACTATAATTTAGGTGTCTTTAAGGTTAAAGTGAATAGGCTCTTAATAAACTAATGCGCTTCACCATCAATGATTGCATCACTGCTTGCCATCAGGTGGGATCGCAACAAGCACCTAAGAATTTAAAAAAAAAATATATTATCTCAAAAAGAATAAGATTTTCTAACATTGAGTTTACATTAGTCACTTATCTATCTATAAAATAGGTATTAAAAATTTTAGTCGTGTGGCCTTTATTAAAATTTTTCACTTTCCAAACATCGTTAATTTTTGAAATTTACCAAACAGCTCCCAATCTTCGATTTCACTAACCAGGTTAAAGAGTTGTGCTTTCTCAAACACAATATTTCTATTGCCATAAGTTTTGTATTAAGTCTCTCTTGTTGAACTCTTTTAAATGATGTTGCTGGTAATCTTAGCTGGTAATCTTTAGGTATCACTTTAAAGAAATATGCTAACCTAACCAATGATTCTATCATTCTGTGTACCATACTTATTGATTTTTAGGCCCTGCAAGTATGGTTCTTGGGCACCAATCTTCAATGGGGCATGGTGACGTACCCTCGCATGAGGTACAGGAGGGACATCATTTTCGGTTTCACTGACGTGTTGGGTATGTCTACACTCACTTTATTTTTGCTCTCTCTATCACAATCACCAACAACTAATATTTAAGTAATCCCTTTATTTTTTCAGTTGCTGTCGGTGGCATGGCTGGCTTGTTCCTCGGCTGCAGTGTTCTCAGCTTCATGGAGATCGTCTACTTCCTCTCACTGCGTCTTTTTTGCTATGCTCATACTTCAAAATAAGTTTCCGTATGGTTAAATTATTCTACTTAATGTTATTACACCGCTTTCCAGTCGATTATTATATATCAATCTAGTCAGAATAAACTAAGGTTTCCCTTGCACTTAAATAGTGTAGTATTAATTTAGTATAATTTGGTACTAACAGGTTCGTTTGATTCAGGAGTAAACATTTGGTACCCGGTGTGTCAGGTGTACGCAAAAGATATTTAAATTAAATTAAAATCTCTCTCTCTGTTATTTTATCTTTTATTAACATAGTTTTTAAGTTGTGTGATTACTAACATAATATAGACCACGGTCTGAAATAAAGTATTTTTATTTTATTTTATAACTCAACTATATATTCATATTCAAAACATAAATTTCATTACTTGTACAGAAGGCTAAGAGAATCATTATCAAACAGCAACTAATTTCATTATAAAGCCGTTAACATAACAATTTACACAGTACACCCAAAACTACAAAATTTATAACAAAGTACCCACCGTGGGTCCAACAGACCCCAGGTAAATTTAATTTAGGGTTAAACGTAATTGCAGGCGACGCACATCGGGCCATATTAACACATCGTAAATTCGACCCTTAAACACCTTGATAATAATTAAGATGGGTCTTTGAGACCCTTGGGATTGTTGGGCCAATTGAACAATAACACCTACTGTTGCGGACGGGTTAAGGACATATCGGGTCACCTTTATTTAGTGATACTTTACAAGGGTTAGGTTAAATTGGAGAGGTGTTATGTTATAATCTTGCCGTTAGATAACAAATATCGTTTAGCTATATGAATGCGGGATGCTCCTCCTCCTCGTAATTCAAATACGAAAATAATAATGAATTGTTATTATACATAGAATTATTTTTGAGTGTGCCTTTGGTATAGTGGTTAGTGGCCCTGACTGCGCTAAGTCAGTGATCGTGGGTTAAATTCCCACCCAAGAAAAATGTATTTGTGATGATTACAATAATTTATTCTGTGTCTGGGTGTAATTGTATTATGAAATATACAATTTGCCGTATTCATATAGCATAATCAGCCTATTAATGTTCCCACTGCTGGGACTCAGGCCTCCTCTCTAGGAGAAGGAATGGGCCGTAATCCACCACGCGGGCCCAGTGCGGGTTGGTGAATGTCACATGTCTTCGAATTTTTTAGTTCTAAGATATGCCGGTTTCCTCACGATGTTTTCCTTCACCGTTTTGAGAGCAGTGGTGATGAAATAAATTACACAAAGTAATGCCCCTGGCTGGGTTTGAACCCGCGACCTGCAACTCGTAAGTCGGGACCTTTACCACTCGGCCACCACTGCTCTATATAAGTCTCTGTATTCATATACTTACAATAATACAGATAACTAGCTTCTGCCAGCGGTTGCGCTCCCATGAAAGTAGATTTCTCCCTACAAATTTTGGAACCTCGTTTCACCCCCTTAAAAGTTGAATTTACAAAAAGCCCTTCTTAGTGCTCGCCTACGTCATAAAAGGAAACCTTGTGCAAAATTTCACGTTCCTAGTCCCAGTACTTTCGGCTGTGCGTTGATATGTCAGCCAGTTTCTCCTTTTATATTATATAGATTTTAAAGACTGTCTTTTTCTTGTGTGTTTTCTACCTAATTCTTAATTGTGTTACTAAAGTTTTGATATTTTTAAGCAGTTTAAACTTCCACCCGAGCACCTGTTAAATCTGCCATAGCAAAATAGTGCATACCGCGAGTTGTCGATAAAACTCATCATCGACTTATCAGTCGTCAGCAAGACGTATGCGACATATCGTCATAAAAGGCTTAGCTGTAGGATTGTGGGGGCTTTCTGGGTGGGGGGTAATGTTTAAGATTATTGTTTGAAGTTAACGGGGTTGAGGTAATTTAATTCTGAGACGTTCTACCTTTGTGTTTGGTTTAAGTGATGGGGTAACGTAGGTGTCGATAATTTGTGAGTTCGTTAGTTTAATTTACATTTAATTTTATAGAGTCCTACTGAGACCATAATGGCATAGGTAATGACGTTTTCCATAATTTGAACTTTTTTTTCAAGTAAATTTTACTAACATCTCTTTGGGGCGCGCGTGGAACACGTTGCACGCCGTCGACATCTCGTCGGCCTATGAATAGGTAGAGTCATTCATGTTGTTATGATTTTCAACTCTGCCTCGATTTAAGTTGGTCATTTGGATTTCTTGATGAAGTCTTATCAACTTTTAATGATTAATAGTCATATTAATAAGATCCCTGAACTGACTTAGCACCTAGTAATTGATATTTTTTTTTTTTAACAAAAAAATTAAATGAAGAACTTGTAACAGGTGCAGATAAACAGTGCAGGAGTTTTTATGAATCTATAGGTGTTAAAGTCTAAATAGTTATTTACACTCGGACACATTTAAACAGAGAATACTTGGATACTTCATTTTTGTTAAAAAATATATCGACAATAGCGCCCATCACTAAAAGGAGGTGTTTATTAATACTACATGTTAAGATTTTAATTGCGACCATCAAGTGGCTTTTGTTTATGAATGAGTTGCCGCAGGGGGCGCCACCTTCCTCGCTTGAGGCTGCGAGGTGAAACATGTAGGTGCGCGGGTGTGTGGGTAGGCAGGAATCTACCGTGTGCGCATCAATTACGTTTGACAAGCTGTAACTTATATTGAGGGTGTAAAGTTGCAAGTTGGCTGATTTCTGAGTCGTTTGATAATAATTAAATGAGCAACTCACTGTTTTTATTTACGAGTATTTCTGTAGTTTTCACTTTAAAAGTTATTGGACTATGTAATGCTCATTTAGTATTATTTTTTCAAACCAAAATAAATAAAAACAGTAATATAGTAACAGTAAAAGTAATATAAACAGTAGTAGTAATATATACATTACATAAATTAATGATGGCTGGATTACCCATTTAAAAAAATAATATAAGTTTACTTTCTGTTAGATCCTAAGATGGCCCCGTATAAATTCGGAATTTATCAATCGTATCAGATTATACAAATAATAAAAGTACTGGAAACTGGACTCTAAACAACATGGTCCCTTGTATTCAACCAATTTCATTGTCCAAAAAACCAATTCATTTCCTACCCCTCGCTTGCCATACAAACTTTTCTGCCATTTGCCACCCTTAGCTATTTATATTAAAAGCTGTCATAAAACGTTTATAATATCGATACACGTGGCCCATTGCGAGATAAAATATAATGTAAATAGCTAGTTTACGAGATACGGAACACGTAACGGTTTTTCGAAGGGGATGGTAAATCGATTGGTATGTTTTGAAGGTCATGGTGCTATTCATTGGGGATTTGGAATGAATGTGCTTGGGAACTATAAGATGTAAATCCCATCAAGAGTTATTCTTCATGGGTTGACTTCCGAAAGGGAAACCCGGGGTTCTGGAACGCCAGGCAAAGATGGTACATAAGTGTGGTTTTAGCCAGTAGAAAGCTGACACGCCCTCCTACTCCGCTCTGGTAGTAATTGGATAATTTTCCACCTTAAAAAAAATCAGGAGTTATTTTATGCATAATAGCATAATCAGCCTTTTAATGTTCCCACTGCTGGGACTCAGGCCTCCTCTCTCTAGAAGAGGGAATGGGCCGTAATCCACCACGCGGGCCCAGTGCGGGTTGGTGAATGTCACATGTCTTCGAATTTTTGTTTCTAGAACATTCCGGTTTCCTCACGATGTTTTCCTTCACCGTTTTGAGAGCAGAGGTGATGAAATAAATTACACAAAGTAATGCACCTGGCTGGGTTTGAACCCGCGACCTACAACTCGTATGTCGGGGCCGTTACTTTTCGGCCACCACTGCTCTCTCTGTTATTTTATGGTCATGATTTAATTCAGCCAAAATACGCTCATACAGCTCTCGCAACATATTATTTGTTTAGCTTCAAATAACTTGCCCCACTTTGAACGGAGGAATTCAGTGTCAGACTTCTACTGACTAAAGGCAACACACGTGTTTCATGGCCACGACCATGAAACACTCTTTCGAAAATCCCATAATCTTGGAATTACAACATGCCACTATAATAGGCAGATAGCTAAGTAGCTCTTTTAGTTCAAAGTCATACATATAACAATGTTAATATAGGAATGTATCGAACAATAACAAGTGTTATCTAATTCCCGCGTACACGTGCGAGTGTTGCCATCAAATCAAGCACTTTCCCTGACCTATCGTTTATTTACCCTACCTTTAAGATTGCCAGATAAAAAAATGCTCCCTGATTTATGGGTATTTTTTTTTCTCCGATAAATAGTTGTCTTGAGGGCTACTAGGGCGGGCTCTCCTCATTTTTCTAAGGTGGATATTGCCTTTTTTGCTGATAAAAAGATGACGAATGAGGTAGGTGCGAGATATTTTATGTGTTGCCGTCAGATTTATTACATGGGTTTTTATTATACGATCACTTTATTATAGGTGTGGATGAGATTCCTTTCTTTCGCGTTATTTTGGTGTTGATGGAATTGGGTGATAGTTTATAGGGGCAGTGTGAACCTCTCTTTTGAAGTAGGGAATCATCGACTTCTATCGCTCTGGATGGAGCGGAGGGCGTCAGACTTGTTGACTAAAGCCCACCTATGTTCCTTCAGTTGCTCTTGGCGTTCCAGGGCAATGGTAGCTCTTTCGAATATTACTTAGAGACAGTGTGAACCTTCTTTGTAAATGAAATGAACTTAGGAAGTAGTACTTAATATGCATGAAACCTAATTCATCTATTAGGCTTTGAATCAAAGGTACTCATGTACCTTTAGGTACCTACATAAGTTATAATTCAAATAATATGTAATGACTTTTCAAATCAGCCTTACGTTCAAAATTAACGAACACAACGAAATAATCCTCTCATTATCCAACACAACAAGATACTTCCACTCAAGCCCTCAACTTACCCACTCATTCATAATAACCGATCCGCCATTTACAATGACGTCACTTCCGACACCCGCGTTTGATTTCACTCGGCTAGGGGGCGCCACTCGCGAACAAAGATTTAACTAAGAAACAAAACATGCTTACTTGCGATGTTACCTATAGCGGGAGGTGACAGGGTGTTTGAAAATTAAGCAAGACATAATAGATAATACAAAAAAAACCTAAACATAAAACAGTGACAGTGAGTAATAAAACAGTGTTTATAAAAAAATTCTAAGCATTGGGAAGCAATTAAAAAAAAGTATTGTAGAATTGATAAACATCCTGACTGATTGTCATAAATTGTAACTTTCTACTTTAAAGGGTTAATTTCAACTTGGATAATACACACAATTTAGGTTAGATAATATTTCAATGGTACAATATAATTACACTATACAAGTAAGTAGGTGAAGGGCCCATGTGGATCAGTGGTTGAGGGATTGACTGCTGTGCTGGGTGACGCGGGTTCGATTCCCGCACTGAACAAACATTTGTATGACCTACAGATAGGTGTTAGGTCTGGGTGTCTTGTGTGTGTGAGTGTGAGTTTATATGTTTGTGGATGGACCCACGATACTGGAGTAATTGCTAGCTTGGGGTAACTTTTCTTATATATTTTACAGGCTCAGTATTGTACCAATACTGGGAACATGATTATTCGTTAATTGCTTAAATAAGAGTAATAGCAAATGCGATCTCCTTCAATATCACACAATCTCATTTCTGCAATGAGATCAAAAAGGCATCCTCTCCATTTTCTACACAGTTCTCTTTCCGGTTCGTGCAGCGCAGTTATTTTAGTACGTCTTACAACTTTAAATAAAATTATTTCAAGTGTCCATTATCGGCACCCCCTGTATGATCCCTCTCACCTCTCTCCATTGTGGTAGTCTGTGGCAGGCGCGTCTCTGTCGCCTAACTTTTTAACGAGCGCTCACATTTACTGCATCAAAATCACAATAAGTAAGTACATTGTATCTATATACACTTATATACTAACTAAAATCCTAAATACGACTTATATAGATATCATTTTACTTAGGGAATTAAATGTACCTGTTTAATTTATCAAGGTGTTGCGCCTAACAAAAATATGTTAGCAAAGTTAATTATCATTAGATTGCTTTAATTGTTGTCTGTGGTTCAGTTAGAAAAGTTCATATTGACATGTTGAACCTTATTTGACTTAAACCACTTAAAGAGCCAAGCACATACATAATCTCATTTAAAAAAAAAAAACTAATAAATAGTTGTCTGTATGCGTTTAGTAGTTAGGCCACGTTAACTACCGGTACATTTAAACTGTGGTTAATAATGCTATAAAATACTTTAAAACTAATATCTATATTGTGCCAGATAGATCTGATTCAAGACACCAGTCACCAAGTCTATCATCTGGTCTAAGTAATTTCGTCCACTTGACTTAATCAAATTGACAGTTATAAGGTCTGACCACATGACTTACCTGATAGCGGCATGTTGGCCCGTCGTCCTGAATGTCTATGGAATTAATATTATTAATTACATGCGACCCTTACCTAATGTATTGTTATATTGTTCGTTTATATACGGTGCCGAGCCATGTTGAGCTGCATGATACAAAAATGCAAAACTCTTTGGTTTCTTGACGATGCAGCGCCTGAACAACATGTGACATCGTACCGAGCATCGTGCTGCAATCAGACGCCGCACTATACCGTGGCGTGGTGATGTGACCAGGCTCTTATGTAGTTCTTTGTTACACCAATACTATAAAGGCGAAAGTTTGTGAGTGTGTGTGTATGTATGTTACTTCTTCAGGCATCGAACGGATTTCGATGAAACTTGAAACACTGGAATAGTAGGTACATAGGATACTTTTTATCCCGGGAGTTTGTTCCCTCGGGATAATTTTCTACGATCACGTGGGTGAAGCCGTTGACAGCATCTAGATGACAATAATCGCAAGTTTTTTCGTTGCCTTAGTACAGGTGCAAGCGACAAGCAAGTGTCGTCGCAAGTTTCCTTCAAAAGAACTTAGAATACAGGCCTATGCATAGTATAACTAAGAACTGCGTTATAGAAGAAAGTCGCATGAGAAACGGCCTTCATTAACACGCGGGCTGATTAAAGAAATATACTTTTAAGAGGTTGTTCTTGAACAGAATTTGAATTTAATTGAAAAACCCCCGATTTCTGATTTAAAAGCATTTGAAGTTGAGTATTTCTCAAACTGTACTTTAGCCTAAAAACTTGTCAAAATATCCTTAATTCAGATATCCGCCTAAAGAATTCAATTTTTTTTAGTCAGTTGTTGATTGCCTAAACAATCGCACTGACATCTGCATAGGATATAGCATAATCAGTTTTTTTTAATGTGTGCACATTTTAATCTGCTGGGACTCAGGCATCCTCTGGAAGAAGGACGTCTGATGTGCCAAAAATATAAAGGATTGAAGAAAAGTGCTCTATGTTTGATTTCAACTGCACCACAGCCCAGGAACCTACGCCCCATGACCAATCCAGTTCACAACAGTTCCTACCTAGCTATTTTCCACGAAGTTCTCAACAAACCATGACTAATGGGCTAATCGAATGTGAACGTCTATAAATTAACTAATTAGAGTGTGCTAATCTCATTCGGTGCTAAGTTATGTTCAGCATACATTTACATATTACTGGCTTAATTACATACCATCAGGTAGGTATTATTGTTAATAGAACATTATGGTGACACGATTAAGATTCTTCCTGACCATTGATCGTTTGAAGCTGACGTTGAGCTTCCCGAGAGGATACCTCATAATCAGCCTTTTAATGTTCCCACTGCTGGGACTCAGGCCTCCTCTCTCTAGGAGAGGGAATGGGCCGTAATCCACCACGCGGGCCCAGTGCAGATTGATGAATGTCACATGTCTTCGAAATTTTGGTTCTAGGACATGCCGGTTTCCTCACGATGTTTTTTTCCACCGTTTTGAGATCAGTGGTGATAAAATAAATTACACAAAGTAATGCGCCTGGCTGGGTTTGAACCCGCGACCTACAACTTGTAAGTCGGGGCCGTCACCACTCGGCCACCACTGCCCTGAGAGGATACCTACGTATCCTCAAATAAGCAATTAGATGGTGGGTTATCTCCACCGATGGTGGGTTAAAACGCGGCGGGGGCTAGACGTCTTACTTTTGCGCACTAGTGCGAATAACACTACATTGTAAGTCTAAAAACAGTAGGGGAAGAAGTGAATTTTCGAATAAGTGTGTTGAAAACCGGTTTTCTAGATTCTATAGTTTCAGAACCTACGACAAAGGCAGATGATAGATAATCAGTTTGTTTGTGATAACAATATAGATGATTGAGTCTACAAATTAAAAAAAAAGGTTATAGGCTCTTTAGTTTGAATTTGATAGTTGAAAAAATCCATCACGTCTAGATTTTCAGCTGCATCTTAGTAAAATTTCTCGAAAATCCTTACATAGCCCTGGTAAATAAAAATAAAATTTTTAAATTGATCGTGTTCATCTTATTTCTAAATGTTTATTTTCAAATTAATGATCTGTACATATTTATTTTTACTATGTTGTAAACTTTTTTTTTAATATTAGCTGCCCAGAGTTCTGAATTTGATTCACTCAGGATAGCTGAAGTAGTTGAGATTTTAGTTTATTTTAGGTAATTTTTGGCATGTAATCCAGGTGAAAGCGAGCCAAAAACGTAAAAAAAATATTGTCCACTGATGTATTTTAACAATGTTATAAGTGTGTATTTTTTGCATTATTATGGTTCTTATGGTCAAAATAAAGAATCTTATTTGGTATGCATTAATTAATAAAAAAAAAACAATAGTCACTCTGTTGCATTTTGGCAGTAGACTAGTGTTATTGGTATCAATTGGTATGTTACAGCGATAGAACAAAAAAAACTGATATTATTGTAAAATCATTGTTTTTAATTTCCTTATATTTACACGGTGCGAGACATAATCGGCTCAAATAAACATATGTTTTTTCCTTTCTTCCCAGTAAACAACTAATTTAATTTTACCCTGTATTTTCTAGTTCAGGTTTATGATAGTCACGAAGAAGTTCATTCGTTAGACATCATACAGAAACAGGCTCCTTCACGACACATCACCATCTCCGCTTTCTTCAATATGCCACGGCAGACTTCGCGGCAGTCACCGTCTATACGACAATGTTTTTGACCAGCTGTGGAGAAAATAAATGAATTAGTAACATAACGTAACGTAACATTTGCGCTAACCACAATAAAAATCTGCGCTCATCTCATAACCGTCTTCTACTATGTCCTACTCATCGCACTGACTTTCTTCACTGTTCTTTCTTTGTTCAGGCTATTTCTCTGTGGAATGCGCTCCCCCAAGAGGTCAGGATGGTTACAAGCCGAGTAAGATTCAAGATTGAGGTTCGCGAGCATATTCGTAAGAAGTTGGCAGTAGTATCATCACAACGTTAATATTTCTCTGTTTGTCGATTGGGACCATGTTTTGTTTTTTTGTTTTTGAGTATATATATTTAGTTAATTAAATTATGTATATATTATATTTTCCTATATTGTGTTGTATCTATGATTCATTTGTATATCTTTTTTATATTAACCTCTTTTTTCTTTCTTTTGTCGCACCTACCACTATTCTTCTCTGCATTACCCAAAGGTTGACTGGTAGAAAATGCCTAAGGCATTAAGTCCGCCTCTGTACCTTTATGTGCATGAAGTATTAAATAAATAAATAATAAACGTAACTGACCGATGGGTGAACGACCTCGGATCCTAGTGAAAGTACTGGTCTCCGCTAATAGGAAAATTTGCCTAGCTTTTTCCCAACTATCTGGCTTTCGTTGGCCTACAGTCTAAACGGATGCAGCTTATACCAACATTTTACACAGAATAACTGTCGACCTAACCTCCGGGTGAAGGTTTAAGCTAGAACTATACTGCGCACACGTGTACCACACACGCCGATCTGGGCGCGTCGGTCTCCATACATTTTATATAGCAACTAGACTTGTAGAGCTACACTTGATCCACGCCACGTGACGTCATTCTAAGTAGAAATCAGACGTGTTACATTATGTGCGTTGGTCTAATGTAGTTCTAGCTTTAAGCTATTGATCCCCGCATTAACGCCGGCGTTCACGCGCCATTGTCTTTCTATTGTGCCTCTAATTACGCACTCGAAAGGTTAAGCTAGAACTACACTGCGCACACGTGTGACACACACGCCTATTTGGGCATTACACGCCATTTTATATGGCAACTAGGTTTGTAGAGCTACACTTGATCCACGTCACGCTACGCCACGCGACGTCGTTCTACGCACAAATCAGGCATGTTAAACGTGTACGTCGGTCTAATGTAGTTCTAGCTTTAGGTTTTTTTTGTGGTCAGAAATCATCAAATAAGTAACTTCTCCCACTCTAGGTGGGGCGAGAAGTAGTGTAAGGTTTTTACTGACTAAAACCAGCACCTATGTTCCTTCAATTACCTTTTGCGTTCCAATCCCGCTGCTTTAGGTGGCGATGGCGAATAATTGGAGGGGACTATCACTGTTGTTCAGTAGACTGTTTTATTCAACGCACTTGTTGGCTCCCTGGTTTTCCAAAAGATATTGCAATAGGTCTATCTATAACTACTAGTGATAATTTAGCGTCAAACTTACTTTCGATCCCATGTTTTGCTAATGTATGTATATACGGACGCGAACTATTGTCGCCATCATCTCCGTCTTTAGCCAAAACAGAGGCTACGATAAACAAAAGAACAACGAACTTCATCGTACGAGCTGCACTTGATAATAACTTTACTGGGTGAAGCTGAAATTGGGTATTTATAATGGTAACGCAGTAAGTGTTACAAATTAGTGTTATCGTTACAGGTCAATCGTAGCGAAAATGAATTAGTATTGACTGGCCTGTTGGTCTAGTGGTTAGTGACCCTGACTGCTATGCCTGAGGTTGTGGGTTCGATTCCCACCCAAGTCAAATATTTGTGTGATGAGCACGATCATTTGTCCTGTATCTGGATGTAATTTATCTATAATATGTATGTATTTAGAAATACATAAGTATAGTAATCAGTTGTCTAGTACTCATAGCACAAGCACTGTTTGAGGCTAGATGGCGTTGTGTGATTTTTGTGGAATATTATTATTATATTATTAGTACTTTATTGCCGATTCTAATACCCTGGCAATGGCGCCAACTATGCGTGAACTTTAAATCGATCCATTAATTATATAAAACAAGAGAAAACGTAAAACAACATATTAATTTCTAAAAATGTATTGCAGTGGTTACCGTTGTGAACTAACGTTTGGAAAAAAAAAAACAAAACGCCAGAGACTGCAAAATGCCTAAGGCCCACACTTCACTGAAACATAGAATGTTGTTAATTACATATCTCGTCTCTACACAGCTTCAAGCATGTTGAATTTAAAGAAGAGGAGATGAAGCTTCGATTAATTCAGTTTCGCTTTGCACGTCTCCGCACATCTCCGCTGTTGTGGAGTCAGTGCCTTATACAAACAACAACCAAAATGACATGGATGCCATATTGACCTGTTCCCGATATTTTATCAAAAATATCACCTATTTTACACAATATTATAACGAAGAGACTAAATATAAATACTGACTAGTTATATTTTTAATTATAGTTTCATCAACTGCAAATACAAATGAGCTAGCAATGACGTTCAAAATCCTGTTCTGTCTTCTGAGTGCGACCCTAATTTTGTACGATAAAAAATGGAAAACGAAGAATGTGTACAAGATGGTTTCTGGTAACAAAGGTATAATAATAATAAATCTTTATTGCAGACAATATCATCCATATTTGTTACAAATTAATCGAAAAAATTTGAGCACGAATAAATGTTTTCAGGATGTTTGAGTCCTGTTTATTTGCAATGACCTGTAGAATGCTGTTAGTGCTACCTCGGACTCTGCTTAATAAAGAAGCGAGCCGCTTGCGTACGATGGCATGAAAGCCATCTACCCTGGCCTCCGCAAACATACCGGAGGCACTACCTACAAAACCGGGGTAACCCCAACAACATCCTGAATCCATTGTTACATTGGACACGTAGGGCATTGAGCGATTGCTGCGTGTAACTGAGCCACAGGCCGCGCGTGTAGAAAGTCTGACAGTAAGCTCTAAATAGTGTGACTTTACCCTGATCACTACAACGCGCAAACCTGCGAGCCAGCATATTAGTTCTGATCGCCAATGCCCTACGTTCCCTTTCTATATCGACATGGTCGTCAAGGCCCTCAGTAACGTAGTGCCCGAGGTATTTAAATTGTTGTACCCGCTTTAGTTCAGTACCGTTAAGTTTAATTGCAGGCACATATGACGGACACTTACCGGAGGCCTGAAAACCATGTACTCGCTCTTCTTGCAATTATATATTAAACCATGCATATGGCTATAAGTTTCACAAATAGCTAACAACTGTCTTATTGCGCTTACAGTTTATAAGGTAAGCTTTTTAATTTGTTATATATAAAGTGATATTGTTTATGACATTAGTTATCGCTGATAGAATCTCTTTCTCGATTTTAGACTTACCTAACTAGACCCTTTGTCGTAGGTAAACGTAATTGTCTACAACTTCAAGTGTAGTGTCCGATTTTATTAGGTGCTACATGGGTGTTGGCCATGACACTGATTTCGTCTAGGTTCATTTTAAGATCCACTCTTTCGGAAGCTTTACAGATGTACGGGAAGGAGGCTCTATCCCTAGCTCTAGGTCCTTTATAGTCTTAGCCAAGACTACTATACCGTTGGAAAATCAAAAGTGAGTGATGTACTCGCTTTCTACATTAATGCCCAGCCCTTTCCAGTCCAGAACCTTGTAGACATCTTCCATTGCAGCCATGAGCATTTTCGGAGAAATGACGTCTCTCTGCTTCACACTCCGCTGCAGGAGAATAGGTTTCGAGGCGTTCGAAGAATCGCCAAACTTAATTGACAGTGGGCAGGGAACATTGGTCGCAGAACAACTGGGCAAGTGTGTGGAAAAATAATGCTATTATGACTTTGTCTGTCTCCGCAGATAAACACACATTATGCCGCCCTATCGGATATTGTCGTGCACTCTGCAATTTTACATACCTGCAAACTAGAGAAGCTCTGTGCTTTGAGGCACCTGCTACTGCAAGGCTCCAGAAAAATATTATGCAAAAAATAAAATTACGAGTATCTTTGAAAATTTACACGAAAACTAAGAAAGGCAATGTTTAATAAATGATTTGTTTTAAAAAAAAGTGTCCTTTTATTACATTTTTCTTTTGATAAAATAGGTAAATCAATCT
The DNA here is from genome assembly GCA_905147345.3 of Mythimna impura. Classification (NCBI taxonomy): domain Eukaryota; kingdom Metazoa; phylum Arthropoda; class Insecta; order Lepidoptera; family Noctuidae; genus Mythimna; species Mythimna impura. The sequence goes on from LR990344.1 coordinate 31,414,353, forward strand.
ACTAAAGTTTGGAAAAAAAGTTGGTTGTCCCCTCTGAAATTGAAACCCAACCATTGGACCTCATGACGCAAGTTTATCAACCCCAAACGGCTCAAAACAATAATTGTCAATAACATAACAGTACAATTAAGTTAAATATAAATTTAGATAAGTGTTCAGATATTTGAATTAAAAATAATCATGAAAACTAACTTTTATTTACCAACGAATTTTAACATAACTAAGACTGAGCACATTTTGATAAACCCAACTATTCGTATACCAGGGAAAATAGACCATGATGCTGGAACACAGGGACTACAGTAGCAGCAGTGTCTCTTCCACGTAGTAGTCTGACAATTGTTTTTGTTTGAATTGTGTCAGTTTATGATGAGATATGCATGTACCAGTACATCTCTGTTTATCCTTTCCGACGAAACGATAGGTAAAGTTTAACAAAAGATGTTAATATCAGACCAAAAAAAGAACAGAGAGACAAGCAAATCATTTTATTTAACAAAGTTTAAAAAAAAAAACAAACAAGTTTTGAAGTCACTACGCGCATAGTCAAGCGTGCATAGATCATACTACTCTAACAGTCCGCACCCGACAGTAACAGTTTCTTCCATCGCATAACGCCCCATCCTGGCGTATCGTGTTGCAACCCAAATTGCAAACCTCAACACAATCCGAGTTAGTGTCGCAAAACCAAGTATGATCAACTGCAACAACAATCAAATTAACATAAGTATAAGCAAAGTATAATCAGCTTTATAATGTTCTCACTGCTGGGCCTTGAGCCTCCTCTCCAGGTGAGAATCAAATAACATAAATAGATATGAAATAGCTAGATGATGCAGCAGAAGACCTCCACAAATATGGAGAGAAGACTGATGCTACTATTTTTAATAATATCTCTCCTTAGCGGACAGATCCAGCGAATCAAAATCTGACAGCCACATTAAAGATAAGTGTGATATATAATATTAAACATGTATAAAGAGAGAATATTGAAGAACTGTCTTCATATAAATAAGAATATGGGCTAAATAATGATGAAAATAAACGTAATGTAATAGAGATAAAGTACATCCTTAATACTTCTTGAAAGGAAATTAAATACTATCGTACAAAAAACTTACTTTTCATATCAGAAGCCACGTTTTTAACAGACTTCGCTTTCCATTTGTCGTCGAATAAAGCTAGCGCTGCACCCAACAGACAGAACAGGATGATGAACTTCATTGTAGAAGCTGTTGTATTTGCAGTTGATGAAACTATGATTAAAAACAAAACTGCTCGGTATTTATACACAGTTTCTTTGTCATAATATAGCGTAACAGGCGATATTATTGATAAAATATCAGGAACAGGTCAATTTAGCAAATCGATGTCATTTCGATAGTATATTAGAGTCACAGTGTGAGCGTTTTTCAAAATTCACCCTCATTAATTGGTGGGTAAAAAGGAAAAAATTGTCTTTTGACATGAAACGTGTAACTTGTACAAATACTTATTTAAATAAGTAACAAAGGATGGTAGATATTCCAACCCTACCCTTTAAAAGCAAGCAAAATGGGTGTTGAATATGAACAATGGTGACATCCAGGCGTTTCTTCCACCTGAATCCAAAACAGGAATTTCTCGAAATGGCAATGTCCAGTGTAGCAATGCAAATAAATAAATAAGTATAAGCAATTCAAAATATAAAAAAGCCGTTTTTATCTAAGAGAGATCGTGTGGTCCATAGCTCTTTACGGGGCACCGCACGGTGGCTCGAACATCAGCTTTCATAGGCTTAGGGATTTCAAAATAGGTGCGGGTTTTTTTGCTAGATATTGCTTTTACTAGCAATTACTATGTTTAAAAATTACACCTGAGAGTTAATTCTGCACAAAATCGAAGGAATATACTATAATTATCCCTAAGTGAAAGCCGATTTTCGATCCACCGTGCGCCGCCCGGCGTGGGTGCTGGTGCTGCAAAAGCGACCGGCCGGCAAACTGAACGCCTCCCAAAGGGTCATGGCCATTCGGATAGTACGGGGATACAGCACAGGGCCTCCTACGAGGCGAGGCGGTTATTGTACCCCAAAATAATGCCATAAATATGGTCAAATGAATGTAGAATGTATCTACACAATTCCACATTGGGCAGCCGCTTAAACGGCACCTGAGGTTTTTCACAAATGGCACCTATCGATATTTTTCGCAGATACCATTAATCGAATGATTTATTACCTTTATATAATACGAGTATTTGTATTATTACTACGAATACTACACTAACCTATTGCTAAAACACCGTAAACGCATAAAACACTATCGAAATGGCATCGATTTTCAAAATTGACCTGTTTCTGATATTTTATCTAACATCGACTGCTTTTCGCCTCTAATAAGTAAATGAAACTGGGTATAAATACTGGCATTGGTTTGTAGTTACTTCATAGTTTTAAACATTTACTACATCTACAATAGTTTCTAAAAAATATGAAGTTCATCATCCTGTTCTGTCTGATAGGGGCTGCCCTAGCTTTCTGGGAACCAAAACCACTAAGTGACAACCCAGGTGAGATGAAATGAGTTTCCTGCTACTGAAACATCTAATACTTATTTCCTTTTACTTACTCTAGTCCTCAATATTTCTCATTCCTTTTCGATCCTTAAGAAATCCGTCTCATCTTCCCCCCTTATTGATTTGAGGTAGGCGCAACAATACCTCTACGTGGTATTTTATTTGTACATCTCTTTTAGTCATCATCTCTTCTTAATTACGAATCACATACCTTTTGACAGCTGCCAAAGTACCACAAGTTTTGACATAACGTATTAAATCTATCAGCTGTAGAAAGGTGCCTTAAAAATTGACGGCACGTTTGACAAAATTGTTGAGCAGTTTACTGCTGCACTCGTGTTTGATTTCTTTATGTAACAAATATCTACAGATAATTGTTTCGAGTTTAGGTTTTATTTGCAAATTAAAATTTTTGTAAAAGCACTCTTGTCACAGTAATTCATAGAGTGGGACAACCTTTAAAATTTTGAATTATTGTAATGATCTTTCCCCTGTTATCCAGTGTTTTGGTTCTTAATGTTCTTTTAATTGTATCATAATTCATAATTTTTCTAATAATACTGTCTATGCCAGTTCGTACGATTCTAGTGATAGCTCTTGTAAATTCTTTGATTAATAAAGTTTTCTCATAGCATTTTTTATTTTATTTTCTTCGATATGGAGCAGATACCTTCTTTTCTAACATTTGATAAACTTTACTTCTTTAATTATATATACCTTGCAATCATAACGGTACCTATACCTCTCATCACTTATGAATAATTAGGTAGGTATGAAGATTGTAAGTAATAAAATAAAGACTAATTGTTGACCAGGCTCAAACCCAGACTTCAACATACTTGTATTTATCAGAGGTTGACTCACAGCCGGGATTCATCGAGCAGCCATCATTATGGATAACTAATATATGTCATCATCATCATTATCATCATTTCAGCCGAAAGATGTCCACTGTTGGACATAGGCCTCCCCCAAGTTTCGGTCAGTGGGTCGTCTTAGGTTTCGCCACAATGAACGGTCCTGTGCGTCCTGTCTCCATCGGATTCCCGCAACCCTTACTAGGTCAACGGTCCACCTTGTAGTAGGCCTACCAACGGGAAACCGATCACTTTTCCGAAATTTTTTTGTTCGAATTTCATTTTACCGAAAACTTTTGACTGACGTCTTTTTTGCTATATGCATTATTTGACATATATTTCTAGATCATCGAAGTAACAAGTGTCATAAGTATTATTTTACCGAACTATATTTCGCCGATTTACAAAATAACTTTTTGCTATTGGCCGAAGTCTCTTTTGAACTTTTTTCATTTGCCAAATGATTTATTTGCCATATTTTCACCACACCGAAACAACATTTTACGGAATTTTGGTCACAAATATATAGACGGTTACTTGGTAGCATTTTCAATATTAAATTAAAATAGTATCATAAAAAGTCAATATGTTGTGTTACAAAATTTAGTGACAAACGAATCGCTGCAAAACCGACTTCACACAGTCTTGTCTGCCCTACCCCTAGAGTGTAATTAAAACCCGCTTAGGCGCGGAGGGGTAGGGCGGCCCGCTAGCTGAGGAGCAGGTGGTTTCAAGGTGGTGAGCGTTAAAACCATCTGCGACGATAAACTGTGCCGAAATAATGCTTGCTGACGTGACAGAAATAATGCTTGCTGCATGTTGCATGCCTGCTTCCATGCTGCATACTGCATGCTTGCTTGCATGCTGCATGCCTGCTGCATGTTGCATGCCTGCTTGCATGTTGCATACCTGCTTGCATGTTGCATGCCTGCTTGCATGCTGAATGCCTGTTGCATTTTGCATGCCTGCTTGGATGCTACATATCTGCATGCCTGCTTGCATGTCGCATGTCTGCTTGCATGCTACATGCCTGCTTGCATGCTACATGCCTGCTTGCATGCTACATGCCTGCTTGCATGCTACATGCCTGCTTGCATGCTACATGCCTGCTTGCATGCTGCATGCCTGCTTGCATGCTGAATGCCTGCTTGCATGCTGATTTCCTGCTTGCATACTGCATGCCTGCTTGCATGCTGCATGCCTGCTTGCATGCTACATGCCTGCTTGCATGCTACATGTCTGCTTGCATGCACCACTTTTGTTCATAATCAACTATATTATAAAGTGCCTTTACTTTTGAATAATTCATTAAAAAAATATTAGGTTAAACTAATCTGAAATTAGCTCCTGTTGCCTCAATCATGCCACTGTAATAATTACATTTCTAGGCGTTTGGTGAAATGAAAATATGCTAATTAAAACAGTGGTATAATGAATGTTCGGAAATATAATACTTCGAACAAATGTTATTTCGGCTAAGTGTAACATCGGTGAAAAGTTTTTTGACCAAATGAAACGTCGGAGTAACGAAAAAAATCGAATTGATAATAGGTCAACTGATACAGTGGCAGACGTGACTTCGATGAAATAAAAAAAAATCGAAACGAAAATAGTTGAAAAGTTTTAGGTGAAATGAAATTCGGTTAAATATTTTTCGAACTTATGATAGGTAAAACCCTACGCCACTCCAGAACCTTTCGGCCCCAAAGGCCATCTGTTCTGCGAGAAATGTTGCCACTTATTTTCTTCGTGCTAGGTCGGTAATGTTTATTCTCCTGCGGATATCGTCATTCCTGATTCAATCACGCAAGGAAACCCTTTCTATGGTCCTTTGGGTGACTTATCCAATATAAGTTATGAAGATTTTGAATTTATCACACTGAAAGCTGACCCGGCAAACTTTATTCTGCCATATAAATTATAAAAAAAAACATGGCCCACCCCCATGGTAGGAGGGTAAAGAAAATCCTAAGACCTATGGTCAGACCTACAAAATATATACAAAAAAAAACATTAAAATCGGTGAAGCTGTTTCGGAAGATTTCGATAACACTGTGACACAAGATTTTTATATACTCATATATTAGATAAATACACTACTACTACTACTACTCTACGTCTGTGCAAGGTGCAAGTCAAGGCTTTCTATACTGGACTTAACCAAAGCTGCTAGGTGGCATTTTGCAGCACCAGACCATATGTGGCTGCAGTACTTCAAACACGATCGGACCTGTGCTTTTTATAACATTAGAAACGGTACCGGTGTGAAGTGCCGCCGGACCTTTACAAAAACGCCGAGTTTCCTAGCAACTACCTTGGCTTTGGACTCAATGAACTACCCAAAGTTAAGGTCTGAGGAAATTTCAACTCCCAAGAGCTGAAGGCGGTCAGTGCACTCCAGAGATACATTCTGAAAAGCAGGAGCCAAGGTGAATGGGCTCCTTTAGGCGGTGCACAGGCACGCTTGTGCTTTGGTGGTGTTGAATCCCAGCGATTAGCTTCACCTCACTTAGAGACTGAATGAATTATGACATTCGTACGCTCTACCATAGCCTCTCTTTCGGACTGGATTAGCTGTGCTATCACAACTGTGCTATCATCTGCATCCCATCTAGATACCGGGCACCAGCAGATAAAAAATAATGTTTGTTGGTACCAAAAATAATCATTCATAATAAATAATAAAAGGAAAATAGGCATAGTAATCGCAGAAGTTGCAGATACCACTTGTATTTTGGGACATAGTGTTCAGCCATGGCTATTGTTACAATTTGCTTTATGTTAGGTACAATTGTTGTGAATGTGAATAGATCGTTGATATGCAGCAGAAATAAAAGAGAACAAACCCCTGAGGAACTGCGGAATTAGTCATCATGGGCTCTGATGAGCATCCACCGACAATAACTCAGTGAGACCATTCACTCAGTAAGTCTTTTACCCAGTTAATCAGACCAGGAGAAATGTCGTACGCTGGAAGCTTACTCAAAAGGCTAGCGTGCCATACCCTGTCGAAGGCCTTTGAGATGTCTAAGGAAACAGTAATCACTTCCGCATTCTTCTCGAGGGCCTCGCCCCACAAATTGGTGGCATAAACTAGTTGGTCTACTGGGTATTGTGTCGAATCCCGTACTGTCAGTCACTGAGGAGATCGTTACCAGGTATGCCATAAGGCGCGAGGTCAATACACGTCCCATAATCTTGCAGAGTACTGAGGTTACTGAAATAGGCCGATAGTTGGCAGGATCGGCACGACTGCCCTTTTTGGGTACGGGTTGCACGTTGGCTAGCTTCCAAGACAAGGGCACTATACCAGTCCTAAATGAGAGGCGATACAAGTGCGACATTACAGGAGACAACAGCTATGAGCACAAGCCTTGAAAACAATCGCTGGTCTACTAGCTTTGTTCACGTCTAAACGACACTCAAAACTTCTTCAAAAAGCCTAGATTTATTTTCTTCAGTCTAATCTGCCTAAGTTAGTTATATAGGTTGTTTGGTATACCTACTCATGGCCGTTTATAACCAATGTGCTATTAATGTAACGAATTCATATTGTTAACTGAAAGTTGGACTTTTACTTCTAGCTCCGATCAACATTTCATCGCGAAACTTAAAAAGAGGGGATGAATTCCTTCCATCTGTGTCCTCAAACTCTGTACTTTCGAAATATACCGCATGAGTAAAGTCACAAGAATAGGTTAGTTACTAATAAACTGCATTATCGCTACCATTATATTATGAGTAATCCAGTCAATGCACTCAATACTAATTGACCGATACACTTTAATTTGTTGCACATATTTATGAATTTTATAAATACTGAAACGCAGCCTGAAACACTGAAGTTCTAGCCAAGTGCAGCTTGTACGATGAAGTTCGTTGTTCTTTTGTGTCTCACAGTTGTTGTTTTGGCTAAAGACGGAGATGATGGCGGCAAAAGGTCCCGTCCTTATGTGCATACAGCTGCTAAACATGCGAGTCAACGTAAGTTTGTTGATGAAAACGAAACGGTACCTCTCATTTTAGTCTAGTTAGTTTACCACACTGATGAGGATCGCGACCACATACGTCTTCAAGTTATAGAGTACTCAGCTGTGTGAAAGCCACTGTGTAAATGCTGATCCCAACAGCTGTTCTACTCATGCTGGACTATCTTGTCAGAACCTTGCCTTAAACGAGTTTTCCTTTCACTCGGCCTAGTATCATGATGAGGACAATGAAAGTTGAAAGCAAAATAATTATGCCAAAAACACGCTCTGTTTCTAGCCTTTTTAGATCGCTATTTGTATTGTTGCAAGATTGACAAGTTCTAATATTGAAAATTTATTTAGAGATTTATAACTCTATTTTTCCCTTACAGTTGAGCAGCAGAAGCAGTGCTACGTGGACGTAGACTGTCGCAACATTTGCTTCCATAAGCTGCGGAACTCGAAGTTAGCGACGTGTTACAATGGCGCCTGTTTCTGTATGGTACCAAACGAATATTATCTTTCATTATCAACAACCGATAATTAAAAGTTGCCGAAATCAAATTAATAAAATGCTTATCATCCTGTCTTACGCACACCTTTGCTGGGTGATCACTCAGTTAAGTTAAGTTCTCCTATGTACTTAAATGTTGTTGTCTCTTTTCATTGTATGTTACTTTTGGTGTACAATAAAGAATTAAGCGTCATTTTTGCCATGTTTTTTTTTCTATTACCCACGATGAAATTTAAATAAATATGATTGATCAGTGCCTTACACCACCTTGATGCCAACGATGTGTACGTCACGCCCACACGGATTACATCGCACGGAAGAATTAATTAATATGAGTAAGTAAGATGAGTTATTAGTTGTTTTTTGACCTATAGTACGCTGAAAAAAAGAACCAGAACTACAGAGACAACAGAGGCTCATTACAACCCTATAATGATCAACATAAAGATCCTAACGTAAAACTACTGAAAATATCAAAATATATATGTATAGGAATACAAAAAAGTGGCTATATTTGGAATTAACCAGAAAACTTAACAAGCCTCCGAGCCACTCAAAGAAGTGATGAATGATCATGAGGTGAATCGCATCTGCCCCTATAGAAGTCTATACGTGATGATCATTGATCATGACCGCTCTGTCAAGAATGTTCGGACAAAGAAGATTATCCCACGAATTAATTGATAGAAGTCTATAACCACTTCCAACCTGAAAAATCCTCCTTACTTTTTTTAGTTAGCAATAATGGTAGCTAGAAGTTGAATCAAGAGTGTTTTTTCTCGTGAGTTATAAACATTTTTAGTAACATTCAATGTCTAATAAATAAAAGTAAGCAGGATTCCTCTATTACTTCAAATATCACCACAGGTATAGGACCTACCTGATTAACCCTAGTTAATGTTGTAATGTCTATGTACCATAAACTCTCTGCTTATCTCTACTAGTGTACTCATAATATTACATTTGTAAGGTATTTGTATAGGTGATACACAGCAAAAAAATAAACATAAAAAAGATTAAAAAGGAAAAAGACTTTAATAAACAGATCATTTACAAAAATACAAAAAGAAAGCAAGTTTGTACATCACTACGCTCGTACAAGCGTGCATAGATCGTACCGAATTTGTTTCCCGAGTTTTTAAAGCAGTAGAGAGAAAAAATATTAAGCAACTGTCACTATCATATAAATAAAGCATTTAGGAACTGATAAACTAAAACTAAACAAAATAACTATCGGATAACCGTCAGGATGTCGCTTGACGCATAGGCCTCCCCAGATTCCGTATTTGTCGCGGTCGCATGTAGCTCTGATTCGCAAGATGTCATCCATCTATACTATAGTATGTCATCCCAGAATTTGCGTTGTCTTCCTCTACTTTGTTTCAAACCGTCTTTGATTTACCATTCCGCTTTTGTTATTTCTGTCCTGACTCGTATACCTAGCCCATTTTGATTTCATTCTTTTCTTTTTAGGGTTCCGTACCTCAAAAGTAAAATAAACTCTCTGCTTATCTCTACTAATGTACTCGTAATATTACATTTGTAAGGTATTTGTATAGGTGCCATACAGCAAAAAAAAAAACTATATAAAGATTAAAATAAAAAAGACTTTATTCAAACAGATCATTTACAACAATACAAAAAAAAAACAAGTTTATACATCACTAGGCCGTATTATTAGAAACAATATGACTTTAATTTTTCGGGGTAGGCTGAACCTTACAGAAGCACTCTCCTTCTTGACATAGCACCCCCACGTATTGCAACGGGTTGCAACTTAACCTGCAAAGTGGAGAACAATCCACGTGGTTGGCGCAGAACCCACCAACACCATCTGCAATAAAAACAAGTTAACATGAGTACATGTCTATCTCCCAGACTGGAGTGGGGCTGCGCTCAAGCAGTTCTCGCCCAATCTGAGGGATCAGACGCTTCCTACCGGAGGTTTTACGTGGGGGTCGTGTGGTCCATTGCCCGTTACAGGGCTCCGATGAGAGCGCTGTTGCTAAGGAAGCAACCGTCCTGCTGGCTGAACATGTCCCAAAAGATGATGGCCATCCGGATGGTGCAGAATTAACGCACGGTTTCCTGCGAGTAAGAGCAATAGTGGTCCAGTGGTAACGGTCACGACTTACGAGTCGTGCGTTCAAACCCAACCAGGCGCATTACTTTGTGTAATTTATTTCATCACCATCGCTCTTAAAACCGTGGAAAAAAAACATCGTGATGAAAACGGCATATCCAAGAACTAAAAATTCGAAGACATATTATGACATCCACCAACCCGCACTTTTTTTTTTTTTTTTCGGTGGGAAAATCATCTTATGACATCCCCCGCCCTTGGGCGGGGCGGGAGATAGTGTCAGACTTTTACTGACTAAAAACCCACTCCTGTTCCTTCATTGCCTTTCGTACCAGGGCCGAGTCTTCCTTTCAGAATCAGACCCTTGGCCCCAGTAGGCTTCGACCCTGCTAGGCCCCTACAGTTGCTGACATCTCCTTGAAGCGCGCGTGGAACAGCACGCGCCGTCGACGACTTGGGCTCGGTCCGGACGGTTACCGGACGGTCGGAAGGCGAGCCACCCATTGCTCGCCGTCCGCAAGCCCGCGCCTACGATGGCCGGAAATCGGGATCGGAATCCCGGCGGCGATTGGGGCGTGAGGACCGTTGCCTTTCGCGATCGGCCGCCTCCTTTGCTAGCATTACTGCTTCGCTGAAGGAGGCGACCGCCTGCCACTCCTCCTCGCTCCAGACCATGGCCTGTACCAAGGCCCGGCGCGAGAGATCGCCGCCACCAATAGCCCCCACGAGGACACGGCGTTGCTCTGCCCAAGCGGGACACACCTCCACCGTGTCCTCCGGGTGGTCCACACAATGGTGACACCCGGGCGTTTCTTCCGCACGAATCCGGTGCAGGAACCTCCCGAACTTACCATGTCCGGTTAGGACCTGCGTCATGCGAAAGGTAAGGACGCCGTGTTGCCTTTCCAGCCACTCCTCAAAGAGGGGACTTACCGCCATAATTATGGCGTGCCCAACCAACCGGCACTGGGCCCACGTGTACTGCCACGACAAATTGCGGAACGGTGGACAGAGCTCCAGCGAGAGAGATCTCGCTGTCCCTGTGTCCTGTCTGTGTGTGTGTCTGTGTTGCGACTTTCGCAAATTAGCGCTGAGCACGCCATTATCGATTAAGGCGCTTTTTGAACAGTGGCTAAAGAGGTGCCTTGGCGTCCTTGCTTTCCACCTGACGCAGGTCCTTACCGGAGAGAAAAACGGCCGAGGATCACCACTGTGCGTATCGTCGAGTGGAAGATTGGAAAACAAATGTAATACACGAGTAATAGAAATGAATGTACTACCAACCTAACACATTTTGAAAGGAAATTAAATATCTTACAAACACAGAAAAATAGAAAATTTAAAAACTTACTTTTGCCATCAGACACCACGTTTTTAACAGTCTTCATTTTCCATTTGTCGTCAAATAAAGCTAGGGCTGCACCCAGCAGACAGAACAGGATGATGAACTTCATTGTTGGAGCTGTTGTATTTAATTTTGCAGTTAATGAAACTATGATTAAAAACAAAAACCGCTCAGTATTTATACTCAGTTTCTTTGTCGTAATAAAGCATAACCAGCGATATTATTGATAAAATATTGGGAACAGGTCAATTTTGCAAATCGATGTCATTTCGATAATATTTTAGTAACACGGAGTGAGTGAACAGCCCTACGCTTAGTCCTAAAGACAAGTACCTAAATTTTGATGTTTTGTGAAATTGCCTATTTGAGGTGTCAAGGAAAAACACGCTTTCAAAAAAACACTATACTACTTTTGTATCTAGAAGAAACCAGTTCTGGTTTTGGCCTTATACCATAAACCGTGACAACAACAAAATTATGGTGGTGGATCGTAATAGATCAAAGGACGATACAGTGCGAAGTGATAGTAGGTAAATAATAAATAACATTATTGCCACCTTGATACGAATAATCCAAAAAATTGGTACTGGCCGTTACGCTTTTTTAAAACACATATTTATACCCTTTATAAATACTGATGCCAACCCGCACTGGCCTGCGTGGTGGATTACGGCCCAATCCCTCTCCTAGAGAGGAGGCCTGAGTCCCAGCAGTGGGAACATTAAAAGGCTGATTATGCTTATGCTAAATACTGACACACAGCCTGAAACAGTAAAGGGAAAGCCAAGGGGAATTTTAGAAAAATATAGCCAGCGGTCCTTGAACGCATAGAGCAATTGAAGGACATAGGTGTGATTTTAGTCACACTTCTATCATTGTTTAATTTTTTCAACCTAAAATGAAGCAATAAGAAAAAATGCCAACTCCAGATTAATTAATTGATAGATATAACATTCTAATTCATTTATACAATAAAAAATCCTAACATAAAAACCACATGAAGACTTATAAAGTATACCTATCGGTTAAGGTACTTGAGGATAATATCATCGGCACTGGAGCAATTGTATAGATCAGTGCTTCCAGTATTGAATGTTTATTAAAATCTACGAAAGAATAATGCTCGATCAGAATTGGTCTCATTTAATGCTTCACGGTACGACCTACCGTGGGACCATGAGTGATGCAGAAGTGAAACTCATCGGTCATATTTCGGAATCCTAGGAAAAGTCCCAGCAATTTTCAAATCCCTGAGCTCTTTTGATAGCTCAGGGATTTGATTTGACATTTGATTGCGTTGACCATAATACTGAAATCTGTAAATTGCATCACTACAGTATTCGTGGACAAGCTGCTGATCTTTTTCTCTCATATTTATCTTACAGGCTGTAAATAGTAACCGTTGCTAGGAATACGTTGTCGGGGATTTTGGTGCTCAGGGCCTTTAAACTTTCGAATACCGTAATTAGAGATACAATAGAAAGACAATGAGAGAGCGTTTACTAGGGGTTTAATGAATTAATTAGGAAAGATGTACTTCAAACCTGATGTTATTGTGGAAACTGTATTTTTAGGTATAACTATCGATGCAAGATTGTAGTGGCGCGTTTACATTAGAACCATTTCCATTTATTTGATTAATCCGTTGACAATAGGGCAGGTTAATATATTGACCCATTTATCTTAAGAATCCTTTTGTATCATCATCGTAATATCTTTTTTGTCCTTAATAAATAAAAAACGAAATAGTGATTGACTAACTTTCCAGAACCCAAGCTTGAGCGCCATTTGTGTTCACAGTTTCACGAGCCTTTTGAGACAATGCTTAGGTGAAATCAGAATATATCGGTAAAAGTGTTGGAGTACGCTCCATTCCTAGCATTTTGAAAACAGCTGCTTGGATTGTTGCAAAATCGATAAGTAAAGAGTTCAAAAATTTAAAAACCTTAGTGAATTATAATTGTTTTATTTTTCGCACAGTTGACCAGAAGAAGCAGTGCTGCGCGGAAATTGACTACCGCAATATCTGCTTAGGCTGCAAAACTCGAAGGTGGCGATTTGCAATATATTTCAATAAACTGATAAAGAATAATTGAAACAGTGTCTCGTGTATTTGTTTACATTTTTGTGAACGCAAATAACAAAAAAAAATAAGGAAACTTAAATCTAAGATAATATCACAATTGCTTAGAATATTTATTATTTAAATGTAACCAGTATAGATTTGGCATCATTTAATATTTTTTGAGGTTGAATATCTCTCTAGAGAATTATCACAGAGCTTTGAAGTTACAAAGCGGTGAATTTATTGCGCGGCTGCGACCGGCGCGCATGGTGCTGCAGTCAAATCGTCTCTCTGCTCTGTGTTTGGAGTATAGATGATGGTTTATAATTGTCTGCAATAGAATAAAATAACAAGCTCTACCGCGTTAACCTTACAGCACCCAGGTCTGTCATTATCTAGAAGCCGAACCAGTATCAGCGATTTATCTTTATTTATTATCACCAACTTGATATCTTCTGAGATTTCGGTATGCCGAAGGAACTAAAAATGTTTCAGTGGTACTACAGGGTCGCGTACTAAAGGTCTTTGGACAAGTCCTGAGTCGCGAGAGCGACTCCATCGAGCACCTTGTCATTCAGGGCAAAATAGAGGTGTAGCGACCTAAAATTAAAATAAAAGATAACAAATTTACATACGTACAGAAACTAACAACTAGTATTATCCAAAATCAGAAATAAAAATATAATCATCTTAACATACAACAATCAAATTAACAAAGACAAATTTCGTATTAGCTAGATACAAAAAGGATGACGAAGGTTGACCATGCAATGATCCATTTAAATTCAGTCTACTGTAAGCGGTACCTCCTGGTGTCCAACAGAATATGGACACATAGGGAAGAGTGGCAAATGATCATGAAGTGAATTACAACTGTCCCTTTAGAAGTCGCTACGTGATGATCACGACATTCACGACCGCTCTGTTAATAATGTTACGATGAAGTAGAAGATTGCTGATTTTGAACACTATTTTAATTTTTTGTACATCTATTTTTCTACTATTTTTTTTTTAAATATCGTGTAAGGCGTGTTAGCCATGTATATCTGTATTAGGTGTACATACCAGTTCGCCATATTTTAATATATTTTCCCATCTAAGATAACTTCTAACAAGTAACAACAGCAGTACATTAATTTGTGTAAATATATAAGATTATACCACCAGTTGATAGAGGTCAATAGATAACAATATTCTTCTTCAACTGTGACTTCCAATCTGTACCAGGTTCATATTATTGTAGTACCCACTTTCACACTTATCAGCCAAATGACAAATCGAAAATCCTCATAACGTATCTTAGTTAGCAAAAATGATGATTGCACGTTGGATCCTGGGTCTGATTCTCGTGCGCTGTAGAGATATTCAATAGTGGATAACCTCTGACAAATAAAAGTAAGTTGAAGTCCTTATTTAAACCTGATCAACCATAGCCTCTTCCTCTATTACTTGCAATCTTTATACCTACCTAATTAATCATTAAATCTCTTCTTACACTGATGTAATGATATACTTGTAAGGTACTGAAGAGGTAAATCTTATCGAAACTTTACAAAACATACAGATACACAACACTAAAAAGTAAAAAAAGGTAAACATAGAAAAAACTTTATTAAAAAGAAAATATACAAAGGAAAAGACAAGTCGTAAGTCACTACGCACGTACAAGCGTGCATCTAGATCATATCATAGGAACAAACACGTTGACTTCAATGTTTCCTCGTAGGGCGCACACGACAGTAGCAGTTTGCTCTTTTGCATAGCTCCCCGTCGTAGTGCATGGGGTTGCAACTTAGCTTGCAAAGTGCAGAACAATCCGAGTCACGGATGCATAACCGACTAACAACGTCTGCAACAAAAAACAAATGAACATGAGTAATACAATAGCTAGATGGGGCCGCGGCAGATCTCTAAATTATTATTTTTATCAGTCGTGTTGTAAGTTAACAGAAGTGTATTTCTTTCTCCACAACCTTTAAATTTAATACTTTTTCTCAATATTTTTTTGTTCAAAAATCATCAAACAACTCCTGCCCCCTTAGCCAAGTTACAACCGTTTCGTTTTGATTATGTTTTCGTCGATCGCCTCGAGTCGGCCACGCCTCCGATTCCTTTGTTCTGACGTCATTTCAACGTTCAGTCACGTGGTCAGAACAAAGGTGTAGGAGGCGTGGCTGACTCGAGGCGATTAACGAAAAGAAAATCGAAAGGAAACGGTTGTAACTTGGCTAGGGGGGCTGAATCTCTGAGAGGAGTTTGAAAATTTTACTAACTACAACCTACCTGTGTTCCTTCCTTTGCTCTTTACATTCCAAGGTTGCGGTGACTATTTCAATACCCGCAGCCCTGGCAGGCATCGACCCTAGCGGGCCCCATTAGATGATAAAGGTTGTGTTAGTTTGATGACTGTTAAAAGGTATGCGTTTTGTAGATAAAAAGAGATGATGGCATTTATATTTATTATAAATATGATGGATAAGAGATTTAACCTATGAAATACTGCGAAGAGACCTCTTTGCGCATGTCACGCCAGGTCCAAAAACGAATGTGAAATATCGCTTGCCATCAGGTGAAATAGTGGTCAAGCCAAGCCTATCGATATGAAGTATTTGAGGATTAGGACCCTCATTGAAGAGTGGTTACAGAGGTGTCACGGCGTTCTCACTTTCCACCTCACGCAGATCCTTACCAGACATGATTGTTTCGGGAGATTCCTGTGTTGGATTCGGAGAGAAAAGACGCCCGGGTGTTACCATTGTGCGGATCGTCGATCGGAAAAAATAAAAATAAATGTAATGTAATAAAAATTAAGTACCTAACTACACTTCTTGAAAAGAAATTAAATATCTTACAAACATGGCAAAATAGAAAATTAAAAAACTTACTTTTGTCATCAGAAACCAAGTTTTTATCAGTCTTCATTTTCCATTTGTCGTCGAACAATGCTAGGGCCGCACCCAGCAGACAAAACAGGATGATGAACTTCATTGTAGAAGCTGTTGTAGTTGCAGTTGATGAAACTATGATTAAAAACAAAACTGCTCGGTATTTATATACAGTTTCTTTGACATAATTTACCGAAACAGGCGATATTATTGATAAAATATCGGTAACAGGTCAATTTTGCTAATCGATGTCATTTCGATAGTATATTTATTAGTACCACGAGAAAATAGCCCTACGCTTAGTCCTAAAATAACTTACTGTACAATGTTTTGTGAAATTGAGAACGCGTCAAACGGTTTTATATTATAATTCACCCCATTTATTGGAACTGAAAAGGCAAAATACGCTTAGCATATTTTTTTTATTTCTTCGATTAAAAACCTTGTAACTTATCACTTCAATTAAATACCTCTAAACTGGGGGCCAAATCTGCTATTTTTATTAATTCGTCATTCCAACACGATCCCATTGTCATTTTGCTAAAAGTTCATAATCTGCTAATTCATAATGATCGATCATTGATCGGTCAATGGTCTCGTAATAGAGTTTTGGTGGAATAACAATATCGTATAGAGCAGTGGTGGCCGAGTGGTAACGGCCGCGACTTACGAGTTGTAGGTCGCGAGTTCAAACCCAGCCAGGCGCATTACTTTGTGTAATTTATTTCATCACCACTGCTCTAAAAACGGTGAAGGAAAACATCGTGAGGAAACCGGCATGTCCTTAGAACGAAAAATTCGAAGACATGTGAAATCCACCAACCCGCACTGGGCCCGCGTGGTGGATTACGGCCCATTCCCTCTTCTAGAGAGGAGGCCTGAGTCCCAACAGTGAGAACATTATAAGGCCGACTATGCTATGCTATGCTAACAATATCGAACTTATTAAAAGCAATGAATGCACAATGACGTTCTAATGCTACCATTAGAACGTCATTGTCAAAGGAACTGTCAAAATTTTAGCAGATTACCGCTTACGTCAGACATTCATTTGTCAATATGTACGAGATTATCTTTCTATGCAACTTTTTTCAATGTAGTGTCAGTGGTTGACCATTGGAAAGTCATAATGTCGCTATTATATTAGTAGGTTACCAATCTTGTTAAAATCAACATTTATGAAATCAATGATAGCTCATTTTGACACTATTGCAAAAGCAGACTTGAGGCCCTGGTGAGAAGTTAGAAGGTTTTGACTTGTAACTTGTCACCAGTTTAGAGGTATTGTAAGTTATTTTTAGAGGTATGATTAAACAGGGTGTAAAGTTTCGCAAACCTAGAAAACGGAGGATTCTCTGACCAGACGGCTGTTGAGTTTGTTTCGGTGTTTCTTCTCAGGGTAGTCAGCTAGGAAACACCGGCCTCATCTAGTTTAAAAATGACGAAAAAAAAATTTACGTGTAATAGTGTTTTTTTAAACCTATTTACAAAATAAATATCATTTTTCATTTATCATTTATGTCTGGTCCGAGCAATTGTCTGATAGTTGATATCGGCCTGTTGTATAATAATATGTTTTAATCGCGCGGAAAAAATACCATGATTCAGGATTTTTGTATTTTAGTTTCTATGTTGCGTCATAGATGTCAGTACTACTACAGTATAGTCTGTAGGGGCCCAGCAGGGTTAAAGTCCCCAGTAGACTGCCATGGGTTGTACGAAAGAGAACCCCGTGGAACCCCCTGGAACGAAGGCAAAGAAGGAACAGGAGTGAGTTTTAGTCAGTAAAAGTCTGACACGCCCTCCTGCCGTCAAGAGCGGGAGAAGTCATTGGATAATTTTCCACTTAAAAACACTACAATATAGTAAAATTGAGGAAAATAACAAAAATAATTTATTTAGTCAGATAACAGTGATCCATAATGGTTAATAACAATTGAAGCTTATAAAATATGTTAGTAGGTACAAAACACATTCACAACATACATTTAATAAAGGAAAAAAAGGAGGTAAAAAGAAGAAGGGTACAAATTGCATTAAAAACAAAAAAGTGTAGTTCGAAAGATGAAGTTCGTTGTTCTTTACTGTAAACTTATCTCATTGTTTAGTTTATAACCTCATTGAAGGACTGGAACAATTTGCTTGCTGCGGCCTTCCCGTCCGATTATAATTCAGGTGTCTTCAAGGCTAAAATGAATAGGCTCTTAATAAACTAGTGCGTTCCACCATCAACTATTGCATTACTGCTTACCATCAGGTGGACGCAGTCAAGCACTAGTATAATATCAAATTTAAAAAAAAATGTAGCAATAAGAATAACGTGAACTTCAGATTCGAATTTATATAGATGTTAATTAGAGTAAATAAATAGGTAGTACATAAAATATCGATAAAATATTGGAAACGGGTTAATTTGGTAAATCTGTATTATTTTATGAAGTAAAGAAAGTACCAATAGCATGGTTTTAATTTTATTTTTTAACTGGATCAAAAATCATTGTTATTTGAAATGACATCGATTTGCTTTAATTGACCTGATACCTGAGACCTGTTTTATTAATACGATTGAGTATTTAGGTGCATGAAGATGTTACGACGAAAAAAATGGAAATAAATACAGACACCTGTATTTATTATTTTATCTCCTTGTGTAAAAGGATGAATTTGTCTTAGTTTTTAAAATAAACACTATATTTACTATTTTTACAGACTACTACAGCTGGTCTGAGTAGAGCGAGAGAGAATGTCAGGCTTTTACTGACTAAAACCAAGCTGTTTCTCTAGTTGCCCTTTGCGTTCCTGGGCTGTGTAACTCTTTCGAACAAACCCATAAACACTTGTATTATATTTCATTGTATTGTATTGTATTGTATTGCAGCTTGGTCTGTTTTTAGATACAGGGTCGAGGAGCATACGGTGGAAGTGTGCCCAGCTTGGATAGAGCGTCGCCATGTTCTCGTGGAAGCGATCGACGGCGGCGAACGCTCGCGCCTGCCCTGGTTCAGGCCATGGTCCAGAGCGAGAGGATGCATTTGATTCTCGTCTTACTGTGAAACAGTAATGCTAGAGATTGATTTAAGTTAAAGTTTTTTTACTATTTTGGTGTACCATAAAGTTTATTCTATTCTATTCTATAGGTGCGAGCTTCCGGACAACGAACAATGAGTAGTTTGCCGTCCGCTCGTCCTAAAAGGAGCCCGAGTCGTCGACGGCGCGTATTTTTCCACGCGCGCCTTATAGATATGTCAGCATGTGATGATGGTCCGCTTCACCCTAAAGTGGGAGAAGTTATTAGATGCTTTCCCACCTCAAAAAAATGCTTTGACAGAAATGTTCAGCACTTTGCTTGATTGCTTACTACCAGGGACGGAGATAACTTCTTCACGGAGTTAACGTCGAGGATCCATTATACAAAAGAGTTATAAATACTTTGGTCTTCTTCCGAGTTCTTTCTCTACTTTATTTTTTTCCAAATAATGCGGTCAATAGCCTGCGTTTAAAATTAAACACTCAAATCACATAAAGGACAGTGTACAAACAAGGGTGCACACATTTCATTAACCTTTACAGTTTAATCCGCAATCCATCGGATTCATTCGCCTTTTTTCGATAGTCCTTCACAACGTATATCGTTCTGGCAAAGCGGCTGATCAAATCAACCGTTTATTTGTACGGGGGCACTCGGCCGTGGCGGATATCGCGGATATTCTCGCGGATACGCGGATATTTGCGGTGTGCATTCGGAATTTAAATAGCATGCTTTCGTATATTGGTATGTTCCACTAATTTGTAGTGTCCTGTTAATTCTCTGATATTTTGGTCACATTAGTTTGTTGTGGTGCTCGGAAATTAGGTTTGGCTGTCAACACTGCCTTATTTGTTATTTCTATTAATGGAATTCATACTTGGCTAAATAATAACATCCATAGAGGATGGAATGGAATACACCAAATAATTATTCAACTAAGACTCTGAACGGAGAATTAATAAATATGAAGCTACAAAAACAAATGAAAACCAACAACTATTAGACACATACTTAACAAACCACATTACTTTGTTCCTCATAATCCCTAATCAAATCATCACAATCAAATCCTAAACAAAAACATTGTACTAATTCGAAACTAAACTCCTAATTGACAGCATCGCTAAAATGTCTGAAAATTAACCCTCTCATCACTGTGTTCACCAAATCTGAAATTTGTATTTCGAAATTCGAAAATTCGTATTCCGAAATTCGTATCGACCGTTGACGGTGGATCGAAATTAACAGGGGATTGGTTGTCCAATCAGGCTGATAGCAGTATTATTGAGGCTCCACTTAATAATATGCCACAATAGTGTTTACACTTTCTATTTAGTGCGACGTTGATTGGCAATCAAAAATGTTATTTAGCTGTTTAATTTGTGCTTTTGAGGGTTGTTGAGGTAAATTATGATATTACATTTATGGTATATTACAATTCTGTGTATGGCAATAATTATATGAGTGTGATATTACAAGCTTTAGCACTATGAAGTTCTAACATGTATTAAAAAGGTTTTCGTTCATAAAAACTAAAATAACTATAAGTTATTCTGCCCTGAGGCAAAGAGTGCGCTTTACCCCCATATATGGAACATCTTCCTTCTCCATGAGTGCAATAAATTTTTGATTTTGAAATAACTCTGAATTCATTTTTTAATTGTCTTGTTTACCTAAATACGCTTGGGTTTCCAAGTACTCCTCCACATTACTGTCACCCTGCCACGCTGGAGTGGTGCCCAGAAGTCTGGCAGTATTGCCACATAAAATACTATTGCTAATTCTTTGAACCAGTCAGCACTCTGTTCACATAAAGAGTCGATCAGTCGGCGAAAAATCTTTTAAAGATTAGCACTCGGATCCTATGATCCAGGTGTTGCTGAGACTGGGTGCTTTTTTAGCTGGTCTCTGGCGCTCCTCTCTATTTCCTCTCTGTTCCAACATGTACTAGAAGCTAGGTTGTTCTTCATCTTTTCGGGGCGTCATTCCTCCTGGAAAGACTTAAATAATATAAATAATTACAGCTAAAAGTTTAGCGCCTCCAGCAATTTAGTAAGGTAGGGCAAGTAAGTATTCCTTGAAAGCTAAATAAATTCAAAATACAAAGAAATTTTTTTTTAAAATTAATTATTTACTTATTTACCTTTACTTTTCCTCCACTATAGTAACATTGTAAGATGACAAACTCATAAAAGAGTAACACAAGTAATTGTTTATGCGTTCGCGTAGGTGTGGGGCCATAAAACTCCCGAGTTACGAGCTCGCGTCGCTCACACGTCACACGTCGCCCCTAACAGTGTATTTACGTACCTGAGTTACGGAGGCAAACTGCTCTAAGGATGCGTGTAGGTACAATATCTTGCATAAAGATTCGTTTATGTAAGGAAGTTGTCTTTTTTTTTAGGTGGGAAAATCTTCTAATGACAAATCCCGCTCTTGAGCGGATCGGGAGATAGTGTCAGACTTTTACTGACTAAAAACTCACTCCTGTTCCTTCGTTGCCTTTCGTACCAGGGCCGAGTCTTCCTTTCAGAACCAGACCCTTGGCCGCAGTAGGCTTCGACCCTACTGGGCCCCTACGGTTTGCTGACATCTCCTTGAGGCGCGCGTGGAACAGTATGCACCGTCGACGACTTGGGCTCGGTCCGGACAGTTACCGGACGGTCGGACGGTGAGCTACCCATTGATCGCTGTCCGCAAGCCCGCGCCTACGGTGGCTGGAAATCGGGATAGGAATCCCGGCGGTGGTTAGGGCCTGAGGACCGTTGCCTGACGCGATCGGTCGCTTCCTTTGCTAGCATTACTGTTTCGCAGAAGGAAGCGACCGCCTGCCACTCCTTTTCGCTCTGGACAATGGCCTGTAACAAGGCCCGGCGCGAGAGATCGCTGCCGCCGATCGCCCCCACGAGGACACGGCGTTGCTCTGCCCAAGCGGGGCACACCTCCTCCGTGTGCTCCACCGTAATGAAATTGTCTCAAATTATTGCTTTCCTAAAGCATTTGCCTGAGAATTGGAGACGATATTTCGGTGATATACTCAAGATTTTCGTATTCTATTGGTTTTTTGAGAGAACCTTACCATGTTTTGAATAACTAAGAGATGTATCTACCCACAAAGCTTTCATAAATATTTGAATTATTATAGGTTCTGCTAACTAATAAAAGACAATTTTTAACTGATTTTTTTATAACTGGAAATTCACAATCATAGTCTCGACATTATGTATTTATCTTAACAAAATAATCATCGAAGTCTAAACAATTTGTCAAAACAAAACGGTGCTCAGTTGACGTCGCGCAGTAATTGGCTTCATTACATATTCTCGTTAAAGTTATTTGTCCGCTCATTTCGTGGCCCACGACATGTTTATTACTGACGTTTCTTTGAATATTTTTGGAAATTTTACCACAGTATTTTGTTACGAAGGTTAATTAGTGTTATCTTAGTGATTGAAGGATTAATGTTTCTAATGTGATATCATATCTTTATGGTCGAATATAAAGTTAAATAAACATAAAATGTATCATTTAAAAACATTAAACACTCGTATCAGCCTTACAATCGAACGTTAAGCGCAGTACACACTCGCAGCATGCGGCTAATGGCGATCTGAGTGGTTTCACGTGTACACCCACCTTAGGCGTGCGGGGCGCCGCTAAATCCCCTACTTTTAGTTTTTTACTAACTTCTGCGTAAAGTGCACATTGTATCGCTCTCTCATAAGAGGATTTTACTGAGCTTCACAGCTTAACTTGGCTTGTTAATTTTATTAGGTTAGCTCAAAATATTTATAAGTGGTTTTATAAATTTAAAATTAGCGCAGTTCGTTTGGAGGTTGAGTGAAAGATTATGAATAGTGTAATTTAGTTTATCATTACGCAATTAGGTTGAGTCAACTATTTTAATAAACATGTTTGTACTATCAGATGTTTTTCTATTGCAAACAGTAAATTATCTTTCAGGAATCCTGAAACATCGGTGTAAATCCAATCAATGTTCAGCATCTGATTTCATCAATGGTAGGAAATAATGTGGTATATGTAGGAGTCACTGTGTTTTCATATAGATTTCACATTATCTTTATTTAAACAATTGTTCTGTACGTGTCAACTAACTGCTTCTAAAAGGCTTGACCGAGTTGAAAGTAATTTTGTGTGTATATTTGAGTAGGTCTCTGGAAAAAACCATTGGAGCCGGGTGAAGGTGGTGCTGCAACCGGGATCTTAATTTTTATTCAGCTAAGGAGTAGAATTCCTTGCCGGAATCTGTCTTTCCTGATGGCTACAACCCGGGAATCTTTAAGTCAAGAGTGAATAGGTTGGTAGGTAAGCGCGCTCCATCGTCGACCACATCGTCGCTTTCCATCAGGTGAGATAGCGGTCAAGCGCGAACCTATCTAGAATAAAAAAAAAACGTATCAGCTTTCGGGTAGGACCGCTAGTTTGTTATAAATGTTGATTAAATTGACTGAAATAAACACTGTCACTAAAAATACAAACTGTCATATTTTGAACTCAAGACCACACAGCTTCATAGAAACATCAAATTATCTCAATATAAAAACAATATTATTCGGGAAGCAACTATTTACTTTATTGTTATTCTGATCTATAAAACAGTTTTACACTCTTTATATCACTTTTATAAAATGCAAAGAGTTTCTAGTAGTAAAGTACGGAATTTCATACGTTTAGGTGCTCATATTAAACATGTTTTTCAATGGAAGTTGTAAATGTTGGGTGCGTTGTGTTTTCTACTTTCGTTAATTAGATATTGAGAGACATAGCCAAAGGTTTTTATTGTTTGTCTTATAGTTTAGTAAGGGGGTTTTATTCAACTTTAGAAAATTTAAATGATGACAGTAATAAAAATAATTTATTTAAGATAGACTACCGTTTCATCATTATTTTCTGGTTATCTAGAATTTTTATCCTGTCCAACTCAGCTAGCAGTATTCAGGAAGCTGTGCGATACTCAATTCGCATACCACAGTATATCTCTACAAAAATCTATGTGTGACCAATACCAACAGGCTCGAATACAATGGGCCTCATCAAAAGAAAAACATTTACCTATCATAAAATGTATATACACTAAATTAAAAAAAAACCCTTAAGAACTAAAAAAAAAATATAGCGTCGAAATCTCTTCCAAATTGCTGTTGACTGGTAATGTACCCAAGAGACTGGCGTCATTACCACGCTGTAAGGCAGTGCTTACCCTCTGTCCAAGGTAAAATTCAGCTCTTGGGTCATACGAGTACCAATTAATTTTTAAATCAATCAAATAAAATCCTTTAGAAATTTTCGTAAAAGTTTTCTTGCCGTTTAAATATAGATTGTTTAATTTTTAATGTTTTAGAAATTTTAATAAACGCTGTCTGGTCGATTTTTCATTGTTTTCAGAATACTTTCAACACTTGTAACACAGTATTATAAATGTGTCGTGAACAGCTACCAAATGGCGCGTTCATGACAGACCTGCCTATCCCAATTACATTATACACGAGATGAAAGCTCACATAAACGTGTAATTACCGAGACGAATTGTGAACAAGAATATTTTATTTTTTTAGGTGAGTCAATTTACAATTGTTAACACTTTTTTATTTTAATAAAAAATATGAAAAGTATAATAATATGCTAGTTTTATGTGAGTTTTCTTATTGTTCCACTTTTTTTTGTTATTTTTTGAGTACAGTTGTTTAAAATTATTTGAGTTTTAATAGAAAAATTTTGATTCGTTAGTTAATATTCTTTCTTTAAAATTCAACTTTAAAAATATATTTTTTTATGTTGATGTGAACTATTTTAATATTTGCTTAAACTTTTTTAATATTTTTGGACATTGAGCCTTCAGTCTTCGTTCATCAATATTTTATTATATAGAGTTATTTTATTTTGATGACAAACATACAGATCCACACTGAAAAAAAAATTGTACGTAAAGTTGATAAACACTCGTACAATTTATACAAATACCGATCAAGATCAGTGTCAAATTGCTTTTGTAATACCGTTTATTCACAAAAAAACGATTTCTGCTCATAATTTCTAAAATCCTGCAGCAAACTCAAAACTTTAGGTGTACGAAACCACATAAATCACACTAGCAAATGACGCCGGTTTGCCCTGCGCCTATACATCATATTCTGTTCGGGACTGCACTACATATTTTATATTATAATATATAATTTATATGCATATTTTATGGTCCCAAAGATTTACTGGTGTTGTGGAAGGTTGTTGGTTTAATACCGCAGCGTTTTGTTTAGTGCAGTTTACTAGTAATTTTTGGTTGGTGGACCTGGGATCTTCTTCCGAAGAGGAAGAGGAGGCATTCCTGTCCGAGTGTTTGTTGCTGTTGTTGATAGACAGGGCTGCGGCGCACCGTCGTCGTCGAGCGATGTCTCTCCATTTCTGGCGGTTATTAGCATTACGCGCACACTGTACTGCAGTCAACTGCGTAGCCATGGTGATAAGGATGATAAGGTGGCAGTCTTGGTTATCTACGAGAACGTTGGAATGGTTTCCTAGTAGTAATGGCCGCGACTCACAAGCTGTTACTTTATTAATCTTCCTCGTGTAAGAAAACCATGATTATCTTTGATTATTTTTATTGCACATTGGGCACATTGCTCGTAAAACAGATGGTCGATGCGGAACATGCAACGTTCGAAGGCTTCCCCCAAGGTGGACCGATGACCTGGTGAGAGTTGCGGGAATGCGATGGATGCGAGACGCACAGGACCATTCTTTTTGGCGACACTTGGGGAAGGCCTATGTCCAGCAGTGGACGTCTTTCGTTTGAAATTATGATAATGATCTTCTGTCCCGTCCGTTCGTTTCCTTAACCATTTTCATTCATATTTCAGTGACTTTTGATTCATAATCACGTTGGTTGAATTTGAGAACCTTTCCAAGAAACTAGGCATTTCAAAGACACTAGTTAGTTACATTTTAAGAACTTTATTTCAGGTAGCAACTCATCAGAATCACACTTATTACACTATAAAGGCGAAAGTTTGTATCCATGTCTGTGTATTCCTCCTTCACACTCAAACAGTTGAATAGACTTGGATGAAATTTTGCATGCGGATAGACCATGTCGTAAAATAACACACTCTTTATCTTGTAAATATGTTCCCTTCGGATAATTTTCGAATATGACGTGGACCAAGCCGCGGGTAGAAGCAAGTAAGATTTAAATGAACACAGGTTCGTACACAAACTTTCTCAACAAATCATACCTCAGCTAAACTTAAAACCTTTCAAGCGACATCACTTAAGGGCAAGTGCACACATAGCCATAAAGACGCAAACGCATGAGCTACTGAACGCGTGCGATTCACGCGCGACAAACTGCTCAATTAGAGTCGGGGCGCATTAGCAACATAGCGTCTTCTTAATGAACTTCCTAGGTGTTGAGAGCTAAATATAATCGCTTCTCGTTGTCGCGAGCTCGTGCGTTTTGTGCGTGCTAGTGTGGCGAAGGCTTTACAATTCTTGATATGTATGGAATGAATGAGAGTAAAACAAAAGACACGAACAAAATTTAAGTTAAGCATCATATAGTTCGGTATTTCTGTTCATGTGTCCTATTAATAGTTATTCAAGAAACGTGTAACTTTTGCCTATCTATCCTCAGAAACAAGTTGTAACTTATTATAGGTATTTTTTAGGGTTCCGGAACTCATAAGGAAAAAACAGAACCCTTATAGGATCACTTTGTTGTCCGTCTGTCCGACTGTCTGTCTGTCTAACTGTCTGTCTGTTAAGACCATTTATCTCGGGAAAGCGTTGAAGTATCGAGTTGAAATTAAAACCATATACTCATATCTGCAGTCCCTTGAAGCTGTGAAAAAAACAAAGTTCTTAGTTATGAATAAAAAAAGATATGGCCGGTTATGTCGAAAAAAACGTACATTTCGACACTCTCAAGGGAATCAAAATGAAGCAAGGTCTCATAGCTGAAGTCATTGCTCATAGCACAAGTATAGGAGAAAATCTGAAAACGGATAATTTGTAGTTACGTCACAAAAAAAATTGACATTTGCAAAAATCTTCGTAGGTAACTCATTTCGGGAATTAAACTGTTTTCATAGGTAAGTTTGTACGGAACCCTCAGTGCGCGAGTCCGAATCGTATTTGCCCGATTTTTTTTTATAGTGGGAAATAATTATTTTTTCGCTGTATGGTGGGGCGAGAGGGTGATCCGACTTTTTCTGAGAGCGTGTCTTATCGATTTCAATACCCAAATACTGTATTTATTGGCTAAAATAGATGTTATATTAAAAAATATTTCAAGCGATTGTTTTACGTAATAAGATTTTTATTTACGTGATTATGTTACCTACTGCATTTTGTATCTACACCTTAATTTTTAGGTAGAAAATCAACAAATAATTCCTCGCACTCTAGATAGAGCTAGAGATTCAGACTTTTCCTTACTGAAACCCACCTGTGTTCTTTCAGTTGTCCTTCGCATTCCAGAGCCACGGTAACTCTTACGAAAAATGCCGCAGCCTGCTGTATCCAAATCTGAATCCGGTTTTGGCGGAATTTGATAGTACAATATAATCAAATGAAGAAACGATCCTCTTCCACTATATTGAGCCGACATTCACATAGTGCATCGCAGGAGTCAGATTGCGTTCCGCACGCCATGCGCCAACAGCAACAGGGAAGTAGCATTGTGTTCGTCGTGTACGTTGTGCATTGCGAGCGGTAGCAAGCAGCAAGCAAATGTATGAGCAGGAGATATGACTTATGTTATATATAGCGAGCGTGTACTGTTTCATTGATATATCCGGGTGAAGTTGATCAATTATTAAATAAGTAATGTCGAACAAAGTCGGAAGATTGTTAAAGGTGGCACCGATTGCTGAAAAGCTGAAAGAAAGTCGTTTGGGATGGTACGAATATGTCCTTAGACAAAAAAGGCCCACCGAACACGAAGAAGGGGACGACCACCCGTTAGCTGGTGGTCATATAAGCAGAAAGAGATCCAGCCAGCAAATCTGTGGACATAGACCAGACAGAACAGAGCTCACTGACGCAGACATACAAGAACAACCGACTTCAACTGAATTGTGAAAAGGGGTTGGACAAAGAAGAAGAAGGATAAGGAAATAGCATTTTGTATGTCATCATGTATTATATTGCACATGGTGGCCGGCAAAATGCAAATGGGCAAGAGATTTGAGTAGATAAAGTATCATCGCAGAATCTAAGTTATTGTATGAAAGTAACGTAGAAACTTAATCAGGGAATTAGCATTGGGCCCACCGTGTGCATTGTTACATATTGCAAGCGGTGGCAGGCAGCGAGCTGTGGGCAGGAGATGGGACTTGTGTTACAGAGTGTATGGTTTCATTGAAGTATCGCTGTAGAATGTGGTCGTTATTATTTATTGTTTTGCCAAGAAGCATTATAATAATCAATTCAGTTTTTCTGCATCATGACTGATTTATAACGCAACATTGTCT
Organism: Mythimna impura; assembly: GCA_905147345.3. Lineage (NCBI taxonomy): Eukaryota > Metazoa > Arthropoda > Insecta > Lepidoptera > Noctuidae > Mythimna > Mythimna impura. The sequence continues at coordinate 31,443,142 of LR990344.1, forward strand.
AAACTAATTTTCCCAGTAGTGTGGTAGATGTGGCCTAGCTTAAGACACTTTTTCATTTCAATTTAGAAAGGGTCTTTTTTTAATTACTAGCGTCCGCTAGCAGCTTCACTTGCGTGAAAGCATAGAATTATCTCTAGGGAACATATTCTCAAAATAAAAAAAGCATCCTAGGTAATATTCGAGGACACAATCTACCCTTATGCAAAATTTCATCCAAATCCGTTCAGCCTTTATTATATTAGTGTTTACAGAGTTTAATGTCACCTTGAATTAATAAATATATTAGATTTTAACCTTATTTTTGAAATGACAAACCACAAAAAAAGATAATTTACAAATTAACCAACTAAAAAAAAAAAAACTAAAATGAGTAAGCTAACATTAAACTTTAGACATATTTTTGAAATTCCCTTTGAGACTCCGATTCGTATCTCACTAATCCAGTGCACAAACCCTTCAAGCTACATTAATGGAATATCTAAAGTGGAACAACTATGCGACAAACAGTAGGTTAAATTTCCCATTCCAATAACAGCATAACAGAAATCGAATTACAACGCCATAATACTCGAACTAATATTTGTATTTGTAGGTTAAACAGTTGAACGCAATACAAAACAATGATGGCGGCATACGCAGGCAGTGTCGTAAATACCTGCCATTTATTGGTGCTGCGTTGTAACTAGAGAGTATACTGGAGTTAGCACTGGAATAGCCTATATGAAATACTAGACTCTACCAGCGCCTTCGCCGTTGGAAAAATCCAAAGTTATTGCAAGTCTACCCGTGTTCAGTTTCATCCAAATTCGTTTAGCAGTTGGATATAAAAAGGTAACAAACAGACATACAGATTTTCGTGTTTATAATAGGATGACTAGAGGGCTCTGATGTCCGCAAAAATAACATTTGCTGTAATATGATTAGTTAATAGGCGGGTCAGCTAAGTAATACGGCTCATCACTCATTCATTTTCTACTTTTTTGTACTCTCCTTTCTCAGGTATGCTGGAAGACATTTCTGTACAATTAAGGATCACCTTTGTACCTGTTTTTTCAGTTTCCTTCTTCTTTTCTTTTATTATAATGTATGTACATGAATTGTTAAATAAAATAAATTAATATCTGATCAACTTTTGTCAATAATCTCGAAAATAAGTGTAATTATTGTATAGATAGCGTTTATTCATCAAGGTAGTGATCTAAAATCAACTTCTTGGGTCATACGACTTGATGAGTTCAAAACAATTGAATTATCAAAAAGAATTAAAAACATATTAAAAGTTCTTTCTTTCTTTACTTCTGTCTCAGAAACTGTTAATTTTCTATTAATAATTTACAAATTATAAAACCAAGTCTCCCACCGCGTTTATCTGTATGTTCGCAATAATCTTATAAACTACTTAACGGATTTTTATACGGTTTTCACCAATAGACAGAGTGATTCATGACAAAGGTTTAAATGTATAATACATGTGTTTTATAGTATACGAAAACCGAAAATTTCAAAGATTTCTAAGACACGTGTGAAGCTGGGGCGGGTTTCTAGCTGATAATTATAATAAATAGTTAGGTATTTACATATTTTAAACCACATCAGTTTTTTTTTGTGTAATATTTAACGTTTTGTGACTTTTCTAACCCACTCTCCTGTCCCACAAATTAGCTGTAAACGCAGCACACCTTTACATCATAAATAGCTCGGCTATTACGAACAGTTGCCGGTAATGTGGCCGCGCCGACATAAACGTGCGGATATTGTGTCTGTCTGCAGCATCTGAATGTTGGTAGCACCTGATCGTGTGGGTAATGCGGGGAATTAGCTTTTGTAAAGGTCTAGGAGAGAGCTAAATTGATCAGGGTCGGTAATATTTAATGGGATTGTGGAATATTCTATCAAGAAATTCACCGATTCCATTCAATTTTACCGGCTGGTTTACTAATAGAGATAACTGTGTGACATAAAGCTCACCTATTTGCAGTTACAGGTAACAAATCAGATAAGCAACCAGGGTCGTGAGATATAGTTTCAAAGACTGCGCGGTAGAATCAATAGCATTTTGCTAATGATTGCATTCCGCCACGACTGTCCCATACAGAAAAGAGAGAGAGGAGTGTAAGGGTGTTATATGATTACTACTGTATTATATTATGTACCAACCAACATAGATCTTAAGAATATCATTAGATACTAACACTCATATGAATTTCAGTCCGAAACAAATGGCTGTTAATGGAAAGCAATGGATGGATATGAGTGAAATACATTGGCAGTGAGTCCTATACTACATATTTAACCTATATCTTGAAGATTGTCAGAGCCGACAATAGTGTAGAGAATTAATCAATTTGGTGATGCCCATGTAGGTAGGTTAGGTATACCTATTTATAGTAAACTCAAGTGATCATTATTAAGTGCACAATATAATTTTGATTTTTTCAGTTTTTACACATTTTCACGCCACCTTGTCCTTTACCTTTTTGACAATTAGTTTCTTTCGCAACACAATGACGCCAGCATACTTGTGTGATGTAAACAACGTGCCTGTAACACTAGGCCATTATGAACAGTTGCGGGTAATATGGACACTGTCATAACGCGTATATTGTCGCACATCCCAGTGTTTGGCACACCTGCCTAGTTCGTTCATTGGTACGAGGTGGAGTGCTAAACAGTTTGTGTAATATAGATTATTTTGTAATGAATGTACGCAGGTTTATATAATACAGTTCTGGACACATCTATTGGCCCACCTTGTATTTTCAGTTTCGTTTGGTCCTAGCTAAAATTTTATATTAGGTCGAGCAAAAAGTTTTTATGCAGTTTTGAACCTGGCACATTCACAATTTCATTCAATAGTCTTTTTTTGAATTTCGAACACAGAATTTAAAGAAACAAAAGAAAATTTGGAGCCTGTTTGTTGATATCAAACAATCGAATACTAAGAAAACTTGGTTTTATTGGTTTACTTGGATTTAATTCTTGAAAAAGTGATTGATATCTTTGGTTTTGCAACAAACATTACTTATTCTTAACATTAAGGTGAGGTTCTATCAATAATCTATGGATACTTCACCTGAAGTCGTCGCCCAAGCTGTGGCACTTATTCAGGCCGGACACAGCCAAAGAAACGTGAGTGCTCAACTTAATTTAAGTCGATTTGCGGTCCGAAATGTTATCGGAGGTACCTAGAGACTGGCGGCTTTGTTCGTCGCCAAGGAAGGCCACGATCTCGGGTCACAACTGAAAGGCAGGATCGATTCATCGTGACGACCAGCTTGAGAAATCGTCACCTTACGTCCATTGAGATACAAAACCAACTTCGCGACTTCCACGGAGTATTTGTGAGCGCTCGAACTGTTCGGAGAAGATTAAAAGAACGCGATATGGTACCACACAAGCCAGCTAATGGGCCCAAACTAACGCGAGCCCACCGAACAGCGCGCCTTCATTTCGCACGCAGTCATTTAAATTGGACACAGCAAGATTGGAGCCGTGTACTCTTTTCTGATGAGTCTAAAATTGTGTTACATGGCAATGATGGAAGGAAGAAGGTCTACCGACGTAAGGGAGAGCGTTTCGCACAATGCTGCTTTGAAGAGAGGGTTGCTTATGGCGGTGGCTCATGGACTGTCTGGGGCGGTATATCCGCGAGCGGCAAAACTCAACTTGAGGTTGTTACAGGACCACGGCTGCCAACATTAAATGCTGAAAGGTACATTCGTGAGTGCTTAGAACCTCACGTGATACCATACGCGGACTATGTGGGCCCAAATTTCCTTTTTATGCATGATAATGCAAGAGCCCATGCGGCCGGCATCGTCAGGGAATATCTTCGGGATGTGAACATCACAGTTATGGACTGGCCAGCCAGAAGCCCAGACATGAACCCCATTGAGCACATGTGGGACGAGCTAAAAAGACGTGTTAGGGCTCGTCAGCCAGTTGCCCAGACGATGCAAGAGTTGCAAACTGCCATAGAAGAGGAATGGGAGATGATCCCTCAAAATTTCATAGAGCGGTTGATAAACTCTATGCCTAATCGTATGAGAGCTGTGGTAGATGCCCATGGAGGCAACACGCGTTATTAAATTAAACCTTTATTTGATAAAACATGTTTTTTATTCAAAAATCAATTGCCTTTAACAAGGCGCATATCCGACTTGTTAGGCGTAGCTCCATGTCGTATGGTATTCTGAATTCAAATTTAAAACAATACGATCGAAAAAGATGGTAAAATGTATCAGGTTTAAAACTGCATCAACAGTTTTTGTTCAATCTAGCAATCATATTTCGGTAGGGGCCATCGAAACCTAAACTCTAAGGTGGGCCAATAGATGTGTCCAGAAGTGTATTACTTTTTAGGGTACCGTACCAATTTTATTTTATTTTTTGCCATTTTTTGCTTGATATTTATATTGTAGTACGGAATACTTCCTGTGCGAGTCATACTCGCACTTGGCCAGTTTTATTTTATACGAAGCAATCTAATCGTTCATGACAGTCAGCACCTACAACAATTAACAAGGACCATGAGTGTGAGAGAGACAGCAAAACATCAAAATCTTTTGTCTCTTTTATTACATTACATTGCAAATACGTTCTGTTCGACAAATATTCTATGTAAACTGAACTGAACAGTGTGAAAATGCAATGAAAGAAGTTCCTGGAAAAATTGTAAGAAACGCAAATTGGTAGCATAATGCAACAGGATTTTTGTTTGAATGTAGTGATCGTTGTTTGAATGCTTTGAAAGTGCCTATTTATATATTATGTCGCATCAAGGGTGGCCGAGATGCGAAACATCGGGTCTTCATCACGATCCGACATAGTTCTTGGTAGGTGTGGGCATGGGCACTGACTTGGGTGCTCGAACGAAAGATAATTTGAATCAGAATAATTTTATTTTGATAACGGTTTTACAAAAGGAAACAAACACGTGCGTTGGTACCAAGCGTATGCCGAGGCTGTCCGAGGTAGAATGCCGCACCTCTCGGGCTTCCCTCCAGTCCTCGCTGCATCCCCTCTACCGACGATCGTGTCCAAGCGGTAGGGTGCCGCTTGCGTTTCGGTGACGATATTATTAGTTTACGAAACTAATTGCTAGATGGCGCTGTCCGTCGCACCCTTGCGCCATCAATCCACGACATATATACTAGCGATCCCGGCAGACGTAGTCCTGCCCAAAACCTGGTAATTTGTCAAAATAAAAATTAATAACCCGATTGAAGCGCCACCTACTTACCGGGTCCAATTGTAGTTTCAAACCATCCAGAAACTCACTCAAATATATAAACAAAATTACATCCAAATCGGTAAAGCCGTTTAGGAGGAGTTAGGTGACAAACTTACGTACAGAAGAATTTTATTATATAATAATAATATAATAATAATAATATTCCACAACTATCACACAGCGCTGCCTAGTCCCAAGCTAAGCAGAGCTTGTGTTATGGGTACTAGACAACTGATAAACATACTTATATATTTATAAATACATACATATATAGATAAATTACACCCAGAGACAGAACAAATGCTCATGCTCATCACACAACCATTTGTCCTGGGTGGGAATCGAACCCACGATCTCCGGCATAGCAGTCAAGGCCATTAACCACTAGACCAACAGGCCTGTCTATATATAAAGATAGATAGCCTCATTAATTTCTTCTTTTTCCTTCTATCATGCTTTGAGTTTACATACGTACCTAGGTTTTATCTTATCTTTCCCAGTTCTTATAGCTTGGAAAAAGCTTTGATCAAAGACTTGTAAAGCTTGTTATGGAACCATTAATATCATTCAGTGACTCCGACATACTATACAATACGACAAAAAGATTCTCACAAGGGAAAGCTGTATTTATTATGAATTAGAAAGACATGAGAATACTGTTTTGAGTCTCCTCATCAATACATAGGTGCCAAATCATTCGTGATGTTAAATGTTTTTATTAGTACAGACTATTTAAAAAGAAATTGATTATTATAAAAAACGTACTAAGTATGCAGGGGTCATCAACTCGGGTTGAGAGATAGTTCTGAGTTGCAGGATAGTTCGGAAGTATCACTACGACTTTGGAACGTATAAGGGTGAAGGAACACGGGTAGGTTTTAGTCAATATTAGTCTGACACTCCCTCTCGCTCTACCCAGAACGGGAGGAGTTATTTGAAGATTTCCTACCCAAAACTAAGCACGAGTCCTATGACCACGGTTGGCGCATTGGTTGAGTGATTGGCTGCTGCGTCGCGTGTCGCGGGTTCGGTCCCCGCACGGAACAAATATTTGAATGACCTACAGATACGTGTTCCGGGTCTGAGGGTCCAGTGTAAGTGAGTTTACATGTTTGATAAATGATAAATGATATTTGTTCTGCAAATAGGTTTATAAAACACTTTCACACGTCAATTTTTTTTTTTGTCATTTTAAACTAGATGAGGCCGGTGTTTCCTAGCTGACTACCCTGAGAAGAAACACCGAAACAAACTCAGGGGTCAAAGTCTCTTTTAAAGTCCATACAGTAAATATGTAATGGTCAAATCACATGAGAACCATGCAGATTTGTCTGAGATGGTCTTTTAAAGAAAGAACCATACAGATTTGAGTGGACCAGTCCAGTCAGTGCAAGCATTTGTCAGTATTCGCAAAGCTCAACTCAGGACTACTAAGGAGCTCAACGACTTGACGAACAATACCAAAGAAAGGACATTTGGGTAGGCCGCAGAAAATACTCAAATTACCAGACATAAGTTAAAATTACTGAAATGGAAAAAAAAGCAATCAACATAGTCCTCACGTTCACAATAATAAAAGGAAATATATAGTTTACAAAATGTAATACTTAGTAAAGTAAATATTTACTTGTCAAAATTTAATTGAAAAAATAAAAATACATAATGTCAAATTGCAAAATAAAGATAATCTACAATGTAAGATTGTAAAAAAAAAAACAACAATAAAAAGCACAATTGAAAATAAAACGTTTGTGAACGCACCCACGATGCAGGAGTCATTCCTAGCCCCTCGCGTGTATCATCATCACCATTATTTCAGCCGAAAGACGCCCACTGTTGGACATAGGCCTCCCCCAAGTGTCACCGCTCTTGGGCGGAGCGGAAAGTAGTGTCAGACTTTTACTGACTAAAAACCCACTCCTGTTCCTTCTTTGCCTTCGTCCCAGGGCCCCGGGTTTCGCTTTCACACTACCCGTGGCCCCAGTAGGCTTCGACCCTGTTGGGCCCCTACGATTTGCTGACATCTCCCTGAGGCGCGCGTGGAACAATACGCGCCGTCGACGACTTGGGCTCGGTCCGGACGGTTACCGGACGATCGGACGGCGAGCCACCCATTGCTCGCCGTCCGCAAGCCCTCGCCTACGGTGGCCGGAAATCGGGATCGGAATCCCGGCGGTGGTTGGGGCGTGAGGACCGTTGCCTCACGCGATCGGCCGCCTCCTTTGCTAGCATTACTGCTTCGCAGAAGGAGGCGACCGCCTGCCACTCCTCCTCGCTCCGGACCATGGCCTGTACCAAGGCCCGGCGCGAGAGATCGCCGCCGCCGATCGCCCCCACGAGGACACGGCGTTGCTCTGCCCAAGCGGGGCACACCTCCACCGTGTGCTCCACCGTGTCCTCCGGGCGGTCCACACAGTGGCGACACCCGGGCGTCGCTTCCGCACGAATCCGGTGCAGGAACTTCCCGAACTTACCGTGTTCGGTGAGAACCTGCGTCATGCGGAAGGTGAGGACGCCGTGAGGTCTTTCCAACCACGCTTCAAAGAGGGGACTTACCGCCATAATTGTGGCGTGCCCCCGCGTATAGGGGTATTATTAATACGTAATTGCGCGTTTTTACGTAAAATCACCGAAAAAAAAAGAAAAACCTTTTCTGTTTTTTTTTCAGGAAAAACGAAGTTATAGAGACCAAAATTTTCGGCCGAATAAATTTCGTACACCCGTGTGTACAGTACGACGATTAAGCGTTTTTCAGGGCCATTCAAGTTGTATAAACGTAAGTACAATCGGCGCGAAAGTGGCTAGTATGGGGCAAAGATTTTATTTAAAAAAAAAAATGAGAAAGTGAAAAGAGAATATAATAACCGAGCTGGATAATACATCCAATTAACCTAAAAACAGAGACACTGATTTTCAGCTGCAACACACATTCACGATAACATTAATAATCCCAGGAAATCCTGAAACAATGTAACAAAGATCAATCGTCCATTGCAACGACGACTAAAAAGTCTCCAATGGACTATACAGTCCAAAAATACTCAATATTAACCACCTGCCGTACATTGGTTCGCTATAACTAACAAGTGACAGCCCTAAGCCATCGCGTTGTAGTGTTGGGACATACTATTAGTAACTATTAGGGCTGATCCCCTTTGAGCTGCGCTAATGAAGACTAATCGACAATTAAATCAACAGGTTAGCAAGTTAGCATGGCTTAGACTATGTGAGTGTGCATTTGAAGGTACTAGCTATAGGACGAGCTGGTGATGTATGTGGACTGCTTGTTTGGGTAACGAAAGAATCTGTAAATCAATTGGTATTTTAAACAATGGTTTTATGTCTCAATTGATTTCTGTTCCAGTTCTTTACATCATCTGCCAATACACACATTAACACTTTTGATGCTATGGACAAGAAGTTCCGTACCGTCTACAGGGAAAAACGGCAAAAATAACACGCTTGTTGTATGGGAGCCACACTTAAATATTTATTTTATTCTGTTTTTAGCATTTGTTGTTATGGCGACAATATAAATACATATTCTGTGAAAATTTCAACTGTCTAGTTATCACGGTGCATGAGATAAAGCCCGGTGACAGACGGACGGACAGACAGCGGAGTCTTAGTAATAGGATCCCGTTTTACTCTTTGGGTACGGAACCCTAAAATCTGAAAAACAATCATAGACGACAGCAAACTTTATAGCATCTATAAGCTACCTAGGTAAAACATATATAATATTGATTTTAATTGTCCCATATCACAAAACTACATCTATTATATTATAAATCAGAAAACTAAACACTTAGCACTTTATTGCATTTCCCGCATACTTAAATGAGTAAAATGCTATTCCGAAGTGATATACGATCATTACCTGACATTTGTTCTGTTAGTGTTGTTACATTGTAGTCGCAGGGATATCAATCATCTTCTTAATAGATTGAAATATCGGTGTTGTAAGTAATGTGCTACGACGAGGTAGTAATGTTTACTGGTGTTGCTGGAATCGCTTGGTTCACTCGTGCTAGATTCTGATCCAAGGATCTTTTGTGGAGCTGTTCCTGTAGTGGTATAGTTGTGATGTGAGGGTCATAGGAAACCGACGGATGCGAGACGCACAGGACCGATCGTTGTGGTGACACTTGAAGGAGGCCTATGTCCAACATCATACGTCTTTCAGCTGACACTTCTTCATCTCATAAATAACTAGAGAGTCTGAGAATCAAATCAATATTGAAGAAACATGTAGCTATTCCTGATTTTACCGTCTGTCTTATATTTGTTAATTTTAAATTGATAATAATATGATTTTAGTATTTTTTTTTTTAAATTTGGACATTAGTTTTTAATTTTTTGTTTTCGTATTTTATATATTTAATATTTATCGGGTTTTCATCTATTTATTAATTAGACCTACTGTGAATGTTGTGCATACCTGTAAGTGACTTTTTTACACAGCATCACCTCGTTTATATTATTAAAATCATATTGTAAATAAGTCGTTGGTGTGCCTATGCAAATAAATAAATATTAGCTGTTGCCAGCTGCTTTGGCCGCTTGAAAGTAAGATATTGTAAGTGTCATAGTATCCAACGTGCTATTCCAGGTCATCGTCTACCCGTGCGCCAAGTTTCATTGAAATCCTTTAGCCGTTAGAACGTGAAGAAGTAACCAACTTACACACACACTCACAAAATTTCGCTCTTATATTATTAATGTGATGTGATGAATGAAGATCCTTAACAAAAAAAAAAACCTATTTCATGCTTTGTTCAAAATTTCTTCTTTTATTTTATTTCACTTTTAAACTAAACAATCCCATCTGTGTTAACATTAAATTAACTAAACAAGACCAAAAGCCACACATCCAAAACTTATTCAGACAACATCGTTTAAGAGTATTAACAAAATATCTGAAGCGAAATAATAAACCACGCACGTCACCTCAAGATAAACGGGATTAGCGCACTTGTGAAGCAGGTTGTCTTAACTCCCAACAGACCAGCATACAACAATCTACCAGTTAGAACTTTATTCAGTATGGAGTAAGGGTGAATGTAGCTTGGTACGACAGTATCAAGCATTTGCAAGAAATAATCAGTGTGTTATTGCAAGTGTAGGTGAATCTTTGTATAATTTCATTTCGCGACAACCCTAATGTGTTCTAGAGGTGCGGTGATATCGATAAAATATTTGAATATTTATAAGTTTTAGGATAGAAAACAGTCTGATTTCTAATGAAACACTATTATCATAAAGGCGAAAGGTTGAATATATGTAAATACATATGTACTATGTACACATATGTTTATAATTGTTTTTTTTTTATTGTGTATAGGCTCGCGTTTGACTACTATTTCTTCTGATGGTAAGCTATGATGTGATCAACGATGGAGCACGCTTGCCTAGAAGTATCATTTTCACTCTTAACTTAAAGACTCCTAAATTGTAGCTATCAGGAAACACAGACTGACAGGGAATTCCACTGCTTAACTATACGCACGATGAATGTGTTTGTTACTACTTCAAGCTAAAAGAACTGAACGGATTGGGATTAAAATCGATGAACGGATAGACTATATTCAGGAATAGGTTATAGAATACTTATTATTCTGGAAATATAATATTCGACTTTTACAATTGACAGATAAACTAGTTTATTTTTTGTTACTAGACAATGGATCTTCACCCGTCCCTCTCTAACTGCCTCTCAACTGCACATTACTATAAAAACCATAACCAAAAACGTCAAATACCTTGGTAGCATAATAACGTTCAATCTCAATCAATTTAAATAGGTAATTAGTTGGTCGTTCCCGGAAAGCAGAGCTGCCGCGCTGTACGAACCGAACCAAATATTATGTATTATTGAAGTAAGAAATGACTTCAGGTTGATTTCGATAGACACTCACATCTATCGACATCACCCTAAAGCCGCTCGCGTCCACCACTACCCTATCTTCATCAACAGTTAATAATAAGGGGTATAAGTGCAAATTTTAAGTGGCTCGCATTTGAACCGAGTTACCCCTTTATGCCGCAGATATGCCAGGTGAAGTTACAACGTGTGATGATAAGGTTTCTTAGAATGGCATACTTTGTTTACTTGATTACCTTAAACATTGGAGAAAAGAGATAACGTGTGATTACCGTGGAATTGTTCGCGGTAGAATTCGGATGGTTTCTTTGTTTTGTTCGTGATATCATTTGGTTTGAAACAGGGCACTTCATAGAAAATGATGTGGAGCGTGAATGTATGAGTTGTTTATACTCCTTCCTGTATCATTGTTTTCGTATTCTCTTGCAAGTGAAAGTTGAATTTAAAATCTGGAAAATAAAAGTTCCTGAAAAAGATATCCGAAAAAGATGTCCAAAAAAGCGTCATTTAATAAGACTGTATTTTTTTTTTGTTGTATCTTAATCTTTTTCACTAATAATAATATTATAAAGAGGTAAAGTTTGTCTTTTTTTTTGTTTATTGCAGGTAATCACTGAAAGTACTGGTCCTATTGCTAAAATATTTTCACCGATAGAAAGCTGCTTCATTCCTGAGTGACATAGGCTATATTTTATGTATGCGGGCGAAGCTGCAGGCAAAAGCTAGTAATCTAATATAATATAAAAAAAAACTCATGTCACAGTATTTGTTATCACAATTACATGTGTTTGTGTATATTGTGACTAGACTAGAGTGTATAGCTCTATCCCTTTTTCTCACTCACACGCTTGACATTTTAACATATGGTAAAGCCCCTGTGAAGAAGAACCCGGAACCCCGGAAGACGCAGTGTTGGAAGGCCCCCTACAAGGTGGACCGATGACCTGGTGAAGGTTGCGGGAATCCGATGGATGCGAGATGCATAGGATCGTTCGTTGTGGCGACATTTGGGGGAGGCCTATGTCCAGCAGTGGACGTCTATCGGCTGAAATGATGATGATGATGAAAGCCCCTGTTCCGGATTCCTAATTCTTTTCCTAATAGAAAATTATATACTTATACCTTTTTGTGGGTGGGGAATAAAATCAAATGGTCAAATAACTTACCTGCACTGGGTAGAGCGAGAAAGAATATCAGACTATTACTGACTAAAACAGAGCAGTGGTGGCCGAGTGGTAACGGCCCCGACTTACGAGTTGTAGGTCGCAGGTTCAAACCCAGCCTGGCGTATTACTTTGTGTAATTTATTTCATCACCACTGCTCTTAAAACGGTGAAGGAAAACATCGTGAGGAAACCGGCATGTCCTAGAACCAAAAATTTGAAGACATGTGACATTCACCAACCCACACTGAGCCCGTGTGGTGGATTACGGCCCATTCCCTCTCCTAAAGAGGAGGCCTGAGTCTAAGCAGTGGGAACATTAAAAGGCTGATTATGTTATGCTTATGCTGTCTATATTTGGTTGGTATGAGAATAGGTCGTAGTCTGTTTTTTACACTCTTACCCCCAACCCCATTTTTTAAAATAATTTATGTGGTAGTTAGGTAGTTAGTAGCAACAGCGTTTGCCGGGTCAGCTAGTATTGATTATCTTTGGCTTATATTTTCAGATAGGCATGGAAAATACTAGAAAATCTGAAATTAAACCATACCTAAATATTTGCGTTTCCAAACCCAAGAATATCTAAAATCAACTCTTAATTCCAAAAACATATAAAAATAAATTCTCTATATTATCGACCTATATAAAAAATCTGTGTAATAAAAGTGTATGGTATCGAGCTAAACAGTTGGTTTAGTTAAAATAGCGCATATAAAAATACACGTGCGCGCAGGTAATGGTGATTGCGACCGAATTGCGGCGCGCGCGCAGCCGACGTGAAACACATGGCCCGAGCGTTTACGTGAACTACTACGAACAGACTGTCTTGATAGTAAGTTTTACGAATTAGTTTCGTGAAATTCCTGATATTAGAAGTAAAATAAATAAATGTAGTAAATTTTTTTTTACCGAAATAAGAACATTTTTAGAAAACATGTATAAATTATTATGTGAAATATAAAAAAAAAAAAACATTTACAAAAAAAAAATACAACCGGCTTCAATGTAAAAAAAAACAGTGAAAAGTGCGAAAATTTTTTTTTACATTGAAGTCGGTTGTATTTTTTTATTGTAAAAAGTTTATTATTTTACACTTTTTAGTTGTGGTACCACCACTAAAAAGTACCCCTCAGCCATACTTAAATACCTTAAAGCCAGAGTGCATCTCATGAAAATTCTAATAATACCAAACACGGTTAGATTAAATTAATTTATTACAGAGTTCCAGTGCCTAACTTCAGGCTTCATCATCAGATCAGTTTGATATATTCCCCCTTTTCTTTCAGTCAGTCATCGATTACACGTATAAATAAAGCAATTTTACTTGTTACGAGAGTTCTGCTGTGATCCTATGAGGAGGTCTGTTCCATATATTTGAAGTTCGTGATCAGATCATAACAATACTTCTATGGGACCAACTTGGAAGCATAACCTTTCAATCAAAAAAAATTTTTCAAAGTCGGACCACAAGACATAGAAATCGGTGAACATACTCTTATGGATCAGAGGCGGTATTAATTAAAAAAAAGAACTAGTAACACGAGTTTTAATTTCTTACAAAACGATTTAATTTTAATAAAGAAAGTAACAAAGCAACAATCACTTAACTCTATTACACAAACTACTCTCAAACTACTGCTAAAGTACATAAACCGACACAAAATGATACAGCGAAACGTCCGTTGCATCCGAAAGCCAAGCAAAGAATGAAATTCGTCCCACGTGTGCGACGCCTTTTATACACTTCCACTTGTATCGAATGTGTGGGTAGGAGAAACATCTAAGACGGCCGTTCCTGATTGCGTGGCGTCCTCGACCGCGGCATTACTCCCATTTGCATCAGATCCTTGCTCATCCCTCACAACCTGGTTGTCATCATTATGTTGATCGTCGGCAATCTCTGAAACATTACAACACATGAGTAACAAAATGACGTGACCACTACGGTTTGAAGCTTATTCAACATGAAACAACTTATAGGTTACGGTCAACAAAGGTCAATGTCCCACAGGCACAAGCGTGCACTCAAGTGCCAGTAACACAGACCAGAAAGCAATAATGACTTAAAGTTGAAACAGCTTGAAACCTGAGAGAACATTCAATGCATAACTAAAGACAGATTCCGGACTTCCGTCAGTCGTTATACATTGTCATCGACAGAGGCCCTAACGTTTGCTTGTCGTTTTATAAATACATAGAAGAGGCCCTAACGTTTGCGTACTATGCATTTGTGACATATTACACGCTTCGCGTCATGAGACAGAGGCCCTAACGTTTGCATGTCCCTTCGTATGACCGCGATCGTGAAACAGAGCAGAGGCCCTAACGTTTGCATGCTCCAAACCGGTAAGTCAGCTTACCAGTTTCAAAGAACGCAGAACAAGCGTCTGGCGTCCACTCACCGCGCCATAACGTCATATGTTCGGCGGCAGCTTGAGTCTTCTTTCCGTAAGACACAGCTAGAAGTTCCAATTCATAACGGTGGTGTGGCAGCACCCGAGTAACCTTGTATGGGCCGCGCATGCCAGAATCTAATTTTCCAGTACTTTGTCCAATCTTGCTGACAAATGCAAAGTTGCCAACATTGAAAATACGTGGCTGTCTGCGATCCTTATTAACATAGGCATCCTGACGATGCTGGTTCGCTTTGAGAAGCTCAGATGCCCGCTGTCGTCTCAATGATAGCTGCGCATCTCTGTTCGGTAGTGAGCTCGGCCTCACCAAAGGCGCGCTCGGCCTCACCAAAGGCGCGCTCGGCCTTACCAAAGGCGCGCTCGGCCTCACCAAAGGCGCGCTCGGCCTCACCAAAGGCGCGCTCGGCCTCACCAAAGGCGCGCTCGGCCTCACCAAAGGCGCGCTCGGCGTCACCAAAGGCGCGCTCGGCCTCACCAAAGGCACGCTCGGCCTCACCAAAGGCACGCTCGGCCTCACCAAAGGCGCGCTCGGCCTCACCAAAGGCACGTTCGGCCTCACCAAAGGCACGCTCGGCCTCACCAAAGGCACGCTCGGCCTCACCAAAGGCACGCTCGGCCTCACCAAAGTGACTATCTTAAAGTGGATGCCTATAAGATAATGACAGAAATGCTGCAGTGCCCGAACAACAGCTAAAGTTTCTAGCTCATAGCTGTGGTACCTAGATTCCGCCCCTTGTGTGGATTTGCTAAAATAACCAACAACCCTCTTTCTCCTACCGACGTGTTCCTGTATCAGAATGGCACCAAGACCCGCAGCACTGAGTCTGGCGTCGGTGTGAAGTTCCGGTTGGGTCAAAAATTGCTAAAACTGGTTCGTTAGTCAGACACTTTATAATATAATCGCGAGAAGCGTCCTGCTCGGCGCCCCAAACAAAAGGTTCATTCCTTCTAAGCAGCCTTGATATACTCGCTGTCATTGAAGCGTAGCCAGCGATAAAGCGGAGAAAATAGCCTGCAAGGTCCAAAAACTGGCGAACTTCCTTAACGTTCGAAGGTTTTCGTGAATGAACTAAAGCCTCAACCTTTCCCGGGCTCGGCCGTACCTGACCGTGACCAATCAATCGTCCAAGGTACTCAATTTCTGTATCCAAAAAGGTACATTTCTTTAAGTTTACTGAAAACCCGGCAGTTTTTAATATTTCTAAAACTTCTTTCAATGTTTTGAGACCTTCAACGACTGAATTAGACAGGATTAAGACGTCATCTATGTAGGTGGTAAGACTACACCAGTGTCAATCAGAGACTTTAAAGTTTTTGATATAATTCTCTGATATACAATTGGGGCATTGGCTAGACCGTAGGGCATCTTTAGGTACTCATAATACCTCTCGGGTGTCACGAATGCAGTCTTGCTTATGGAGTCATCGTCCTTCATAGGCACCTGGTGAAAACCTGTGGCCATATCAAGGCTGGTAAAGATCTTAAACCTACCAAGTTTGTCAATATGGTCGTCGATCAACGGCAGGGGAAATCTCTCTTTGACTGTAATGGTATTAAGTGCTCTGTAATCGACGCACATCCTATCACTCCCATCCTTTTTTTTTTGACGAGAATGATAGGACTCGCGTAATCCGATTTTGATTCACGAATTATCCCCTTGTCCAGTAGGTCTCGAACAATATCGCGTACGTGCTTTTCGTCTACTGAAAGTTTATAAGGGCGATGACTCACCGGGATATTGGAGGTCAGTTTGATTACCATACTGCCCGTATTCACTGTGGAAGTTGCAGTGCCAGAAATAAATAAGTCCGAAAACTCACGTATGATCGCCAACAAATTTTCTTTATCGACACCAACTAAAGGAGTTTTAATGCTTAAGTCTTCCACAGTACTTACGTGTTGTACGGTTGACACTGTACTAGATCCAATAAGGCGCTGCTCTGCACCACTCCGCACATACACCAACCCTTTTTGGTTCAGTATGTCAGTCCCAATCAGAATAGGAGCACTAATACACTCAGCAGACACTACGTATAAATCTACCTCAAGCGACACTTCGGGAAATTCAATAACAGTTGTAATCATGGAGGTAGACTCAACTGTAGACTTGACTTCCAATTCCACGCATCAAGCGATAAGTTGGTACACGGTTAAAGTTAAAGTATTTTAGTACACTTTCGGAAATTAAAGAAATATCGGAC
This sequence comes from Mythimna impura, assembly GCA_905147345.3. Taxonomy (NCBI): domain Eukaryota; kingdom Metazoa; phylum Arthropoda; class Insecta; order Lepidoptera; family Noctuidae; genus Mythimna; species Mythimna impura. The sequence goes on from LR990344.1 coordinate 31,460,037, forward strand.
CCGCTATCGACTAAGACATCATCTGGTACTTTTTGTACAACTGCTGATATCACATTTGTTCGTTTTGGGTCGATTCGGAGCAAAAATTTACTTCAAAGAACAAACAAGCTAATTGTTTGTTCTTACCCTCAGAGCGCAACTTTTGAAAACATGAGTCAACTGAATGCCCGTAGAACTGACTTATCTCCCTTATCGCTTGATGTTGGAGCTGATTTGGAGGAACCGCTATCCTGGGCTGAGGTGCAATCTTTAGGTTTCTTGGGGCAAGACCACTTCTTGTGACCCTTCTTACCACAAATGTGACAAAAAGCATTGCTATTGTCCGATTTTGATGGAGTGAGGATGACGTTGATTGGAGTTATTTGAAGGAGCACGAACAGCACTGTTATCACTTTTAGGCTTGACATATACTGACAAGAACTCAACTAAATCTCTAGAAGCTAATTTGGCGTTAGTTGCCGCAGCCTTGACTTGGGGATCGCTAATGCCTCTGATGACAATGGCGGATTTTAACTCGTCTGACAAACTCTTAACTATGTTAAGGCGTAATAGTGACTAGCGAGCGTATTCAGCATAAGTTAAGTATTTATTTGAGTTAGTATTCATTACATCAAACAGTATGGACGCAAAATCAACACTACGGGGACACAAGAATCGGAACTCCAGCTTAAAGTTACTCCACGATCTATCATTCGTCACCCAGTCATTCAGCCAAGACTTGGCATCGCCGCGTAGATAAGTACCTATACGCCCGAGGCATTCGCGATCATCCCAATTATTAATCACGCGAGCCCGGTCAACCTCATCGCACCAGACGTCAAAATCATGTATGCTCGGGTCAAATGGTGATATGTAAAAGTTATGGGACTTAGTTTTCAAAAGAGCGGACAAAGCTCCAACAATACTGTTCGCAGTATCCTTTTCCTCAGTATTCTTAACTGAAACGTGTGAGTTACTCGTTACACTAGCCTCATTAGTAACCGCGGTCACACCAGAACTTCGCTCACAGTCACGTGTCGACACGTCCGGGAGTGACGACAGTAACTGGCCCTCGTTAGTTGGATGCAACGGACTATCGCTACTAGAAGTCACGGAAAATCTACGTTCGATCACTTCTAACCTTGTAAGAATTCGATCAAGGGCGGCGTTACGTGAACCGTGACGACGATCACGAGACTCTCCGCGGTATCTGCGAGAACGAGAGTTATCGCGTGAGTCACGGGAAACACCACGACGCCCAGGTGATCTATCCCTACTATCTACCGAACGGCGGTGGCGCATAGGTGGCGGCGTATAACGGTTACTCGAACCATCGCGACGGGAGACACGAGAGTGTCTACGATCCTTAGATCGGGATCCGTGTTCAGGCATTTTATAAGAAATAAAAACTTACTTACAGATTAAAAGTTCAGTACACACTAATCAACACAGAACTCACTTTTAACACAATTACCTATTCGAATCAGATGGCAAAAACGGCTGGAAACGCGTGACAATCCCACTTCTGATCTTATGGATCAGAGGCGGTATTAATTAAAAAAAAGAACTAGTAACACGAGTTTTAATTTCTTACAAAACGATTTAATTTTAATAAAGAAAGTAACAAAGCAACAATCACTTAACTCTATTACACAAACTACTCTCAAACTACTGCTAAAGTACATAAACCGACACAAAATGATACAGCGAAACGTCCGTTGCATCCGAAAGCCAAGCAAAGAATGAAATTCGTCCCACGTGTGCGACGCCTTTTATACACTTCCACTTGTATCGAATGTGTGGGTAGGAGAAACATCTAAGACGGCCGTTCCTGATTGCGTGGCGTCCTCGACCGCGGCATTACTCCCATTTGCATCAGATCCTTGCTCATCCCTCACAACCTGGTTGTCATCATTATGTTGATCGTCGGCAATCTCTGAAACATTACAATACGGACCTCGGCTTAGGGCGTCGCTGGGGGGGGGCAGCAAGGGACGGGCTGGATCGCACAAAGATATTATTATTATTAACGGGGAATTTTAAAACTACGGCTCAGCGGCGCGGGCTGGCTCGAGCAAAGGACGGGGAGGACGTTGACGGGTCTGTCGCGGCGGGCCTCGGCGGCGAGGACGGAATGACGGCGGTCTGTAATGTCTACGAACTGTACTGGTTTCCTTACGGCTCTCTTGGAGCAGGGTAATGGGGTCGTCGGGGGTGACAAGAGTATGCCTAGGACGGCGAATCTTTGAGATGAGGGAGGGTTCATATCGGGCGGCCGATACGATAAGGGGGTTGCGGTGTTTCACAGCAGTATCGAAGAAACGCTTGCACAGGCGTTTCATGAACTGCTGGATGGTGGGGATTTTGAGATCTAAGTGTAGATTCTCATTTCGGACGTAATAAGGGGCACCGAGGATTTTACGGAGGGTCCGATTTTGGAGGGTCTGCATCCTATGGAGGAAACGGGGCTTGGCGTGTGCGAAGATAGCACAGGCATATGTCATAATCGGGCGGATTACTGCTGTAAAGAGGCGCAGCTTGCACTTAAGTGATAATTTGCTGCGAGCAGTCATGAGATAGTGGAGCCTACCTTGAGCGAAAGCGGCTCGCGAGCGAGCCTGCTTTATGTGCTCGGCGAAGGTCAAGTGCTGATCTAGGATCACTCCGAGGTACTTGGCTTGCTTCTCCCAGGGGATTGGCTTGCCGTACATGGTGATCGGAGGGGGAGGGAGGACGGACTTCCGCTGTTTCGAGTAGAGAACAGCTTGACTCTTATCAGGGTTAACCTCTATTCTCCATTTCCGGAACCATTTGCCCAAAATGTTTGCGGAGGTTTGGAGATTGCGAGCGATAACTCTGGGGTCACGACCGGTGTAGTAAATTGCCGTGTCGTCGGCGAATAGAGCCAACTGGGCCTTTTTACTCTGGGGAATGTCGCTGGTGAACAGCGTGAAGGCTAAGGGGGATACTACGGAGCCTTGCGGGACTCCTGCTCGGATGGGGTGGGGGGTGGAGAGGGCACCCTCAATTCGATAGCGGAAGGTGCGATTCGACAGAAAGTCTCGCATGATGAGCACGAGACGGTCTGGCACTCCGAGTTGGTATAGCTTATATAATAAGCCATTGTGCCAGACCTTGTCGAATGCTTTCGCTATATCGAAATACAAGACACCCGTCATCGTATTACGCTGGAAGCCAGCGCTTAGGTGCTCTACGATGCGGTGGACTTGGTGGATGCATGAGTGCTCGGTACGGAGTCCGAACTGCTCATTAGGAATGAGACCCTTGGATTCGGCAAAATCTTTGAGACGCTTATAAATAAGCCTCTCGTAGACTTTACCGAGAACATTGAGGAGACTGATGGGGCGGTAGCTGGAAGGGTCAGACTTGGGCTTGCCTGGTTTGGGGATACCGATAACGGTGGCCTGCTTCCATGCTTGGGGGAAGATATTATTGCTTAATGCGCCATTGAAGATGGCGGTCATTAGCATTATAAGTTGGGGAGGGAAGAGTTTGAACACTCTGTTCGTGATACCGTCGGCGCCAGGGGCTTTCCGGGGTTGAAGTTTTTTGATGATATCCTCCACCTCGTCGGGAGTGACGGGGGGTAGAGGGTTATCAGGGTCTTCAACGGGAGGGAGGGAGGCTCTACGTTCGACTTCAGCGTCCACCATGTCGATGTGAGCTTGGTCTACTAGTTGAGAGCTAGGCGAGCATTGGGCTTCGAGGCTGTCGGCTAGGCATTCCGCTTTTTCAGAGTTGTCGAAAGCGACACTCTTGTCAGGGCGGGTGAGCGGAGGGATAGAGGACTCTTCAGTGGAACGTAATTTCCTCTGAAGTTGCCAGAAGGCGAGGTGAGTAGGCTCGAGTTCGCTAAGCGTCTTGTCCCAGCGGGCGGAACGCAGCTCGGTCATGCGTTTCTTAACAGCACACTGTAATCTACGCATGTGAGCCTTGTTAGCGTCGCAGGGAAAAGCGCTGTACGCACGGATGGCTGCGTTCTTCTCGGTCATCAGAGCCCGTACATCGTCCGGAATTTTCCAGCGACGGTCCTCCGTCGCTGGAATCTCCCTTGAACATTCGTTCAGGACGGATTGTACGTGATCCGTGAGCGAGTCGATCGCAGCCGTCGTGTCAGCGACTGAGTCGATGTGGTCAGGGATAGAATCCAATTGAGGTGACGTGGTAGATTTCAGTCTTTCGCTTACTTTCTTCCAGTCAGTGATCAATTGGGACGGGGGAGGCTGGCCGGGGTCGAGATTACCCGAGCGGGAGCCTAGGTGCATGATCACGGGGCGATGATCGGAGTTAAGCTCGTGTATTGCTTCTATAGATTGTAAACGGAGGTTTACATTCTTCAGGAGCGCTACATCGAGGACGTCGGGGCTATGGTTGGGATTTAGGGGGAAGTGAGTGTGACACATCGGGGCGATGATGTCAAAGTTAAGGGATGCACCAAGGTTGAACACGACCTTACCTCTAGGGTTGGCCGTACTACTGTTCCAGGCGGGATGTTTAGCATTGAGATCGCCCGCTAATATAACGGAGTCACTCAAGCCAAAGAGGGCGGTGAGGTCTCTAGTGAGAGCGATGGACTCGTCTGGCATACGAGACGAGGAAGTCGGAGGGGGATAGTAGGCGGAGATGACAGTGATCGGTTGATGACCAGTCATGCCTACTCGACAGGCTGCGTATTCTAAGAAAGAACAGGGCGCGGGTGGGGTTAGGGGGATACAGTACAGTTCCTTCCTGTAGTAAATGAGGGTGCCACCACCGTGGCAGCGAGATCTATCGTTGCGAACTATGCGATAGTTGGCAATTTTAGGATCTTTACGGTGGGGTTTGAGGAATGTTTCCTGGATAAGGAGAATGTCTAACTGATGGTCGCGGAGAAAAGTGGCGATCTCATCTCTCTGATTGATAAAGCCGTTGGCATTAAAGAAGCCTAATTTAAGGGATCGCGGTTTGGAAGAACAAATTCTTTGATGTCTATCCATCAAGAGTTATTGAGGGTAACTTGTCGAGTTCGGCCGTGACCGACTCATATTTTGAGAATAGCGCAGCTCGCTTAGCGTAGTCGAGCTGGCCATTTATTTCAGCTAGGGTTAGCTCATCAGCTAAATCCCTAGCATCCTGCGTCATAAAGATGCGGTAGTTGTCCAGAATGATCTGGCCAACGGTTCTGCGTGGGAACGCAGCCGCTCTTTGGGGAGTTTTTGCGGCCACGGGGGCCACAGAAGCGGGGGCAGGCGCTGGAATGGGCTTGGCCATTAGCGCTGGGATGGGCTGTGAGACCGCCAAAGCCGGGAAGGCTTTGTGATGGTTCAACAGATTCCATGGGGATGGTCTCTGGGGTGCGAGACGTTCGGGGAGTTGGGAAGAGGGGGCTTTCCCAGATGGAACTTCCCTCTGTTGGCGAGCAGCAGCACGCTTTGCCAGCTTGGGAGGGATTTTGGGGGCTTTAGGGCAGCCACGGTAGTTAGCCGGGTGCCCGGCTTGACCGCACAGTACACAGCTGGGTGGCTCTGTGCAGAGTGTGCGGTCCTTGGGCCGAGGGCAGTCGCTCGTGCCATGCTCGCCCAGACACTTAACGCATCTGGGTGTAGCGTAGCAGTTCCGCTGCGAGTGGCCATATAATTGGCAGCGGTGACACTGACCGACTATCGTCGGTCTGAAAGGCTTCTCAATGGAGATGCCAGAGAGGGAACACACCGACTTGACTTTGAAGATCGGGTGGTGCCCTTCGGTGGGGTCGCATACGACAAGTACCATGTCGTAGAGCTCGCTTCCTCTCGCCTTATGAAGGCGGTGGACAGCGGACACGGGGATGTTCTGCGCCAGGAGGTCGGACTTGATGTCCTCGGTGGCGATCTCTATGGGGACACGTCTTATAACCACTCGGGTTGGCGTGTCTTCGGGGAGGGAATACGTGTGAAAGGAGATTTTCCTATCACGGAGGACTTTGGTTAGTTCCCGATAGTCATTTGACGTCGGGACCTGAACCTTAATGCCTTGTTGGCAAGAGCGGGCGTTCGTGTAGTTGATCTTGCGATCACTACACATTTTGGACACATCTGTCCACTTCGCCTTGTCCTGGATGTACAAGGGCGGAGGGGGGCGCTGCTTCTTTGGCTGAGTGCCAGACGCGGACGGAGGGCAGCTAGCCTGCGAAACGGGGGCGGGCTGGGTAACAGGGGCGGGCTGGGTAGCGGGGGAGGGAGGAGACACTACGGTCTTCTTTGCTTTGGAGGCCTGCGCGGCCTTTCGGGCTTTCCTCTTGCCCCCTAGGACGACTTGGAAGTCGTCCTCGGAGGAGGAGGAATCAGTGGACTGCTCGGAGTCCGAGGCGGAGGAATGCGACGTTGAGTCGCTGGCAGGTACCGACGTGTCCATAGCCTCATTGGCAAAATGGGCTACTAAAAGGGGAGGCATAGAAGCCTTTCCCGGTAAGGGGCGGGGACAGGGGGACGGCGGGGACGGACCTGAGTCCGTGTTGGCCGGGAATGGCGACAATACGTCACTAAAATCGGTGACGCTCGTCGGAACGGGAGGAGGGGCGCTTTTAATTAAAGCGATTTTCTCGCCATATTTGGCGAGAAAATCGGGGTCCTTGAAAAGGACCTCTTTGACGAACGCTAAGATAATAGCGTCCGTCATGACTAGGGTGGGATTGGGCTTTGTTACATTAGTTGTAACTCTCCTATGCCTAATACCCTACGTCCCCGGGTGGACGGGCCCGGGGGTGTGTGACCCTCCCAGTAAGGGTTTGCTAACTGGGAGGTGAGTACCTAATGGTGAGCCCTAAGCTTGAAACCGATCGCCAATCTTAATGTGCGATCGGGCCCTACCAGGGTCTGGTGCGAAGGGATAGACACCCCAACCGACACCAGGTGTGTAGCTGAAAGAGAACTCGGAGTAATAGGTTTGACTAGGAGATCCCCCAAGGCCAAAACCTAGCTCCCGACTCCAAATGACTGCCTAGCCCTGAAGGGGTTCGGCGGGTGTATTGGGGCAACACCCCCTTGACGTTGTTGACACCGTTAGGTTTCCCGTCAAGGACCACGAAACTGTGGATTTTCCCTGAAGGGGCACACGTTTATCGACTGTTTCCGTAAGGAAAAGTCTATCCTCCACTGCCTTGAAAAAGGCGGCTTCGGATCGCTGGTGCGGTCGGCGACCACGATGACGTCACGCGGGGTGACGTAACACGACACAGAGCACGGAGCGGGCGCGGAGCACAGAGCGGCACGACCGTTCGGGGCGAGCGTCGGGCGAGAATGAAGTTTTTTGAAATTCGTCCCACGTGTGCGACGCCTTTTATACACTTCCACTTGTATCGAATGTGTGGGTAGGAGAAACATCTAAGAATACATTAAAAAAAAATTAAAACAAACATACATTCAGCCGAACATAGAACCTCCTCCTTTTTGTTGTCGGTTAAAAATGATATATTTTTTTAATGAATACCAGTTGCAAGGATACCTGGTTTACTCGTGGAAATGAAAGAAGAGGTGATCGTTTTGCATTAACTCAGAACAGGTAACACTTCAGTGGCAGAAAAAAGCAGTAAAATGAAAAAAAAACATTAACCAGGTACTTACTGGAGAAAAACATTTTTGTTTTAAAATAATAATTATGTAAATCTAAATACTCTACAAACTTATAAAGGTGAGATAGCGGTCAAGCGAACCTATCAACAATAAAAAACTCAAATTACTGACCTCTACTTTGGACACGATATTTTTTCATTTGTATGTGACAGCAGTGGCGGAACTATAGAGTGGCAAGGCTGGCAAAATGCTACGGGCCCCAGTCCGACAGGGCCCCCGATCTTACAGGCCGAGAGCTCTGATAAAGTAACCCAACATATAAAAAAAAAAATCACAACGTGACGTGATTTTTCTGGGGCCCCATCCTATGAATTTGCCACGGGCCTCTGATGTGATATAGTTACACCTGTGTGTGACAGCCAATTAACTGACATACCATTCTGTTAACAACCTAGCCTGATAACTAAACGGTGCCGTTCAACTAGCAACCTCAATGATATTCAGTCGATGCGTTTAATACAGCATTTAATGCGATGTATATGTTATGTATGTTAAATAAAATGTTTTTCGTTCTTTTTCCTTTCTTTTTTTCTTAACTGGATGGCCAGCGGCGATCATTCGGCTTATTTTAATTATGACCATCGACAACAATTTGTCAGCTGAACATCAATCAAAGTTAATTTTGTGACTTACCACAGCGTCTTTTAAATGTCTAGACTAAGCAAGTAATTAACGGTTATAAATTCAAATAATTTGCCTAGTTATTTGATTAAATGGCTGAATATCGTTCAGGCGGCTAGTTAAATGGCAACATTTAATAAAAAGACTAAACTGAATGGCGAATTCGATTAGTTGGCTGCTGAAATCTATTTCACCACATAAAAACTAGCCTGCATCATGGTATCTGAGTTTTTCGAACGATTAAAACATATACAATCGTCCGCAATCAACTATCGGGCAGTCGCCCATGCCTGACGCAACACCCGTCTGGTCGGAGAATACTCCCTTTTTAATGAAGTATAAGTTAAGTTTAAGTTTGTGGGACGTAACACCGTGTACTACGTACTTCTAAATATAAAAAAAATATTAATAAATCTTAAAGTATCAAAACTCTTTGTGCCGAGTACGCATGTCGATCAAGCGCAAACGCATCAAACATTTCAGTGGAACCAACAGGTAATTTACAGCGGCGCGCACGCCGATACCGTTATACTGTTTATTTTCGTTCATAGACTATTTATTTCGCTGCTGGCCTAACGATGATTACATTTTATTATTACTACCATCCCAATTTTAATGGCGATTCGCCACCTGCTCTCACGTGGGCGTGATTTTGTGGATTACTGTTCCCGGACGGTATTGATTAGTTTTCTTAATCATTCCGTGTTTTATACAAATTACGATATGAAGAAAAATATAAACTGATATTTGTACATTTTTTCAGCCGTTAGAAAAACTGAAGCTCATCAATGTTTTAATTAAATTATTAAGTCATCGAAAATAATTATTTTATCAAAGTTTTTTTTGCGAGCATGTCTTTCATAATAACTTTTTTTTTTTGTGAGAAATCTTCAAATGAGTCCCGAGCTAGGGTGGCGCAAGAGGGCGTGTTAGACTAACTGACTAAAACCCAACTATGTTCCTTCATTTGTACTTGTAAATTAAAACGGCATTGCACTCAAATTTTGATTCAAATTTTCTGGATAATTATCAACAATTTTCCAACAGTAAACTAAACTATTCTTAGTTGGTACTAAAATATTCTTTTCATTTGTTTCCCTCAGTCATCAGCTACTGGGCACGAAATAGGCCGAGGCCCGTGTTAATTTACTATTTGATTTGAGAAAATTACTTCTGAGTACCACTTACCGCTATTCCAGTGCGCATTACCACAATAGTATCACCGAAACAGTCGTATTTCAACTTGATCCAGATCCACCTACAGTTAATTTAGCGTTCACCTTTTCAAAACAATTTAGCGGCTATAAATCGTTAGCACCTCGTGCTGTCGTCGCGTGTACGGCGCGCGATCGCTGCGTTCCCGCGGCGTGCTCGTAGCGTTCCCGTCACGCGGGCGGCGCGCCGGCGTGCCATGCGAGACTTGCCGCCCGCCTACAATACTTTGTGTGAGGTGTGAATGATGGGTGTCCGATCTTGTTTATATTAGTGATTGAGCTAATTTGTTTACGAATTAGGTCATTTGTATTGGATTGTGTAGTAGATGGCATGTGTGTGATTAAAGAGATAATTTTGAGATTAAAGTGTTATCAGGATTTTGGTTTTAAAATTGCGTTTTTTTTTGCATGAATGGGTTTTTCTTCCATAATTGAAAAGTATTTATAAAAATACGTTAACAGCAACTATTCCAATAGATCAGAAGTTATATTGTGAAGTAATATATTTTTTTGAAAAAAAAAAACGGAACCCTTATAGGATCACTTTATTGTCCGTCCATCTGTCTGTCTGTCTGTCAAGACCCTTTATCTCGAGAACTCTCAAAGGAATCAAGATTCATAGGGTACTCCCTGTTGAATCCTGAAATTTGGCATAAAGCAATGTCTAGCTTGTTATTATTGTTTTTATTAAATGTGTTTTTTTAGTTTGTAAGTTTCTATTGTACAACGCCTTGGACATCCTCCGTAACGTTGTACAAGTGCTTGTAAATAAATAAATAGGTACAGGAATAATTCAGAAAACAGTAAATTTGTTTACGTTACGTCACAAAAAAGCCATTTTTTCACGATTCGGAAAAATCTTCGAGACCCCATTCGGGAATTGAATTATTTACTTATGTAAGTTTGTACGGAACCCTTAGTGCGCGAGTCCAACTCACACTTGCCTAGTTTTTTTTTTTTTTATAAAGATAATATTTCCCTATTTTCCTTTAGCACTATTTATAACCAAGGCTTAGAATAATTTAGCTGAAATTTTATGTTATGTTTTAGGACATATCAGGCCAAAAAAAAGTTTTAAAATATCGGATTGGTTAAATATTATATTGGTGCACGAAAAAGGGAATCAACGTAGGGAATTTAAAGTGTACTCGTAAAGTAGTAAGTTTTGATTTTAGGTCAAGCAATTTATTATCCTGATTTGTTTGCTTTTACGTTTCAAAATATTTTAAACGCCAGACATTATTAGCCGTAAACGGCGAAATCGTTGACTTACTTCCAACTATTCCTTTCATCGTGTACATTTACGTACGTTTTCGTACCTTTCGCGCACATTATTATAATTCGTACAGCTGTGAGACATTATTTTAAAATAATATTGTTTACTCTCCACCAAGCGTTTCTCACGTTTGCGTTCCCCGTTTATATTCGCTTGCCGTGTTTTGAATACATTTACGTGTATTTGTATACTGGTGTTAACATAAATATATCGCCTCAAATTAATAGTTGTTATCAAATAAACATCGGGGAATAATTGGAGGACCTTTGATCGGAGTAGATGCGGTAATGGAGTGTTAAGAAGTGCCGACGCAGCCAATCAAATTCAAATGATAAAACGTGACTGGTATTGCCAGCTCTGAATGGATTAAAATTGGGGCTGATATTAAAACAAATCGGCATTTAGGGTTTTACGAGTAGATCGTCATCGATCATTGTTATACATTTTTTGAGGTAGGAAATCATCCAGTGACTTCTTTCTCTCTAGGGTGGAACGTGTCAGTTTTTTTACTGACTAAAACCAACCTATGTTTTTACAGTTACCCTTTGCATTTCAGGGCCACGGTAGCTCTTTCTGATGTTCCCGCAGCCCTAGCAGGCATCAGCTCTAGCGTTTTACAGATTTATTGATTTATCGAGACATTTAGCGCCCGATCAGGGGATCAGGTGCAAATCGGGATGCGTCCCAAAACTACTAAAACTTGGGACGTCTCGCGCAAGTCAGGACATCTGGCAATACTTAGCGTGACTCAGAAACAACGGTTGGTTTATTAACTTAACATGAGTTAAGTTAATAAACTTTCTTCTTGGGTCGCATTTCAATCGATTCTAATGATAGAGTCGATTGAAATGCGACCCAAGAAGATCATCAACAATGATGCACTTGTCGAGTCAAAACTCCAAAGTCTTGAGCATCGACGCCGAGTTGCTAGCCTGTTTTCTATTGTTTATATTTTGGGGAGTGTGCATTGGAATTGCACACTTAATTCACAATTTAATTCCGCCAAGTTCGTTCCATCATCGGACCACCAGACGTATAGCGTTGCGCCACCGGTATATGATAGACATCCAGAACAAAGCGTTTTTGGAACACATTTATTGTGCGTACACCAAAGGAGAGGAATTCCCTGTCGAAGTCTGTGTTTCCTGATAGCTACAATCTGGGATTCTTTAAGTCAAGAGTGGATAGGTTACTTCTAGGCAAGCGTGCTCCATAGTCGGTCATATCAAAGCTTACCATCAGGTGAGATAGTGGTCAAACGCGAGTCGCCTATACATAATTAAAAAAACACACGCAGAGCGAGCTAGTTAATAGTATCAACTATATATTTTATGTATGTCAGTGGTATGATAGGTACGTACCTACCTACCAAAGCTCATTTATCAACGGAAATCCTATATAGATTGTTCGACACGGACACAAAATATTGGTGACGGGCATTCCCCATATATTAGATAGGTATGTAGCGAGACAATTGTACGGTTAAAAATGATAATAATATGTGTGACACAACCACTGGATATAAAAATAATTACGAAGATAGGCATACCGGGCTTGTTCGATAATTTGGGAAGGGATTTGACAGGAATCGTTCGATATAGTCACCGAAGCCTTGGAACGTACAGGGTAAATCAAGGAACGCTGATGGGATTAGTTAGTCAAAGTCTGACATTCCATTTTCCACCCAAAATAACAATTTTGTTCTTAAAAGCCATTTTCGTTTTATGGATGCCCAAATAGGCCTATATGAAATAACTATTTTGATTTTTATTGAATTCAACTATTTGGATACTCCTGTAATCTAAATTACCAGATATAACGAAAGAATTTTCAAAAAATGTTAATTTTTAGCAAAAACTTCATGCATCTTGCTAAAAATATCAGGCCATTTTATACACTGCAATAATTTCTTAAAACTCCGTCAAGTTTCATGGCTAATAAAATCGCTACAAAATAATTTATACAAAATAGATCAAAATTCCTGGTTCTTGGTGATTAAAGTCCTCCAAGATAGAACAAATTAATACTTGATAACACAATTAATTTGATGCTTCAGGCGGCGGCGGTGTCAGTGCAAGCGAGTAGCGACGAGAACTTGCTGCACCTATATTATCGTACTTTTCTTAACTCACTTCCTTTTTGATCTATGGTGGCGAATTTTGGATGAAGGAAAACTGAAATCCCTTTTCGGTTATCGATGAGTAACATCATAGAAAATTGGGAATACCAGATGGCTCCTCAGGGATAAAGGTGCTATCGTCTGGGGCTAGCTTGATTCCCTCGCTATTCAAGATTCTTAGCTTAATTCCCTCGCTGTACTCGGGGTTGAAGAAAGTTGTAAAGAGGAATCTTTTTCTAGTAAACATCCTGTAGACAGATCATATCTTATTTCTTACAAAGCGGTGGAGGAAAACGTGCACACCTACCACAGTGTTGTCTCTTTTAACCCAAAGGTTGACTGGTAGAGAATGCCTTGTTGCATTAAGTCCGCCTATGTACCACTACTGTACATGAAGTTTAAATAAATAAATAAATAAAACGTCGTCATGTCTTAGAGCCAAAATCAAAAACATTATTTTTCGCACTTGACCTGTGGCGATACATGGGGGAGGCCTATGTCCAAAAATGGATGTCTTTTGGCTGAAATGATGATGATGACGATGCACTTGACCTGCAAACCGGATTCAGCATAATTATGTCCTCTCAAGGAGACGGAAGCCACTGTTTCAGCTGTGGGATTATTGCGGGTTGAATTCGTTACTGCTGAATTACTTTGTTTTATACTTATAAACCAAACCATAGCAGGAATTTCCGGAAAGGACGCCCTGATCCTAGAACGCAAAGGGTACTTGCAGGACACAGGTGTGATTCTTCTCGCTTAACCCTAAAGCAGGTGGCGTGGGTTTGCGGACGGCGAGCAATGGGTAGCTCACCCTTCGGCCGTCCGGTAACCGTCCAGGACCGCACTCGAGTCGTCGATGGCACGTAGTGTACCACGCGCACCTAAAGCAGATGTTAGCAAAACCGTAGAGGCCCAGCAGGGTCAAAGCCTACTGGGGCCATGGGTTGTGCGAAAGAGAACCCTGGGGCTCTGGAACGAAGGTAAAGAAGGAACAAGAACCAGAGGTCATTGGTCATTGCATTAGAGCAAGAGAAGTTATAGCTACCTCAAAAAAAAGCGGTCTCTCCGCTAATCGCTGTCACTCCTACCTCACAACAAAACTCGTAAAATTTTCAATTTGCTCGCTAAAGTTTCACCTGATAAACGTGAACTTAGGTGGGTTAAAAGGAAAAGTATTCCTCAGATAAGACGCTGCGGTCCGTGTAATTACTGCGGCTGCTATCGTAAGGTTTGTAATTTACTTACTGGGAATTAGCTGCTATCTGATCCGAGTTACCGTAAAATTGTGGAAGTATTACGTTTTGTGGAAAGAACCCCCTTTCCACAAAATTTCGTTTTGTTGAAATGGTGGTTACCTAGCTACATTGGATTGTATTTTTGTAAGGTCCCCTGTACCTATATAGCATAGCATGGCATAGTCGGCCTTATAATGTTCCCACTGTTGGGACTCAGGCCTCCTCTCTAGGAGAGGGAATGGGCCGTAATCCACCACGCGGGCCCAGTGCGGGTTGGTGAATGTCACATGTCTTCGAATTTTTGATTCTAGAACATGCCGGTTTCCTCACGATGTTTTTTTTCACCGTTTTGAGAGCAGATACCTATATGATTATGTACTATAGGGAAAAGTATTCTAGAGGCCTACATGGGCACTTATAAAACGCCACATGCTACCTGCTGGATGGTTCCAATGGCTCGTTTCATATGGAGAAGTACCGGTAAGAAACTCCACGGCTTTCCTTTAAAAAAGCCTGCCAAATGCGAGTCCGAGTCGTGCATCAAGGTTTCAGTATAAGTAAATAATTCGATTCCCAAATTGAGACGGTTTCCAGACTTTTCCCTGCACTTGTACAATAAGACCTTACTGTGTTTTTAGGGTTCCGTAGCCAAATGGCAAAAAACGGAACCCTTATAGATTCGTTATGTGTCTGTCTGTCCGTCCGTATGTCACAGCCACTTTTTTCCGAAACTATAAGAACTATACTGTTGAAACTTGGTAAGTAAATGTATTCTGTGAACCACATTAAGATTTTCACACAAAAATAGAAGAAAAACAATACATTTTGGGGGTTCCCCATACTTAGAACTGAAACTCAAAATTTTTTTTTTCATCAAACCCATACGTGTGGAATATCTATGGATAGGTCTTCAAAAACTAACTAAACTGAATAGTTTGCGCGAGAGACACTTCCAAAGTGGTAAAATGTGTCCCCCTCCCCGTAACTTCTAAAATAAGAGAATGATAAAACTAAAAAAAATATATGATGTATATTACCATGCAAACTTCCACCGAAAATTGGTTTGAATGAGATCCAGTAAGTAGTTTTTTTTTTAATACGTCATAAATCGTAAACCGCAATTTACCTTTCAAGTTTGTACGGTTTTTTTTTTAATTTTAGGCAAACAGACCCTATGATACGGAAAAATCTTCGAGATTCAGGAAATGAACTATTTACATAGGTAAGTTTGTACGGAACCCTCAGTGCGCGAGCCCGACTCGCACTTACCAGGTTATTTACCAAGTCTCACGCCATGTTCATCTTTTAACGATTTCAGTGACTCAACCTAATTTCGAATAACATCCATTCGCAGTATAAATAAAACCTACACACTTCTGACGAAGGAAATGTTCGTTTCTTTTTATAAGCTTTAAAGGTAAAACAAAAGGCATTTATACTTTAAGTGCATCCAGGTGCATTGCGACTGAAATACCGAGAACTGCTGGGAACAAAAATGTGGCTATTTATACATCGCACCTTTCAGCTGCGGCTCGAACAATGGTAGGAACAAAGATTTTAATATTATACGCTTATTTCCGATTTTAAAAGTTAAAATCAGTTTGTGAAAACACCAGGTTCAAAATCTAGAAATAGCTTCAGGTGCCTTTTAGTCTCGTAAACTTCTTTACTAAGTATGTAATATCAAAGTAGCAAACAAAATTACGCAACGAAAGTTATGCGGTTTTTATCATCATCGTCATTTCAGCCGAAAGACATCCACTGCTGGACATAGGTCTCACCCAAGTGTCGCCACTATGAATGGTCCTGTGTGTCTCGCGCCCATCGGATTCCCGCAACCCTCACTAGGTCAACGCCGTGTCCTCGTGGGGGCGATCGGCGGCGGCGATCTTTCACGCCGGGCCTTGGTACAGGTCATGGAACGGAGCAAGGAGGAGTAGCAGACGGTCGCGTCCTTCTGCGAAGCGGTAATGCTAACAAAGGAGGAGGCCGCACGTGCACGCTCGAGGTAATGGCTCTATCACCCCAGCCGCCGGGTATTACGATTCCGATTTCCGGCCACCATTGGCGCGGGCTTGCGGACGGCGAGCAATGCGTAGCTCACCGTTCGACCATCTGGTAACCGTCCGGACCGAGCCCAAGTCGTCGACGGCGCGTAGTGTTTCACGCGCCTCTCAAGGAGATGTCAGCAACTGTAGGGATCCGAAGCCTACTGGAGCCAAGTGTCTGATTCTGAAAGGAAGACTCGGCCCCGGTACGAAAGGCAATGAAGGAACAGGAGTGGGTTTTTAGTCAATAAAAGTTTTACACTATCTCTCGCTCCGCCCAAGAGCGGGGGATGTCATTGGATGATTTTCCCACCAAAAAAGAACTCACTAGGTCATCGGTCCACCTCGTGGGAGAACGCTGCGTTTTGGGCGGTCGCCACTCTAGAATTTTCGATTTTCAGTAATAGAAAAAGAAATTAAAGAGAAAGAGAGCAGGTTTATGTATACAACCTGCGCCCGTTCAAAGCCAGGGAGAGGCTCTGGTATACTTGTAAATGGGTAAAAATGGCAAAACTGTAACACTTAGTGTACAAAATTCTTTTACTAAATAGAGAGCTTCAGTATGGCCTCTTCTTCTTTTCGTGTTGATGTTCTCAATATTTTTTCTGACCAAGCATTTGGCAACCTGTACAGTGTATTATTGGCCTCGTATAGATCCTGAAAAGTGCAAGTGGTTGTGCAGGACGGGTAGCATAGCAGGTGACGCATGTCCTGAGCAGCGGCTCCATACTGACACGGGGCTAGAGATGGGTCGAGGAAGCCCCATTTGGCCAAATTGTTTTGCAGCGGCCAACCTGGGTATGTATGAGCGGCATTGACTTATCCACGAAAATATCTCGGTTTCTGTGGGATAGGAAAGGGAGCGAAGTGACAAGGAAAAGCTAGTTTCATAAAATGAATTGTAGGCACGATGTGAAAAAATTTAAACGCGGTGTTATTGTTCGTTAATTTTTTTGTGATAGTCTACAGTAAGTACTATAAATGTTAATCTATTTTGAAGTCTGCCCTCTTTACTGAGCCAATTTTACTATGGACAGTCTTCTGAACAACCATGATGGACTTTATGACGATAAATATCACCTACAACAAATAAGTAGTTTGTGGGTTATAATGACAAACAGCAATCTGATGTTGAGGTCGTTACTTTCAGTAAAATCAGTTACCAATTTGGGATACGAGGAAACAACGTCCCAAAAGTCACCAACAACTAACAAACATAACTCTTGCACAGAAATAATCGTGTTATTTTAAAATCGCCACCTTCCAATTAGGGTGGGTTCGCACTGAACGTAAAAACATTCGCTGTACAGTCGCAAACACAAATAAAGACGTTAAATTTAGAGGCGTGCGGTTCGAGCACCTGGCGCCGACGGCACGTGCCACTTTCGGGCTTGACTGTACTTCGAGGATTAGTATAGAGCTGTTTTAGGCAGTAAAATTGTAATTATAAAAGTTGCATTAACAGTTATTTCAATATAGTGGTAAGTATCCATCGGATTCCCGCAACCTTCACCAGGTCATCGGTCCACCTTGTATTGGGCCTTCCAACACTGCGTCTTCCGGTACGCGGTCGCCACTCCAGAACGGACATCTGTTCTGCGAGCAATGTGCCCTGCCCATTGCCACTTAAGTTTTTTTTTTTATATTAACCAGTGCTTGACTGCGATCCCACCTGATGGTAAGCAGTGATGCAATCATTGAAGGTGAGGCGCACTAGTTTATGAAGAGCCTATTCGATTTTTTTTTTTGCGATTCTTAGTGCTATGTCGGTAACTTTGATTCTCCTGCGGATATCTTCATTTCTGATTCGATCACGCAAGGAAACTCCGAGCATAGCCCTTTCCATTGCCCTTTGGGTGATTTCGCACAGAACCGTTCATTGTGGACGTCTATCGGCTGAAATGATGATGATGATGAGTGGTATGTAGCAGCGTTGGAAGGCTTCCCACAAGGTGAACCGATAACTTGGTGAGGGTCGCGGGAATCCAATGGATGCGAGACGCACAGGACCGATCATTATGGCGACAATTGTGAGAGGCCTATGTCCAACAGTGAACGTGTTTTGGCTGAAATGATGATGATGAGTGATAAGTAAGCAGGAAATAGGTTTCCATTCATTTTAAGAAAATTACAAGAAGATAGGTATCTTTTTCATTATCTTAATTTGTTGGTTTGTTGTCAGCTTTTACAAGTTGTTAGTGTTATTATGTTACCTATCATTACATTGTCAAGAGAACATAAGGAAACACAGGTATCGACAGTTTAAAACTACGATGATATCCATATATTTATTGTATTTTATGCTTCAATAACATTTTCTATTTCATGAACCTTCTTAATGTTTGTAAAGAATAAATTTGTAAAGAATAATCAGAATTGAATAGACTTTATTTCTGCTATAAAGTATTCATTTACAATAGAATATATCTACAATATACTTATACCTAACTAAACTAATAAATAACTTAATCTGTATATATACCCAAATTGATAATAATAAAAAAAATCAACTTATTATCAATATATTCTGCAACGATATTTTTTGATTTTTCCAATTAGATAAATATTTAAAATAAAAAGTAATAAAATTTTCAAACATCTCTCTTTTTGATAAGCACTGTACTGTAATTCCTAAAAGACATCAGAAATGGAGGTTTACACTATCAAAATAATGGCTTGGTAGTATTATCCACTCTATATCAATCTATCGACTCGTAAATACCGTCGGTGTATTTATTCCGGTACTCTTACGTGGAACCTGGTCGCCGGCTAACTTCTTTCAAAGTCCGAATGCTACAGATGTTATTATTTGCTCGTCCAATTGCCAATTTGTTTTTCTTTTTGACTGCACTTGTATTTACTTTGCTTGAATTAAATCCCCGACTGTTTAAAATTGTTTTGATTAAATATTGTTAGAGTTATGATATCATTTTGTGTTGTGGAAGTAGGTAGTTTTCATGATACGTAATATTTTCGGGGATCCGGTTATTCCTAATAATAAAGATAATTGCCATTCTAAATGCCTATTATTTATTGTTTGTTTACTCTTACCACAGCGTGGCTTGCGGACGGCGAGCAATGGGTAGCCCGTCGTCCGACCGTCCGGTAACCGTCCGGACCGAGCCCAAGTCGTCGACGGCGCATATTGTTCCACGCGCGCCTCAGGGAGATGTCAGCAAATCGTAGGGGCCCAGCAGGGTCGAAGCCTACTGGGGCCATGGGTAGTGTGAAAATGAAACCCGGGCCCTGGGACGAAGGCAACGAAGGAACAGGAGTGGGTTTTTAGTCAGTAAAAGTCTGCTCCGCCCAAGAGCGGGATTTGTCATTAGATGATTTTCCCACCTAAAAAAAAAAAACCACAGCGTAACCTTTTTAACCCAAAGGTTGATTGATAGAGAAAGTCCTGTAATATGAAGTCCACCTATGTACCACTACTGTACATGAAAATTTAAATAAAGAAATAATAAGGTACGTATTATTTTCAGCAGATAAAGCTATAAAATGAATGTGAAAAGAAAATCAATGCGTAAAGCAAATCGTAGCCTTATCTTAGTATGACATGAACTTTTAACGAAATAAAATGATACTCGCGTTTCGTAATACCTGCAAAATAGGTTACAAATCATAAATTATTAGCAACCATCACTCAGGCTCAGAGGTATGCAATAAACAGACAAATCCCTTTGGACACCACCCATAATAACTAACGAGCTATATTATCGCCACAGATAAATAATGCAAGTAAATCTATTAAGTTTTATGATCTGTGCTCTCTTCAGACGCACTGGCATAAACCGACACGGCCAATAGACTTTATAACGTCTCGATTTTCCGAAATGCAGGAATTCATTTTATGACTAAAGTATCAATTATGAACGACATTTATGATCTCGATTTTCTTACTAGGTGCAATAAAATGTCCTTTCGGTACATTATAATTTGTTAGTTATGAGTTTGGCTACTGTTTTATTGCTGATCTAAGAAACTGAGGTTATGAATGGAGTTACTAAATATTCTATAATCAGGACGTACCATTTTCATATTTACAGATTTTGTTCATCATCAGCCTGGTAATGCGATCGATAATAATAATAATTTATTTATAAATTTGACAACACAGGCCCATTTATTAGTAAAAAAAACTTAATCTAAGAGTTAGTAACTTAACCTAAACAACAAAACCACATAATATACAAAAGACGCACATATTATGAACAACAAGGTTGCCCTTGTCGCACCAAACGCACCACTTTAAGTATTCGCTTCATGCTCTAAATCTTCGGATATCACTAGTAACATCTTACTACTACACAACTCACTAAACAGGAATCACATAGTGTGTTGAGGAAATGATTTTAAAAAATATGCAGTTACAAACGAACGTAGTTTATTTCAAAAGGAGACTAGTTTAATTGCACGATTATAGTGCATGATATCTAAGTCATCAGCCAAAATGCTAAATATCCACGGCTCATTGCACGCTATCATGCTATCGTCGGTAGGGGCTGGCTAGCTGCCAAGTCCACGACTGGATGGCAGGTAACTCTGGCAATGGTTTGTGTGCGTTCAGTAGGGATAGTGGAGTGGAGAGTAATTTTGAATTAGCAAGTGAGTCGTGCAAGTACAGTCATAAATGAAGTCAGTAGATAAGGTTGTAGTTATCTTATAATATTAAAGATCTGATTAATAAACTAGCTACTTAGTTGCTGAATGAGAAAATGAAATTTATATATTTAACCACAAAAACAGTTTTTTTTATTATTTTTAGGTTCGCGTTTTACCACTATCTCACCTAATGGTAAGCGATAATGTGGCCGACGATGAAACACGCTTGCCTAGAAGTAACCTATTCACTCTTGACTTAAAAATCACTAGGTTGTAGCTATCAGGAAACACCAATTTCGGCAGGGAATTCCGTTCCTGAGCTGTACGCATAATGAATGTGTTGAAAGAGTTGAACAGTTTACTAACTGCTTATGTATGGTAAAAGTTTTCAATCGATGTAGGGTTTTCACGTTCGGGAATCTCAAAAATATTTAAACTGCTTGAGACACAAACTAACAGTATAAATTAATTAATCCACCTGGCTTGCTTAACCACTCGCCCAGTGTAAACGCACTCGATCGACATGGGCGCGATAAAACGCAGGTATTTACGGTCTGCGTGCGGCCTATTGTTTCAATATCGATCGCTAACATTGCTGTTTACCTAGCAATTGTGTATATACTAGCCCTGGATTTGTCATCATCTCATTGAGGAATTGAATAGAAGTTGTTTTTAAAAATATCATCGAGAAATGGAGTACAGATCCATTTTAGGAGTGGAGTGGTGGAGAATACCATGCAATCAGGTGAGATAGTGGCCAAGCGTGAGTCTATCTACACTTATTGTTATTAATATTATAAAGAGGTAAAGTTTCTTTTTTGTTTTTGTTTGTTTGTAGGAGGTAATCTCTGGAAGTACCGTTCCGATTGCAAAATTTTTTTTCACCGATAGATAGCTGCTTTATTTCTGAGTGACATATGCTTTACTTTATATACGCGGGCGAAGCTGCGGGCAACAGCTAGTCAATAATAAAAAAATATCTTGTATTAGTTTCGCAATTGACTCGTCTCGTATCCATCAGATTACCGCGAATCTCATCAGGTCATCGGTCTACCTTGTGGGAGACCTGCGAATGCTTCCGATGGATGCGAGACGCACAAGAACCGGTCCTTGTGAAAGATGTCCACTCTTTCTTGTCTTGTGAAGATGTGACATCTTTCGACTGAAATGATGATAATGATGAAGTGACTCGTGATCACTCACTACTCCTGAGCTGATGTCCACTAGCATTCTCTCAAATTTAAGTTTCAGTTGCCAGATGAAAATAATACGAATTAGTCATGCCAATGCATTCTGTGGACATCGAAAAGAGTCAGTATACACAAAAGCCTCAATTTAAACGTAATTACGAATCCGTTAATCTCCGAAATGAATCGACGGCACATTTTCACGGTCACGGCGGCCACATCAAAGAGTTTCGATGCAGGGGCACCGCTCCCCTGTGCAATACCACCCTCTAGGTATTTTGTATACGATATGCGAATGATAGTGGTGCGGGAAAAATGAGTGAGATTTCTTATTTGAAT
Organism: Mythimna impura; assembly: GCA_905147345.3. Taxonomy (NCBI): domain Eukaryota; kingdom Metazoa; phylum Arthropoda; class Insecta; order Lepidoptera; family Noctuidae; genus Mythimna; species Mythimna impura. Next base: position 31,482,273 of record LR990344.1, read on the forward strand.
TTGTGTTTGTGGCGACATCTATGACGACACATAGGAACTAAAATTACAAATCTTATTAGATAATATGTAACAAAGTAAACAATGTGTGCGCGCCTCACTCTAGTAGGTACTCGCCCGCTAACGAGCGCTCACCACACGGACGCACACGGACACACGAGAGCGTCATCGCACTGACGCGGCGACGGGTATAAAGGGCCTCTCGCCACCCGCTAGCTCAGTTCGGCTCCGCGCAGGCATTGCATCCGACGACTCGGAACAACTCCTCGCTGATCGAACGCACCTACGTAACAATATCTCACACCTGGTGATACATTCGTAACACGGAATATTACCAGTGTGTCTTATTGTGCGAAGGTTATTTTGCTTACAAGCGCTTCCCGCTTTCTTATTGATTTAGGTTAATTTGCTTATTAGCGCTTCCCTTATTGTTTTATGTTAGTTTGCTCATATTTTGTTTTAGTCGCTTAACTTTAAATCTCTTTGCCTAGTAATTAGTTTCATAGAATTGTAACATTCACGCTAACTGCCTATTAATGTGTCCCCAGCCTTATTTTTGTGTACCCGCTTTTAAATTCACTTTTTTTGCTTTTATGTTTTAACTTATCCACATTTTGTATATAGTCTACCCGCACTTATTGTATTTTGTGTACTTTCGTGTTCTTACGTTAATATAGGTATTCAGTACACTATTCTGGAGTATCATTTAACCTGAACCCTGTACTTCGGTACTACAAATATAATATTTTTAGAGCTTTTCTAGCGATTAGAACATATACAACGGCCCAATAACAATTCAGGTGTCTTCGAGGCTAGAGTAAATATGCTCTTAATAAACTAGTGCGCCTCAAAATCAATGATTGCATCACTACTTACCATCAGGTGGGATCGCAGTCAAGCACAGGTATATAACAATTTAAAAAAAAATTAAACTGTCGTTGGAGGATGCTTCCTTTTAAACGGAAGTTCGCGGGACCTTACACCCTGTTCCGCATACCTGCAAATGTGATTTTATAATTACCTACTGTGTTATTTTTGTATGTTTTGATTTTAATTGCGACAAATCCGATACACGAACCCGCTACGAGACCAACTCTAAAGTGGTCTACTTCTAAAGTTCACTAACCGTCATGAGACATGACACAGACCTATGCTGATCCAGAGAATTATTAAACCAGTAGCTTCTGTGATAGTGGAAAATTGTCTCAAAGGAACATACTGTAGGTTTAGATGAAATTAGCTGTTAAGCGTGGTGTGGATGGATGGGAATTAAACATTGACATAATTACATCGCTTTTACAAATATTAGCAAGCGATAGTATGATCACTGATCTTTTAAAATCACTTTTCAAAACTAACATTTTGGAAACAATCATAACTGTGCTCGCACCACAATCGGTCGCACACATGCCACAGGGGCCAGCGCGCACGTACTCGCAGTCGACGGTCGGCACAGTCGCGATTCGACACCTGAGTACACTGCACCCCAGCATTTGTTGTGGGGGATGAAGGTGCGATAGTATGGAGAAGGCTGCGAATCTAAACTATATTCTACGTTATTTGTACTTTTTATGGAGCTATAATATCAATGTGTTGGTGATATTCGTCAATAAATAAACAAGTACTTCATTATTTTAAATTTTAGACGTTAAGTAAAATCAGATAGCATTAGGCCACCAGAATTTATCTCGAACATCCACTCCACGAATTTGTTTTGTGAAAATATTCGTTGCGTGAGTTTTCTTTACGTGACGAACAGTCATTCGTGAACTGAACATTCGTTTGCAAGTACAGTTAGGAAAGGAATTATGTTTAATTCGCGTACTCAGCAAACTATTCGATTCATTAATTAATGTTTTCTTGTAACAAAATCTCGCTTAACGAATATTTGCAATAAAAATTCGCTAAAATGCTTGCAATGAGTATTTTTATTATTATCCATAATTTGTATATACGACTTCAAAAAAAAAGATAGACAGCTGATGTACACAGGCGAGCAAACCTTATATTAATGACATAACAATTTTGCATATGGGAATAACTCACGACAAAATTTAAGCTTTATTAATTAAATCCTTCTTAAAACTAAAAATAATTTAAACAAATATTGTGTTCAGCACCCAATTTGTGAACAAACTATATACTTACAATAAATAAAAACTGTATCACTGTTATAAGATATCTCGTCTTAAGCATTCTGCATTTTCTGAAGATTAAAAATAACCCCACTTTCGATTACAGAAACATAATTAAAACAATAAAAGAATATTTAACTAACCTATCATAACAAAAATATTTCTGTCAAAAATATCGAACTGCCACCAAATCCGTCTCCACACTTCGACTCACCGTTTTAAACAGATTCGATCACATATTAGAGGGGAGGACCAAAAAAATTGTCACAGGAACAATTACACGGCATCTGTCGCTACTGCCGGCTCTGCTGCCGACTCGGGCCCGGTCCGGCCCGGTCCGAATTTATGCTGATTGCATTACTCTCCGCCGTGAGGGAATAAATTAAACAAGTACGCGTATGACTCATGTAGGGTAGTTATTGATTTTAAAATAATTTGAACGCATCTGGCTTGTTGTAATAGAAAGTGGTTGTCGTTTGTTCATGGAAATTATGAAGGTTGCGAAAATAATATTTATCTATTATTTCTTTTTAATAGTAATTTGAAAGACGCAGTATTGGAAGTCTTCCCATAAGATGAACCGATGGCCTGGTGAGAGGCTACGTAAGTCCTCTGCATAGCAGCATAGCATAGTCGGCCTTATAATGTTCCCACTGCTGGGACGCAGGCCTCCTCTCTAGGAAAGGGAATGGGCCGTAATCCACCACGCGGGCCCAGTGCGAGTTAAATCTTCTGGCTACAGGAGAAATAAAACGCTTGTGATTGGCCTATGTAGATGTCGTTAGCTAAAAATGATGACCTAAAGATTTCACCGAATTTTATCTCAGTTACTTATGTTTCTTTACAATTAGTGAGAAAACAAATACCTGAAACACTATGGTTTTTTTTTTTTATTTTGAAGTCAGAATGCATCAAATTAATTCATCAAACTTCTTCTTCTGCTCTAATATGGAGCAAGAAAGGGCGTGTCAGACTTTTATTGACTGAAACCCATTTATGTTCGGTTATTGTGTTCTAGGGCCACGGTAACTCTTTCAAACATTCCTCTCCCTCTTAAAACCACATACTCATTGGTAAATATATGACAAATAAGTGCCTTATGCTACACTTACTTCAGATTACCAGAAAAAGAAGACACCATCACCAGTTTTATCTCACACAACATCAAAAGCAAACACTTCACAAATACCATTTTCTATTACAATCCAGACTTGCACCATTATACCATCATAGTTCTCGGAACACGTTCCTGCGTATTGTTCCAGTGTATGCCTCTCCTCCTATTAACGAGCGAGAAACGATTTGTCACCCCAATTAGCCTAAGGAATTCATACACGCACCGATTAGTCTTAGACATTCCCTGAAGTGTCTTTTTGGAGATGTCGTGGCGACTATGCGATTTGTCGCAGCCAAACTGTTGCGGTGTGATGCATGGCGTACATCTGCCTTCAGAGCTATTGTGTTTAATGGTGTGTAGTTTGATGTTGTATTGTTTCTTCGAGAGACTATGATATCGAAGGGGATCGCATTAAATTATGGGCTAGTTAGACAAAGGATTGTGCAGAATAGGTATTGTTTTTTTTTTAAATCACAAGATATTAGAGACAGCTGTCAATCTAGTTGGTGGGTATTTAATTTTATATAATAACCATCTTTTGCCCGAGATTTCGTCTCCGTGAATGTCGGTTATTGCAGACGCGAAGTCGAAGTCAAATAAAAAGTAACTGTCCTTCCTTGGGGTTCAGGCTTACTCCATACCAAATTTTATAAAATCGGTTGAGTAGTGAAATGACGACGAGTGACGTGAAAGCGTAACAGATAGACAGAGTTACATTAAAGTTTGGTTACAATAAAGCAGTACTCTAATAATAAATCCTACAAATTATTTAACGGAAAAACGCCTTTCATTAATAGTCCGAGTACTATAATCCATATCAGGTGTCTGATGATAAATGATAAATGATGATAAATGATATTTATTTTGTAAATAGGTTTATAAATACACTTTTACACGTCAATTTATCCGTTTTATAAATTCTCTTCCATTTTTTTATCTATTTACAGTCTATTAGAACATCACTCAATTCGTTTTTACTTTGCTGGCTATTGCTTAACAGTTAACGTAACAGTAGGTATTATAAATACTGGTATTCAATTGTGTTCGGTTACATTTGAAACAGAATAGCGGTAAGCTTTCAGAATCATAACTACCGCATTATCATCATCAACTTTGTGATATTTTATCCCTCCTGTCACGAAGTCTTTTACCAGATTATTTACAATTCAGAGGTAGGCGTAACAGAACTAGAGCCATACTCAAACTGACGATAGTCTCCCGGGACTGCACCGCACGGCTCAGTCCCTCAAACATATCAACTACACCCATTACGCGTTCCCAGAAGGGGTAATTACAAGTCACGTGCACTTTGCAATTCGTGTTATTTACTTCGTGTACTTCGAAGTTATTGACGCTTCTTGTTTCCATTTAATTTCTTGCGATTTTTTGCTTTGGTAAAAAATCATTTTCTATCACAAAATATACTGATTTATTTGGGGTTGAGGCAGAATATCTTGTTCTACATTCATCAGCTTTATTCACTGTCATCCGTCATTTCTCAGGTCACCTCCATTCTAGCCGTACAAAACATCTATCGTTTTTCTTCTTTCTTCGATTTCAGGTTCGGTTATCCATTCATCACCATTTTTCTGCCCTTGTCCCATGTTATATAGGGTCTACGAAACGGAATTTTTCCTTCTGTTCTGGCTTGTCAGCTGTCATGCTATCACTGACACTCTTTTCTTTCTTATCACTTCCCACATAATTCATCCATCATTTCTCTGACCTCGTTCTCCCTCTCCGTTCATTCATCCACATAATTATATAACTTTTCAACTAACACGCGTTTTATCTCTCCACTTTATATGTACTTATTCTTATCTTGCTTACTAATTTCACAAATTCGATGACATTCGAATACTGATTCGAATGTCATCGAATTTGTGCAGTCAGTTCAAACTTTCAAAGACTGTCTTTTCCTCAAAATCGATCTTGTGATGTTTGTTTTGCTCAATTAACAATACCATAGCGATTAGTACCACGCCTAACACGCCTTTGTAACACTACTATACACAAAGTTTAAATAACTTAACAACTTCATAAAGCATTAGCAAATGGCTCGGTTTTGTCACCTCAATTCTACCTTCCCCCTCATCAGAATGAATGAAATCACCAATCACACAGTTCATTTTTACACCTGGTCTATCCTATGATATCACCAGTTTTGGAATTTTAATTTTTTGACCGGATCTATATATATTTTTTAATTGATATAAACTAGTGCTTGACTGCGTTCCCACCTGATGGTAAGTAGTGATGCAAACGTTGGTGAGGTGCACTAATTTATTAAGAGCCTATTCACTCTAGCATTGAAGGCACCTAAATTATAATCGGACGGGAAGACCGCAGCAAGCAAATTGTTCCAGTCCCTCGATGTACGCGGCGACGAGGCGAAACGCTTAGTCCGGACCGTAGGTTTCAACAGCGTAAGGGTGGATAGTGCCATTTGCCGGGTTGTCCGATGGTAGAAACGAGAAGGTGGAATCAAGTCATGCAATTCCTGCGCACACTCTCCAAAATGCATCCTGTAAACAACACCGAAAGGCTGGCTACCCTACGCCTGTGCTCAAGGCTTTGTAGATTGGATTTAACCAGATCTGGATCACCAATTAGCCTCTTTGCACGCCTTTCCACTTTCCTTTTTATTAATTTATTTGTTTATTTGATAAATAAAGTACTAAAATAAGAAAAATAAAAACACTTAACTCATTAAAACTAAAGACAACAACTATACCGGTTATATTATTACAAATTCAAATCATTACAAGATTTTAATTTATTTTGTAATAAATAATTTTATTTAATCGAATTTTGTATTAATTTAATCTTCTAGAATGATGTATGGGTTTGTTCCTGAAATAAATGATTTTTTATTTTTTATTTTTATAAAACGCTATCCAACTTCGTCACAGTAAATACCGCTGTACCTACACTCCTGCCCAGCACCTATATAGGGCAGCACATCGGCCGCATCCGCCACTGTTCCCAGAAGGGCTAATTAGCGCCACACTTGTGTCTTGATTAATGCGAACACTAATTACGAGGACAAGCCGTGTCTGTCACTGAGTGCACCGTGATTTGTATTATTGGGTCATGATTTAGTTTTGGATACGCAGAAGTTAACAGTGGCACTAGTATTGTTAATAGTTATATAGAAGAGATAACCCACACGATATTTTTGTTTAATTTTAACTTGTTTGATAATTGCTTGTCTTCACAAGCAATTATCATAATCATCCCTTCATTTGAACTCACATAGTTGTTGATAGATGACACCAGATTAATTATGCCACATTAGGCGTGGGCGAAATAGGCCCGAGCCCACGGCCTCGTGCCCAAAGGGTCCTCGGACAAGCAAGGATTCTTTAAGAACGAGAGTTTTTTTATAATTGATAGGCTCGCGTTTGACCACTATTTCACCTGATGTAAGCGATGATGTGGTCGAACACTGAGTTGTGACAGTCGCTGTCTCGTTTTCGAATTTATGACAAAAAAAAGGCGTCGTTGATGTGCTTACACTAGGGAATGCAAACCGGTTAACCCGAAAACCAAAAAACCGGTTTTTCGGCATATTTTTAATGATTAAAAACCCGGGTTTTATTTTTTTAGTATCCGGTTTTTTCGAGTTTTTTTTTATTACTTCTATATGACACTATTTTTTAGCAAACATTGTTTTAAAACGCTGCTGAGGCTTGGTATCCGTCGTAGGTTTGTTTATCGTATCATAGATAGCTACACCAACTGTACACTTCTTCTGTTCACGATCATAAAAGATCCAGTCCGGCCGTGTGTTGTGAGAACTCATCATAACATCATCACCTTAAACGAGTCGAGAAAAGAGTGAAAAGATCAAAATCTTTGCATGTTCGTTACACTGATGGAAAACTCATGGATATTCTTGCTACCGATGAGACAATTTTCACAATCAAGGAATATCACAACAAGCAAAATGATCGGGTTTATGCTCGCAATTCCAAAGAACACTCTCAACTGGTTAGCAGAGTCCTGAATGGTCATCATGCGGTATCAGTAATGGTTTGGTAAGGGTATTCTATCACGGAGTGACCAAGTTTGTATTTCGTGAAAATGGGTGAAAACTTCAGCTAAAGTGTATCAGGATACTATCTTAGACGGCATAGCGAAGCCTCTTAAAGCCTCTCTCTTTTTGATAACATATTAGGGTCTTTTCAGCAAGACTGAGCACCCGGTCACAAGGCACGCACTACCCAGACTTGCCTTGCAGCGAATGTTTCGGACTTCATTAGGGATGATGATTGACCCTCGGCTAGCCCAGACTTCAACCCCTGGACCACTCATTGTGGTCTATATTAGAGGATATGGGGCTGCTCCAAACGTCACAATAATTAAGAATCCTTAAAAAATTATATACGATCAGCGGTGGGCAACTTTCCAATGGTCGCAGTGCGTAAACTGATAGACGCGTGGCCTGAACGCTTAGAAGCCTGTGTTAGGGCTAAGGGTGGATATTTTGAGTAGAAGTATGATTGACTTCTGGTTTACATTCTCTATGTACGACATCATTCTAAGACATTCGTTTTTATGTAGTTAAGAACTTAAGATGTTTTTATTTCAAACAGAATTTATGGCCATATTAGGTATACAATTTTTTTTGAATAGATAAGTTTCTAAATAATTATTAAAAATATGCAAGTTGTAGGCAGCCTGAATTTCACAAGCCATTGAAAAATTTCACTTAAAAAAAAAAAAAAAAAAAACTAATTTTAAAAACGGTTTCACCGAAAACCGGGTAAAAAATTAGGTTTTAATTATGGCCGGTTTTGCATTTCCCAGTTAGAGCTTATAATGAAAGAGTTTAAATCTGTAATCAATTATGTTGAGTTTTATATTTTATAGTAATTTATATTCATGCGTGAAATTACGCTTAGTTGATTTTGTTGATCATGTTGATTTATATTGTACCTGCTGAGTTTAAACACAAAACGCAAATATAACTTACCTAAATATTTTTTTGCATTTTCATTAAAATTTTGAATAAGTGTACATTTTTAAAAATTAAATAGATGTTTCAATTTAAATATTAAATAGATGCAAGATGTAGGCGGCCTGAATTTCACTAGCAGTTTAAAAATAACAAACAATAAAAAAATCTTTTTCAAAAAAATTACAAACCGGTTACCCGGGTAACCGGTTTTTTTTTTAGGAAACCCGAAAAAAAAAAACGGTTTTTAATTTTGGCGGTTTTTGCATTCCCTAGCTTACACCCACGTCTAAATTAGTCCACACTACGCCTCTGCCCAAAAACTTAACCTACAGTTTCTATTTCTTTAAATAAAAGCGTTGTCCCACACTAGGAATTACAACTGTAACGGGGTGCGTGCACAGAAATCAGAAACGTTTATTTCAAATCGACTATTTAGACACTTTTGAATTGTCAAAATGTTGGTCAGTCAAAAAAAAGTGATGTTAAATTGCACGTTCCAGAGTTAGAAAATACCTCTATGGAGAAGAACATGCAAGAAACTCCATGGAACCATTTTCAAATGATATTTAAATGAGTTACATGTAATCTTGTACACAATGTAGATAAATAATGAAAAAAATTATAATTGATAAAAATGAAATAAGCCATTGACTGCTAAAGGGGTGACCAGACGGTTGCAAACCAACGTCCCAACCAAGGTGACCTTGCTAGTTTCAATCCGTGTAGACAGCAGTTGTAATCCATGACCTTCAACGCCCTTGGTTAGGAGGCGCGTTTTCCCAACCACCGAACGTGTGGGCGCGTGGTTTACATTCATGTAGCCGCAACACAAACCAAACACATAAACAAAGGTCACCTTGGTTGGAACGCTAGTTTGCAACCGTCTAGTCATCCCTTAAGAGATGACCAGTCTCAACTGACACAAACATTTAAACTTGCATACACAAGAAACCCAGACAAAGTTCCACGCGGGAATCGACCCCGCAACACGAAGCGCAACAGCCAATACCAAATCACTGATCATACTATAATAGGACTCAAAAGTGGTATAATCTAAGAATTTAAAACGCAGGTTTTATCATTAACAACAATGTATTGTATCCACTTAATTTCTACTGTTATAAAATGTTGTCAATAATTATGTTTATTAATTAATCACGTCTGGAATGTTGAACAAGTTTTCTTGAGATAGTTTCTGACAAAATATATAAAAATACCTTCCTTTCCCAGTATTGCGTAAGACCAGATTGACCATTCCAGCAAAAAATATGGAGCCCAACATTAGTCCACCCCATAAAACTTTTCTCTTAACAATATTCGATAGGCACTTCAGTATCGATAAACACATCTCCCCTTCACAACAAATATTATAAATCATAGCCAATACTGTATGTATATCGAGATTTTATCGACACCAATAACTGTTTTCGCCAAACGCATCGTTTTTACAACGGCTTTTCGACCACCTTATATTTACATCCCCAAAAATATATATACTACTTTATCTGAAGGTTGTAAAGGTTTGATTCCCATGGGAGTTGAATCCAATGAGGTTTCGTGACTGCAAAATTAAGTTGGTATCCTTTTGTAATTGTCTAATACCCCAGGAGACGGTGCGTGGCCGTTGTATTAACATTTTAATGCCGATAGGTGTAATCAGAACATAAATAGGTAATTTATATGCGGCTAGACGACACGGCAGCGAATTACAACTGAGGTGAACTTAATTGACTCTTAAGAAGTCGATGGCAGTTCTGTTGCTTTCAATTTCGTCGAAGACATTTAAATTAATTGGTACACCTTTGGAAATGCCTGAGCTCTGTGTATGGAGTGATAGTACGGTAAGGCACTCTTACCGAGGTGTCACTTCAGTTGACTACTCCTGTGTCCTTATTTGTCACATCCAGAAAATGAGCTCTCTCTTCATCATCATTTCAGCCAAAAGACGTCCACTGTTTGACGTAGGCCTCCCCCAATTGTCGCCTCAACGACCGGTCCTTTGCGAAAATGGACTGATGTCACTTAAAAACAATTTACTAAACTCAAAGATAATGTTTAGCATTTAAAATGATCCTCCTTGCATCTTCTTTCTCAACACCTATGTATATAGGTATAAAAACAGAACTTTTATCAGAAACCTACAAGAAAATAATCACTTTTTCCTCTTACCTGCCACAGTTTCACTACCTAACACCTATATCTTTACTGAAACTTCAGGTGTCAGTGTTCACACAAAAGTTGTAGAGACGGTGAGAAATAGGGTCCTATTACGCCTGCGGGCTTGCTGGCATCTGGTCCCTTTTGATGACAAGGGAGTCTTATTTGGTCTTTTATGGCAACTGAACTGCTTTTATGTAGCATTTATAAGACTTTTTTTTTTTTTTTTTTTTTTAATCTTTATTTTAAGAGTTTTTTGTTATCGTCTTATTTAATCGTGTTTGAAACAAAACACTACTGTTGGTATAGAATGAGTTCTACACCAAGTAATGAAAAATATATAAAACTAGTGACATGCCCCAGCTTTGCATGGTTCCGTCCTGATTCCGAACCACTTTATCTATTGGTGAAAACTGCATGAAAATTTGTTTAGTAAGTTTTTGAGTTTATCATTAACAGACAGACAGACGTGGTGGGAGACTGTTTTTTAGGAAAGGATCAAGATTAAAATTTAAAGGGCATATTTGTTTAAACTTCATGTACAGTAGTGGTAGGTACAAGGCATTCTATACTAGTCAACCCTTGGGTTAAAAGAGACAACACTGGGGACAAAATTCTACCCGTACAATCCAGTTCATCAATCATCAGCTTTTCCTGGAGTGCCGCCATCGCCATGCTAATAACACACCTATTACTTATGATATTGGATCCAACAAAAACGTAACGACTTTACAAAGACAGATCATCTGAAGGTAGAAACTTGTACTAAGTTAACAATGCATTTCATACCACCTTTAAAGCAAGACAATAAAGTTTAAATTCGCATGAGTGATCCAAAAGAAGGTTCTGCTGAATTGACGGATTAGCAGAAAGTAGAAATCAAAAACATTGTTACGCTTGCAGTTGCATTAGCTCTTAAATTTCAAGAAATAAGGGTGGTATTTGTTTGGTTGTTGGTGTGAGGTGGCTCATTTGGTCAGGATGCTCATCAATCAAGCCGGACTTTGATGGAGGTGGTGTAATCTAGTTTGTCGTGTCTGTCTATCGTTCTACTAAACACCTACTAATTGTGGGTTCAGGTGCGAGAATTTCCCTTTAATTTGTTCGTTCCAAACAATTTTACCAATATTTAATTTTTACTTGTAGATTACTTTTAAGACTCGATAATGGTACCACTTTGGGGTGAGGATGAGTCAATGAGTGGGTTCTGACTCACTCGCTGACTTATCAACGCCTAGCCCAAACCCATGGATCTAGAACGCTGAAATTTTGCACTGAAGTGCCTTTTGATATATACCTACAAAGATTAAGAAAAGATTTTTCAAAATTAAACCCTTTAGAGCGGCCTTTTCGAATTACATTTTCATACAACCGCTCTTACGTGATTATGATGTTAATACACATCTTTCTCTAGATATTTTAGATACACAGCTACCTTGTGGATATTATCTAGGCTTCTATAGCATTCAAAACTTAAATTTGTGTAAAACTATTTTTTATTATTTATATATTTAGATTTTCAGAGGTTTTTACTAGATAGTAAAAACCTCTGAAAATCGGCTATTTTACGTGAACTTTGGCCCTCCATAATGTACTCATATATAAAAAAGTACATCAATAGAAGCCTTGCACATTTAATTGAGATTCTGAATGACGACAATTTTTCTGAAATACTTTTAAGGTTTAAAAAAAAAACACGTATTTCCTGGAACAAGTTTTGTAAAATATTCGAGTAAATCACGGAATTACCGAATGCCAACAGAGTTTTTAGGCGTTATCTCTTTTTTTTGCATTGTCTTTTAATCAAACATTGCGTTGGATTGCGTTAGATGAAGCAACAATGTTTTTAAACCATGCACGATATTGGCGAGTAGAAAAGCACCCTCTTAAGGGGATGCAATGGAAGTGTGAATTTTCACGTCGGTGAAGCCGCTGGCAGAAGCTAATCATTAACAAATAATACAATTAATATATTATATATTAATAAACAAAAAGTGTTGCCAGGAGTCCAGTAGGTACATGACCTACTGGACTCCTGGCAACACTTTTTGTTACAAGCGCATCAAGTTATCCTTTGATATATACAGTTTTATGTTGCAAGAGATTTCACGTAATATACAAACTGCACAGGCACACACGTTATCAGTAGTTTTCCCCCTAAAATTATGATTTTAGTGTTAGTCATGACTAACATACTAAAATCAATGGTATTTTTTTCTTCTATCATTCGTTCAAACTACTGAAGATACTCTTATATCATAGCAGGTCATAAAAATCAAACTTAGCCGTACCCAAATATACCCCAACAACATATTGTGCTCAATTTTTAATTTTACTATACAAATAGAAGGTACACTCGCACAAATAAAGTGTAGCAGCGCGGTACAGACGCGCATCTGTCGATCGGTATAGCTGCGCCCGCGGCTATCGAGTGCCGTCGTGGCTGTAGGAGTATAAACATTTAGCTTGGATGCGGCAAATTTTTAACAAGAGTTGATTACTGATGTCTCCTGAAATGGAGACATCTTTCTGTTACAGTCACTCTTTTCTGCTACTGCCTAAGGTTTATTCATCATTGCAGCATCCTTCTCAATATCATAATAGATGCTGCCGGCGGTATCACCCGTTTGATTGTAGAAAATTATGCCAAGGGAATATACTCCCGGAATAAAAAGTACCATAATGTTGAGCTATTCCAGGCAATGGTCTACCCGTGTAGTTTCATCGAACTCCATTCGCACGTGAAGAAGTAAACTGTAATGTGTACGGGATGAGGGTTGTAAAATATTTAGTGCCTTACTTTCTTAATAATATTCCAGAAGATTTACAAACATTACATGAAACAAGTTCGAAAAGTTATAAGTATAAATCAAAACGTTTCTTTACACAAAAGTTTAATGTATAATTACCTATTATTGTTACATTTGTAACATCATTATTAGATATAAAATGAGCGGCTCGCCATCACACAGATAAACCCTGAGAGGCTTTCGCTGTATGGCAAAAAAAATGTATTATAATTTAAGAAATTTGGAAATAATAAATAATACATAAACACAACCACACACACTCAGTCATACGACAAACTTTAGCCTTTATAATATTAGTGTAATAATTGCATCTACATGGTAAAGTTCAGTTTCTGGAACAGAAATCATATTAAAATTAATGTGACTTAGTTTTAAACGCGTGTTAGCTAATGTTATTGGGTGAATGAATGTTATCGATGACGTACGGTGGACTATGTAAGTGTACATCATCATTATCATCATCTTTCTGTTTCTATTTCAGGTTAATTACGCATTTGGTTTCTGTCCTTACACAATTTATTTCGTTCGCCATTTCATCATTACTCTCAAGCCAAAATATGCCACATCCTTTCAAATTTTCGTTTTTCTTCGTCCTCTCTACATCTCATATTCGATGCACTTCCCCTGGTTTATCACGGTGCTCAAGTGGCGAGGTGTACCACTCGGAGACGGATCGATACCGCTTATTGTAACAGCACCAACAATTCTTTAAACTCTTCAAGTTTTTTGGACATTCAATCTGTTTGCTGTTGCAGGGGGTTGGTTATTTGTAGCATTGAACACATTTATTTTTTTCTTTTTATCATTGTTGTGTGCAGTAGTGAAGATGACATCTGTTATTAAATTGCGTTTCATTATTGTGTCCCAATACATTTAGTGATAGAACTTTTAGAATCATTGACCGTTCTGCTCAGATTTACTGCCGTAGTAGTCGCCCTGGACATTAGCAGGCTTAGCAAAGTTGATAATCTACAATAAATTGTTAACGCTAATAGAAAACTAATCAAATGTATGGGAATGACATCGTCTCAACCAAGTTCACATCGTTCAAAATGACAAAATGAAATATATTAATCGTTTTTACAATGTTCATCGCTACATCTTTAGTTTTATGATATAAAAGGTACTTACGCTGAGGTGTTATCGATTGTAGAAGAGATTCGACATGAATCGGTAGTAACTTGGCTAGGCCTGCAGGAATCCTACGGCGATTTCCGGCCACCGTGGACGCGGGCTTGCGGACGGAGAGCATTGGATAGCCCGACGGCCGATATGGACTAAGCCCGGGTCGACGGACGGCGCGTAGTATTCCACGCGCGCCTCAAAGAACTTTCAGCTCATTGACGTGACTGACTAAGGCCGATGCCTACAACTACTACGGGTTTCTTTTATAGAGTGATCGAAGCTCTGGAACGCGAAGGACAAAAATTAAGAAACACCAAAGTTGATTAATGATATAGCATCCTCAAAAAAAAAAAAAATGGTCAAAATAATTACTTTTCAAAATAGGAGAATGCATGAATTTGTTTGTGTCTGATTTTACGTCAGTTAGATTCTTTCATTTTTTTTTATTGTTTTATTATTATTTTTCTACAGTACAGGTACAGCTTAAAAATTGTGTAAATGGTGTGTCACAAAATTTTTTGGTAATTCCTCGAACGTCTGGAATGCTTTCAGGCCATGGACCTTTCGATCAAGTTTCAAATTTTGCCACTGTGGCGTAATTTAATTCTTTTTGTAATTATCTGCCGTTGAACGTTCAATATGTTAATACATTTCAAACGAGATACCTTTTTGAATTAGAGCTCCAAAAATTTAAATTAAACGGACCGTAATCGTAGCTAACCGCAGCCGTCAATAATAATGGGCATCACGAAATGTTTTACATGAAAAAACCTTTTTATAATCAATTGATTTTCCGCGCGATCGGGCGATATGTCAGACAAACGGACGGAGGTCGCTGTTTCAAATTTATGTAATTAAATACAGCGCGTCAGTCGGTATTCGAGGTTTTTGTTTGACCGACTTTGGGAGAGGATATTTCAATAATAGGATTTTTTCCGACGTTTCATTTTTAGGGGTGTTTTCTTGCCTGCGTCTAGGCTTCAACGTGATTTCAAATATTTTGCACAATTCATTATCATTTCAGCCAAAAAATGGCTGCTATTGGTCATAGGCCTCCCCCAAGTGTCGCCACAATGACCGGTCTCATGCGTCTCGCATCGTCAGTATCAATTGAATGAATGGCAATGATTTTTTCCATCGAAAACTTGATACTCACGAGTTCATTAGGACTACCAAGTTGCCATAACGTCAACAGAAAGTTGTGTAAAGTTTGTAAATATATCCGAACTGTAAATGAACAGTCGTCATTAATTATCAAAACATTGCGTACCTTATCTTCTTCGTACAACGTCGAAGTGCATTTAAATTCAGTTCCACGACCACCTTCGCGGTAAGTTTTCAAGTAATTTACGAGTGAATATTTAAGCATCACCTACCAGGGGATCAGAACATGCCAAGGGTGGAGTTTTGTGTGTTTTACTAATTGCTAAAAGATGTTAATCAGGTACCGGAGACATACATCCATCCTTCTCTAATAAAGGCAAAAATATCGTGCTATCTCTCTTACCTGTCCTAAAGATATAACTCAAAAGCTGAAGCAAAAACCATGACAAGGAATTAATTAGAACTCAAGGTAAATAATGAAGATTGTCGCTTGTACTAATGAGTTTTCTGTAAAGTTCTGTTTGGTAAAATAATTATGAGACAGGTAATTAAGAAGTTCGGGGGAGTATGCAAATGGGCCGAAGTTAATTATCTAGAAAAATCAAAGAATGATCTCTGGGAAACTCCGAAGTTATTTCTGTGATAGCCTACTTGAACGTCTATTTAAGTATTTGAAGCAGGTACGATTTATATCCCAAAACATTAATATATTTTCTTTGATGTTAGAAAACTGCCATTGTCTTTTAAAATAAAAAAAGTAGGTTAGAAAATCAACAAAACATATATCACCCACGTAACAATATATCAATCTACGACCACATCTGACCACAAACGCAACCACATAAAGCCATAGCCACACATTTGCGAGCACACAAACAAAAGCTAAAGGTTTTCATTAACCGTCGTGTAACGCCTCGCACAGCGATCCTTTGACCACGTTATTATGCGACATGCGCCCTTGCTTATAAAAAAACGTATTAAAACAGAGAAATGTTTGAATAAGTGTGTGATTGCGGCGCGGGGCACTGCAGCACACGCGAGCAAAACGAAGCGTTTCATTAGTAGGTACGAGAGGAATGTTCATTTTGAAAGGATTCTAGTCTTTTTGTGCGATACCTGATGTGTAGACTGTTCGGTATTAAGGTGGAAATTGCGTTTTGGGAGATGTGAGCTTTTGGTAGGTCTCTGTAGGTACGTAATTTGTGTTCGTTGTATTTGGTCTGGAAAAAGTAATTTTTTTATGTCATCTACGATTTTGTTGGGCTAACGTGGATTGTGAATTGTTTAGGGATTCACGGTTTCATAATTTGTTTTTTTTTTAACAGTAAGTAAGTAACCTTTTTTGATAAAACTTAACTGACACCTTTGACAATCTATATCTACACATACATTTATACTACTATTGTTTTCGACTATGATAAGCTCCTCTCTAGAACCTACTCCAATTGAAATGTTACATTGTTGATTTTTTGATTTCATCTTAACAACGAATATAAATATAATAGGTACCGACTGGTAACAAACATGGCGTATTGTTACCTAATAACATAAAACATGACACGTGTTAATCTATATTACCTATATTAAAAGTAGCCTATTATTGTCTTATGAATTGTAAAACCACAATGACATCATCCGAAACACTCGTTTTTATATTTAAACCCTAACATGCGTGTGGTCGTCTTCGGGCAATAAAATATGTCCAATCAAAGCATTTAACGGTCCAGCGGTGGTTGTCAGCGGCTCGCGTAATTTGAATTTGGAATACAACGAGCGATTGGCAAGACGCGTCGGCAATGACGCGGCGCCGTGTCACTCGATGTGTGGGGCGGCCTTTATATTTTAATGCCCAATGTTTTGATCGAAATGCCCAATGTCTGAATTTTTAACGGCTATTAAAAAGATTTAGTGGTACTTCTGAGTAGTATTAAACAAATCGAGCGAAGATAAAAGGGTCATTATAATCAGTTTTGAATATTATTACGTGACTATATTTTTACTTCTTAAGAAAATTATTAGCTATTAATAAACTATTTACGCATTTATCTTGCTTAATTTTTGTTTTCAAATACTTTTTTCTATTCCCAATTTATAACTTACGACCCCTTAAACATAATAACAAGGTATAGTTTAAAGTAAACGTCGGCGCACACTGGACGGGTCTGCGACATCGCGACAGGCCGCGCGTTATGACGCGTGTCGCACGCGCGGCACGAGTAGTTTGTCTCCGCTGACCATTTCCTGCACATCCCTCCTGCATATTGTTACAAGGGTGTGGAGTCGCTCTTATATGTAAAAAATTCTGAGAGCAATGGGTGGAATCTTGGTGGCGTTTGTCGAGAAGTGGGGCATTTTAGAATACCCTGAAACTATTTGTGTAACTTTTTCTTTGAAAACTGAAATGGGTGGTGCCAGAATTGTATAAAAATGATTTAAAAAACAAACGTATGCACAAAGTTTAAGAATTAGGAATACGCCTTACCAGCACAACGGCGAAAGGCGAAATATTGAAGTCTATTAAATATTACTTTGTCTTTAGATTACTTTCCTGATATCCACCTAAGTACTTACTATTTAATAATTTTCAAAACTTATCTTGGCAAAAATGTTTACTAGGCCCGGCAGGTGGAATTCCCTGCCGGAATTTGTGTTTCCTGACAACTACAATCTAGGGGTCTTTAAGAGTGAATAAGGTTATCTACTTCTATGCAAGCGTGCTCCACTTTCGACCACATCATTGCTTACCATCAGGCAATATAGTGGTCAAGCGCGAGCCTATCAATAATAAAAAAGATACGAAAAGATACGAATCAAATGAGTCAGTATCCAGAATTTATTTAAATACAAATATGAAGGTCACAAAGGAAACTTAGGTGGATAAATAAGTTACAAAGTATTTCTTCCACAGTTTTCCCTGTCGCGGCTAGGTCGGTCGGATGGTCCGACCCGGGGGAATATTTCAAGAATATTATTATGTAAGAACATGCGCGGGACTTTATGATCACCTAGCCTTTCACGGTGACCGCTCTGCCGCGTCGCAAACAACAGGGCTGACTGTTTGCACAAATAGTTTCAGGATTTTTATGTGTTTGACTGTTTTAGGCAGATAACTATGTAAGAGTAAATGTGTTTAGGAACATTATATTTTGACCTCTGCTATCAATTTCTTTTGACCTTCTAACGGTCTGAATTATCGTTTTTTTTTGTACCTAGCAGGGATTTAAAGAGTTTTGCATACTGAAAATGAAATCTGCAGGGAGGACTAAATAAATCCATGCATGCAGCCATGCTTAAGCTACCCTGGCGGTGGCATGATCGTTGAGAGCAGAGTTACAGATTTTCCCAGGCTCTTGAGAAGACTCAAGGCATCTTTCCTGACTCGACTGACCCGGTGTAAGAATACTGTCCTAGTATCTGAAGTGTTCCATTGTGTGTACCTGCTTAGACGTTAATTTTGTTGATTTATTGATGCTATTCAATGGTCTTAATAATAATTTACAATAATTTTATCTATAATGTTATCAATGTTTTACTAATTTATAAAATTTAATGTATTTCATTTATTTTATTATATTATAACAATTTTATTTAATTCTATAATATTACTATGGGTTAATTAATGCCTGAAATACACGATAAAAAAAAATCACACTAATTATTATAAAGGTTAAAATTTGTGAGTCTGTGTTTGAACTTCTTCACGCTTGAACGGCTGATTGGATTTCGATAAAACTTGGAGCATGGGTAGACCATGTCCTGGAATAGTACATAGAATACTTTTTATCCCGGGAGTATGTTCCTTTGGGATGATTTTCAACTATCACTCGGGCAAAGCCTCTGGCAGTAGTTAGGAATGGAATATAAATAAGAAGTGTCTAACTAGTAGAAATACGTTGATTTTTAGGGTTCCGTACTTCAAAAGGAAAAATAGGAACTCTTATAGGATCACTTAGTTGTCCGTCTGTCTGTCGGTCTGTCAAGCCCCTTTATCTCGGGAACACGTAGAGGTATCGAGTTGAAATTAAAACCATATACTCAAGTCTGTGGTCCCTTGAAGCTGTAAAAATATCTAACTTCTACGTTAACGAAAAAAAAAAGATATGGTCGTATAAGTCGCAAAAAAACGTATATTTCGATACTCTCAAGGGAATCATGGGGTACTTTCCGTTAACCCAGAATCCTGAAATTTGGTATAAAGCAAGTTCTTATAGTACAAGTATAAGAATAAATCTGAAAACAGTAAATCTGTTGTTACGTCTAAAAAAAAAAACTATTTTTGCGATTTGGAAAAATCTTCTTCCGAGGCTCCATTCGTGAATGGAACTATTTACATAGGTAAGTTTGTACGGAACCCTCAGTGCGTGAATCCGAATCGCAATTGCCCAGTTTATTAAAAATTACTCAATGTAAACGTATGAAAACAGTCATGAATCGTGACAGAATCATTTTAAATAGTATTAGTAGTTATGGTAACTTATTTGGAATGTTATTTAAGGCAACTTATTTGGAAAAATATTTACTGTTGAATTACAAGCTCACGTAGCAACCCTGCAGAGTCCGGAAGTTT
This sequence comes from Mythimna impura, assembly GCA_905147345.3. Lineage (NCBI taxonomy): Eukaryota > Metazoa > Arthropoda > Insecta > Lepidoptera > Noctuidae > Mythimna > Mythimna impura. Next base: position 31,502,248 of record LR990344.1, read on the forward strand.
GTCCGCGGATTCTTTATATTTATATTCACCTTGTCGTTCGTCCGGCAGATTTATTCACTTCTTTAGAGCGCGCGCACTGACTGTGTCCACGGAGCCCCCCCTGTATGGGCGCCCTAACTTGGATACGCACTGCGACTAAAAGTCGCTAAGTTTCAATATCTACGAGTAACAAAAATGTATGTCCTGTCCTAACAAAAGTTAACAAAAGTTAGGACAGGACCGTAGAAGAAACCGAACCACCACCGTTCTCCGTTTCTACCGTTCTCGATGATACCGTAGATGAATGAAAGTTAGTAAGAACTAACTTTCATTCATCTACGGAGTTTCACAAATCAATCCAATTAATCGATTTCTTCTACTTACAATACGTGGGTTTTTAATATTATGATGATATTATGCTACAGCAAACTTATTAGTATTTATTAATTAATTTATTTAATGGGATTTCCAACAGAGTTTACACAAATTACATATAGGAACTGATTACAACTGTTCTCCTACAATTATTTATAGGAAACCACAAAACTTACTTAGTAACAAGTTACAAAAAAGTTTGACAATATAATAAAAAGACAAGACAAGAAGTCAAAACATATAGTCATCATCATCATCATCATAATTTCGCCATAATGACCGGTTCTGTGCGTCTCGCATGCATCCGATTGCCGTGACCCTAACCATGTCATTGGTCCACCTTGTGGGAGACCTTTCAACGCTGTGTCTTCCGGTACGTGGTCGCCACTTCAGAGCCTTTCATCCCCATCAACCAACTGTTCTGCGAACAATGTGCCCTGTCCACTGCCACTTAGGTTTGGCGATTCTTCGGGCTATATCGGTAACCTTGGTTCTCCTGCGAATATCTTCATTTCTGATATGATCACGCAAGGAAACTCCGAGCATAGCCCTTTCCATTGCCCTTTGGGTAACTTTAAGTCTTCTGATCACGACCATTGTAAGTGACCACGTTTCGGAGCAAGAAAACATATAGTACAGAATAAAAATAAAAACATAAAAAACGTAATTACTATACAATCCCATCAAATTGAGATTACGTTTTTGGCGATATGAGCCGTAGGTTATTTCTATAAAGTGTTCGGTGAACAAATAATGACCGGACAACAGTGAAAAATAATTATTTTTGCATTGCCAGTTTGTCAAGAATCTAGTTAAGTCTTCAATACCTATAAATTTATGATTCAAAGTACACGTTTATTAGATCGAAAAACAAGACTAAGATTAAAAAAAAAATACTAAATTTGTAACAATTATTAGGTCTTTACTTATGAAATTAGCATTTTTTTAAATGGGTTGCTTTGACGTGTTATATTTTTGGATGGACTTGGAATTATAAGTTCAAATAAACTTTATATTAAAGGTACGTTATTCTTTTTTCGAAATTAGTTATTTATTGGTTTCTTTGTGTATTTTCTGTAATATCGCTATATTTATAACCATTTTTGTATGAAATCTAAGAAAACTCGCAATTTCATAGATAAAGACCTATTACGTAGCTTCAAAAAAAACGCGGCTTTGCGGCGACCCAGTGCGTCTCCACAGCACCCCAGTCCACTATGATATGTGTTGCGTAAAATTTTGTTTTTCAGAAGTCAGGCCTCCGAAGGTATCGCTGACAAATGTCCGACAGTTTATTATAGCAAGGATAAAAGGGATAGTGGACGACCACCTTTAGCATTTTTGTGTGTACTTCATTTTTCAAGGATTTATTTTTGAGTGGAGGTTTACTTTGGTTGACCGTGCTTGAATGTGTAAGGTATTTATTGTTACATGTTTTTACTTTTCTAATATAGGTACCTACGTATTTATGTAATGAAGTGTACTTTACCATACATTTCGACCAAATTCCAGTCACGGTAGCCAATTTCAAAGAAGATTAGCGGGGAAACACAGAAGCAGTTTCAATTCTTATAACCCTCATAGTCCAATGGGGCGGCAATTAATAATAATAAAAAAAAAAATTAATAGAATTAATTGATAATAATTAATTGTTAATTTTATTTCTACTTATTTTTTTTTTATGTTTAATTTTAGTTTTTAAATCAATTATTTGTTGATTAATGAATCATGGTGTACCAAATAAACATATTTTCTTTCTTTCTTTTCTTTCTTTCAATTCGACACGAGCGGGAAGAGATCGGGTGCAGGGCCAACGGGCAACGGCTTTATGTGCTTTCTGAGGCACGGGGTGTCACCATCGATTATGTTATGATGAAACAGAGAATCTGCTGTTAAATCTAAATAAAAATTAAATCTAAATTAAACTGTTCCTATTTACATAAACCTCTTTCCATGTAAAACAACCCTGTACCCACACACACACCCTTTCACTCACACACACACACACACACAGACCCGCACACAAGCACACACGCACGAACACTCTCACACACACACACCAACAGACTTATGATAAAACTAGAATTAGACTAATAATAATCATTTTCATTTTTAAGTGTTTGTGTGTACATAAATAAATAAATAAATAAATAAATAAATCATTTTCACTCTTGTAACTTATTACACTTGTATGATACAAAAGAGCGGCGCCTCCTGGTACAGGCATCTATATGCTTAAAAGGGGACGCCACCAACTGCATAACTTTGTACGTGTAATAACGAAATAAATAAACATTTTATTTTTTATTTTTTTATTATCAAACTCCGGGTTGCTACAGAGTATATCTTGGAGAAACCAAATCTCCACCCCACCTTCTTATCTTTCCGGAGCGACGAGGAGTGGCAGGCGGTCGCCTCCTTCTGCGAAGCAGTAATGCTAGCAAAGAAGGCGGCCGATCGCGTGAGGCAAAGGTCCTCACGCCCCAACCGCCGCCGGGATTCCGATCTCGATTTCCGGCCACCGTAGGCGCGGGCTTACGGACGGCGAGCAATGGGTAGCTCGCCGTCCGATCGTCCGATGACTGTCCGGAACGAACCCAAGTCGTCGACGGCGCGTACTGTTCCACGCGCGCCTCAAGGACATGTCAGCAACTGTAGGGGCCCAGCAGGATCGAAGCGTGCTCTGGTATGATGGAAATTAATAACGATGCCAATGTCTCTAATAATACTGTGGAATTTTGAACTTTTCAAATTGGGAGAATAACCAGGGCTTCAAATTGAAAAGTCCCGCCAATTTTGACTAGGCACCTGCCTAACATTGCAGATAACCAATTCCCATTATATAGATATAGCATTAAGACAACAGTGACCAATTCCCATTAGATATAGTACTAACTTGTGAACAAAGCTTACTCATTTATTAAAAAAAGCTTTTCAAACAAATCTCTATGTATCTGTCAATCATGAATGTAACACTGTGTCCCTTAAAACTACACACGCAAAAACACACTACCAAATTCTCATCTCACAAATTTGCACAAGCATCACTCACGAACTATCCCATCATCCCCAATATGCCCTAATCACCCCATCCCCCGCGGCATAACTGCACAGCACTAATCCCCATGATGTGCGATCAGCTCACCAAGCCCCAGCGATGGCCACCGAGCCCCACGGTATGCCCGGAGATCCCCACCTGGCTAGCTAAGGGGATTTGAGTGCACGCGCGTTTGAATCAAGCCCATGCGGGGATATTGTTGATTGATATTTTTAGGTACGGGTATTTTATTGTTATTGGCAATTATTTTCTTGGTACAATATGTGTGCAACATATAGTAACGTATTTTTGCTTTTGTTAGGTTTGCGCTTAGCCACTATCTCATCTGATAGAAAGCGACAATGTGATTCTTAACTTAGAGATCCCCAGGTTAAGTAAAAGAAAGAAATTAATTTTGAGGTTAATTCAGGATTTCATTAGTATTCGTTGACTGGGTTAAAAATTCCATACACAGGGTAATTCTCGTTGCACAAACCTCTGGTTCTGGCTCTACATCCTAACGTTGTCTGGTAGATATCGCTGTCAGCGATAAGACCGTCATTGTACCCATATATTTAAGTTTCTGTAAAATTGTTACTATTTTGATGTACAATAAAGTTTATTCTATTTTATTCCATTCTCTGGCATAAACAACATCATTCAATCAGTTTAGATGATTTTAAGTGTAGCTATCGAGTTTAAAACGTATGGGTATCAAAGTTTATCTTTCTATATCTACTAATATGGCTGATGGCTACAACCCGGGAATCTTTAAGTCAAGAGTGAATAGGTTACTTCAAGGTAAGCGCGCTCCATCGTCGACCGCATTATCGGTTTTCCATCAGGTGAGAACCTATCAAGAATAAAAAAAATAAAAAAATATTATAAAGAGGAAAGATTGGTATTTTTTTGTAATGAACTAATTATAAAATAACTAACTGAAATACTACTGGACCGATTTTGAAAATTCTTTTACCAGTAATATCTAGTAGTAGTACTACGAAATACTTTATCACTAACAAGGCATAGGTATTTTATACTTTAACGAGTGCGAATCTGTTCGCAGAAATTAGTATTTAAAACATATTTATCTTTAAGTTTTCATCAGTTATGGGCCGTCGGCGTCGCCATCATTCAAATCCCACCACAATCCAGTCCATCAGCTCGTACTGCACAAAGCATCACAACAAACAATATCAAAACAAGAATTGATGCAATGACAATAATAAATCTTTCCAAATTGTCTGCACATGCCAAACTATTCAAATCGGCTGGTCTAATTGACTCAAAGCCATTTCAACAGGTGATTTGACACCCTCAATTGCTCCTAGCCTCAATAAACCTACATCCACTTGAAGAAAACTGAAGAACAAGAAGGAATATAGGTCTTCGTTTGTTCATCTGAAGAGAAGGAGAGGCGACAATGAAGTGAGACCGCTTAATGGGTCTGTGTTATAAATGAATGAAAGTGCGTTTATAAAGTTCTAAAATAAAAAATCACACTATAATTTATTTTTAAATGAAACTAGCTTTTTTGAGTAATTTCTTTGATTGTTAATGTTATCATATTAAAATAAAGAAAATAAAAACGCTGTAAATCTGTTATGTAAGTATGTAGTTTTAACAAAAGGGAAATCATCTCTTTCATGGCAGCATGTCAATGAAAGAGCCATCAAGTGTTATGAAAGAGCCGATATCTACTTTAAAGGAATAAAAGAGTTTTTTTCTTTTCTCTTTCAAAACCTAGCTCCTTCATGCACACTCACCCCTAGGCCTACTTACTTGTATAGGGTTAACAATCTTTTCTTTGTCCTTTTCATTATTTATTCAGCCTTATTCTTAAATAACCTCGTAAACGAATATTACCAACCGTACGCGAAGCTTCTTTAGATTTTACATACAAATATGAAAGAAAAAAAAGGAGAAAAATATGTCGGATGAAAGAAAAAAAAAACTAAATAATCTTTGCAAGCTAGAAAATAACTTAAACTATATTATTTTTAAAATATCAATCATGCATTCTTTGTGAAGTAGTTACCAATATTTTTTTCAAAAATAAATTTATTTCCTACCTACAGCAAATATAAAAATAATTGCTCCATCGCCCGACGCTCGTACTCAAAGTGCACACATCCAATTACCACTCAACGAAACTACACATCTGGCCAAAACGATGTGCTCCTCTTAAATTGCAATTCACAATCGATCGCTCACCTCAGCTCGCGTCGCTCTGATCGCTCCCACTTGAGATCGCCCCCGTTCGCCACTTATTACGCCCCGCGGCTACTAGGGCAGCACTATTGTTCGATCTTTTCATTAAAAGGTAAACCTTTAAAAAGTATTTGGGTGTGGGGACGTGATGTGCAGGGAATGAGGCCGGTTGAACTTTTACAACTTTACTTCGATATTTATTATAATTTTTCAATAAAGAATAGAATAGAAATACTTTATTTGGGACAGACACAGAACAACGATTACAATCACAAAGTAAAAAAGAACAAAAGTATAGAATGCGCCGAGCGTGTCCGCACTGAAAGGGTGACAACCTCAGCATTTTTCTGGACGTCAGACACCCAGCGATGGTTTTCAGTTGGTACCCCGCAGTGACGCACGGACAAAGGTAAGAAAAAAAAATTGAATTAAATATTATTTTACGTGTCAGGTGTATAATTATTGATTAATAACAACATAATTATGAAATTATAAAATTACTTGTTACTCACAATACTCCAATAATAAAATAACGCGTGAACTTTACACATCAGCAATACAAGTACTTAGGTAAGTAATTTCTGCTATTGCAAAGTGATCATTGCAGTTTCAAAACATTTGTACCCACAAAAACATAGTAAATAGTAAATTTAATAAAACAAATCCACAATTCTATTAACCCACATTTCAAATCTACAATTTAATTCATACCCCTCCAAACAAAAAACATTTCCAACCCCGTACACAATAAAAACGCATTCGTATGCAGCGACTTACAGCGGCCATTTTAAATGTTTTTTGAATTAAGAACTCGCCCGCGGCATAACGGTCATTTTTTTTCTCGTTTTATATTATTTTATTTGCACTGGGGCTTACAGAGCAATAAAGGTAGGGATGGGTTAATAAATTTCGTACGTGTGCCAGTAATAAAAATTTTGATTGTGTTTTTTAATATAATGGGCTCATTGGGTCCTTTGTGAGGTGAGTACTATTATAATTGGCCGTAGATTATCCTGATGGATAATGCTAATGTTGACTGGACATGTGTAGGTTGATATTATTATTATTTCGATTTTTAGAGTTGGTACAGATATATGATGTCTGCGCGGTGTGTGTGAAAAATAATGAAAAAGCTATAGGTACGGTGATTTAGTTTTATGTCCAAATGACTCTACGTCACTAGATGCGTAACTTAATTTTACAAATAAAATCAACAGGACTTCAGCATCATGGAAGTGCATCACACAGCAGCTGTTCTAAATTCCAAAATCATAACGTGACGGCAGAAAAATATAAATATTGTCTAATACCAATCGCAATTATTTTCAGCATCATTCAAAAATAAATCAATCAGTAAAAAAGACAAAAAAAAAACAATAAAATGCATAGCAACTTAATATTACAAGGTTGCCGCTACTCCCCGCTGGAGGCGCTGCGATCGCCACCCACGCTCTCTCTCAATGAATGAACGGCGTTTGGCCATTTTCCCAAAGGTATGTTGATGTTCCACTCGCCGTGTTTCCGAGAAGTGATCGGTTATAGCCGCGTGTGTATACACCATTAAAGATCTATTTAATATTATTAACGTATGTGTGTCAAAATGTGTTTCTGTTAAAATAATCTTGTCATTTGATTGATGTTTATTTAGATTCGAAGTTAGTTTTAGCTATCCAATTAGGCAATTCCAAATAACCTATAGAAAATATAAGGCCGGGATTTAAAATTGTTTTCATTTTTTACATTCAAATCCTTTCAGATGATTTTTGCTTCGATTTGGTAGGATGATATGTTTGGGGGAAAAAAATTGGGACTTTGTGTAGGTAACCGTGTTGTCATTAAGTTCCGATATATAGATTTAACTGCGGTCTTTTTAGAGCAAAATCTCATCTTCGATATCTTTATATATTAATTCTTCTGTACGTGTGTTTGTTACCTAACTCCTTTTAAACGGCTTGACCAATTTGAATAAAAGTTTGCGTGTATATTTCAGTGGGTTCCTGTATGGATTGAAAATACAATTATACCCGGTAGGTGGTGTTGCAATCGGGTTCTCAGTTTTTTTTTACAACAAAAAGCCAGTTTTCGGACAGGACTACTCTGTCGGGACCACTAGTTTTAAAATAAAAATGATCAAAACAAGGTTGAAAGTAATTTTAATTGAAATTGAAAACAAGATACTTTGGTGTGATAAATAAATTAAATCGAAACACTAATTTCGCAAGTACTAGTTTTTTTTTAGCTCGCATCATAAATAAAGCTAGTAGATCTTACCTAGATTATCTTAACCCTGAGCAGAGTGTTCAGTTCAGCCTGTCTTGAATGGCTGCCAGGTAGTTAGACAAGACACGAGTAACTGTGTTTCGATCTAATATTGTTGTTGTAGCTGTACCTAGCTAGGTACACTTTTAGCGGCAGATTTTTTACATTAACAACGTTACTAGGCGGTAATCTCGGTAAAAAAAAACTATTGGGAGAACTGAACTTCGGAATATCTATATTTTATGCGTATATTTTTAAGTAGTTACCTACTTACGATACTGCTGATTTTCAAAGAATTATGAGTAGTCAAGCAATGGTAATGCTAGTCCACGTACGCTAAAAGATTCGGTATTTGTTTGTACCTGGGCAACACTTTTTTTTTGGGCTGGAAAACTCAACAAATGTCTTCTTACGCTCTAGGGTTCACACCCTGAAGTCACCTAAAACCTACCTTGTATCCTTTAGTGGTCCTTTTCGATCATAGTAGATATCCCTTTAAAATATTATCATCGTGTCCTCCGGGCGGTCCGCATAATGATGATACCCGGGTGTTTTCTCTGCCTGAAACCAAAACAGGAACCTCCCGAACTTGCCATGTCCGGTGAGACCCTGCGTAATGCGGAAGGTGAGGACACCGTGGCGTCTCTCCAGGCAGGTCCCCAAAGAGGGGACTTACGCAGCAATTGTAGCGTGTCCAAACCCGGAACTACATTATATAATAATTATGATCTAAATATTTATTTGTCTATTTTATAATTTATGTCCACACACATTTACATTGAAAATGATACAACATTATAAAAAATTGTACAAAGGTACTGCTTATTTCAAAAAGAAATTTCTTCCAGCAGACCTGCGAAAGTAAAGATCAGAAGAAATGTAGACCATAGCGTGTAGAAATAAGAAGAGTAGATAGGTAGAAGTCTTTACCGGAAAAAGTCGGGTTGGACAAAAGTAAACTTCATTCAAAGAAAGTCGAGTCTCCAGTACCTACGCCACACCTACCGCACACAGCTCCAACTAATGCTCCTCAAATGAAACATAGATGACAGATGCCATCCAGAATTACGCTGTCCTTTGCCTTTTAGTGCGAAGATAAGTAGCGGTGTCGCCTCAGCCGAGCGACGCCGCGGTGCGACACAGATCATCTATTAATTTGCCAGTCGCGCCAATTAGTCGCAAGTCGCACCTCCTGTTATGATTATGATTAATTTTAGGATCGGTTTATGCTCTAGTCTTGGTTCATTATGACTCGTTTTGGTTAAATTTTCGATGTCTCACGAATAGTATCCAAAGTACAAATGAAAAAGGTTTATTTAATAGTAGAAAGAAAAAAGAAAAGAAAGAAAAAATATTTTAATAGTGGGTTTTTTATGAGTTAAAATGTGAAAAAAGAGCTAATCTAATGTAGGACTACAAAAAATCAAGAACGTCACTAAATCTGTGTTAAGAGAAAAATAATATCGAAAAGAAAATTTTATAGTAACACACCAAAACACTTAAGTCAAAAAATCAAGACCTGAGATATAACTATGACATTTTTAATTCAACAAAGAAAATTAAAAGTCATTCATTACCAAACAAAAGCCAGTCAGCCTCTCTCAGTCCTTGAGAAAATAAACATCTGTAACATCAATGTTTTCTTCCACCCATTTATCCAAACCTACTACGTATATACGTGAACAACCAAGTGCGTATATTTAGATGTTATTATCTCTGGGATAACGTCGTCGAACGAAGTGAAAATCTTACAAAGGAACTTGTTTACCTCTAATTAATATGCCGTAGGTAAGCTAAGGGAGGTGTGGAGTCGCTCTTACTAAATTTTAAAGGATGTAAATTCGAGAAATATACCATGAAAAATAACAAAGTTTTTGCACATTTCCGAGTAAGGTAGCAAATTTTTTATTCTGGTTTTTTTTTCTAAAATTAATAATATTTTGTTAGGAAACTCATCAGCAACATTTTGCCCAAATCTTTATTATATCAATGAAAAAAAAAAACATTTCAACGTAACCTCAAAACTGCTACAATCTGCCGATAGTATCTAGGGCTGTCCCATTTTTTCGGGCAACAATGACGAAGCATAGTAACCTGTCAGCTAAAACAAATGTTTGGCAAGAGTGGACTGTCACTTTTACTCTGTGTGACAGGTGGGCGAACCCTACCGACGTTCTTAGAACGTTACACACGCTCACATTCCCCATAATATTTCAAAACGAAATGATTCATAATTGGAAACCAATCATAAATCATACAGTTATGAAAATAGAGATAAATTATATTTTTTAGAACTGACGTGCGTGGTTTTGCTACATTGATTTTTGATTTAGGCCTTGTGTATTCTGTAACATAACAAGACAAAAACAAAAATAGACATTGAAATCATTTCACATTTTATATTGCATTATTTCATATGGTCTGTCAGGTTTTATGGTACCTCAATAAATAATTCATTTATTAATTTTACTTTCCATATTTCTTTTCTTCTTTTGTCCTTAAAATGTTTAGTCAGTGCGTCCCCATAGATTTCTTGTGCATCAAAACGTAGTGAATGACATCAACCCATTAGCGGTGCGCGCAGTCAGCGTCGCCCTACCGTGTACACCGCGTTTGTCTATGGTAGGTCCTTTTATAACCTACGACTCAGTTAGTTCATGTAGAAGGAAAACTGAACAGATGTGATGATTTTATTTTCACAGAATCACAGAATAATTAATTATTATGTGGCATTTTTTTTCCCACGACTGTGTTTAATAATAAATTATTGGGGTTGTTCCCAAAAATCGATGAGTCTATTGTTCTCGAAAAATGAAAGTTCGAACATTGGTTCCCAATGAGTCCACGTCATTTTAAAATATTAAATATTTTCTTTCCCTATGAGTCCATGAGAATGGTTGGTACTGACTGCAGTAAAAGCTTTGATAAGGAATAAATGTTTATTATTTCTGTAAAATAAAATAAAAAAAACAATGAATGTTTTTATTTCATATACGCAGTACTTATGAAACGGTTAACATTACTCTACATGCATGTCTCCAAAGAGGTGAATGGTCTTATCCATAAAAAAAAGTTTTACAACAATTACAGCAAATAATTTTAATCTTACACTAAAATAGACTTAGCATTATAAAAAAATCATAGTTTTAGAATAATTAGGTATAGTACACCATCTCATACAATATAATAGACCTAGGCATTATAAGTCACAGTAAATCAAAATAATCGTAACTAGTAACTTTTTCTTTTTCCCGAGGCTTACAAATTGATAAAGATAGACAAGAAATGGTTTTTACTGACTGTACTTTGGACAAATCTCGTGGACCCGTTGGGGATTGATATATGAACATTTAAAACAAGTTTTTTTTATGGACTCGGTGTGAAATGAAGGACAATAAAATCATGGACCTCTGGGAACAACCCATATATTGATGGGTACTTAAACAAAGTTGATCTCAATCCCTCTACCGTTCAAAATATTTTCCATAGCTCACATGTACTGTCAATGTTACCACCTCTGTCTACGTCACTATACGATACTGACGTACCTTCGCATCATCAGTCGTAACCGTATCGTGTCGTGGCATCTAAAGGCTCCAAGAGACATTCTCCCACGTACATCCAGGTTGCTTCGCTTAATCAACCCTCAAGTAATGAGGGGTATCTTCCGAGGGGCGCGGAATCAATTAATGAATATTTTACTTCTCCGGGATCTTAATCAACGTCCCGTGTCCCGGATTTTTGGGGATCGCGCGGGATTCCGGCCTCTTGATTTATTATAGTCCGCGGAAGTGATTGATTTAAACTTGATTTAATTATGAGTTCGATTCGCGTTTGTTTACGTTTTGTTTCGTATTATTTTATTATACATTTGTGAAGTGGAGGGATCGGTGTGGTGGAAGGGTTTGTTGATGGAAATGGAAGTGTGTTTATGTTAAGCTGAAAGACATTAAGTAAGTTTCATTATGTGTACTTATTTTCATCTGATAAATTAGTTTTCAAAATAATACACACGATGTTTCTAAAAATTTTATTTTATTGAAAATAAACAAGGAATTTATATAAAAACTGAAAATCTGTTTCATTCCACTCAATCAGCCCATGAAGAGTTCAACACCTTATTTATTATTATAGTATAGTGAACGACTCTCTTGAATACAACTAATGACAAGTCCCTCTCAGCGAGTCAATAACCTTTGTCTCTCAGCTGATCCCGAAAACTAACACGCGATGGCAACTAGCCCAATACAGACTTATTTATTTCTCTGATATCTCCGGATATTTCGCGGAAAACACACCTTGATTTATTTAAACATTAGCCAAAAAGAAATCATTAACAAGCTTTAGGTATCATATAAATCCGGTGTTCAAATATTTAGCGAGAGCGACGGACATGCTTTCTGTTTGGTTGTATGTTCGTTACAAACAAACTAAAATCATTAATAAATCAACGTCATTACGTTTATTTAGTATTTCCTACGTAATTTTTCGGACGCCACCGCGGTGTGCTCGCGCTAAAATTGATCATTAACTAAATTTCAAAGATTATTCCTCTCGTTTCTAGATCGCGAGTGTTTGAAATTAATAACCAATTATTTATTTGCTTAATTTTTCCTGAAGCCCACCTGAAATTCAACTTTATTACAGTAATTTTAAGAGTTATAGTGGATTTTCTTGTGTTATTTACAAGTTTGTGTTCGTAGAGACAGGCCGTAGTTATAAATTATTGTGTCAGAGCAGAGTCACCTGAGTGTTTTTATATTTTACGATTCTCTTTTTAAAAATGCGAAACATGTTTAGTTTGACAACGTATTAAAATAATGTCGTAGGTAGGAAAGTTTGATGTGACCGTCTAAAAGCTTTTTTATGAAACACCATAATAAGTTTGCGTGGAAATTATTATTATTGCGGCTATATAGATTCTTTTTGATCTATAGATTTGCACTAATGGCGCGATATTACTAAAGGTTTAAAACTTCAAAGTGATATTATTATGATTAAATACACTGATGAAAGTTATTAACCACTTTTCTATAAACACTGAGTAAATAACGAAAAAGTTTAATACAATGTCTATTTCGAGCACACTATGTTTATTAATTAACGATTGTAGTGTGTGTAAGACGCAGTTATTTTATATTTTAGCTTAAACCCACCGATTGTTTTGAAGATCCTGAGTTTCATCATTATGAGTTTCTTCCACGAGCTCGCCTACCTCAGGGATCAAAGAAAGTTGAATTTAGAAATTCATTGAGACGGTAACCTTAATGAACTAAATGGTTGTACAAAATAAAATGATCTCTGATCAAAGAACATTGGAAAATATTATCCACCGGTAAAATACATAATGAAATTGAGGAAACTGAAGATATAGGAAATAGTCACATTCGACCTATATCGAAAATTGTCAATCCGGCAAGTTGCATCGTATATTAACTCCGCCGAAATCGAGCTATTAAACGAGGAAAAGAACAAGATAAGAGCAAACTCTTGGATCTCGCGGTCGCGGTGTCCAATAATTCACTTTAAGCCCAGTTTAATTCTTGCCTTAACTGGATGTTGGGGAGTCGACCTCGTTTCTTAAATTATGTGCTTAAAAGTAGGCTATCTGTACATACCGTTAACTGAGACTTCTGTTTGTTGATCGTGAGATATTAATGGCTTCTAATAGATCTGATCTTTTCTATGGCTAAATGGTTCATCATGATTTTATCATTTGAAAAATCAGCTATAGGATTTCAACCTCTAAGTGTAAATAAAAATTATTTCACTATCTATATTATACTGTTAATAATTATATCATCTAACCGACTTCGACCACAGTGACCGCATTCTTGTGCCTATAATTTATATGTGTGGTGTATACCTAAATAAATTCATTGACTTCTCATGGTGATCGCGAGCTGGAATAATTATGCTGTTCTGTTATGTGCTCTCTGTTATATAATTTTATTTTTATTTATTTATTTCGATATCTCGAAGGCTTTCGATAGGGTCTGGCACGAAAGCCTTATTAGTAAGCTTCCTTCTTTCGGATTACCTGCTGGTTTGTGTGCTTGGATTGCAGATTTCCTGAGTGACGGGTCCATCCGAGTGGTAATCGATGGTTGCTCGTCCGGTCAAATGGCCATTAATGCCGGGGTCCCTCAGGGGTCAGTGCTCTCGGCAACATTGTTCTTGCTGCACATAAATGATCTGCTTAAGCCCGGTACCTTTGGGTATGCAGACGACAGCACTGTTGCTGAGAGTTACATATCCAGCGCGCAGGCTAGTGGGTCACAGATCCAGTCTCTCCGAGAGGCTATGGTCGAGCGCTTGAACTTGTCCTTGGAGGCAGTCTCTGAATGGGGCGATGCCAATTTGGTCAAGTTCAATGCTGCTAAAACCCAGGCGTGTCTATTTTCCGCTAAAAGGAGCCAATTCAGCCCTGCTCCAACTTTCCGGGGCGTAACCGTGCCAATAACCGACCATCTTGATCTCCTTGGTGTTACGCTGACGTCAACACTTAACTTTGGGCCATACATCGAAGCAAAGGCTCAACTGGCAGCAAAAAAGCTGGGAATCCTCGCGAAGGTCAGACAGTACTTCACGCCGGAACAGCTGCTCAAACTTTATCAAGCGCAAGTTCGATCGTGTATGGAGTACTGCTCTCATCTTTGGGACGGATCTGCCCGATACCAGCTTGATGCACTTGAGGCAATTGAGAGGCGAGCCAAGAGGATCATTGGCAATGATGCACTCGTTGAGTCGAGGCTTCAAAGTCTTGAGCATCGACGCAGAGTTGCTAGCCTGTCGGTTTTCTACCGGTTGCATTTCGGGGAGTGTGCGTCGGAATTGCATAACCTAATTCCGCCTAGCCCGTTCCATCATCGGACCACCAGGCGTACAGCAATGCGCCACCGGTACATGGTGGACATCCCACCTATACGCACAAAACGTTTTGCGAACACATTCATAGTGCGTACAGCTAAGGAGTGGAATTCCTTGCCGGAAACTGTTTTTCCTGATGGCTACAACCCGGAAATCTTTAAGTCAAGAGTGAATAGGTTACTTCTAGGTAAGCGCGTTCCATCGTCGACCGCATCGTCGCTTTCCATCAGGTGAGTTAGCGGTCAAGCGCGAACCTATCAAGAATAAAAAAAAAAAAAAAAAAACACAGAAATAAAAGATTAGAAGAAAGAAACAGAAAAATAGGTACAAAGGTTAAAAAGAATGTAAAATTTTAACATCCAACTTTGACCGAAAAACTTGGAGCACAGATACATATACTATAGATACTACTTACTATATTGAAAAAACAAAAGGTCATTATAAGAACTAATTGACTAGAATCATAATTCAAATAAATAGCTCAATATAACTCCAATCAATATTTTCCATTCAATTTCGTGACTAAAGTGGACACCCCGCGAATATCTAGAAAAGCAATTGGTCCCCATTTGTCGACACAATTAAAAACTAAACTACCCATAAGTCTAATCAGGCTAGGTACCGTCCACCTACGAACAATAGGTGGGGGCCATTAGAACCCCGGGTGTCTCCGCTGGGGCGCCCCCCGGGTGTCTAGTTTTCAGTCTGTGTCGGTACAATGCGTGTGCGTTAATGCACCCAGTTAAAGTGCTTTACATTGATATGTCCGGTTATAGGTATTTTTTTTGGGTAGTGGTAATTTATCTAAAGACGTCTCTCAATCTAGGATGGAGTGAGAGGGCGTGTCAAACTTTTACTGACTTTTTTTTTCCTTTTCAGAAATTCCCCATGGCCCTAGCGGATATCGGCTCTGCTGAGGCTGAACGGCGAGCTATCTATATATCTAACCGGTACAGAAAAAAAAATAGGGCTCTATCCGTACCCGTTACTGATCATGTTTTTGTAATCAAAAGTAAAAAAACAAATTTCCAAAATTTACCACAAACATTTGTCATATTTGGTAAATTCAGAATAGAATCAATCATTCATAACAATTGCTACTAGAAAAATACTACGGTCAGTGTTCCATTTTGATCGCCTGTACAATATTTCCATAAATTGAGTGACATTTTGGGATATAAACAAACGCTAATAACTTTGCTGTTTATGAATATTAATTATTGAGACTCTACTTAAATATTAACAAAACCTTTTCTAGTGAGCCCTTTGAGTATTCGCACAGTATTCGTACTAGATGAGAATTAGTGGTGTGTATTATATATTATATTTTTTATATTAAGTGATATAACTGTCATGCATGCAGCTTTTATCCTAGCTTTTTAAAGTCTATTCTATATGGTAATCTGTGAACAGCGCTATGGGCTACATTATTTATTATTTAAGATATTTATGTTATCATGTTTTTAATATCGCATAATGTAGCTGTTTGTTGTTCCTAATCAATAAAATAAAATAAAATAAAATAAAGTAGCTCGTCGTCCGTAAGTCCATGGTCTGGTTATAACTAGCTATGGATGTGCTGAGTTAGAAGTTAGAATTGATTCTGTGATATGTTGTTACTGATTTACCAAGTAAAAGGATTTTTGAAAAGTGACCGAGTTAATAGACATATTAAGCTGTTGATCCCCGCACGAACGCCCGCGTTCGTGCGCCATTGTCTTACTATTGTGTCTCTAATTACACTACTCAACCAGTTAATACATCATCCACAAAAAATAGCCAAAAAAAGAAAAAGGCTTACATAGCCTTTTTCTTTTTTTTTGTCAATCTACTTAGCTTTTCTCCTAAATTAGAGTGGGTTGGCTTCCGATCCAACTAGAGGTAGTTGACCACCTGTATTTTACATGTAGCGCTATCTATCTGACAGCCCTGTAGGTAAATGGGTAGTGTTGAATGTGACTTGTAAACTTATGGTTAAAATATCTACTGCAATAGTACCTACTGTACGGTGGAAAACACAAGAAAATGTACGCAAATACCTAAAGATATACAAGATGCTAGCCATGCTTGAATTCGGTTTATTGTTTCCCAATATTTTCTACTTTTACTACTGTTGGCACCGGTTTCAAGCATGATTACGTAGACAGGATAATTTATAATTTCAATAACTAGGTAATATCAATGGCAATACTCAAAAAAGTCTATGAATTTACAGTCTTTTACATATATTATAAGTAGCAGCAGTTAAATATATGTTTTCAGTAATAGATAAAAATATGTACTTTCGTATTGTTTTGTTTGTTAAATTTTAATTATATTGTATATTTTGTAAATATATTCAGAGATGTAGATTTGCAAACGTAACTATATTACGTATTTACGTCATTAATGTCATGTACATCAGACCAATAGTGAAGCAATTGTTTTTTCTGTAATGTTAAAATTAAATGTATATGAAGTGTTATTACTTTGAATAAATAAATAAAATATGTGAGGAAAATTAATGTAATCAGGTAATTGTTGATTATAATTTATTTGAGTTTTTTTTTTATTGGGTGGGAAAATCATCTTATGACAAATCCCGCTCTTGGGCAGAGCGAGAGATAGTGTCAGACTTTTACTGACTAAAAACCCACTCCTGTTCCTTCGTTGCCTTCGTCCCAGGGCCCCGGGTTTCGTTTTCACACTACCCATGGCCCCAGTAGGCTTCGACCCCGCTGGGCCCCTACGATTTGCTGACATCTCCTTGAGGCGCGCGTGGAACAGTACGCGCCGTCGACGACTTTCCGGACGGTTACCGGACGGTCGAAAAATTTTACTCGTCTTTTTATATCTGTTGAAATTTTATCGGAGACAACAAAATTGTTGTCTTTCCCTTTTAAATTGCATATGCATTTTTGTTTAATTTTTTTTTTGCAAGTCTCCTCAGAAAATATCGAGGCGAGAAACCCAAGACCCTCAGCTGGAACTTAAACAAAAATCCCCAACGTACGTCCGGCGACGGTACATAAACACGTTCGGTCATTTCATAAAACATCTGTGTTTTCTATTTTGATAGGTTTCATATTTCTGACCGCAGGGGGTGCTGCTCGTAAAACGCGAACGGTTTGGCTTTCTGCCCTCCCTGGGTATTTTATTAACGGCAAACGCTAAGGTATAGCGTGGTAAGGTTGGTTTTAATAAAATTTTTGGGTGGCGCAGCCAAAACTTGTGCTATCTTTGGGTAAAGTTGGTACATCTGTGACTTGCTCGTCTTGAGATTGTTTGGTTTCTATTTTGTTTATTCGGTCGTCTTTTGTTTTGTTTTATTTTGTAGAATCTCCAGTAATTAAATAAATATTCAATACCAGAGATTTTACAAAATGAAAAATTCAGTAGCGGAGCTTACACGTATCGCTGTGATACGTTTTTAAATATCATCGAGGCGTTTTGTTTTTTTTTTAACAACCGCAAAAACTGAAATTTCATCATTACGCAAAGCTTTTCTATTTTCCATTGTTTTATTGAAAACAATCGTAAATAAAACAGTAATGTAATATTTCCTAGACCGAGCGTAAGCTAGGATTCAAAATTCTTCCAAAACAATTTTTTTATGTGTCAACCATATTTCTTTGACCACATCTTGATCCCTGCTTAACCCCGTACCATAAATCGTGTACCTAATTCCCGCATTTATTAAGTAATAAAATTAAAAACATACTAATCTACTTATTACGAGTTTCTGGCACTATTTCACCTCGTGAGTCGTAAAACCTCTTTCATTTTTTTATATTTCTCTTGTGTAGGTACAAAATATTCACGTGTCCACAGTTTAATAGTCCGTTATAATCTTGGTTATACGATATTATTTATTTTATAGGGACTGAAATCTGTAGGTCAGTCACCTTCATGACAAATAAATCATTTAAAATTACGCAACCGAAATCGCTGCCCACACTGGAAACGAATTACCTGCGAAACAACTAGAAAATAAAACAATCACTAAACAAGATTATAGATCATATATCAGCATTATAATGTTTCCATTGCTGGGAATAAGCTCTCTTTTCTAGGAAAGGAAACAAGCCGTAATCTACCACGCGGGCCCAATGTAGGTTGGTGGACGTCACACGTGATTGAAATTTTGGTTCTAGGATAATATATTAGTTTCCTCTCGATTTATTTCTTCTCCAGTTTGAAAGCCGTGGTGATGAAATAAATTAGACAATGTTAATGCCAGCCTAAGTTTGAACTCACAAAATACTATTTTTAAGTCGAAGCCGTAATCACTAGGCCACCACTGCTGTACATAAGATTACAATATGATATAATTAAATCGAAGTTTAATCAGTGGTTTGACTTAACGATGTTTTAAATAGTTGTGGCAGTGGGCCTTGATTTTCTTATTGGACGGAACACATAAAAAACTGTTTCGTGTGCACTAAGAAAAAAAAAAACCGCCCAAGTTCGAGTCGGACTCGCGTACGAAGGGTTCTGTACCATTATCTATACAATATTAAATACAATATTATAACCGTTGTTTTTTTTAGTTTCACCTGTCCCGGTGTTTTTTTTTTATTCTTGATAGGTTCGCGCTTGACCGCTTTCTCACCTGATGGAAAGCGACGATGCGGTCGACGATGGAGCGCGCTTACCTAGAAGTAACCTATTCACTCTTGTCTTAAAGATTCCCGGGTTGTAGCCATCAGGAAAAAAGGTTTGTTATCAAATCACGTTTATTGTATGGGAGTCCCACTTAAATATTTATTTTGTTCTATTTTTAGTATTTGTTATTATAGCGGTAACAGAAATACATCATCTGTGAACATTACAACTGTCTATCTACGAGTAAGTATTACGGTTCATGAGATAAAGCTTGGTGACATACAGACAGACGGACAGTGGAGTCTTAGTAATAGAGTCCCGTGTTTACTCTTTGGGTACGGAACCCTAAAACCGATGTTGATAATAATGTTTTTAGGTAACGCGAGCAGGTGTGATAAAACTGAAACAATGAAACTGTCGGCCTGGTTACGTAAAGGTAAGGAGGTTAACGAGGACGATAAAGAAGTAATTACAGGTTGGTTTTAAACTATTTGCATAAAGATTTACAATGGCGTCTATTAACTTTTTACGCGGCAAACATTTTCACTGAACCAGTCCTCTCTTCTCGTGTTTCTAGTTTCGATGAATTCATGGAATTATTTTCTTTCATCATCATCATCATCATTTCAGCCGATAGACGTCCACTGCTGGACATAGGCCTCCCCCAAATGTCGCCACAACGAACGATCCTGTGCGTCTCGCATCCATCGGATTCCCGCAACCTTCACCAGGTCATCGGTCCACCTTGTAGGGGGCCTTATTTCCTTTACATACAGTTTTATATAGGAACCATTCAAACTTCTTTATTTTAAAATTAGCGTTTATATCCATATGTTTCACAAAACGTTTCGAAAACACATTCATCGTGCATATAGCTAAGGAGTAGAATTCTCTGCCAGAGTTTCCTGATAGCTAAAACCTGGGGACCTTTTAGTCATGAGGTTACTTCTAGGCAAGTGTGCTTCGTCGTTGACCATATCATCGCTTACCATACGGTGAGATAGTGGCCAAGCGCAAGCTTATCAATAGTAATAAAAAAGTTGTCTAAAATAGATATCACTGCCAGTGATAAAACCGCCATTGCACCCAAAGATTTGAGTTCGTGTAAAAGAGTTGTGTAACTGTTTTTGGTGTACAATAAAGTATATTCTATTGTATTTTTTCCTAAACCATGCATTTTAATTAAATAAAAAGCATCCTAGTAAATGTAGTGTGACCATCGACTTATATTCTAGTGTGACTAACTTTTAGTCTGAGAACAAATTTTCAAACCTGCTACAATCAAACACTGTTTGTTTGATTTTTTTTACCTCTTGGTTTTTAAGAAATATGTATTTATTTTACATTTGCAACATACTTATAAAACACTCAACTAACTGAAATTAAATATTTATACCCTAATACAAAAAATAAAAACACAACTAATTTAGACAATATACAAAATAATTATGGTTTCAAAACATCTTCTGTCTAAGGTAAAAACCAGCCGTTTCGTTTCCTTTTTGGAGGGAGACAACTTGGAGTCCACAAACCGAGAGTGTCAACCCTAAATATTTCAAAAATAAAACTGCTAATTGCCATATTAAGGGGTGACCAGACGGTTGCAAACCAACGTCCCAACCAAGGTGACCTTGCTAATTTCAATCCGTTTATATAGCAGTTTTAATCCATTCCTTCACCTTCAACGCCCTTGGTTGAGAGGCGCGTTTTCCCAACCACCGAACGTTTTGGCGCGTGGTTTACATCCATGTAGCCGCAACACAAACCAAACACATAAACCAAGGTCAGCTTGGTTGGAACGCTAGTTTGCAACCCTTTAGTCTTAGACGATAGGTATTCTACTTTTGTTACTGTCTACTTTTTATGGCAAATACCAACATAATTAATAGACCATAATTTTCCTACCCTTTTCCCAACCAGCCGACCACAAGTCGGTTTACAGTCTAACCGAATGCGACTGAATAACCATGTTTTACATGAAGAGACAGCCCTTTAATACTTGGATATACTGATAGTCAGAGTTTCTGGTGTCTAACTACATAAAACGACTGTCAAAGATCTACGAATGACAACCGGGATCAAGGGTTTTACGTGCTTTCCGAGGTGCTATCAGTAATGTCCTAGACAAACCAAAAAAGTACTAACGAATTGAAAAAAACACATTGGTACTTGCCCGGTTTCGAAACTGCAAGCTCTGTTTTTCAACCAACATAATTAATAACAATGTGTTTCATAAAATAGTTATGTAATATCTAGGTATTTTAAACATTGGGAGGACATATTTCAGATCATCTAGATACAAGAAAACATTTCTAGTTCCACGTGTATCGTCTCGCTGTCATTTCAACCTGACTTTTACAGCTTTTCGTAAAAATTGCACACCACTTCAGTTGCAAATCACTCCGCGAATTCTTTCCTGAGATTTTATAGCGATCGCCATTAATTTGATTAACAAATTTTATGTTGCTCACCTGTCACAATCGAGCAACTCGTTGATATTTTAACTTCTTGAGTAGCGTAATTAGAGACACAATAGTAAGACAATAGCGCACGACCGCCGGCGTTCGTGCGGGGATCAACAGCTTAATAGTAAAAATACACAAAAATAATGTTAGGTATTTTCTAGTAGGTAAACAAGTGGACTGTATCTTCCTGTACCGAGCTAATTGTTGCAAGCGGTTATTTTAACTTTAATATAAAGTTAACTTGTCTATAGAACAACATTTTCAGCGTGGAAAATTACACTAAATGTAGTGTAAATGACGGTGGAAATTCATCAAATGTAGTGTAAATGACGGTGGAAATTCATCAAATGTAGTGTAAATGACGGTTTTTTTTTAGGTGGGAAAATCATCTAATGAAAAATCCCGCTCTTGGGTGAAGCAGGAGATAGTGTCAGACTTTTACTGACTAAAAACCCACTCCCGTTCCTTCGTTGCCTTCGTCCCAGGGCCCCGGGTTTCCCAGGACCCCGGGTTAGTGTAAATGACGGTGGAAATTTATCAAATGTAGTGTAAATGACGGTGGAAATTCATCAAATGTAGTGTAAATGACGGTGGAAATTCATCAAATAACTTCTTCCACTCTGGGGAGAGAGAGGGAGTTGTAACACTTTTTCTGACTTTAACCCACCTGTGTTCTTACAATTGCCCTTCGCGTTCCCGTGCCACTGTGACTAATCCCGTAGAATATTTTTTTTTTATGCACCTGCCATGTATTCTCTTCACTACCCTCAGTTCATTGGTAGAGAATGCCTTAGGGATTATGCCCGCCTTTGTAGAAAGGTACAAAGGCGGGCTTTAAAGGTATTGTATGTACCTTTGTCATACTCACACACTTAACCTTTTGACGTGCGTAATTAGAGACACAATAGTAAGACAATGGCTTGCGGGCGCCGGCTACCGCCTGAGCGTTAATGAATTAATTGAAAAGCCGCTCCTATCTCTACTGCTTTTAGGCACGCAATTCTCCGCACTAGTGCTGAAAAGTGTGTGAGCCCACTCTCGCCACAATTTATTTATTTATCGTATCAGACTGGTCGCCGCGCAGCCCCACAAGTCGCTAGGCCCATTTATTTATTTTTTCGTAAGTAGTAAGGTTTGTTTGTTGAACTCTGTAGCACTCGGCTCCTATTAACACCCTCGCCCGTGGCTCGGGCGAATTCCGCCTCGATCACGATGACAAACCTTTCTCCACTTGTATCAAAATTAAAGTAGTTAGTACTATTCTAACATCACCCACTAGAAAAGAACACAAGTAAGATGGTTCCTAACGAAACAGTTTGTAAATAAAGATTCTCTATATTTCATCATAGGACCGGAAACGTTGTAAGAAACACGCGCAGGCGCATGTAAACAGTTGAATGAAAGGTGCATTTGGAAGGTAAATTAAAAGCCGCGAATCATCTCTGAGTTAATATTATCGTGTTATTACGTTCATGGCCGTTCTACAACGGATGCAAAGTTCTTTGTAGTTATTTTGTTAGATTTCTGAATGGCTGGCTGGGAAAAAATATATATATACCAATGGGTCTAGTGGTTAGTGGCCCTAAAACGGTATATTTTTTTTATATATATATACCAGGAATTACTTTCGTATCATGAGGTATCATGAGGACATCCATAAACACTGGAAATACTATCTGAAGCCAGTACAGATATTTACCATAGGGTCCCAGCAGGGTCGAAGCCTACTGGGGCCAAGGGTCTGCTTCCGAAAGGAAGAGTCGGCCCTGATATGAAAGGCAACGAAGAAACAGGAGTGGGTTTTTAGTCAGTAAAAATCTGACACACCCTCGCGTTCCGCGCAAGAGCGGGGGATGTCATTGGATAATTTTCCAACAGAAAAAAAAGTACAGCTAATTGTTTTGTCCTGGAATCGAATCTGTGAAACACAGCGTAACAGATAATTGCTCAACCACTTCGCCAACTGAGCCGTTGGGAAGATTTAAGTAGATAAAGATACAAATAACATAACGCCTTATAAATAAATTAAAAATATACTAATTTCCTGCATAAAGGTTTCTTGACCTGTAGTTATCTTACAATTTAAACAAAAAGATTATATTTTTTTTACATTGCACAAGAAGGAATGCTATCAAATGCGACGTCCGGTGTTTTATCATCATCGGACATATCAAACTCCGCGTCAATTGCCTCTTTGGCACAAAAACTAACGAGGGACGTCATAAGCCTCATAATTCCTGACAAATTATTATCATTCCCATCACTTTTCACATTTCGCCGCTGCCGTTACCATTTTGGATTATTTTAATGTCATTGCCGTTGAATGAGACTCATCTCAAGAGCTTCAATGTATGGCGAAAGATATTAAAAATATACGTTTTATGACATTAGATGAGCTATTTTGTTAGTAATTTTTGTATGTATCTAATAAAAGTGTGGTTTTAGTATCTTTTAGAGTTTGATGTGAGCAGAGGTGATTAGGAAAATAAAAACCTACTTTCTTTTTAAACGAATTTGATGAGTTAAGGTAGGTGGTCTTTCCTTCATAAATTTTTTTGGGTTATGATTTGGAGCGCAATGGCAATGGTATGGCGGCGACTTCTCACGCCGGGCCTTTGTACAGGCCACGATCCAGAGCGAAAAGGAATGGCAAGCGGTTGCCTCCTTCTGCGAAGCAGTAATGTTAACAAATGAGGCGACCGCATGCGTGATAGAACGGACTTCTTCACGCCCTAGCCACCGGGATCCTGATCCCGATTTCCAGCCACCGTAGGCGTGGGCTTGCGGACGACGGGCAATGGGTAGCTCGCCGACTGCTCGACCGGTAATCATCTGAATCGACCCCCCGAGTCGTCGACGGCGCGTATTGTGTGTTATATGCGCGCATAGTGTTCCATGCGTGCCTCACAGAGATGTCAGCAAACCATAGGGGCCCAACAGGGCCGAAGCCTAATGGGGCCATGGGTTGACTACCGAGAAGGAAACCAGGTGTCCTGGAACGCTAGGCAAAAAAAGAACATAGGTGTGGCTTTAGTCAGTAAAAGTCTGACACGCCGTGCCCTACCCTAGAGCGAGAAAAGTCATCGGATGATTTGCCACATTAAAAAAAATGGTAGCGATAAGAAATGCCAGGGAGGTAACTGGCATCTAGATTTTCAGGAAAAATAAAATGTTGCACACGTCATTGAATTTTTCTCATTCATACACGTTGAGTTATTTTTCCACAGGAAAAGCATTAATCCAAACGACATTTTGCACATCCTGTGGCCAGGTTGGTAACAGCGGTAGTAACCAATAATAATCTTCATCATGAGCAATAAATCTCATTCATATTCTAATTCCAAGCGAGCTGAAGACACTGAACTTTTTTACAGTAAAAATAAATTTTACCGATACTGAATAGGGAATATACAAGCATTTTTAGGGTCCCGTAGCCAAATGGCAAAAAACGGAACCCTTATAGATTCGTCATGTCTGTCTGTCTGTCCGTTCTTATGTCACAGCCACTTTTTTCCGAAACTATAAGAACTATAAGTATTGTGGAAACTTGGTAAGTAGATGTATTCTGTGAACTGCATTAAAATTATCACACAAAAATAGAAAAAAAAATCAATAAATTTTGGGGGTTCCCCATACTTAGAACTGAAACTCAAAATTTTTTTTTTCATCAAACCCATACGTGTGGGGTGGGGTATTTATGGATAGGTCTTCAAAAATGATGTTGAGGTTTCTAATATCATTTTTTTCTAAACTGAATACTTTGCGCGAGAGACACTTCCAAAGTGGTAAGAAAGACAAATAAGAGAATGATAAAACTAAAAAAAAATATATGATGTACATTACCATGCAAACTTCCACCGAAAATTAGTTTGAACGAGATCTAGTGAGTAGTTTTTTTTTTGTTTTCATTCCCTCTCACTCCACCCAGGACGGGAGGAGTTATTTGAACATTTGGAAATCCAACTTAAAAAAAACACTTCTGATTACGTAATCTGCGTCCATTATGACACATCCCCGCTCCCGTACATCCGGCACCGATAAAAACTCCGACACATGATTGACGGGCGCTGTTTACCTTGCTCCACCGGTGCTGTGCTGACTAGAAGCGCCTGTGATGATGGCGCTGACGTGAGACGTACGAGTGTACTGTGGTTACGACATGCCTATGAGTCATGTTCATTCACGAATTGGGTTTGATGTGGTTTCTAGTCATCATTAGATATCTTCGTTGTTTTTTCAAGCTGGCTAGATCAAGAATGGATGTTTTATTCATATTATCACCTGACCCAACCTCGGAGTTTCCTTGCGTGATCGCATCAGGAATCAAGATATCCACAGGAGAACCCTTCTTCCTTTAAATTTGTAATTATACCTACTTACCTTTGTGAAATTGCTGTGCCCGACAGTGTCCATGTGAACTTGTTTAAATATTTTTAAGATCTTATGAAACACATGTGATATAGAAATAAAGAATTGAATTGAGTTGAATTAAACCAAGTTAACCGACGTAGCCCGAAGAATCGCCAAACTTAAGCGGCAGTGGCCAGGGCACGTTGCTCGCAGAACAGATGGTCGATGGAGACGAAATTTCTGGAATGGCGACCACGTACCGGAAGACGCAGCGTTGGAAGGTCTCCCACAAGGTGGACCGATGACCAGCTGTTGAAATTTGCGGAAATCTGATGGATGCGAGACGCACAGGAACAGTCGTTGTGGCGACACTTTCTGCTGAAATGGTGATTATGAATGATCACGTAACCTTGTCTTGGGGCTTTAAGATAGCCCTCCTGCCTCTGGAACGAACACAGAGAGCTATCCTCAAAGTATCTCACTACGGCTCTCAACGCCGCATGCCAGGTCCTCACTGTGAGACAGCTCTTAGTTCTCAGAAGTATTCTGCGTAAGCATCCCTTACTTAACCTTTGGCGAAACAGATTTGGAATTCTATTGAATATAAATCCGAGTCTAATTTTGTTGGGATTAACTAACTCCTTTTTCTTTCCTATCACTTCGCACAAAATTCATCCATCTTTTCTTTGGCCTCTCTCTCCATCCATCTAACTAAATGTATACTCATAACTCTTGTAGTAACATGCGTTTCATCCCTTCTTCACATGACCATCGATTGTTAACACGACCAAAGGTCAATAATATTACCTATTTAGGGTACCTATCTCTCGCGTTGTCAAGTTCGAAGTTGCGTTGTTATTGTGGCCAAATTTTTCAATATTCTGTAGACATCTACTGTGACAACAGTTAATGTTGCCAGCAAAAAAATGTGTTCTAAGTTAAGAATTAATTCCTGTGTGGCAACTAAACGTCGTCTATTTGTAACGGTGAGCCAATCATTACATTCTCTAGCACTTCGCCCACCGGCGTTTGTTTTCTTTTTCATGATCATGTTGGTTTTGGACGAGCACTGTCAGATACCTAGATGCCTCGGGAAACACTTGTACCTATAGTAAAATAATGGATTTTTTTATGGGTTCCGTATGAAATCTTTTTGACTTTTGGGCTCGATAAATGACAAGCGGCATCGTTGAAGGCCCAAATGTAAATCGAAGGATAAACTAGACTCCTTAAAGTTTGGTTCTTGGCAACTCTGAACAGAGAGAGAAAGAAGAAAGGCCTTTACTCATCTGTAGCACAGTTTAGGTTAATAATAAAGCTTTGTAAATGGTGACAAATATGCTGTCCGTCGTCAACGGCTGGTGCTGAAAATCAGCGCTGTGGCTCTGTCTTACACGAACCCCAGCATTTTGCTGAGCACTGGCCGTTTTGCGCGGATGTGACGCATATCCAACCACTTATATTAAGTCGCTATTGTTATTTGTTATTTTTATTTTAATGTATGCGCCATGTTTGACGTAAATAAATTCTCTTTCTTTCTTTCTTTCTGTCTTAGAACCAATGAGCTTAGGAGCCAACTTCAACTACCTACCAGACTATTACTGACTAAAACTCACTCCTGTTTCTTCAATTATGCTTTGCATTCGAGAGCCGCGGCGACCCTTCCTGCAGCCCTGCCAGGCATCGGCTCTAACTATTACTACTTGAGGGAGAAGGGCCAGGGCCGCGAAAGCTAACCCTATTGAATGACCTTTTTGGGTTGTAATGGTGATTTTAATGAATGAATAAATAAATTCGTGGTCCGGTCACAAATCATATTTTAATCAAACTTACAACTTGACACTGACCTACAAAAAGTAAAACACATAAGAAAATTTGAATTTCGCGGGCTACCAAGGCGTTTTTACCTTAACATTAAATTTTTCTCAAAATTGATACTTGTTTACAGACGGAAACTTTTTTAAACGGAACCCAAAAAAAAACCCCGAAAAAAATCGACTTGATAGATTGCGTTCTAAGTGCTTTATTTTAAGCGTTGACGATATTGTTATGTCTGCTCGTGGGCGTGGCGCCAGTCAATATGAAGGTGCGGAAATCTTACTTATGCCGCTTTGCCGACTGGGCAGGCGACGACAGAGAACATTTCGCGATCCTTTGATGTTCCGCCACGCAATACATCTAATGTACTGTTTACAGAACCGGCAATGTATACTAATCGCTGCTTTAGTGTTTTATTTAGTTGAAAGACGGCTGAAAGGTAAAAGGTTTCATGTCGATACTTTGTTTGGTTCGCTCTGAAAGATCGGTGATTATGTGCAAAGTTCTTTAGAAGTTTGTTTGAAATATTTCGTCATATTTATTGTGGATTACTTACGTGGTCATAACTAAATAGGGTAATATTGTGTCGATATTAACTTTTTAGCATATTACATAGATAAATCAGGCGTTAGTATAGTTTGTATGACCCATCTTCTAACTGTTATTGAAATAGTGTTAGATAGAATATCACTTACCAAACATCGTACACCATCACCACACCATCCACCACCATCACAATCGTTTTTGTTACGATTCATCCTAAGGTTGACTGGTAGATATCGCTGTCAGCGATAAGACCGCCATTGTACCCATAGATTTAAGTTTATGTATAAGTTGTGTTACTTTTTTGGTGTACCAATAAATTTTATTCTATTCTATTCTATCGTATAAGTAATACAGACATTGGGGATTTTTCCACAAACTTACGCATCCAATTCGTCTATCCACCAAAACTGTAAATGCTCTCCAATTTCCCAAAGATTTCTAATACCAGATAGTACCAGAAATACCTATTCAACAAAAAATCAGTCTGTCATGTCAGGCACTCGATCTACACAGCAGTGCGGGGTCGAAGCAATCCACCAGTTGTCGTAACCATGGCGACATCTAAACGAGATCTGTGTCTGTCGACCTGAGTGGACGAGGTATGGATACCTACATAGGTCGGGTTAGTGGAAGCTACGAGTATGTTATTTGTTATTTAATAAAAGTTTATTTTACTTTAGAGGTATTCGAAACAGGGTGTAAAATCCCTAAAAAGGGGAGGATCCACCGACCGGACTGATGTTGTGTCTGGACCGGGCCAACTGCCTGATAGTTGATTTTGGGCTGCTGTAGGTATATGTTCTAATCAGGCGAAGAATTGATACCACGATACAAGATTTTGATGTTTAGTTCTTTTGTGACGTTATAGATGTCGCTACAGAGTAAAATAAATTCGAGAATGAGACAAGAACCGATAAAACATATCGATAGCAGGAGAAAGAAAAATAGGTTTTACATATCTTCACATAGTATAACACAAATATAGTAATTTATTGAACAGATTTTGATTTTTGATGCGGTATGTTTTCAGTATTATGTATGTTTTCGTGGTAGACATAATCTACCTGAAAGTACCTGGTAATTTAAGTTTGCAATTAATTGTTTATTTATGAATCATGGTGTGCCAAATAAACATGTTTGTTTTCTTTCTTTCTTTTCTTTCTATTGATAGAAAGGTAGAGCATGTATTGTAACTAATATTTTTCACTGGACCTCTCTGCTTCTTGCACTATTATAGTTAGATTGATGAGAGAGGAGGGTTCATGTTATCTTTTACTTATTTTTTGTGTAAATTTTTGTTTCGTTCAATTTGCATTTTTTTTTAATATTTTTATTAGTAGCGACTGCTCAAACATAGCATATTTATTTACACAACGAAATCAAAACTTCGCTTTACATTTACAACCTCACAGAAAAGTGTTTAGTTCAATTTTATATCTATAAGCAGGTGTTGCGAAGGTGTATACGTGTTTTACACCCCATCTTTCACGTTAACTCGCTATAAATCACGGTAAGAATCACATTGTTCAAAACGTAACGACTACTTGAATGTTTGCTACAAGTTTATTGTTTGAATTTGAATATCTATAAAATTGATAAATGTAGCGATGTTTTGTTCTCTTGTTTTTGATCTCTCGCTGTGCTTTCATTTGTTTTTTCATTTCCTTGCTCAAATGTAATAATTTATTATTTATTTTACTATTTATGTACACATACATAACAGAAAAAGGTAGATCATTATAAATATTAGTACAAAGATACTGCAAAAGGAGAGATTAGAAGAAATATAGACAATAGTGTGCAGAAACAAGAAAAGAAGAATTTGTGAAATCTTAAATTAAAATAATATATAGTTTAAATATTAATAAACACTTATATGTAACTATATAATTATACCTTATAGTATAGGGCAATATAAATATATAATTATCACAGTAAAGAGTAAAGATGCGGTTGCCTCCTTCTGCGAAGCAGTAATGTTAGCAAATGAGGCGGCCGATCGCGTGAGGCAACAGTCCTCACGCCCCGCCGCCGGGATTCCGATCCCGATTTCCGGCCACCGTAGGCGCGGGCTTGCGGACGGCGAGCAATGGGTGGCTCGCCGTCCGTTCGTCCGGTAACCGTCCGGACCGAGCCCAATAAGTCGTCGACAGCGCGTAGTGTTCCACGCGCGCCTCAAGGAGATGTCAGCAACCGTAGGGGCCTAGCAGGGTCGAAGCCTACTGTGGCCATGGGTGATGCGAAAGAGATCCCCGGGGCCCTGGAAAAATGGCAAAAAAGGAACAGGAGTGGGTTTTTAGTCATTAGATGATTTTCCCACCCGAAAAAAAAGGAAAGATAGTGCACTTACTTAAATCTTGAAGAGTGAAATAAATTTAAAATCTCGAATGCTAGATCAATCAAGAATCATGTTGTAGTTTCGTAATGATTTCTATTGATAACTAGCTTTTTTCAGTGGTATCGTTTCCGCGAGTTGTCCTACAGGACATGTGCATTTTTCATCATTAGTGTGTGTAAAAGTAAAGTGCGAAGGTATAGGGTTATTCGAGGGCTACGAAATTTGCTCGAAAGGCCCTGGGACGCAAATACCAACTGAAGAAACACAGATGGGTTTTAGTCAGTATAAGCATAATCAGTCTTTTAATGTTCCCACTGTTGGGACTCAGGCTTCCTCTCTAGGAGAGGGAATGAGCCGTAATCCACCACGCGGGCCCAGTGCGGGTTGGTGAATGTCACATGTCTTCGAATTTTTGGGTCTAGGACATGCCGGTTTTCTCACGATGTTTTCCTTCACCGTTTTGAGAGCAGTGGTGATGAAATTAATTACACAAAGTAAAGCCTGGCTGGGTTTGAACCCATGACCTACAACTCTTAAGTCGGGGCCGTTACCACTCGGCTACCACTGCTCTGTTTTAGTCAGTAAGAGTCTGATATTCTTTCTGGCTTTACCCAGTGCAGGTAAGATATTAGACCATTTTATTTCGTTTCCTACCCACAAAAAGGTATAGTATATAATTTTCTATTACGAAAAGGATTTGGAATCTGGAACAGGGGCTTTACCATGATGTGTTAAAATGTCAAACGTGCGAGTGAGAAAATGGGATAGAGCTATACACTCTATATAGCTCCATCTCTGAAACAGTTCAATGTAGGTCGTCAAATGCATCGCATTAAGAGCTCGTGGTAGTAGTTCCAGACTGAATATTTTTTAAATGACTATTTTTTTTTATTGGTTTAAACCAGTGCTAAGCTGCGATCCCACCTGATGGTAAGCAATCATTGATGGTGCAATCATTGATGGTGAGGCGCACTAGTTTATTAAGAGCCTTTTCACTCTAGCCTTGAAGACACCTAAATTATAGTTGGACAGGAAGACCGCAGCAGGCAAATTGTTCCTGTCCTTCGATGTACGCGGTATAAACGACGAAGCGAAATGCTTAGTCTGGACCATTTCTCTTAGAGTAGTTTTTTTTGTAAATCTAGGCCAAAATGAACTTAGTTAAATTTTTTATAAGCTCTCACGTCATCCATTTTTAAACTTTATTTGCATTGCATCATTTGGGTATTGTTTACAAAGTTCTCAATGTTTATAATTCCACTATTCTCAACATAACTGAACACGAATAAAATTCACAAAAAACCACATCATCAATAGAAAATAACGGAATATTTTCTTTTAATCCAACATCCAAACAAAATAATATTTATAGCTAAACATCATAATACTATTTTGAACCGTATTTCCATTACCGAATCGTTTCCGGTCCTCGCTAGGAGATCATCTACTGAAATAGATCGTACATACCGTTCAAGACGTTTCAATACTAAATAACGTTGAAAAAAACTCACACATATACCTGAGTTTAAAAATAAATACAACAGTGGGGCAAAACTTTCTTCTATTTACGATACATTATTGTATGTCTTTGTCCTGTGAAAAATCAGTTTGAACAAAATACGCAATGGATGTCAATATTATAAATAGTACTGTTCATCCAAAAATTTTGCTCGTCTCGTTATAATAACGTGTTACATCGCGTGACAGTACGCGAAATTGCTCGAAAAGCAATTAATATGATTTCGGACGTGTTTTAAATTAAAAGTGACAGGACGGACATGTGCGATGTTTAAATACACCGTTGTTTTGTTGTTTCAGCTCATTTTCAGGAGCTCGATCTGATTGGTCGAGTTTTTGCGGATTACTTTTATTTTGTCTTGTAAGTAGGTCCTTTGTCTGGACACATGCTTACAATGATAACATTTCCAAGTATGTAAAAAGATTGAAGAATACCAAGACTAAATAAACTAGCCAAGTGCGAGTCGGACTCGCACGTGAAGGGTTCCGTACCTACTACAATATAAAATCGAGCAAAGATGCCGACAAAATGACGTTTCTTGTATGGGAACACAATTTTAATTTTAAATTTTATTAGTTGTTGTTGTAGCGAAAACAGAAATACACTTTCTGTGAAGAACTCAAATTCAAGTTTGTACCTCTTAACCGTAAGAAGTAGAATGTTGAATTTCTCTGTCCGTCTGTCAGCGGGCCATATCTCATAAACCGTTATGAAATACAGCCCGCTGACAAACGGACAGACAGATAGTGAAGGCTTAGTAACATGGTCCCGTTTGCTTCGAGTACGGAACCCTATAAAAATATTTTGACCTTGATAATGTCAAAGTTTTAATCATTTGAGCACACAAATTATACAATCATTCATTCCACTTTAAAAATTATGGCGTATCCTCTGAATCTCTCATCTATTGCATTAAATTAATGTTCTTAATTAGGTCTCTCACCTCAATACACAATTTTTATTTTACCACGACACATTTTCAGAAAACTTTGTTTCATAAAAGAAAATGACAAAGTGAAAAAAAATATTGAAAATAAAGGTGTTAAAAAAATGTAGCACACCTTTTGTTTTTACATTTAAACTACATGATTTATGTAGAAACTACGCTTCACCGAAACTATACAGTTTTAACAACTCAATATAATTCACCTCCCTGACAGGTGATAATAATATAGTGCTCGAATACCATTACATCGTCCGTCGGTGAAAACGATATAAATATGATAAAGACTTGAAGAATGTATGGAAAACATTGAAATATCAACACTG
This sequence comes from Mythimna impura, assembly GCA_905147345.3. Lineage (NCBI taxonomy): Eukaryota > Metazoa > Arthropoda > Insecta > Lepidoptera > Noctuidae > Mythimna > Mythimna impura. Next base: position 31,535,868 of record LR990344.1, read on the forward strand.
GCCGATTATTTTGCTCGTTTTTACGGTTTTTATTAAAGCCCTAAGCGTGTTAGCGGCCATTCATAACGCCTACGCAGATACATCCCTAATCTTTTGGCAGACGCTCAAATTATATCGCACCTAGATATTTATATTGTGCGACTTTTTATTGGTTTCCTAGTCTGCGGTTTATATTTTTGAAGCAAAGTCGGAACAGACAGTTTATTTTACAGGTGTAATAGTAACAGGCATGATTGTATACTTATTACCCGACTCAATTCAATTCAAAATAAATTATTTCACATAGGCCTACCTGGGCACGGGCATAGGCATAAAATGTGAGAAGCTAGCGCGGTTCTAATTGGTCGTTTCCCATGGAGCAGAACTGGCAAGAAATTCATGGTCACTCTTTTGACTACGGAAAAGGAAATGCAATGAGTGTAATAGTCCATTTATGTGTCTAAAGATAAATAAAATATAATTTATTGTACCTACACTGATACGAAAGCTTCACTACCAAAGAGTGCTAAAGTGAGAGTGAATGATATGTTAATTGATTCCAGTTTACAGTAAGGATCTTTTTTCAAATATTACTAAATTTAAAATGCTGTTAAATTAAATAATTAACAATGGTAGGTAATAATTTAGTAAACAATAATTTTATTTATTTTTCACGACAAAGTATTTTATAGTTTTATTATTACGTATAAAAAAGTTTTGGTAGATTTTAGTGATAGGTTAGGTCGTGAATTTTTTGACTTTATTACGTTTTGCTATCCTACATTTTTATTCAAGATTTTCTGGTTAGTGTAAACTGCATTAACCAGAAAATATTGCAAAAATATCGGCCTTTTCTGATATAAAGGATGCAACTGATAATTTTTTTTCGTCAGTTTAAACTAGATGATAAAAAAAAAACTCCAAATGTACAGACTATTAGAAATTAACAAAAACGAAAAAAAAAATGCGAATCATTATTTATCGTATTAAGGAAATGTTAAGTAGTAAAATCCTTTTTTTTTATAGTATGTAATGCAATTTTAAATAGAATATAGATCGAAAGTATGTAAAAAACTGAGTACGAGTGTATTGAAAACTCGATTTACTCAAAACGCCCTTTAAAAAAAATCGATATTTTAATACAAGATGCGTGTGCTAAAAGAAAATAAAATCGAATCGCCATCGTGTCGTAACAACTAAACAAATATTTACATTGTAAAGAATTTTCATAGATTATTGTACGTTTTTCTTATTGTTTATTATTAACTATTTTCCATAGTTTATTGGGTGCGGGAATTACAGTGATTTTAATGGTTCTTTAGTCTATGGCAGTGAGTGATAGCGTGTGAGTCATATATTTTTCGTTAATCGTGTTTAAATCATTTCCTAGTTAGCTCTTTTTTGTTTATGGGTCCTTGATCCAGGATAGGATTAAAAATATGGGACAGAGGCATATTAGCAGTGATGTATGGATAAAATTCCTGTTAACTATTGGTTTACTTGTAGTTTTTCAACAGCATAATTTATTATTTATTAGTGTGTTTAGTTTCGTAAAGATAGAATTTATATCATTGTTTGGATTCTGTAAGAGTTAAATGTGGGAGGAAGTGTCGGAATTTAGCTTAAATCGTTTAATAAAGCTGATTGATTGATGACGGAAAATATCTTGATACATTGTACAAGGAAAATCGAATGTGTCATTTATACTGTTATTTTTTTAGTCTACATTGTGCTATACTTCCGGGAAAAAACCCCCCTTTTCTCCTTCCAAATCTTTCTATACTGGGCGGCTTCAGGCTCTTGCCCCGCTAACATGATCGTATTGTCACACCGTCTTTCACAGCGGTCGAACTTTACGACGACGTCCTTCCTCAGGCGTCCAGTGAGATATGATCTTCATCGATCTATCCGGGTACATTCCCGGCCCACTCCCATAACACAGCATGTAAAATTGTTCCAGCCGAAAATGCGTATTTAAGCAATACATTCTGAGGTAGTTAAAATTATATCTGACAGCAAGTTTGCTGTACATACAACTAAACTCTATTCTCTTAAATTTTTTCTCTTATATTGTATGTATGTATTTGTGTTATTCTGTCTTATTAGTATTTTTCTGATGTTGTACACTGACAGCCCTAAACCCATCTCCTCTCTTTCAGTCCATCCAAAGGTTGTCTGTAAGAAATTGCCCTGTGCGATAAGACCGCCCATTGTACACTTATTTTTAATTATGTTTGTCCTTATTTTTGTTTATGTGGTGTACAATAAAGAATATAATAAATAAATAAATAAACTGACAGCTCTTTAGTTTTAAACGACATGCTAGGATATGGCATATCTATTTTCTTTTTATGAAAGCTTAGAAACTTCACCTAAATCAGGGGGTGATCAAATTAATACCTACATTGTGTGCGGTATTCAAACGGGTGAATAAGACTATTTGAAGGAGATTTTTCACGTTATTTAACTACTTTTCCAGCATAAAAAACGTTACATACTTTAATAGAAATAAATAATATAAATATATACCATACATACTAAATTATATATGTTAGATACTAAAAGAGTTATGAGTGTACATGTGAATCGTTGGAGAGAGAAAGGGAGGCTAAAGAAAATATGTACCTATGGATTGTGTGAGGACTGATGTGGGATAAAAGGTAGTTAGTGATAACGTGACGGGTAACAGGACAGAATGGAAGGAAAATACATGTTGCGCCGACCACAAGTAACATGGGACATGGTCAGGAAGATGATGGTCGTGCAGTTAACAAACTAATATTTATAAAGATGAATTTTTATATGTTTGTTACTCCTTCACTTTCAAATGGCTAAATAGATTTGGATATAATTTAGAACACGGGTAGACTATATCTTGGAATAGCACAGAGGATACTTTTAATCCCCGAATTATGTTCTCTTAATTGTCTGCCATTACGTGGGCGAAGTCGATGGTAGCAACTGGTGTTGTGTGTGGCTGTGTTCTCATTCACCCCGTTCGACAGTAGGTACTACGTAAGCTTGGCTTCCGAGCAAGTCTTTTAACTCTCAGGCTACTGAGAGTTTAAAGACGTAGTGCCACCAAATGAGTAGAAAAATACCTGTGCTCAGTAGATCATGCCAGATCGTTACAAGATTAATGCGCTGCTGATTTGCAAGACATTTATAAATAAATGAATTGACACGCTGCATGCCTGACATCGCGACCATACCCGAGGGTCAATTTATTGCTATTGGCTGCTGAAATGTTTCCATTTGACTAGTCTCTTGGTCTAGTGGTTAGTGGCCTTAACTATTATGCCAGAGATCGTGGGTTCGATTCCTACTCAAGACAAATATTTATGTGACGAGCACGATCATTTGTTTTGTGTCTGGGTGTAATTTATCTGTTATAGATTGTATTTAGAAATATACCTATAAGTATGTTTATCAGTTGTCTAATACTCATAGCACAATCTCTGCTTAGATTGGGACTAGATGGCGTTGTGTGGAAGTTGTGGATTATTATTTTTCAACAGATCTGAATATAGTATTACTTTGAATGAAAGAACTCATGGCTAGAATAATAACAGCAGCATGGATCGACCTCCAAGTCGGTTTGTGGATGGGTAACCATTTTACGTACCGAGATTTCTCCATGCCTTGGAGAGCACATTGAGCCGTTAATCGCGGCTGTCATTTGTATACATTTGACAGTCGTTACGAATAGTCAGAAGCTAGGAAATATGACACTAGTCTTGCCAAGAGGTATGGTGTTACCCAGTTACTGGGTTATCGAGGTAAAATAGGAGAAAGTTGCTACTTGTATAATATTGATATCCGGCGACATCTGGTTTGAGTGGACTGTGACCCCAAAATAATTAGGAAAAGGCTCGACAGGTAAGATCTGAATGTAGAATTCTTTTTTAGTTTTAAAATACAGGTTATTTAAATGAATGTAAACGACCTACGGAATAATAATAATAATAATATTCCACAACTATCACACAACGCCGTCTAGTCTCAAGCTAAGCTGAGCTTGTGTTATGAGTACTAGTCAACTCATAAACATACTTACATATTTCTAAATATATACATATGTTCTTAAAATTATATTCAATTTTTGAACTATGTATATACAAACTATAAAAACTATTATACTAAACCTAACTATGTACATATAATACAAAAACACCTATTACACTCAGGCGTCGAAGTACTCCTCCACATCGCTGTCATCCGGAAATGTGCCCAGAAGGCTGGCAGCATTGCCACGTTGAATGGCATACATATTATTATAGATAAATTACACCCAGACACAGAACAAATGATCGTTCTTATCGCACAAACATTTGTCCTAGGTGGGAATCGCACCCACGACCTCCAGCATAGCAGTCAAGGCCACTAACCACTAGACCAACAAGCCAGTCTTCAGTAATATTTTCGATATTTGTTCAAATTTGTGAAGGTTCAGGTTGATATATTCTTGGAGCTATTAACCGCAATACCGATTGTCAAAAGTTTTATCATATTAAATCTATAAATTAAGAACTAGGAAATTTCACAATCATGTTTTTTGATCGATCGTCACTTTGGCAGGTCCCTTAGAAATGTCATGTGATGGGGCCCACTTGCGATGGTGGGCTGATACCAGTCGGGGATGTGCCCCCCACTCATGATTGCCGAAAGAACAGTAGAGTATTAGCTGTTATAAATCTCCGTTTTCTTCAAACGGAGATTATCCATGAGCATTTCCGTCAATTTCGAGTTTTATATTTCGACATTGCCTTGAATAACATTCAACATGATACGACAAGTATCTTTTCAAAAAAACAAAAGCAAGCTTAGGTATACAAAATGCCAACATTATCTCCAGTCTAGACAATATGCGACGCATCTAAGCCCGAATTTCACAAGAATAGACAAAAAAAAACCGTTTGATTGTCTTTTGCTGATCGGTAGCGGTGACTGGTGAGCGGTGCGCCCGCGCATCTATTCCGGTCGCACCGGGACGAGATGGCACCTGTCGTGCCACGATTAACAAAGCGTTGTTAAAAACAAGATACTTCGATACGTTGCGGGTTTAAACTCGGATAGAATGGGATTGGGTTTCTTTTACTAAAAGATTCGAGTAGGTGGGTGCGGTTTTAGAAATGTTACTGGTGGTGAAGTTTTAGTAAAACGTGAGAAAAGTTTGAAAATAAATAGTTCAAATCCCGAAACGAGTCTCGAAGACTTTTCCGAATCGCAAATAAAGTATTTTTTCTGACATAACTATTTTACAGTTTTCAGATTTTTTCCTATACTTATACTATGAGAACCTACTTCATGCCAAATTTCTGGATTCAAAGTCAACGAGAAGTACCCTATAGGTTTTGATTTCCTGATGTGTGTCAAAATATGCACCTAAATGGGCCATATACGGGCTTATCTTTAGATTGCGTTGACCAAGAAGTTTGATTATTTTAATTTCTGTTTGGGGTAGCAGACTTGTGTATTTGACATTAATTTCTGCTTCATACCTTTACGTGTTCCTGATTCCTGTCCGTTCCGGTTTTAACTGACGGATAGACTGATATACAGATAGTCAGACAGACAGACGGACAACAAAGTGATCCTATAAAGGTTCTCTTTTTTTTCCGACGTAGGTACGGAACCCAAAAAATTTACTAAAGTTTCCTATACACATAGATTACAGATTTTACTAACGTACCTTTAGAATGACTAGGGTAACCATGAGTCAAAATAGGAAATAGCCTTTGAATTTTTCATATTCTTGGTATATATTATTTTGATGGTGGTTCGATCGTGGCGTGGTACTCTAAGCGTTTTTGCGAACACCAGCGACTGCAGTCGTTTCGTTCTAGTTACCGAATACCGTTTACAGTTTCCAACGAAAACTTTTTACGGCATTCGGAAACGTTCGTTTTCGCCGAATTTTGCCGAAGTGCGTTACCTCGGTGTCGTGTCTAGACTCGGGATAGGGGGCAATTGCGCGTGAATTACAGCAACTATTACAACGTTTATGAGTGAAATAATCTGGCACACGTGTGCTAGCATATTGATTCCGAATTATAAGCAAATAGCTAGTGAAGTTGGCAGCCCGCCAGTGTACGTGCCAACTGTACGGTAACCACGGCGCGAGGTAGAAAGTTAATTAACAGGTTAGCTTATGTATGTCGCCGGCAATAACACTATCTCGTCCAAACTTATGACGTCAATTATCGTGGCGCGTATAATTCATGCTTTAATGTGTCATACGTTTTAATTTCGATAAATTTCGTACATTCGACTAAAAGCCTTTTGATGTTTGATTTTGTTAATGTTCTAAGCTTGGCTTAATTAAAAGCGACGTGTGTTCGTAAATTGTATGAGGAGCCTGTGTGGTTTGTGGTTGAACATCTAATTTAGACGTCACGTGTAGTCACGTCATAGAGGCAATCAGTGTTGTTGAACACAGGTAATTTGGCTGCCTTTGTGAATAAGACTTCATTTTAGTGTAGTGTAAACCTATTACATTTTATTAAATTCACAGAACTAAAGTGATAACTATAAGCTATAAACATCAAAGAATCCGGCTAATCGCAACCCACAAGTACCTTATAAATGTCGGCAGTGTAACGTCCCAGTTGTGGCCGCCTCGTGGTCACCATAGCGCAGCAAAACCGTACGGTTTGACCACAGGCTGTAATTTACAGGTAATGCTGTTGTGATTGTTGCACAACACCGCTGAAGCGCTGCACTATACCGGCCTGTTTGCAGTCACTCTTTGGTAATAATGCTGTTGTGATTTGCTGAAGCGATGGAGCGCTACACAGATCCGTTTGAAAGATATAATTGAGAATAATATAATAATACTGCTCAATGTTCTTATTGAGTTAAATTGCAAGTGTTTTGTTTTGAGAGATTTTATCACCTTTTATAAGTTTACTAAGTGGAAAATAAAAGGAAAATTAAAGTAATGTGACGGCACAACAAAAGTCCCTTAAATTAAAAGGTATTTAAGTGAGAAATCTTAAATGTATGATAATGAGAGAACCTTGTCATCAAAAAAGGAGGAAGTTATCAATTCGGTTCTATTGTTTTTATGTGCCTATGCAAAAAAAAATAATCCTCTATGCTTTCAGATTAGTCTCATTATTTTCCAAATTCTGTTCTGATGATGGGATTCATGAGGAATCGAGGGACATCCTCAAATATTATAGGTAACCATGTAGTGATTATAGTATTTTCATCGAGAACTTAAGCATTTACAGACAAAAAATAACTTTTGATGACGTGGAACTGATGAAGAAGACCAGAAATGGTCAACGTAACTTCATACTCACAAAGATATCACAATGAAGATAGTTAAGCGACTTTGACAATACAAATAAATTATTGGGTGTGAATAGTTATATTGAAAATGGTATCATCGAAGTGACCTGATGATGATGATAAGGCCGGAAGATAGGCACCGGAACTCTGTAATTAATCATGTATCCTAGCCGTCTTTGGGCTTATTAGAACTGTAATGAGATGCACTTTGGCTATAAGGTACTATCGAACTGATCGGATGATGGAGCCGGAGGGTGGAAGGTAGACACGGGAACTTCATAATAAAACAATGTAACCTAGCAGTGTTTGGGTTAATTGGAATTGTCATGAGACATAGACACTCTGGTTATAAGTGTATCGCAACTAAACAGTGCGAAATAAAAAAAATCGACTTCAGTAAAACAAAAACGCTAAAAGGATCAAAATAACTTTAATTTCGAAAGTCGGTGTTAGATAAGAAACAAACAATACCGAGAAACTCCGACTTCTGAAATTAAAGTTATTTTAATCCTTTGTATTTTTTTTTAGTAAAGTCGGTTATTTCTTTTTTGTAAAAAGCTTTTTTTTAGGAAATCTTTGAATCTTAAATAGTTTGTGCAATTACTTATAAGTATTTTTTTTAACCCTGGGTTGGTGTTTCGTGTTTTTCGAAAAACACGAAACACCAAGTTTTGTGTTTTTCAAAGAATCACATATCTAGAAAATTAAATGATAAAAGCGAACGCAAAACACGTTCTAAGAAAAGCGTGAACAAAATATGCAAATCCTATCGACCTTCGATTCTTTGTTGATCGCATAATAATAAAAACAAGAGCAGAATTAATTTACGTTCGCTAAGGAAGTCGTGTTTTCACGGTGGGAGATATTTTAATAATGCTAAACAGCTGACTGTCTCGCTTCCGCTGCGGCTACTTTCAAACTTCGGGCTTTTTATTAATAGACTAACAGCATTCAGAAAACAATACATAGTTGTCGGATTAGGATGTTGTCAGATCAGAGTGAGAATGTCCTCTATAAGTGGGGAACGAGCAATAAACAAACTATTCCAGACTACATCACTGATTTATTACAATGTAGGTTTCGGGTATTCAATTCACAACGAGCCCAGAGATAGTTCCTAAGCACTGTTGTCTGCATGAAGTCCAAAGATCAAGAAAGCTCTTGGATTGTTTTGTGTGTGGCTTCTCGCAGGTCAACCAATGAAGTTGTCGTCTGTTTAACCGGGCAGGCCTGTGGCGGCCTTAGTAAGTTAAAGCCTCTAGCCAGGGCTTACGAAAAACTTAAAACTATGCGACTACATGCCAAGGGCACCCACTGTGTGTCAGTAAAAATCTCAACTCCCTCTTGCTCCACCCTGAGCGGGAGAAGTTATTTGCTGATTTTACACTGTCAAAAAAAATTTGAAATAATACTAATAAATATAGATGATGTGGCCGACTACAAGGGTGTCCCTGATATGAGATCTGCCCCCCTAGCCAAGTTACGATCGTTTCGTTTGCGTCGAACGCCTCGAGTAGGCCACACCTCCGATCTCTTTGTTCCGACCACGTGACTGAGCGTTGAGATGACGTCAGAACAAAGGAATCGGAGGTGTGGAATACTCGAAGCGTTCGACGCGAACGAAACGATCGTAACTTGGCTAGGAGGGCTGATGGTCAGATCTTCTTAAGTAAACGCGATTTCAATATTTTTAACTATAATAATAACTGGTTTTATCCAACTGAGTGTTAGAACGTAATCGAGTTGCGTTACAACTAGCAGTAAGAACTTTGTAAAAGATAGCAATACAAGTCATTTAAAAATAAATAAATAAAGATAACACAAATACCTAATAGCATGTAAAATCATATTTTAAGCATAAATAAAAACAGCTGTTTGTAAATTACACCTACTTTCACACTTTAGCAGCAACCAATCCGTGCGGGCCTTATTGGAAAATATTCCCACTGCCGTTTTCTTTGCTTTGCTTATTAAAAATAAAACAACAATTGAACTCAAAGTAGAATACATTTTGTTTGGACTTTTTTTTCATTGTCTTTTACGAGTATGTCGTCCAATAGGCAAAGGGTTGCTCTGCTTTCACCATTACGTACTCGCCAACCAACTTAAGGTAAATCTATACATCTATGGATGGACCAATAACAATTATAGATGGACCTACGTCTGTATGATAGGCCATTGATAAGTTTTATAGAACTTAGTTGATCATCAGGTACTCTTGGCGATGACTATGGGTAGGACGTAGCTCGCCGTCCGACCTAGCTCAAGTCGTCAACGGCGCGTGCTGCTCCACGCGCGCCTCAAGGAGATGTCAGCATACCGTAGGGGCCCAGCAGGATCGAAGCCTACTGTGGGCCAAGGGTCTGCTTCTGAAAGGAAGACTCAGCCCTGGTATGAAAGGCAACGAAGGAACAGGAGTGGGTTTTTAGTCAGTAAAGTCTGACACGCCCTCTCGCTCCGCCTAGACCGGGGGATATCATCGAATGATTTTCCCACCTAAAAAAAGGTTACATTTCTAGTTTATGACAATCAACAATGATAGGTATATATTGAGCTTTGGATTTAATCATCGATTTTTTCTTCTTCTCTATAATATAAAAGGAGTAACAGACTGACTGACATATCAATGCACAGCTGAAACTACCAAGGCTAAGAACGTAAAAAAACGTATCCTTTTAGGATATAGGCGAGCATTACGAGGTTTTTGAAAATTTAAGGGGATAAAAAAGGACATAAATTTTATTCTTTTAGATCAATATACTTCAAACTTAGCTCTCTTCTTCTTATTCGTGCAGTCTTACAGAATGGTCGTGGTCATGTCTCGGTCGTGGCTTGCGCTACCGCCTCTCTTGCGATGCGACGCCATGCAGCTCTGTATTTAGCGGCTAAGGAGTTGTCAATCAATGTTAGCACAATTAGGTAAATAAAAAAAGGTTTTCATAATTCGTTGTTGTTATACATGAATACATACTTAAAAAAAAGTTTTGGTAGTACTTGGTTTTTTATTCGCTCTATCCTGTATAGGACGAAATTCACACGAACAAAGTCAGGAGAAAAGTGTTAGTTCAAAATATGATTATGATGTGCTCATCTGCAATTTAGTACAATCACCATCGGTTCTCATTTAGCTGACTTAAACGATAGTTGGCACTACAAGACAGGACCGGGCCGATTAACCTAACAGACTTGTTCCACCCACTACGACGTACAACACTAATCCTTGCTCATTTCCCACCACATGCAACAATAATGCACTAAAGATCACTATTTTATTATACATTTCACATCAAAATTTAACAGCACTTCTACATCAAAACGATGATAATGCCAAGAATAACGGCAACGCGCTATAAAGTAAAGTTACGGCAATATTGCCGACATTGCCGTCTATTTATTATCAGAGCAAGGTACCTGGCTACACCAGCCTGCCCAATACCGTTTTACGAGATGCATCGGACAAACATACCGACGTATTGGAGCGGATAATGCAGGGATGGTAAACATTCGGCTCGCTCACTTGTAGAGTGACGTATTTAGGTTTAGATTGCGAAAGGATTGATAGTACCCAAACTAATATTAACACGATCAAACTTCACCTTAATTGCTATTGTCAGAAGTAATGAGGATTGATGTGAGTATGTCTCGATCAATACATTGAGTAAAACTGTCTATTTAGTTGATGAACCTGTCTGGCCCAAATGTCTCATAGTATTGCTTGTTACTGATTTACAGAAACAGTACAAGCTTAAAGTATACCAGTGGCTTATTTTAATTACTATATAAGTATTTTTTGGTTTATTAATTTACTAGTACTTAGAAAGCAGTGGTTAGCGAGTGGTAACGGCTCAGACTTACGAGTTGTAGGTCGCGGGTTAAAACCTAGCCAGGCGCATTACTTTGTGTAATTTATTTCATCACCACTGCTCTCAAAACGGTGAAGGAAAACATCGTGTGGAAACCGGCATGTCCTAGAACCAAAAATTCGAAGACATGTGACATCCACCAACCCGCACTGGGCCCGCGTGGTGCATTACGGCCCATTCCCTCTCCTAGAGAGGAGGCCTGAGTCCCAGCAGTGGGAGCATTAAAAGGCTGATTATTTTCATGCTAGTTACTAGTTCTCACATACCTACTACAAGCGACAAGAAATAAATAACTGAAATATTTGTAATAAAATAGGTATATTATAGTATAACATTCTTTAAAAGAGTGTCCATGGAGTTTCTTGTACGTTCTTCTCCATGAAGATTTACGTTTTGGAATGTGCAATTAGCAGCATTTGTCTGACTGACTTTTTGACAATTCGAAAGATAGATATGTGACCCAAGAACAGTCTGCATGATTGACGGGGCTCGTTAGGGTCTGCCAAGGCTGTGGAAATCAAAGGGAAACTGAATAAACCCGGGTGGATTTTAATCATAAAAGTCTAACCCCCGTTCTTGTTCCACCCAGAAAGGGAAGAGTCATTTGAAGTTTTCTTACTCTTAAAATAAAGGTAATAACATAAAAAGAATCTGCAGCATTTTCGTATCCATTAAAAAAATAAATACCTTTTTAAATTTTCAGATGCACTGAAACAAATGAAAGCTGTGGAAATAAGGTTGGTCACCCCGTCGTCCTCGTAATGTGTAAATAATTTGGTATTTCCTAATCTTGTTTACTCTTACAGAATCGTCAAACATACATATGTTTGGTAGTTTCGCCAGAATTTGATGATTGTGAAACTGCGTAGAAATTACTTCAGAGAAAATAATTTGGCATTACCTAGTGTATGTTTTCAACGAATGAGGAGATATTTTGTTTTGTAGTATTGTTTCTTCTAATTCAGAAAAATATTTGTATGCTCAACTCTTGTAGGTGTTCTCAGAGTGATGTATTGAGTTCAAACTTGTGATTGTTATGTTTGGATGACTTCTTATGCATTATCTGATTGCTCGTAAGTAGCCAAGAGGATCAATTTGAAAAATGATTTATGGGTAAACTAGTAACCTACTCTGGTTTCACACGGGTGCAAATAAACGTCTGGTCTCCTCATTTATTGCTCTTTCTATTAGTGAAAATCTCATCAAAATCTGTTGAGTGGTTTAAAAAGAGTAAACGGATAAACTGACAGACGCGGAAAAAGGCTTTGTTTATCTATACTAATATTAAAAAGAGGAAAGATTTGTTTACTCGTATGTAGGTTTGTAATGAATAAACTCAATAACTACTGGACCGATTTTAAAAATTCTTTTACTAGTAGAAAGCTATTTTGTCACTGACTAACATTGGCCATAGTATATATTTTCCACAATCACACGGGCGAAGCCACTGACAAAAACTAGTACTATGTAAATAAGAAATTGGTATTTTTTTTTTAATGCTAGTACAATTTTTTTCCGAATGTTGTTGTCCGTTGCTGTCTACCTATGCAGGCAAAATCTAAGCAGTAAGATCTGCAGACACGTTCCCAAGCTTACAAAGTATCAATTCAATAAACCCATCCCAATAAAAGTGGAATAAAGTGCGGGTGGTCCATTTTACAGGCCATTAACGATGTTGGACGACGATCGGGTGCGCGTGCGCCTTTGATTCGATACGTTACGATCTATACAGTTTACTGATCAGGACAAACAGACAGAGAGTCCGTTGTGTGGACATCTGTCGGCTTCACAACTGTGTTACTTGATGGGGGGTAACGAGGAAGAGAGTGGCTGCTTTTGTGTTTAAGTGGTGTTTAAGACTAGTCAAATGTTGTTGGTGTATCGGGCAGCTTTCAGCAATTTGGTTTCTAGAGCTGTCATTTTGCTCATAATTTCGGTTTATTTATTTATTAGGATCAATAACATTACCTAAAGACACGAAAATAATAAAATCGCCGCTACGAGAAGCTAGAAGCGGCCACAAAAGAAGCTTAAGCGCGCGACAGCCACTTGTGGCCAGTGGATGCTACTTTTTTTTACTCATACGCTAAGTATCTTAAGGGCTCTGACGAAGAAGGTTTAAATGCACGAGTGGCGTGAAACGGCGTTTTGTATCGCCGTTTAGTGGTCAGTTCGGGCCACAAGAAGCGAGCAGCAGCGATTTGTAGCGTGTGGCGGCCACCAGCTTCGACCGTGTGCGGCGAATCCATATAAAATGTATGAAACCTACAGGAAATATGCCGGTGGTGGCGGCAGCGTCTTGTGGTTGTGGCCAGTGGCCCGTGTGTAGCTACCCTAAGACCATTACAACATTACCTAAAGAATTGAGTGGAATCAAAATGTCAAAAATGTATTGTTAAAATTAAATGATAACAACAATGGTAACAAAAGAAACAAACAATAACATAAAATGGAAGAAAGAAAGAAATAAATTACATTACAAAAAAATAATGTATTTAAGGTCAAGTCTAAAATAATCTCACATTAAAAATTAAATTGAAAACTTAACTAAGGTGATGGGGTCATCATCGTAGCGAAATCTTTTACGATTATTTGATTAAGACATATAATAACTACCTAATATCTTTTAGCCTCGCCTTCTTAGTTGATTTTACGAGATAATAGTTTTTTTTTTTAAGTTGTATAATCATCTTATGACGAATCCCGCTCTTGGGCGGAGCGGGAGATAGTGTCAGACTTTTACTGACTAAAAACCCACTCCTGTTCCTTCTTTGCCTTCGTTCCAGGGCCCCGGGTTTCACTTTCACACTACCCGTGGCCCCAGTAGGATTCGAATCCTACTGGGGCGTAGGATTCGAATCCCTTCGTCCGGACCCATTGCTCGCCGTCCGCAAGCCCGCGCCTACGGTGGCCAGAAATCGGGATTGGAATCCCGGCGGCGATTGGGGCGTGAGGACCGTTGCCTCACGCGATCGACCGCCTCCTTTGCTAGCATTACTGCTTCGCAGAAGGAGGCGACCGCCTGCCACTCCTCTTCGCTCCACGAGATAATATAGTGTGGTTACACATCTTCCTGGGTGATATCTAAACTCGATTTCTCCTCTGGATTTTCTTTATTACAATACTAAGCTTTATAGAGACCATAAGTAAGTATGTTTAAACACAAATTACTGCATTACTATTTAACTGTTCTATGTCAAACGAAGGAAATTACTCAACCGTGTCTATCCTTAATAATGACATAACAAGAAATATGGGTCGTTATGAAAATACGAGAACCGGAAACAGATCGTCATTCACTGCGGCTATTGCTTAACGTTTACAATGTTATGTGTTGATGAATGCGCGATGGAAGTCTGGCCAAGTGGGCAATTCTGGGAACTAGTGCAGTTCAATCAAGTACGGAAAGCTGTTAAACGTAATTATTAGAAGAAATTGATGCATTGATGGAGGTATGCGGTAGGTGAAGAAGAAACTTATGTTTTTGATAGTTATTTCGGTAATACGAGTCTAGCGATTCGGACTTACCTACCGGTTCTTGCCAATTGTTAAAGAAAGCATTCTTAAAATTCTTGAGAATGTGAGTTAAAACATAAAACGGCAAGTGCGAGTTGGACTCGGGCACATAGGGTTCTGTACAAACTTACTTATGTAAATAGTTCAATTCCCGAACGGAGTCTCGAAGATTTTTCCAAAATCGCAAAAAAGGTTTTTTTTAATCGTAACAATAAATTTTCTATTTTCAGTTTTATTCCTATACCTTGCTTTATTTATAAGACCTTGCTTTATGCCAAATTTCAGGATTCTGGGTCAACTGAAATTACGCTATGAATTTTGATTCCCTTGAGAGTGTTGAAATATACGTTTTTGCGACATAAACGGCCGTATCTTTTTTTTTTAGTTAACTTAGAAGTTTGATTTTTTACAGCTTCAAGGGACCGCAGACCATTTCAATTCGATACCTCTACGTGTTCCCGAGATAAAGGGTCTTGACAGACAGACATACAGATAGACAGACAGGCGGCCAATAAAGTGATCCTATAAGGGTTCCGTTTTTTCTTTTGAGGTACGGAACCCTAAAAATTGGGGTTCTTACCAAAAGTGTGACAGTACTTCACGCCGGAATAGCTGCTTAACCTTTATCAAGCGCAAGTTCAAACATGTATGGAGTACTGCTCTCATCTTTGGGATGGATCTGCAATAGCAGCTTGATGCGCTAGAATCGATTGAGAAGCTAGCCAAGAAAATCATTGTCAATGATGCACTCTTCTAGTCTAAACTCCAAAGTCTTGAGCATCGATATCGAGTTGCTAGCTTGTCAGTTTTCTATTGTTTACATTTCCGGGAGTGTGCATTAGAATTGCATAATTTGATTCCGCCAAGCCGAAAAAACGTACTGCATTGCGCCACCACCGGTAGATGGTGCAAAACCCACTCATACGTACCTACAAAACGTTTTGATGACACATTTGTTGTACGTATAGATAAGAAGTGTAAATCCCTGCCTGATTTTTTATTTCCTGATAGCTACAACCTAAGGGTCTTAAAGGTCTAAGGGTCTAAGCCAAGAGTGAATAGGCTACTTCTAGGCAAACGTATTTCATCGTCGACCACATCATCGCTTACCAACAGGAAAGATAGTTGTCAAACGTGAGGCTATCAATATAATACTAAACTTCTTTGACACTCTTTGCACTCGAACGTTACATCTGTCTTTTTTTTTCTTCTTTTAAATACAAACCCACATACTGTAAACACACAATACGCTTAAAGACATTAGGTACACCAGTCCTCATCACGGCGGGCGGATGAGCACCGCTTTTCCCAGCATTCTCTAAAAACTCACATCCGCCACTATTTCCTAGACGAATAGCCCATTTACTGTTTAAGGACTTATCAGCTTTCATGTACTGTGATTATTTCCGTACAATCTGTACCAAATCTTTACCTTACCTACACACTAATTTTAATTTTTCCTTTCATAGTAATAAAAAATAAAAAATCCATCTTTTCTTTCCAGAAAATTATTATATTAGAGGAGTCAGCTAGACGTCTATTTTAATTTCACTTGAAATGTTGTAATGTTTGACGAGTTTACCATCGAATCGAAAAAAGAAAAAAAGAAAAAATGTTATTAATTTCCTGATAGCTGCAACTTGGTAAGCTTTAAGTTAAGCGTAGGATAGATTACTTGTAGATAAACGTGCTCCAACGTTGGGCATATCATCGCTTACCATCAAGGTATAGCAGTAAAGATAGTGGTCAAACGTGAGCCTATCAAAAATAATAAAAAAATGCTATTAACGTATCTAGTTAATTTTAATAAATATTTAAAAGTATTGACACCCATAGATACCTCCTAGAGCAATACGTATAGTTTTGAAAAAGACTTAATAAGCGTTTTTCCAAATCGGTACCTATTCTAGATCCTACTTAACATTGAAAATCGTCCTCAATCCAATTTGAAAGCAAGTTTAGATCCATTTATAGTAACTCCATCAGGTCTAAAACTCGTTGAATGAATCACAGGGTGATACGTGTGAGTTACTTCTTTGTGTTCCTTTGTGAGTATTTCAGATGGCATCCACGACAGGTACGGCCAGAGACAGCGGTGACTCAGCGCGTATTTCGGTACAGTCGCCGACTTAGGTGAGATCTTTGTCGTTTTGTCTTTGTTTGAATTAGGAGTTCTTTTTTGGACGTCAGACAAACGTAGAAAATGCGTAGAAGGTGATTTTTTTATGGTCGCTTTGTTGGTTTGAAGAAGAATGCTATTTGGTAAAGAAAAATCACGTTTTTCCTATCACATTTTTTCTTTTCCCTTATCAGAAAGTAAAAAACTAACCAACACATTTTTTATAAAAATGGATGTTCTGATCCTGGTTTTCGTAATTTATTATTGTTTTTTTTTTCATCCTGACCTTGCCTTGCCTTGAATGCTGAAAGTTTCACTCGTATGATATTCCACCTTCTTTTGCTTCTTTCTCTGGCGGTGTGAAGGGAATTTTATACCTTAGAGTAAGAGCGGTGCGGATCTGGTCGGACCAACGTATTGGGCTGCGCCCACGAGGCCTTCTACAACGTCGATGTATTTTTAAGTTTAAGTCGTCGGCCACATCATCGCTTACCATCAGGTGAGATAGTGGTCAAACGCGAGCATATCAATAATAAAAAAAATGTATCTAAGTTTCTATATTTTAATTGTTATCTCATTGTGTATACCGGTGTGCCAAATAAACGTGTTTTCTTTCTTTCTTTCTTTTCCTATCTGCTTTACCGGTCACTATAAGACTGTAATGTAATGTTATGTTCTATCCTGTAATGTAGCCATTTTATTAACTTCGTACTTTTAGAACTTCACTGATGGTTTTAGCACAATTACGTTAAAAATAAATTTGTATTTTAACCAAAATAAAAATAACCTAAATAGTGCTTGCTACGTCTTCAAATAAAGAATGACAGCAAATTATTTTTATGGCAACATCTTCAACGAATCATAAAGTACATCATTTGTTTGCATGTATGAAGTTGTAGGAAATAAAATATAAACAAGTTTCACATGTTTGTATGACTTCCCTGCACGCTGCGAAGACGTTTCGTTGAATCCAACACAAACTTAGAAAATGGGTTACGTTTTAACGAAATTATTGCATAGGTGATCTAATTTGAAGAAATAATTAAAAAACAGTTCGTAGAAAGAAATGTCTTATCCATTCTGTGATTTACAGAAGGCAGTGAGCTATATTGCGAAATAATCGGTATAACTTGTTTTTTTTTTTTCGAGGGGAAACCTTAGGGAAAATGGCTTTCAAATGGCGCCCGGACTTTGGGGATAAGTCCGGGGAGTGTGGGATTTTTGCCTCACTAAAACCACCTCGGTGATCGCCATCAGCAAATAGAAGGGGCCCCGTTACCTTTTAAAATACCACTCCGGAACTCCCTCTGTGCAACGCTTATTACGGCACATGCCTAAAGAGACTGTACAACGGCCTCCTCTGAGCTTCACTGTACCATCGTCTTCCCTAGAATCACTCAATGAGAGAGTAGAGTCCCCTCTCTGAATGACAGTGGTGACGGCACAGGTATACCTAGGGAAACAGTGGCAGCTTGAGTAGATGGAATTGGTATGGTCTTCGCAAAAACTTCTCCCAATTATGTCGATGTCAGCTTCCAGTCTAAACAGATTAATTTTAAGTGTACCTACTTTGAATATCGTGCCATAAAATTACTCTTTAGTGCACCATGTTTTTATGTTTAAGCTAGCTATGTTATTTACTTCCTTTGTCCACGACTTCACCCATGGAAATATCTGTGGAGTGGCAGTCGAAGCCAGATAAAAAGTAGCCCATATGTATCCTTGAGGTTCCTTCTTTGAGCTTACTCCGTAGCAACATTCAACAAAATCGGTTCAGTAGTTTAACCGTGAAACGTAACAGATAGACAAAGTTAGTTTCACATTTATAATTCAATTACGCTCTGCATTACAGTTTAAACCAACAATTGCATCATTTCCCCACAACAATTCTTTCGCTTTCCAAGTGACAGTTTGAGAGAAGTCGCTCAATCTATTCATCGGTTCTGCATAACAACACACTTCTCAAACATGACCTCAGTACTTAAACAAAACGGGCACTTTCACACAAAACATTGTTTTTTTTTCTCACACTGTTATTATAGAAACATGATTTAGCTCTAATAGCAAGATGTCCACCTGTCATTCTGTGTGCAAGACACACTTCCTTTCTACCACAATACGTGCCTAAACGACCACTACTTTTGTAATTCAATACCTATTGCCAGTTTTGTTTTACCTTCGAATTCTTTGTTACAAACTTTGCCAGCAATGTATATCGTATTTGTCGCTATAGTAGAATAGTTTAGTGTTCACGTCGCCGTAGCATTAGTATAAATTTTCGCACGTCTGTCCGTCGGCGCTCGTGACAGCTCGACGATAGTCTTTCCGGAACTCGTTTGCAGTTACGGGGTTCTTGGTTACAGTAGAATACATTTCATAGGTTAACTGGGTCTTCTTACCGGGTTTGTTTACGGTGCATGTGCACAGGCATGTCATATTATATTTGTGTTAGGTTTCTTGATTTGATTTCAAACAAAAATAAAAGCATGCTGTCCTATGACGGAAAAATTCCTCCCATTTTTGTAAATTTTCAAAACAAATAGAAATTTGATATATAAATCGGTTTTTCTCAACAAAACCATTTTCATCTAATGATTCAATCTATTCTATGTGGTTTTTCCTCAAAAGACCATCTCAGACACCAATCTGCATGGTTCTCATATGATTTGTCTATTACATGTTTGCTATATGGATTTTAAAAAAGAAATTCATTGTCAGTCTTAGGTAGTTAGTAAGGAAACACCGGCCTCATCTAGATTGCATTAACGAAAAAATCTATTTGCAAAATAAATATCAGAATATACCGCCGCCTCATCTCAAGATAGATCTCCCAATAATTAAGATGGTACCAATATAAATCAGCAGTTCTTCGCCAAATAACTTTATAGTCCAGATTACATGTGTTAACGATATAATAAAACTAATTGTAATTCATTTGGTCCGCTGTAGGACCACGGAACTGCCGGCTGCCTATCTTGATGCGTTCTCGGAAAAGTCGTAAAATTCGGAGTAAACATCATTCTTGATGATGCTGGGATGACGTGATGACGTGACAACCTATTCCTGGGCATAGCTTGAATGATGTCTTGTTTAATTTAATTAAAAAAATATTTAGAACGATCTAATTACTTGCTATAATAAAACCGGGCAAGTGCAAGTTGAACTCGCGCACTGAGGGTTCCGTACAAACTTACCTATGTAAACAGATCAATTCCCGAATTGAGTTACGAAGATTGTTCCGAATCGCAAGAAAAGTCTTTTTCTTGTGACGTAACTACAAATTTACAGTTTTCAGACTTTACCTATACTTGTGCTATGAGACCTTGCTTCATGCAAAATTTCAGGATTCTAGGTCAACGGGAGTACCCTTCGAATTTGATTTCCTCGAGAGTGTCGAAATATACGTTTTTTGCGACATAAATGGCTATATCTTTTTTCCGTTATCTCAGAAGTTTGAATTTTTCAAGGCTTTAAGGGACCGCAGACTTGAGTATACGGTTTTAATTTCAACTCGATTACTCCACGTGTTTCTGAGATAAGGGGTCTTGACAAACAGACAGATAGACAAACAGACAGACAGACACAGACGGACAGACAACAAAGTAATCCTATAAGGGTTCCGTTTGTTCCCTTTGAGGTACGGAACCTTAAAATCAGGAAGACCTAAATTACTATAGGTTATTACGGTAAAGAAAATACCCCAAATCACCCTGTATTTGATCACTTTGCTTATCTCTACAGTAGTCCTGGTCCTAATTCTAACTTTAAAAATATCTTAAGGTTTAAGAGAGGGAAAACTTCCTAATGCTTCCTGATTTTGGAGATTATAGACCTTAGGGGTCTATAAGTCAAGGAGAGATAGAAATTAAGCGCGAGTCTGAGATAGTAATCAAGCGCGATTCTATCAATATTGAAAAAAAAAATTGGAAGATTTCAAGTCGTGAGTGTAGGATTTTTACCAAACTAAGGCGGCTGCAGTGATCACCGTAACTTTCCTACTTCGTAACTACTTTACAAAACATTTAACTCTACATCCTGGTTTCCCAACATCAGCAGCAGCTTGTCTTCATAAAACCAAAACGGAAACATCAGTTTACTGACATATGACGGGTCTGTTGGTCTAGTGGTTAGTGGCCCTGACTGCTACGCCGGAGGTTGTGGGTTCGATTCCCACCCAAGACAAATGTTTGTGTGATGAGCACGATCATTTGTTCTGTGTCTGGGTGTAATTTATCTATAATATGTATGTATTTAGAAATATTTAAGTATGTTTATCAGTTTTCTAGTACTCATAACACAAGCTCTGCTTAGCTTGCGACTAGACGGCGTTGTGTGATAGTTGTGGAATATTATTATAAAAAAAAAACTTACCGACCACCTCGAACCGCTGTACAAGGAGCACATAAATACGCCTTGTACTCAGAGCGTACAAACCTCACTGCACAAAGAATATTTGGCGCACGCGCAAGATCAAAGGCAACGGCAGGGGCGTGGCTAATCACATCCCGGTCGTTCCCGGCTCTATCCGGCTGTTTCACGAATTATTTTTAGTGTACAGGTAACAAGAATGCCCCTTTGAAATGCAACACTTCCGCTCGTAACATCGGTGTGGGACGCATAGATGGATGGTCAGAGAGGAATAGGTTACTGCCTATGCGGTCAAGTATTCTGAGAAGGCATGTTAGACTAGAAGGATAAGGATAACGTTGCCCCACATTTAGCAATTACTCCTGTACCAAAACATGTGATCTCACATACACAAGGCCATAAAGTCATATGAATATTTGTTCCGGGCGGGGATCGAAACGGTGACAGTCGCTAATCAATCATTGAGCCGACTGTGCCATCATGTAATTATGTTTGATGTATATGCTGAAGGCTTCATCATCATCGTTCATTATCATTTCAGCCGAAAGACGTCTACTGTTGGACATAGGCCTCCCCCAAGTGTCACCGTAACGACCGGTCCTGTCTGTCTTGCATCCATCGGATTCCCGCGATCCTCACCAGGTCATCGGTCTACCTTGTGGGAGGCCTTCAAACGCTGCATCTTCCAGTACACGGTCGCCACTCCAGAAGCTTCCATCCCTATCTGTTCTGCGAGCAATGTGCCCTGCGCACTGTCACTTAAGTTCGCAAATGCTTTGAGCTAACTTCGGTTTATTCTTCTGCAACTATTAATGTGAAATAACATTGTGAGTTTCATTTTTAAGCACTTTGTGGTGATCGTCACTGTTAATTCAGATTCAGAACTGGCAGAGATTTGTGGAATAAATGTGGCCGACTTGATAGATCACCAGACTTTTGATGAAGAAGAAAAACGTCATGTTTGGTTTTCGAATGGTAAACATAGCATGGAGTGTTCAAACAACATTATTTTCTAAACCGAAGGATAGTTTGATGTGTGTAGGCACTAAGGTCTTAATCTAAGTGTCCCCTCTACATTTCCATGTCCATCTGTCCAAAAATAACAAAATGTAACGCACGTCAATATTTTATACAGTTTACACCGTGGCCGATCTTCCCCGGTTTCCCCGCACTTGTCGTCCAGCATCACGCCGCGACGTTTAGGGGCCGGCAGACTAAATAAAACAGGTGAGTTATTGGCCAGAATAATCATAAAGTACTAAATTAGTGATGATTGAATCTCCAGTTTTATGATAGGTACTAAACTGTTTATTGGTCAAAGCTGTTATTGCTCTAAATCATTGTAATTTTGGATATCGTTTAATGGTGTGAGTACGTCTTTGGATACAAGTTATTGGACAGGTTTTATTGCTGTGTAAATAGGTATTTTATGTAGTGCAGTAATATTGCAGTGCCCTAATTTTCCTCCCTTTAATTAGTGGAACTTTCATCTACTTTATTTTATCCGTCGCTAACTTTACTAAAGGCAACTAAATGATAATCATAATTATTTGAGCGTAGTATACATAAAAAAATAAAATTAATACCTAATTTATTAACAGTAATGCTTGCTTGGTCTTGTCAACCAAAGAGAAGTCCTTAGAGATTTTATCAGCTTCTGAATAAAGACTAAATGTCTACCATGTAGCCATCTTACAGATAGTAGACCTTTAGAAAATGTACTAGATAAAGTGTGACGGAATTGTTGAAAGAGTCACTACGGTCATCGAACACAAAAGGTAACTGAATGATCGGTTTTACGATTTCACACACGGAAAAAAGCAAAGATAAAACCGATAAAACAAAGATGAACCTTTTAATTTTCACGGCATGTAATACAAATGACATAAGTAATGATAACGCACTTTTGCACGCTAATTTTATCGTCAATTTAAACAAGATGAGGCCGGTGTTTCCTAGCTGACTACCCTGAAAAATAACACCGAAACAAACAAAAAGGTCAAAGTTTGTTAAGTCTTTAAAACAAACATATTGTAATGGTCAAATCCTTTGAGAACCATGCAGATTAGCGTCTGAGATGGTCTTTTGCAGAAATAACCACATAGATTTGAGTGGACCTGTCCAGTCAGTGCAAGCATTTGTCAGTATTCGAGTAGTTCGAATCAGGACTACTAAAGAGCTCAAAGACTTGAAGAACAATACCAAAGTTGAATAGGCCACATAAAGTACTCGAAACCGCCAGAGAGACCTAGACGTTAAAATTACAGAAAATGTAAAAGTAATCCACATAGACCCCACATTCAAAATAATAGAATGAAATTTAAAAGAAAAACAATTTTCGAAGTAAATATTTATGTCAAACATTAATAAAATAAAAAAATAATAAATAAAATTAATCATCAATGTCAAATAAATAGATGCACGTTTCAGTACCTATATATGCGATGTTCTACCTCTCGTGAGAAACCACACAGCTTGTTCCCAGCACTCGCAACTTGTACACAAGTCAATACCAAACAAGATGTATAAATCAGGTCTGCTTAAAATTCCCGCATTACGTGGAGCGCCCTCTGGAGGGAAAGCAAAATAATGAGAGCTCTCAGCTCTTAAATCTTGAGTCGCATCCACTTTTAATGGCATTTAAATTAGCTTTTTATTTGCTCTGGTTTAGTGGTTGTGGGTAGCGGGGCGGAGACCAAGTCTTACTGGGGATTTTGATTGAGGAGTTGAGGTAGTGAGGCTGACTTGAATGCTGCAGTATTCTTAAAGTATCGAAGGAGATTGCATGAGTTTATTATCCTTAGGTATTAGCTGGCGGACTGGCTAGGTAAAGAATGGGTTTTGAAATTGATAGATATTGATTGAAGGATTTGACTGTTTTAGAAGTCAATTGATTTTTGGATTGTAACGTGATCAGTTTACGTATCTGAGCGAGTTACCCATAATAGTAACAAAAAGTAACAACTTAAAGTAGCAACTTCTCAAATCTCTTTTAACCATTTACATTCATAAATGAGGTATTTTTCGTAATTCGTGACTGGCATTTTATGACAGACAGTTTAGAAGTAGAAAATGTATGAAATATACTTCGAAATCGTCAAATTATCTAAGTGTAGCTCGTCACCTGTCGCATATCATAGGAAAACATATGAAAATAGAAAGGTAATTGCAATGTATTTGAAATTATAGTTCATATTTATGTTTGCTGACCTTTTCCTCAGGCAACAACTGCTCATATAAACAGACAAACATAAATATACGCGCCGTACGGGCAGCAGTACAAGCAGTACAAGTAAACACATAATTTTGCAAACATCAATTATTTTCTTCATGACTATCCGTCAGGAACGTGATATCATAACACATGATCATGTTGAAACAAAGATACTACTCTCCTCTTGGGTGAAACGGAAATAAAATGTAACGCTTTTTTTAACTGTTGCTAAAACTGCAATTACCTAGTTTGTTAGATTGACTTTTCACATCACGTTAATTATTTATAATAATATATTGTAAAAGCCAATGTTTGTGAGTGTGTATGTTTGTTCCTTATTCGCGCTCGAACTGCTGAACGGATTGCAGTAAAACTTGGCACACGGCTAGGCCAAATCCTGGAATAGCATATAAGATACTTTTTATTTCGGGAATACGTTCCCTTGGGATAATTTTCTAATTTCGCGCAGGCGAAGTCGCTGGTAGCAGCTAGTTACATCACACTAATTTAAAGGCGAATTGTAATTGTATGTGTATAATTTTGTAAATTCTTCACGTTCGTCGTTCGTTTTTATCCCAGGTTTAGGTTGCCTTAGGATAACTTTCTACTTACTGATCGAAATATGACTAACTTCAGTTAAACTTTGTTTTAATATTAAATAGCGAGTCATTGTGTCTACTACCATATGAAAAGGGGTTTTTTGAACGAACAGCAGCAGTTTAATCTGCTTATTTGTTCAAAATCGGTAAGTAATTTTTGTGTATGAAAAATTTTTTACAAAAAAAAAAATAACCAACTTCACTAAAAATAACACTAAAACGATCAAAATAACTTTAATTTCGCAAGTCGGTGTTTCTCGGTATTGTTTGTTTCTTGTTGAACACCAACTTCAGAAATTAAAGTTATTTTGATCCTTTTAGTGTTTTTTTTAGTGGTCAGTATTTATTTTTTTGTAAAAGTTTTTTATTTCACACTCTTTAGTTGCGATACACGTATAAACAGAGTGCCTATCATGACAATTCCAATTAACCCAAACACTGCTAGGTTACATTGTTTAATTATGAAGTTCCTGTGTCTACCTTCTACCTTCCGGCTCCATAATCAGATCAGTTCGATAGTACCTTATAGGCAAAGTGCATCTCATGACAATTCTATTAAGCCCAAACACGGCTAGGATACATTGATTAATTACGGTGTTCCTGTGCCTACCTTCCAGCTCCATCATCAGATCATTTCGATAGTACCTCATAGCCAAAGTGCATCTCATGACAATTCTAATAAGTCCAAACACGGCTAGGTTACATTGATTACTTACAGAGTTCCAGTGTCTACCTTTCGGCTCCATCATCATCATCAGATCACTTCAATGATACCACTTTCAACGTAACTATTCAGAACCATTCATTTATTGGTATTGTCATAGTCGCTTAACTATTTCTGGTCTTCTTCAGTTCAGTTCCACTTCATCAAATGTTACTTTTTGACTGTAAATGCGTAAGTTCTTGATGAAAATACCAAAATCACTACATAGTTGCCTATAATATTTGAGGAGTTCCCTCGATTCCTCATGGATACCATCACAAGAAACATAAAAAAAATGATGATAAAAAAAATACAACCGAATTGATAACCTCCTCCTTTTTTTTGAAGTCGGTTAAAAATGCAAGGAGTTGGTACCTACCTACAATAAAATTAATAGCTCACTGCAGATGCAATATTAAGAGTTAAACCATTATCATAAGGAAATGAGAAGACTCACTTCTACCGTTGTCAGTACCTTCAATCCGTGTTGGGTGGGCAGCTTTACAACCGACAGAGAGGTGAGTGAAACATTGCGGCGACTCCCGGAAGAGTCAAGAGGGTTGGCGATATTGTACGATTTATGTACCGCTAGTAAACACGATTGTAAATCTGCTTTGTTGATAATAACTTCACTTAGTTTGTGAATACTGAGGTGTTCAGTAACTAGAAGAAATAGGTTACTCTACCATCTCCTTAGGTATGTTTTAAATCTATGTTTTCAAAATGCAGTGAGCTTGGTCATTGTTAATGTTATAAACATTTTAAAGGTCACATTGGGATCAATACTTCCGCCATTGTAATTATATCGTATACTAGCTTCTTCGTCATTTTTAATGTACCTTAATCTTTCAAAGGTCACATTGGGATCAATACTTCCGCCTTTGTAATTATATCGCATACTAGTTTCTTCAGGCGGTTTCACCCGCATTAAAGTCGAAAATTATCCTGAGATACCGGAATAAAAAGTATCATATTATGTACTTATTTCTTTGAAGTTTTTTTGCTGGTTTTCTCTATAGGATGACCTATTGGAACTGGGCATTACCTTCTGACGTTTTATAAGTGCCCATGTAGGCCTATGTGAAATAACATATCGTACTCTTAATGCAAAAACCAACTAAATGCACCAACACTTTTGTATTACGAGTATTATATTCGATAAAATCTGTAGGTTATTTACTTTTTGTCGAAGCTATCTTTGTAAGTAAGTGTCGTAGCTAATAACCGGTTTTACCTGTAGATTCATCTTGACGAGACGAATCGATAGCTATATTTAACTTAATTTGGGTAAAAAATTACAAATAGTTGGTTTTTGCAGTAAGGGTACGATATTTTAAATTACAGCGTGCTGTTAAGGAGTGAAATTCTCCGCCGACGACGACGCTACTTTAAGTTAAGAGTGAATAGGTTGCTCTTTTTAGCAAGCGTGCTCCACCCACAACATCACTTACCATCAGAAGAGATAGTGCTTAAGAGCGAGCCTATTCAATAATAAAAAAGTAATTAAGTTAAATTAGCATATTTAACTTAATTACTTTTGGCGTGATTGGCCAAATTTTATCTAAATCCAGCCATTTGAACGTGAAGGAGTAACAAACATACACACACGTACATAATTATAAACTTTTGCCTTTAAAAAACATAAGTGTGACTGTGCTATTAATAGTATACTTACCTAACTTTAGTTTGTAATCTACAAAATTACCAAACGCTTGACATTTAGTTTTCTAGATTTCCTTTAATTACTAATTGGTCATTCTTAATGAATATTCTTAAGATTTTTTTTTTATATTGATGATTTTCATGCCATTATGCGCAAGCGATGCGCCTCCATCATGCACAGGGTACGCATCAGCCCCAGCATCATCCTGAAGACAATAGCGGACATGTGGGACAGTCCCATACAGGAGCATAGGGTACGCCTGCATGCCCCTGTGGCGTATAATACGTAAATAATAATAATAATGAATAAAAAATAGTAAATAATAATAATATATAAAATAAAATAAAAATTGTTTTCGGTAGTTACTTTTTAAGTAGTGTGTATACTAATTAACTATGGACTTTGTCCGAAACATAAGATTTTTATTATTTATTTTTTTTATTTAAGGGTTTTCTTTGTAATTTTGAAGGTATGCGGAACGGGGAGTAAAGCTCCACCTACATCCGTTGTAAAGGGAGAATCCTCCGACCAGACGAGTGTTATGTCTCGTCTGGGTAATTGCCCGATAATTGGTTTCGGACTGTTGTATATATTCAAATCGCACGGAGAAATCTAATTTCGCGATGCAGGATTTTGTATTTTTATTATGTGACACTAAGATGTAGCTAGCTACATAATGACTGCAGCTCTGTAATGGCAAATTGTACTTCTTCTCTATTCTTGTATTAAGTCATGGATACCTAAAACAGTTTATTGATAATTTTCAATAATGAACACTTGCACACACCACCAAGTGTGGAATAAAATTTAACGATCCAATGTAGGTAGTTAAGTCGTTGTCACAATATCCGGTCACGTCAAACGCTCATTAATTTATTTACGCATGTACTCCGGCATTTCTCTTTGATCTTAATAATAAAATAAACTAATACTTGTAACAGCTTCAATGACACTATTGAGAGAATCAAAGGAGGATTGTTTCATAACTATGCACTTGGGTATTCAAGTTATGTCATATTAAAGTGTTAATGACAGTCTCTATATGGTTAGTGAATCACTTGGTTGATGGATAACATTTATGGTCTTGGTAATCTTCATTCTACGGGATTGTTCGAAATATTTACCGTGGCCCTGGAAGGTAAAGTGCATCTGAAGGAACATAGGTGGGTTTAGTCAGTAAAAGTTTGAAAGTCCGTCTCGTTCCACCCTGAGTTGGAGAAGTTAGTTATATATTACCCACCAAACATATTTTTTTTTTTGTTGATAGACTATATTGCGATATAGGTAAACTGCTCATTTCAAATTCTTCGTAGAAATATTCCAAAAAGGTATCTAATCATTACAAAATGACAGAAAGTCCTTTTTGCTACATAATTTGTTATCCTCCACGACGTAGCTATGATCATGTTCTTGCCGTTAGACCATGAAATCATGCTCCACTCACTGCTGACTGCATACACTCTTCGGTTCCTGGAATATTTTAATGAAAACCAAAACACAGGACCATATATGGATATTTTATTTCACGAGGTTTTTACATAATGTGGGGAAATCATCAAGTTTCTCCCGTTCTGGGTGGAGCGAGAGGGAGTGACTTCTACTGACTAAAACCGACCTGTGTTCCTTTTGCGCTCCAGGGCCGCGTTGATAATGTGGTGGCCCTAACATGGGGTTAGAAGTTTTTTATACTCCTTAACATTTTCCTAAGTAAGTGCACACACAATTTTGCTCAATGTAAGCATATTTAAATTCAGAATCAGAATCAGACAACAATACATTATAGTAACATTATGTCATGCGAAACAGGTATGCAAAAATTACAAATATGCTTTTAAATTTTTAACCTCAAATGGCGTAAATATAATAACCTCATCGGAAGTTATATGTTTGAGCCGTTTGGGGTTGAAACACTAGGGCCATGGGGTCCGAGCGCTCATCGAGTTGTCCGTGATATCAGCAAACAACTGGTCGACTCTTCGCGTGACCAGAGGGCTGGGCTTTTCTTCGGACAAAGAATCAGCATTGCTATCCAACGTGGCAATGCTGCCAGCGTTCTGGGCACTTTTCCCATTGATATCGATGTGGATGAATTTTTTGATGCCCAATAATTTCTTTTTCTACCCGTTTGTAAATATTATTATTTTTAGTTAGTATAAATTCCTATTTATTTATTAATATTTATTAGTTTTGATGTTCGTTATCGTAATTGAATATTTATATTTTTATTGATAATACACATTTAAATAATTTTTTTAAATTCAGTCAAGAGAAATTAGGAATGACAAAAATATATTATCGTTCAAATAATTTAAACAATCCTGAATCGTGTAGGAAGCTTTATCGATTAAGTAGTTACGGTATTTATATTTAAATAATGAAAGTTCTTTAGTGCTCAAAATGTCAATAGAAAGCTTGTTGTAAATTTTTGATACCATACCAAAGGAGCTTTTGTCAAACAGATTCGTTTTACGTGGTACCTACGTCAGAAAATTGGTTGAAACTGCTATTTTTTTTCGTACTCCCGCTAACAAGTACCTATGTATTTAAAAACCAATGACAGGTGACGGTGGCTATCTTCAGTTTTCACGACACACGTAAACATTAAACATTTAGTATGTACCTCTAAAAAAATTATTGGCAACTGTGACAGCGCTCAGAGCCAAACAATAAAATGGTTTTGGAGTTAAACAGAGAGCGCTCAGTCCCGTCCTAGACACCGTCGTATATCATGCTATTACATTTACGAGAGGTACGAGAGATATCTTCGTCGTATTCTCAGGTTTGTGAGGTACTAAAAATGAAGAAGGGAGATCATTTTGAGCTGCGGTATGAAAGATTAGCGTTAAATCTTAGTCAACCACGGTAGATTAGTATTAAGCTCTGCCCTGCTACTTCCGTGGTGTCCCACAAACACCGGGCAGTTTTTCAGGGATTAAAATTGTAGTGCACTCAGTGCCAAGATAGATAAGTAAAAGAATTTTTGTTATCGGTTGATAATTTACCTCCTACAAATCCACAAATAAACAATAGGTGTAATAGCTGAACCGATGGCTGTATCGTTTGAAGTTCTTATTAAGAATGTTCAGTTACACAGTTTTCATCAAACGGGGTTTTTAAGTAACCAAAGATAATTAAGAGCGTCCTTTTCGACCTCGAAACCTACATTACCATACAACCGCTCTTACGTGATTATGATGTTGTTACACATCTTTCTCTAGATATTTTGGATACACAGCTATCTTGTGAATATTATCTAGACTTCTATAGAAATCAAAACATAAACTTGTGTAAAGCTAATCTAATAAAGACCTCTGAAAATCGCCTATTTTTCGTGAACTTTGGCCCACCATAATGTACTTATAATAATATATTAAAAATATAAAAAAAGTACATCAATAAGAAGTCTTGCACATTTAATCGAGGAGAATGACGACCATTTTTCTAAAAAACTTTTAAAGGTTTAAAAAAAAATCGTATTTCCTGGAACAATTTTTGTGAAATATTCGAGTAAATCACGGAATTACCGAATACCAACAGAGTTTTCAGGCGTTATCTCTCTTTTTATGCATTGTCTCTAATCAAACATCGCGTTGGATTGCGTTAGATGAAGCAACAAGCTTTTTAACCATGCTCGATGTTGACGATAGGCGAGTGGAAAAGGACCCTCCCCTCATAAGTCTTATTCCTAAGTCTCCAGTACTCAACTAGACAACATCAAGATTTAGTTTAGTTTTTCTGGTTTCCTAAAATAAAAACCTTTTTGTTTTTGTCTTCTGTCTTTGAAGAAACCACAGGAATGTTTCTTTCAAAAGTTAAAACGGAACCCTTACAGGATCACTTTGTTGTCCGTCCTTCCGTCTGTCTGTCTGTCTGTCTGTCAAGACCCTTTATCTCAGGAACGCGTGAAGGTATCGAGTTCAAATTTAAGTCATATACTTATATCTGCGGTCCCTTAAAGTTGTGAAAAAATCAAACTTCTGAGTTAACGAACAAAAAAGATACAGCCGTTTATGTTGCAAAAAACGTATATTTCGACACTCTCAAGGGAATCAAAATTCATAGGGTACTTCCCGTTGACCTAGAATTTTGAAATTTGGCATGAAGCAAGGTCACATAGCACAACTAGAAGAAAAAATCTGAAAACTGTAAATTAGTACAACGTCACAAAAAAAATAACTTTTTGCGATTCGGAAAAATCTTCGTAACTCAATTCGGGAATTGAACTATTTTCCTAAGTAAGTTTACATGGAACCCTCAGTACGCGAGTCCGACTCGCACTTGCCCGGTTTTTATTACAAGGTTTGTGTTTGACCACTATCGCTTCTGATGGTAGGCGATGATGTAGTCGACTATGGAGCATGTTTGACTAGAAATAACTTATTTACAGTTGCTTTAAATACCTCTAGGTTGTAGCTATCAGAAAACATATACTTAGGAAGGCAATTCCAATGATAGTGTTCCCAAAATGACTTAATTTTCTCTCTCTTACAAAACAAATGAAGATTCTAGGTAACATCATTCTCCCAAGGTACTCAATTCCCACTTTCTTTCAACCGTAATATAAAAATTATCATGCGCGGCATCTGTGTGATGTGAAAACCGGAAATTGGGTCAGAGCCGCCCACTTATCCGCCGGAAGTGGACGCCCAGGGGCAACGTATTTCCGGTCCTGACGACTACACACCTCCCCGGACTGATTACCGTGTTTCGGGGGCTTTGTCAGTTCAGTTCATAGTTTTAAATGGATATCTGTTGCATGCTTTAGGCTTCATACGTAATTTCCTGTGGCGGATGCTGAGCAGTTTTTATGAAGGAATATCTATATTATATAGGAATATATATATAATACAGGAGCAGTGGTGGCCGAGTGGTAACGGCCCCGACTCACGAGTTGTAGGTCGCGGGTTCAAACCCAGCCAGGTGCATTACTTTGTGTAATTTATTTCATCACCACTGCTCTCAAAACGGTGAAGGAAAACATCGTGAGGAAACCGGCATGTCTTAGAACCTAAAATTCGAAGACATGTGACATCCACCAACCCGCACTGGGCCCGCGTGGTGGATTACGGCCCATTCCCTGTCCTAGAGAGGATGCCTGAGTCCCAACAGTGGGAACATTATAAGGCCGACTATGCTATGCTATGCTATCTTTATTATATCTATGTATAGTCTAGTATATAATTTTAATCTAATATTTACTTTATTAATTTGCAGTACACCGCAGACTACCCCCTTTTTTCTATTTCAATTTCTTACAGTCCATCCTAAGGTTGTCTGGTAGATATCGCTGTCAGCGATAAGACCACCTTTGTACCCATAGATTTAAGTTAGTGTAAAAGTTTTGTTACTATTTTGGTGTACAATAAAGTTTATTCTATTCTATTCTATTCCTGACTAAATACTTTAACACACAGTGTCCAAACATATATTCTATTCTATTCTTTACCTCAATAAGCATGTTGAACTGTTATACTTGTATGCTTAATGCTGATACACAATTATTTGTGTCCTTTCACCCGTTACTTCGTGCTACTAAATTCCAGTATTTTCCTTACAGCCACTGTCTGGCATTTGACTATCACGTAAACCTATAAATAATCACTTAGCTTAATGAATTTTGAGAAACTCTCATAAACCAGAATCCTTTATCCAACATAACGGCTAGTTACTTTCGTATTTCGTTTCAGTGTTGGTTGCTCCACCGTTAGTGGCCACTATGGGTAGGTACTGTGACACGTTCATACATTAACGATGCTTGCGCGATATGCGCACGCGCACGCTCTTTGATCTTTGCGCGTCGGTCATAGAGTAAGTTTAAATATTTTTGAAATATTTTCCCCCTTTTTAGGGTTTCGTACCTGTGGGTAAAATGGGCAAATGTGAATGAAATTTATATCAAATGCTCAGGTCTGCTACCCCTTAGAGACTTAGAGTAATGAAAAAATCAAACTCAACGCAATTTTAAAAATAAAGTCGTTTTATGCTCCGTTTATGGTGCATGTTTCGACGCTCGCAAGGAAATCAAAAAACTATAGGGTCCATTGACTTACGATATAATCTGGCATATTTGGAAAGAAATTTGGCAAGGTTTCATACCACAAGCAAATGGAAAACTCTGAAAACCGTTTTGTAGAACGTAACGTCACAAAATAATTATCTACATAATACGATTCAGAAAAAACTTTGAGACTCGATTTGGGAATCGAACTATTTATATAAGTAAACCTGTATAGAACCATCAGTGCGCGAGTCTTACTCGCACTTGACTGTTTTTTTTTTTGACGTGAGAAACCATCAAATAATTTCTGTTGCTCTAGGGTGGAGGGAGGGCGTTCAGACGATTACCGACTGAATCCCACCTGAGCCCTTCAGTTGCCCTGTATCTAGGTATGTAACGAGAACTCGATGGAACAATTGTTAGTGCCAGGGAAAGTCGAGGGCAAAAGATGATATGGACGCTTTCCAACACGGTGGACGGATCTCATCAAATTTGTGACACATTGCAGCATCAATGACACCTCATAATCCGCCAAACATAGAGCTACATGGTGGAGAAAAGTGATAGCGCAAGACTCGACCGAGACATGATCATTACCACTCTGTCAAGAGTGCACGATTAAGAAGAGAAGATTTGCAATATGTGTTAGAACTATAAATTCAAAGCTAGAGTCAAGTCTTTTCATTAGTCTTTGCACCTCTCCGTGCGACGCTCTAGTGGCCAACCTTGAACGGTGAGTGCCAATTATCTAGCGAGTTTATTGTACAGCTTCGTATTGTTTAATAACGTCAGTTTGATCTACCTTTTATTACTCATCTATAGGTGGAACGTGGAGTAGAAAGAGAAGCCGGTTTTGTTTTGTCTACCGAGCTTGATTTGTGGCTACCCATTGATCATTAGTTTGATCTTGAATTGTCGAATGTGGTTGCAGTAGACATGCCTTCTGACATTCTTACGAGATTTGTGATTCAAACGTGATTTAGATACTTTCTGAAATGTTTTACTTGTTAAAATTGATAATGATTATTATTAAGGTTTTTGTAGCGTAAAACCAAAGCGTCTTAGAGGCGCTGCCGCCGCAGCCTTGGAATGCAAAGGGCTCAGACTAATAAAAGTAAAGGGCTTATTACTGGAGAAGCACAAGTGGGTTTTAGTCAGTAAAAATCTGGCACACCCTCTTGCTCTATCCAGTGAGCGAGCGGGAAAGTTATTTGATGAGCCTGAAAAAATAAAGGAACTCGATAAAGAGTATTTCTATCAGCGGTGATCTTTCAACTGCTATCAACAATTGTTTGTCGTTGAAAAATCTCGTGACGTTTTGGACATGAAGATTTAGATTTAGACATTATTGAATTAAGTGCATATGGCGGCTGGCTTTTACCTTGGCCAGTGATAAAGCATTTCTATACAATTTGGTAATACTGCCAGTTTTTTGAGCACACTACCAGTTGATAGCGATGCGCAGGGTGATGTTTGGACGCTGTGTGTTAAAGTATTTAGTCTGGAGTTTTGTTTTAAGTGTATCATCATCATTTCAGCCGAAAGACTTCCACTGTTGGACATAGGCCTCCCCCAAGCGTCACCACAACGATCTATCCTGTGCGTCTCGCGTCTATTTAAGTGTGTACTTAGATATATATACGAGTATAGTATAGTCTTGTTTCCTATTAATCTATTCTTGTTTTTTAGGCGCCTGCCATGTTTTCTCTTCACTACCCTTGGTTGACTGGTAGAGAATGCCTATTTGTACCTTTATGTTGCATGAAGTTTTAATAAATAAATAAATAGTCAGTTAAGTTTTAAAAGTGTTTAAAAATCTTATGCACCAAAAAACTAATGCATTGTATAAAATGTTAAGTTAAGTGCTATATTTATTTAATGAGGTGTTAGTCATAATTATATGTTTGGCATTCCTTTGCTGGTGGACTCACGTACAAAGTGACACTGACGTTGTTAATGCGACTTATCTTGATGGCACGTCAACAGTGATTCAGCTAATGAAAGTAAATTTACACATTATTCCACTTTTAAATTAAATATAACGAGATGTTCTGACAAATTGTAGATATTAAATTGTAGACATTTATGTGAATAACTGAAAAAAAAAAATCTTTATATACCTACTTGTTTTATGTTACTTAAAGGTTAATGCAATGCGTTTTCTTTTTCCTTTCAATCCTAACAAATTTGCTGCTTGATTTCTCACTCAAACCATACCTATATGCGCCTTTTTTATAATATACTAGCTTTTGCCCGCGAGTTTGCCGCGTGAAGTCATTTAATGACTTGTCATCATCATCATGATCTCAACCGAAAGACATCCACAGCTGCACTTGGGGAGGCCTATGGCTCACCAAATGTCGCCACAGTGACCAGTCCGGTGCATCTCACATCCATTGGATTTCCGCGACCCTTAACAGGTCGTTGGTCCACCTTGTGGGAGGCCTTCTAATGCTGCGTCTTCCGGTACGTAGTCACCACTCCAGCACCTTTCGGCCCCATCATCAATTTGTTCTGCGAGCAATGTGCCCTGCCCACTGCCGCTTGAGTGTGGCGATTCTTCAGGTTATGTCGGATGCCTTGGTTTTTCTGCGGATATCTTCATTTCTGATTTGATCACTCAAGGAAACTCACAGTCTGTGTCATCACTCACACGCACTGGTTTTGTCTTGGGTCACTGTGGGCCCCGGTAACTCTGTCGAACAATCCCAATATTTCGATATAAACGTCATATGAATGAACTTTATTTGAATGAACCTGCGCTGTCCATAATAAAATGTGCTAACGAGTTATTATAAGCTCGTAATTAACAAACACGAAACATAATGCAAATGGATGCGGTATCTTTTGCATGGCAATGCTTGAGTGACCTATGTGCAGCCGTGGTTGTCTTTCTGTCACAATGGTGATCTGCATTTATAGCCATTGTACCTATATAATGTATTGTCTGTTTTTTGGAGGGAGGGAAGGGGTGTGTCAGACTTTTATAGTCTAAAGCCCACCCAGGTTCCTCCTCCGATTAATCCCGCAGCTCCGGCTGGGATCGGCTCTGGTAGACTCCGTCACTCATCCTGACAGCTCTTTTAGGTCTTCGTGGAATACAACCTGCTGTCGACCCGGGCCTCGTCATTATCGGACGATAAGCTACCTATTGCTTGCCATTCTTCTTTTGCTTTCACTATAATTCTGGATAAGAAAATAAGACAGGCCTGTTGGTCTAGTGGTTAGTGACCTTTACTGCTATGCTGGAGGTTGTGGGTTCGATTCCCACCCAGGACAAATGTTTGTGTGATGAGCATGATCATTTGTTCTGTGTCTGCGTGTAATTAACCTATAATATGTATGTTTTTAAAAATATATAAGTATGTTTATCAGTTGTCTAGTACTCATAACACAAGCTCTGCTTAGCTTGGGACTAGATGGCGTTGTGTGAAATTTGTGGAATATTATTATTATTATGTATTTTCAATATTTATCTCAGGACCCTGAGGTCCTGGACCTTTGGAAGGCGTACGAGGAGCCGAAGCCAACTCGCAGAGGCCCTTTAGATAATTATAATGGAACATGATACCAACCGACGATTATCCCTGTACGCGCTATGCTAGTGCACCCAAGGACAACCCCCGGTTGTTGAAAAACTATTGCGACATATGGAGAACAAAGATAATAGGGCTATGGTTTTTGGAGTCTTAAGTGGACTGGTAACATGGAACTATGTTAAGACTATGGCCCCTGCCTGAACAACGTTATTAATATCCATCGAAAAAAGGCAGGGGGTGACTTGCACACTCAATAAATGGGCCCCCAAAAAACGGCTGCTAGCACGAAGTGACGTAGCAACAAGAGGGCAACAAATTCTGAGGTGCTTGAGGAGTGGAGAGGTATACCACGGCTATCAGGACAATCCCGGAAGTACGTTCAAGATCCCTACCAGCACCTTACTGGATTATACATCCTTCTCCCGAGCACGTTTGCTCTTGCGAATCTCCACTCAAGCCAGCCAATAAAGGCAAGAGAGAGGTGGGAGCTCAGTTCCTCGTCAGTGTTCACTTCGGCCGGCCAATAAAGGCAAGCCGGAGATGAAGAACAAGAGTTCTCCCGGCAGATCGGGTCCGTGGGGTCGCTAATGCCCAACAGTTCGCCACAAAACTGCACTGCGGATTGTATCTCTCTTAGTCTGGCCCCTCACCCTAGGCATATTACGGCAAAGCAAACTTCACCGATACAGACCTAAGGTATATTGGAGCACGCAAGCCCCACCACGACGTCAACGTAGAGATACGGCGAGATATTATTATTATTATTAAAAATTCAAACATAAAATGAGATACATTTTTTTATGTTATATTATGCCATTCAAATTTTACCAATCAAATCTTCCCAAGGGGCCCCGACTGTGAGTCGTTCTGTTCTGCATTAGAATTTATGATTTGTTTATATTTCAATTGTGTAATTATTTAGTAGTACATAACAGAATTCTAAACTACTGGGCTTGTTTGTTTCTTTTTAGTTTTTATTTAAGTTAATTTTTTCACGTATTTTTTAAAATTAGTTTCGACGCAGTCGGGTTTTTTGTTTTTCTTTAAATATTTTTATTTTTTTACTATGACTATATATCTTGGTGGGTACTATTTTATTAAAAAAGTATTCTTCACTTTTGTATTGATGCCAAATCAAAAAAACATTAATTTGTTGTTTACCACACAATACCTACCCACCTATCAATACAGTCGACTCTTGATATGAAAATGTGTTCCTAGGTAAATTTTCACTAAATCTCATAAAAATCTCTATGATCGGATTTTCGCATTTTCCGAGGTGAAAGCTTAGATTGTTGAGTGTAATACCTGACTGGTACTCGCCCTCTTCGGAGCCGCAGTAACTCATCGTGATCGCGTAATGAACATGCTAGCTTATTAAACGTTCGAATTGCGATACTGAACTTTGTGGGTTTTTTATAAAATATTATAATCACACCAATATTATAAAAGCGAATGTTTATGAGTGTGTAGGTATATTTGTTACCTACGTCTTCACGTTCGAACGGCTGAACGAAGTTCAATGAATTTGGTAGGCGTTTAAAGTATTTGGAGTTAAACTACATGGAGGATATCATTGAATAAGAAAACAGTAGCTGCTAGAAAACTAGGCGTTCTTGCAAAGGTCCGACGGTACTTCACACCGGGACAGCTTCTAATGTTATACAAAGCACAGGTCCGATCGTGTGTGGAGTACTGCAGTCACATATGGGCTGGTGCTGCAAAATGCCATCTAGCAGCTTTGGACTCAGTGGAAAGGCGTGCGAAGAGGCTAATTGAGGATCCAGATTTGGTTAAGTCCAATCTACAAAGCCTCGAGCACAGGCGCAGGGTAGCCAGTCTATCGGTATTCTACAGGTTGCATTTTGGAGAGTGTGCGCGGGAATTGCATGACTTGATTCCGCCATCTCATTTCTACCATCGGACAACCCGACGTACGGCGAGTATCCACCCTTACGTTGTTAAAACTTCAACGGTCCGGACTAAGCGTTTCGCTTCGTCGTTTATACCGCGTACATCTAAGGACTGGAACAATTTGCCTGCTGCGGTCTTCCCGTCCAACTATAATTTAGGTGCCTTCAAGGCTAGAGTGAATAGGCTCTTAATAAACAAGTGCGCCTCACCATCAATGATTGCATCACTGCTTACCATCAGGTGGGATCGCAGTCAAGCACTGGTTTATAACAATTAAAAAAAAAAAAAACAGTATTCCTCATTTCAACCTGAGAAATATATCTAATCCATATTGTCTATCTTTAAAGGTCTGATGGTACCTACATACCGGGATAGCTGTAACTTCTTTAATTTTGTGTAGGTAGGTAAAGATTTGTAGAAGACGCTTCTTTAGAATGAATTGAAGCACGATTGTCCTTATGTAATAACTACCTATCACGAGCTTATAGAATTTCATAATCAAATAATTGATTGTAAGTACTAATTAACAATATTATTATTTTCTTTTTTTACTTTATTGCTCAATACAATTTAGACTAATTTCAAACACAACACTTTTCTAAAACCTTTAAGAGGTTTATGTGACAAAGTGAGGAAGCAAACTCGCTCACAGGGTCGTGGGGCTCTTTGGCCTGGGACCGCGGTCCCAACTTCCACCTACAAAAATAATAATTTTGTTTTGAGTAGTATTTTGGGACCACAAATAAAATAGTGTTTTTTTAGCAGCTGTAAATTAATGCCTTTTTCCTTGTGGTCCCAAAATACTACTGAAAAAAAAAATATTATTATAGGTTGAAGTTGGGATTGCGGTCCCGGTCCAGAGAGCCCCATGGTTCCGCTCATAACAAGTTAAATAAAAATAAATAAAAATATACTATAAATCTTATAATGTGATGTCACCAGTAATATAATTTTGTAGTTATCACCTGTGTTCTCTTAAATAAAACTGTAGAACATTCTGGCTCCCACAGTATGAACAGCAGCTAAATAAAGGGTTGTTATAATAAGTCTGGCGTGCTAATTGCGCGCCCACCGCTAAGCCTGCCCACTCTGTCAGCCTTCCAGCGTGATGGAAGATAAAGGATTTTATTACGTGACAGTCCTATCAGAAATTACGTTAAGGTTTTCGATGTCAAATTATAATGATTACAGGTTCTGTAGAAAATTTTCAACAGATCTTTTTTTTATTATTTCTTCCAAATTCCATTATTCCAGATCCAAATCAGTTCTATGAAAACTGTCATTCTGTGATTTATCGGCGAATACTATTATTGAAAAGTCCAAAATGAATAAAATCGCATTTCTGATATGGAACGTCATCACGTGGTTTTTTGATCAGTAATACAAAGTCAATTTGCCCCTCGGAACGATTTCAATATTGACAATTTACCTAATAGAATCTTAGTCTAAGCCCTCTAAACTTTTTATTACTAAAGATGAGAGCCTAAATATTGTATGTTAAAATTTGCGTAGAAAAGAACCACATAAACACACAGCCTGAAACCAAAACACAGTTTTCATCAAAAATGTCCCTCTAATCTGCAAACGATACAAACTTCCTCATAAGAAACCCAACCCCCTGCACGGCGGCCTCATTCGCTCGCCAGGTGTGTCCGCGGGCGGCCGAGAGGTGTCGCCGCAATCAGTCGCGCCGCCTGACGCCTGACAGCGTGACGGTTGACACTCACTCACTATACAGAATATGAACACAGAAGTACCACTATGCACGATTGCTACCTTACACGGCTCAACATTTTAAAAAACATGTGTGGTGACATCTATAACGTCACAAAGGAACTAGAGACCATAAAATATTGCATCGGGGTATTAAAGTTCTCCGCGCGATTAGATCATAATTATATACAACAGCCCAAAATCAACTATCAGGAAGTTGCCCGAACCAAACATAGCACCCGTGTGGTCGGAAGATCCTTTATTTTCAACGGAGGTATGTGGGAATTGGAAATTTACACTTTGTTCCTCATCTCTTCAAACATATTTTTCGCAAAATACTAGTTTTATACTGTTTCAGAAATGAGTGTGTATTTTGCCCTCTTGACGACTCATGGTGTCAGGTAAACACCATGGGGTTTTAGTCAGTGGAAGTTCGAGTTGTAAGTCAGTTCAAACCCGACCAGGCGTATTACTTTCTATAATTTATTTCATCACCACTGCTTTCAAATCGCTGAAGGAAAAC
Organism: Mythimna impura; assembly: GCA_905147345.3. NCBI lineage: Eukaryota > Metazoa > Arthropoda > Insecta > Lepidoptera > Noctuidae > Mythimna > Mythimna impura. Next base: position 31,576,875 of record LR990344.1, read on the forward strand.
ATCGTGAGGAAACCGGCATTACCTAGAACCAAAAATTTTAAGACATGTGACATCCATCAATGCGCACAGGGCCCGCGTAGTGGTTTTTTTTTATAGCCCATTCACTCTCCAAGAGAGGAAGCCTGAGTCCCAGCAGTGGGAACATTATAAGACTCATTATGCATATGGTTATATCCAACTTACTTAATAATGTTCTTCTGGTTGTTTGCCCCGTATTTTTATGGTACTCACTTTTAGTCTCAGTTTGACGTATAAAACATTCGTAAGTCTTCTGTACACTTTTATGCCATGCCTGACACGGCCTGACATCGGGTGACAGATTGAGGCGACGCCATTGTTACCTTCCACTTTTGTTTTAACTGCACACTTTTCCGGTAACGTGCGATTCGTGCGGCGTTCTTTTTTTAAAGCTTGTTCGTATTTTGAAATTTAAAATTGTGGTCGCGATTCATTGTTTGTGATGCTGGCTGATTTGTTTTTACGTTGTGGGGTTGGTATTGATTGTGTAAAGGGGGTGTTCTATTGGATTCTTAGTTAGCGACCACACTATCGTTTCTCTCTTGCAAATCTACATCTACATTATTATTAAAAAGAGATAAAGTTTGTATTTTTGTTTGTAGGATGAATCTTTGAAATTAAGTACTAGTTCGATTGCTTAAGTATTCCTGAGTGACATGGGCTATATTTTATGTACACGGGCGAAGCCACGGGCAAAAACTAGTAGTAGATAAAAAGACGTTCGTTAGAATAATAAACTTATATAATAAGACTGGCTTAACAATCTCATACGTTACCGGCAACAATACGTTTCCTAAACCATTACTTTAATCGCTCCCACAATACAAGCATTTTTCGCATTCTTGCGAAATAGAGGGAAACCCAAACAAATATAAAAACAGAAAACCACTAAACAGCTGTTGTACCGACAGATTACCTGAGAAATATTGCTTATTTTCCAAAGAAAAAAAAAACTAACACGGTGCCAAAAGATTCTGGCACTAACGACCTAAGGTGTTTATACACTACATTCCCTGAAATAGTGTGCAGTCCGCGGTGAAATATTACGATGTTATACTAAATGACAGTTATTACCTTCGAATAAAAGTTTCGTAAGCTTTTAGTTTGCGATTATAATAATTCCTCTTAATTGGTGTTAAAGTGTTGTTGGTCTTGCACAATTTATTTCAAGACTTTACGACGTCCCGTAGCACTGAGCTTGATTTGCGACTTTTTCTCACTTTTTGCATCTGTCGCGCGATTTAAATAGTTCGATAGAAATACAGTAAAATATCGGGTATTTTATACTACGTTTATACCCACGAATTACCCACCGAGGTAAATAAATAACACTCAAAGACATTTCAGTAATTTAAATAAATTACCCAAATGTCATTGAATGTTACCGCAATAAAAATAAATACCTAGTGTTATTATTATTTCGGGATTATGTAAAGACAAATAGCAAGAATTATTAGACATAACTCATATTTGAAATAATATATGATCCTTTATTGTTAATAGGTTTTCCTATTATTAGTTAATGTTGCACTGAAAATGAATGAACATCACAAATAGTAGCGGTCGATTTGAGAAAATGTTTCTTTTTTCTTTTTGATATATACGTGTCTGATAAATTATTGAAGACTATAAAAATGTCTTCAATGACCTAATTACTAGTAGATATACTAGATAGACGATGACATTCAGTGCACTGGTAAAAAATTGCAACACAAAATTATTCGTATTTCCACGTCATCCTGTGGAGCTCATTTTTCAAGTGTTAGAAAGTGGCGCCATGAAACACAATTTCTTTCTATTTTCTTAATAAATTAGGTACATAAAACATAGGTGTATAAGTTTACTGGTTTTCCTTCACTAAAACTAGTGCCTAATTAATTAATAATGTCTATAAAAAGGGCAGTTTATGCGCTATTTACCGACTTCCAAAGTCGAGTGTTTAATAAAATTAGTGCGAGGGCGTGGTGCCAACCGTGCCACTGGGTAATTATTTTAACTGTGTGATATATAAATCAACAAACACTGACACTGATTTTTGAGGCTAACGGTGAAATTGATACTGTTTGCTTTTTTTGTTAAGGCATATACACATTTTGCGACGAAACTGGGGCACGTGTAAAATAAAACAATTGATTTGTTTAGTTTTTCTTTTTTTTTGTTATTATTTTACTCATGTTACATATTTTATATCTGTAGGCTTTTTAAACGTTTTTGATTAACCTAGACAAAAATAAAACTTTATCATTTTAAAATTGTTCGGTATCAGAGTAATAAAATTTCGTTTTTTTTTTTCATCAAAGCTGTAGATGTTATCTCCTAACTGTACAAGGTAACCTACCCCTCTCCCCTGAGCGCGATATTTTTTATCGGCGACTCCAATTTTGCCGGTAAATTGCAATCCGATAGGCAGGTTGGGGCGCCGCGGGTAACGCGAGCGACGCAATTAGGACACCCTTACATCTCCCTGTAGGTAACGTGTAGAATGTGGGTACCAAGCGTGTTCTACCGCCAATGAGTAAAAAAGAGAGAACTTTATGTTTATTGGAGCTTGATAAGATTAGGACAGGAAAGTGATAAATGAGGATATATTTTTTTGTCAATCAGATTTTTCATTTTAAAGAAGTTTCTTAAAATATCATTGTATGATAACACTATAACGCTTCAATTGCTATGTAAAATAAAAAGTAGAAAAGCGTGTAGGTGTTTGGGTAATTCACATGATTGGGATTAAAGAAATGATTTCCAGTAATAAAACTTACCGGATAGCATCATCATAAGAATATTATTTTATTCACAATAAACTGTTCTAATTCAATCCCTCACCACGCACTAAAAAATAAAATAATAGACTGCAAACGAGGCACAATTCTCAATAAAAACGTCTGGACCTGATTATACCTGAATAACCTAGTCCATAATAGACCATTATCCTTCAAAATATTTCAAATAAGCCATTTAACAAAAATTTATTATAAAATTAATGAGATGAACCGCGCGTTTGATATATTTGTGGATTTTACAGTCAGCCTCACTGTCATGGCATCATTTTTACTTTAAAAGAGCCAATATTCAGTTTGGTAGGCGCAGTGGTCGCGGTTCAAGTGTGACTGCGACGTGCGGTTGACCGTACAATGTGTCCCAAAGGTGCCAAGTCTAAAAATGTGCGATATATCGACCGCCAAGGTATTCACGCTTGTCACAGACACCTTTCAATAAGCGTGTCTCTAGTTTGGTCGTTTTGGCAAATGGCGCCTACCAACAGAGTAGTGATGAGCGTACTACTGTCGATACTCTATGAAGCTAACGTCTGTGTTTGTTTAGTCTCAATGACTTGTTTGTGATTGTTTTCAATTATTTATTTTATTTTCAGTTTGGTCTATCCTTGTTTAGAGCAAAAGTTTCCCTTTCTTCCGTCCAAACTTCTCCGTTGTCATCAAATCAGATGAAAAGTCGTGATAGGTGATAGAAAACTTTCATAAAATATTTCTTACATTTATTTATTTATTTATTTAAACTTCATGTACAGTAGTGGTACATAGGCAGACTTAATGCAACAAGGCATTCTCTACCAGTCAACCTTTGGGTTAAAAAGACAATACTGTGGTAGGTTTGCACAATAAACAAATAACAGATACTTCAAACAGAAAAAATAAAAATAAAAAATTTATAGTAATAAAATACATATATATGTTAAAATTATAAACTAATAAATACTATGAAAAATATCAAATCGTTAAGAGAACTTAATAATAATTCTGACGAAGACCAAACTAAAGTTGAGAGGACTTCAAGTAGTAGTTCCGAATTTTACGCTTGAAGGAAAATTTACTTTCAGCTTTACATGTTAGGTAAGTGGTAGTGAAGGACTACCACTTAACATTTATTTACCTAATTAGGTATTAAACTAAATGAAAAAAAAAATGTATTAAGCATCAAATCAAGGCAAGGTTTTTAATACAACTTACTCATCTGAATGCTAAAACTACTACTGTACAAAATTTTTTTTTTACTTTAGTTGGATCTTTGTTATAATTATTAGGTATATTTTGAGTTCCCTTAATTATAGAATGCATGTATTATATACCTAAATCTTTCTCATAAATTATCTAATCTGTCTATTGGTGAAAATGGCTTTACTAGTATAAATAAAGCGTAAAATATGAATACACTAAATGGTTTTTTCTTTTATCTTAACCTTTTGATCACCTTTTTTTTTTGAGGTACGAAATTTCTTTCAAACATTCCCCTAGCATAGTTATCTTGCTAAGTTTATATTCTTAAACATAATACTAACCTACCAACCTTATGACAGTTTCATCGACACTTTTCCCTGTCCCATGCCTATTTCCTAATGAGCAGGGCGCAGCATCCAGGTGAAACGTCCACACATCATTACACGTCGTTATACACCGGATTTCCGCCACGCTACATCTCAAACACCGTGTAATGTGCCCAGGTCTCTACTGAAAAACACTCTAATACTTGCCAACTTCTCCTGCTTTAATAAATACGAAAATATAGTGTTAGGTGACGGAGGAAGTGTTCGTACATCAGCTGTTTCTGAAGCGATGCGTTAAATTACGGCTTCCAGTGGCGCTTGGGATTTTCTGTGGGTTTGATCTGACGTCAGAGCTCTTGCTAAATTGGCTTAGATAATAGTAATTAAAAGTAGGAGAGTTTTGTGAATTTAATTCATACACAGGATGTCTTTCAGTCCAAATATCATTTAGGTACTTACTAGTAACTCAAGACTCACTCACTAGGGCAGTGGTTGGGCACGCCAAAATTATGGCGGTAAGTCCCTTCTTTGAGGCGTGGTTGGAAAGACCTCACGGCGTCCTCACCTTTCGCATGACGCAGGTTCTCACCGAACATGGTAAGTTCGGGAAGTTCCTGCACCGGATTCGTGCGGAAGCGACGCCCGGGTGTCGCCACTGTGTGGACCGCCCGGAGGACACGGTGGAGCACACGGTGGAGGTGTGCCCCGCTTGGGCAGAGCAACGCCGTGTCCTCGTGGGGGCGATCGGCGGCGGCGATCTCTCGCGCCGGGCTTTGGTACAGGCCATGGTCCGGAGCGAGGAGGAGTGGCAGGCGGTCGCCTCCTTCTGCGAAGCAGTAATGCTAGCAAAGGAGGCGGCCGATCGCGTGAGGCAACGGTCCTCACGCCCCAACCGCCGCCGGGATTCCGATCCCGATTTTCGGCCACCGTAGGCGCGGGCTTGCGGACGGCGAGCAATGGGTAGCCCGCCGTCCGACCGTTCGGTAACCGTCCGGACCGAGCCCAAGTCGTCGACGGCGCGTATTGTTCCACGCGCGCCTCAGGGAGATGTCAGCAAATCGTAGGGGCCCAGCAGGGTCGAAGCCTACTGGGGCCATGGGTAGTGTGAAAACGAAACCCGGGGCCCTGGGACGAAGGCAACGAAGGAACAGGAGTGGGTTTTTAGTCAGTAAAAGTCTGACACTATCTCCTGCTCCACCCAAGAGCGCGATTTGTTATTAGATGATTTTCCCACCTAAAAAAAAAAAAAAACTAGGGCAGTGGTGGCCGAGCGGTAACGGCCCCGACTTACGAGTTGTAGGACGCGGGTTCAAAGGCGCATTACTTTGTGTAATTTATTTCATCACCACTGCTCTCAAAACGGTGAAGGAAAACATCGTGAGGAAACCGGCATGTCCTAGAACCAAAAATTCGAAGACATGTGACATTCACCAACTCGCACTGAGCCCGCGTGGTAGATTATGGCCCATTTCTTCTCTTAGAGAGGAGGCCTGAGTCCCAGCAGTGGGAACATTAAAAGGCTGATTATGCTAGTAACTCAATGTAATCTATGTACCTGTAAAATACATCATGTGAAGGTCACATTTTTTGGCAGGCATAGATTTTTGATATTTCTAATTTATGGTGTAATTTTTCAAACTAATATTATAAATGGCTAGAATGAAGCCATCCTTAGAGTGATGAAATTCTTCCCAAGAAATCTACCACAGAATATTGGTAAGTTGGTAAAGGAATAATTTTTTTTAAATCTTTTCTGCTTTTTATAATACTAAATCGTATTTAATAACATCCGAATACAATACAATTTTTGGCAGCACAGCATTTCAAGTTACAAATGATAGGAACAAAAGGTGTTTCAATCTTATCACCGCCTACAACTCAGGTGAATAACTCCGCCTTAACTTCGATCGGACAGGTGCGCTCGCCTCTGATTGGTCTAGAGGTGGTTTGAGACAGGTGTCTTGTGAACTAACCAATCAGAGGCCAATGTTGCACAGGTAAGTTATAGGAGGCTCTACCTGTTCAGTAACCTACCTATGAGGTGTCAGTTTACGTAAGATTATTGGTTACTTCGAAGATGTCTGCTTGTTGCTTCATATAGTATTTGTAACAAAATGATCGTCTTAATCTAAAATGGTCTGAGATATGTATAAATCGATCATCTGCTAAGAAAGGTTTATAAAAAATCCATCGAAATGATAATCCTCTTAATAGTTAATTGTCATAAAATTATCACAAATAGTTTTTTTTTTTTTTTAAACTAGCGGCTGCCACTGGCTTCGCCTGTGTGATAATAGAAATTTATGCCAAGGGGATATACTCCTGGAATAACAAGTTCAGGACATAATCTACTCGTTTACCAAGTTTCATCGAAATCCGTTGAGCCGTTCAAGCGTGAAGAAGCAACAATCGCACAAACTTTCGGCTTTATATTATTAGTGTGACGTTGTTTCTTGTTTTCTGCTCAAACTGCCCCACTAAAAAACTACTGTCTGTCTGTCTGCTGAGGCAGCAGACTCCTGTCAATTCCTGGCGATTTTTTTATTTTTTTTTTATTAATGTTAGGCTCGCGTTTGACCATCATCTCACCTGATGGTAAGCGATGATGTGGTGGACGATGGAGCACGCTTGCCTAGAAGTAGCCTATTCACTCTTGACTTAAAGACCCCTAAGTTGTAGCTATCAGGAAACACACGATTTCCTGTATAACCAGATGTAGCTCGATAGCAGTATTTTACAAAGAACGACTGACAGACTGACAATCAAGTAATTGAGTAACACGATTCCCCTTGGCAAGACTGGTGTCAGTGTCTGAGAATGACTATGACTGTGTGTGAATGACTGTCAAAGATCTACAAACAACAGCTTACCGTGCTAAATACTGCTGTCAAGACAATACTTTTTTTAAAGGTCAGTGAATCAAAAATATGCAAGGATCTTAGCAGAAAGCATCACAGATATGAAGTATATAGATGTAAGTAACAAGTGTAGATTTTTTTTTGAGGTTAGAAATCATGAAACGACTTCTCTCGCTCTAGGGTGGATTAAGAGGGCTGTGTTGGACTTTTAATGGCTAAAATTTACCTGTGTTCGTCAGCTACCCTTTGACCATGGTATTTCTTTCAAAAATTCCCCATGGCCCTACGTAATATATCAAGTTACACACAATTTTAATGTATAAAAGTTGGATAAGTAATATATGGTATAATTACAAAATCACTATCTAATATTTACAAGATATAACAATTGAATCTATAATTTTATTTGATACGATCAGTTAATATAATAAACGATTGATATAATTTTCAAATAATTATTTTTATAAGCATAACACACATTGATTATAAAATCTTTGGATATAACACTCAAAAGACATAAAACTTATTTAGCCATTGAACGGTTCACGGTAACATATGTCACCTTAATGGTCACTGTTCTAATCTAACCTAACCCACATCCCTAAGTGGCTCCTGCCCAACTTAGGGGGTCCAGATGCCTCCTGCCGGAGACTCTACGCAGGTTACGTTCGGTCCATGGCCCTTTATGGAGCACCGGTATGGGCGCCGTCGCTGCTAAAGCGACCAGCGGCCAAGCTGAACGCATGCCGTAGGGTCATGGCCGTCCAGATGGTACGGGGATACCGCACGGTTTCCCGCGAAGCGGCGAGCCTTCTTACTGGCCTACCACCGTGGGATCTGGAGGCAACAGTCCTTGCACACATGCACGATCTGCGCGTGGAGATGCAACGCCAGGGTGAAACTCCGCTGCCGCAACAAGTCGCGGTATGGCGGACAGAGTTCCGGCGGGATCTTATGGTGGAATGGCGACAGCGAATGTCGCAATCCAGTGCTGGTCCCGTCTTTGAGGAGTGGCTGGAAAGACCTCACGGTGTCCTTACCTTCCGCATGACGCAGGTCCTCACCGGACATGGTAAGTTTGGGAGGTTCCTGCACTGGATTCGTGCGGAAGAAACGCCCGGGTGTCACCACTGTATGGACACGGTGGAGCATCCGGTAGAGGTGTGCCCGGTCTGGGCAGAGCACCGCCATGCCCTCGTGGGGGCGATTATTGGCAACGATCTCTCGCGCCGGGCCTTGGTGCAGGCCATGGTCCGGAGCGAGGAGGAGAGGCAGGCGGTCGCCTCCTTCTGCGAAGCAGTAATGCTAGCAAAGGAGGCGACCGCACGCGCGAGCGAACGCCCCTCACGCCCCAGCCGCCGGGACTCCGATCCCGATTTCCAGCCACCGTAGGCACGGGCTTGCAGACGACGAGTAATGGGTAGCTCGCCGTCCGACCGTCCGGTAACCGTCCGGACCAAACCCAAGTCGTCGACGGCGCGTAGTGTTCCACGCGCGCCTCAAGGAGATGTCAGCAAATCGTAGGGGCCCAGCAGGGTCGAAGCCTACTGTGGCCATGGGTTGTGCGAAAGTGAAACCCGGGGACAAAGGCAAAGAAGGAACAGGAGTGGGTTTTAGTCAGTAAAAGTCTGACACCCCCGCTCAGCCCTAGAGCGAGAGATGTCATAAGATGAATTCCCACATAAAAAAAACCTAACCCACATGATCGCTTCGTTCGCTCGCCATCGCGTTCTAATGGTCACTATTCTAACCTGACCTAATAATAATATTATATATTACAGTAACGTTTTTCAATACGCCGCGCCAACTTGTAATACTAACAGTGTGTTATACGATACAGCTGCGACAAATATATATTTTAAGCAATAGACCTAATGATTTTCGATTAAATAAACTTTATTTTTAATAACGTTATACGAAATAAGTTTTAGAGTATATAAATTTTATATGTAAGGAAATTATATCAACAGTTGGTATATCTCACGTTTATTATATGTTGTGAATGTTATTGAAATGAAAATATACCAAATAACTATGCCACGCCACTGACAAGGGGATAATTATATGATATAAGACACACCCGTAAAAGCTATCTACGTCGATTTCATGCATTTTACTTGATATAGATAGATAATCTAACATGGCTGCTAAATTCGAATGAAATACTACGAACCATTACTGTAACCAACGATTTAATATATCACTTGGGAAATAATTCTCCAGCACGAATTAATTAGCTGTCGGTTATTTATACGGATTTAAAGGTAAATATCTGCAGCGGTTGAGGAGCCAATCCACGTGTTGGCTATGAGTTTAGAAGCTTGTTTTATCACCTCGAATTGGAAATAGCCAGAAGCTTTGTAGCTGGATATGCGAAAATGCGTCTTTAGCAGCATAGACTGAAAGACAAGTAGCCTCAAGTCCCATTTCAGACCAGCAGTGGTTCGGAGAATGTGAAATTGATGTTTCTGTCAAAGTAGACTTTATTACATTTTTTTTTCAATTTTAATAACAATCTTCCCACCCCAATTTCCATCACGGTGGTCAATCTCATGAGCAGTGGTGGCCGAGTGGTAACGGCTCCCGACTTACGAATTGTGAGTCGCGGGTTCGAACCCAGCTAGGCGCATTAGTTTGTGTAATTTATTTCATCACCACTGCTCTCAAAACGGTGAAGGAAAACACCGTGAGGAAACCGGCATGACCTAGAACCAAAAATTCGAAGACATGTGACATTCACCAACACGCACTGGGCCTGCGTGGTGGGTTACGGCCCATTCCCTCTCCTGGAGAGAGGAGGCCTGAGTCCCAGCAGTGGGAACATTAAAAGGCTGATTATCTATGCTATGCTATAGTCAATCTCAACGGACGAGATATAATAGAGCACAAGTGTATCTGCACACATAGGTAATACACTATCTGTTCCTAGTCCCACAGTCCGATGGGACGGCCATCCGACACGACCGAAGAGAGATCTGGTGACAAGAGATAGTCAGAAGCAAGGTTTGGAGCCAGTATTGCAAAGGGTTATCTTGTTAGCAATGACTGGATAATAAAGGTCGGATAGGCAATTATTCCATATGTAATATTGGTATTCAACTGTTTCCAGTAAGACAGAATTACTTGTCTGGAAAATATTCCTCATCTAGTTAGAAAAACGCTAGTATATAAATAACTCAGCAAATTTGAAGACGGGTCCAGTAAGGCCGAGACGTGCTTTTTTTTTTTTTTTCGGTGGGAAAATCGTCTTATGACATCCCCCGCCCTTGGGCGGGGCGGGAGATAGTGACAGACTTTTACTGACTAAAAACCCACTCCTGTTCCTTCGTTGCCTTTCGTACGAGGGCCGAGTCTTCCTTTCAGAATCAGACCCTTGGCCCCAGTAGGCTTCGACCCTGCTAGGCCCCTACAGTTGCTGACATCTCCTTGAGGCGCGCGTGGAACAGCACGCGCCGTCGACGACTTGGGCTTGGTCCGGACGGTTACCGGACGGTCGGACGGCGAGCCACCCATTGCTCGCCGTCCGCAAGCCTGCGCCTACGATGGCCGGAAATCGGGATCGGAATCCCGGCGGCGATTGGGGCGTGAGGACCGTTGCCTCACGCGATCGGCCGCCTCCTTTGCTAGCATTACTGCTTCGCAGAAGGAGGCGACCGCCTGCCACTCCTCCTCGCTCCGGACCATGGCCTGTACCAAGGCCCGGCGCGAGAGATCGCCGCCGCCGATCGCCCCCACGAGGACACGGCGTTGCTCTGCTCAAGCTGGACACACCTCCACCGTGTGCTCCACCGTGTCCTCAAGGCCGATACGTGCTAGGGATGCAGTAATGTTTGCAAGAATGACCGTAGTCCTAAAACGCAAAAGACAACTGTTTGGTAACGTTCACAGACAGGTGCGTTTTAGTCAGTAGAAGTCTGACACGCCCTGTCGTTCCACTCTAAAGTGGGAGAAGTTACTTGATGATTTCCCATCTCTAAAAAAAAGGCTGGATAAGAGATTACCAAATTTATACAATCTAATTTTGCGAATTTATTCTGTCTCATCCAGAAAAGAACAAAATCCCAGTTCCATATTAAGAATCTATTATAGTTCGTCAGCAAAAACAACGAAACCATCATACCAAGTATTAATTTTAGCGTTTCCTATGAAACTGTGTAAGGACACAGTAGGAGCATCAGAGCACAGCTATGCGACGTCGCGTGCCGCACCGACGCGAACGTTTACCCGCCTTTGAAGTGATGGTTTATTGATTGAGATCTCTTGGACTACTGAGAAGTTTACTAATAGTAATGGAGGGTACTTAGCAGTTATACCGGACAGTGGTTGAAAACCAAAATTTAATTTAAGCCCGGTATTTCCACATGAGATTCGGGACGAATTTACAAGTTTTCCATTTTTCTACATTGACGGTGTAATTACGGTTCTAAATTTGTTACTATTCAGGGTATGGGAACTGTTTTAAAATTAATGAACTCAGAGAACACAAAGAGTTTAAAAAATTTTTGATAAAGAAAATAATATTCCACAGTTGGTTTTCAATTCATTAAACATTATTGGCAAAACTAAAACACGAATAGAAACGTTTGATGTGCCGCTTATTGTTGCTACCTCTGGTACTTGTACTATTTCTTATTCTGTGCCCCTGGTGGAACTCGGACCCGGAATTCCCGGCTTTAAGCCACATTAAGAAGTTTGGCGTCAAAATTATCTAGTGAAATCCCACGTAAAACTATGGCTATAATACTATATTTTTTAAGGTAAAGCGTGTTTTAGCGATGTTGCCCACTATTATTATTTTATAATAATCATTATATTCAGTCTCGATGATAACCTATCGTAATGCAACTGATGATGTTTACGTAAATTCATATTTTGCTACCATCGAGAAAATTATTGAAATGCGTAGCCATTTAATAAGTAAACATATTATAACGATTTCGGTACCATTCTTTTCCAATTTAAGTTCCAATCCCAACAAAAGAATCATACTCGTTCAACTACCAAATAAAAAAAGGAAGGAGAGATAAAGCCCTCATTTAATTTGCTTATAAAACGCAGACAATTTGATTGCACCCCAACAAGGTGAACACGTGTCAATCAAGCCCCAGGAGGCTCCCGAGCCAGCCCCGTCTGGGGCTGAGTCGTGAGTCGCACTTAACAGCCACCCAATTGAGTTCTTATTCACCGAGCCACGAATTTATATGGTAATAGGGGCACGTGAGAAGTACGGGCGAACGGGACTTTTCCGAAGAATTCTTTCTGCATTTCAGATAGATTGGTACCTCTGCTTTTTGAACTGGGTAGTCAAATAGGCTTGCTCAAGTCATTGTAGACCTCTTCCGCTAAAATGATGTCAAGAGCTAGCTCCATAAAGATAATAGAATAGAGTCTGTACAGAGAAGATTTTTCAGAGTTTTAAGCGCAACAATGTGGCCTCAAACGTAACCTTCCCAACTATAATCAGCGACTCACACACTTTCATATGAAGAGTCTTGAGACAAGGACATGGGTTAATGAAATGGCATTGCATAAAATTGCTAATGGCTCCTTTGACATTTAGTAACTTGACCTGATAAACTTTAAAATACCAACTTGATCTGTGCGCACTCCATAATTATTTAGTATTCCCGCTATTAATAATAATGTTACTCACTAAAACAATCCGTTATCCAGAATGTGCAGTCAATATAATGCAATACGCCCCAAGGTAGAATGGTTTTTGAACAGTTTTAACGAATTTAGAAATTATTTTTATAAAAATAAATAATTTAGTTACAACAGTGTCATTTATTAACTTCTCTATATTATTTATAAAATGTATATAATATGGCTGTACGTAATTGAAATAAATAAATTGGCCTCATGTCACTGCAAATCAATGCCCTCTATCTCCATTTTTAGGGTTCCGTACCTAAAAAGGAAAAAACGGAACCCTTATAGAATCACTTTGTTGTCTGTCTGTTTGACTGTCTGTCTGTCAAGACCCTTTTTCCCGGGAACACTTGGAGGTATTGAATTGAAATTAAAACAATATACTCAAGTCTACGGTCCCTTGAAGCTGTGAAAAAATTAAACTTCTAAATTAACGGAAAAAAAGATACGGCCGTGTATGTTGCAAAAAACGTATATTTCGACACTCTCAAGGGAATTAAAATTCATAGGGTATACCCGTTGACCCAGAATACTGAAATTTGGCATAAAGCTAGGTCTTATAGCATAGGTGTAGAAATAAATCTGAAAACAATAATTTTATTGTTACGTCACAAAAAAAATTGCGATTCAGAAAAATCTTCGTGAAATACGGGAATTGAACTATTTTCATAGGTGAGTTTGTACGAAACCCTCAGGGCGCGAGTCCGACTCGCACTTACCCAGTTTTTATTTATTGTACCTACTCAGTATTTGATACATATAGGTTACAATGTCAGTCCAACATCTTTTTCTTGACGTATCACGATGTCTGAACCTGCTTTTATATCAGAATCTGTCTCCAATGTTTATGTATCATTTCAAACTAGTTACTTTTTACACAGACATTAACAAAATTGTTCTTATTTCTTAGAATTTAATATATTCGCTGTACCAAATAGGCCAGCCGCAATTTTTTGCGTCTGCAGTCGACGACAGCTAATTAATCTGGTTTCACTTGTTTTATAAACCAGTCTGGTTTATTTTTTGTAGAACATAATACTTTTTCGATTCGATACGCGTAATCAAAATTGCCACCGTGTCAACGAAAATTAGGTTACCTATTAATGGCTTTGAAATAGAAGAAGCCGAAACGTTTGGTTGAATAATGTCACTAGAGCCAAACTTTTATTGTTTAAAAAACTCGGCGAGTTTTCGATACACTTTTTTTTTTAGGTGGGAAATCATCCAATAACTTCTTTCGCTCTAGGGTGAAGCAGGAGTGCGTATCAGACTTTTACTGACTAAAACCCACTCCTATGTTCCTTCTTTGCCTTGCGTCCCAAGACCCAAAGGTTCCCTTCGGATGACCCATGGACCCAGTAGGCTTCGGCCTTGCTGGGCCCTTACGGTTTTGCTCACATTTCTTTGAGGTGCGCATGGAACAGTACGCGCCGTCGACGACTCGGGCTCGGTCCGGACGACCGAAAGGCAAGCTACCCTTTGCTCGTCGTCCGCAGCCAACGTCGATACACTTAGAAGTTTACAAATAATTATAATATAAGATTAAAGTATTTCCGTACCTGCGCATTAAACATTTTGTTTTTCTTTTATGCTGCATGAATTTTCATAAATAAATAAAACTGGAACCAGTATCCTAGACATATTACTTGTTAAACTTGTTAAAAAATCAATGTGTTTATCAATAAACCATAATATTTTTATTTTAACTATATTAACCATTTAATTATACATACAGTTGTTTTGACAAATCGAATATCCCTTGGGTTTATCTGGGGAGAACGTTGTTGCTATCACATTTGTAAAACTTTTTTATATCCTTTCTTTATGTAATAGGTACTCAATGTGTTATTGTTTCAAAGGAGGCGGCCGCACGCGTGGGGCAACGGACATCCTCATGCCTCAGCCGCTGGAACTCCGATCCTGACTAGCTACCGATCCGACGAGCAATGGGTAGCTCACCGTCCCGCATCCGGTAACCGTCCGGACCGAGTCAGGTGTCGTGTCATCAACGGCGCGTAGTGCTCCACACTCGCCTCAAAGAGATGTCAGTAAAACCGTAGGGACCAAGTAGAGCCGAAGTCTACTGAGGCTATCGGCTGACACCTTGATCCTAGAACGCAAAAGGTAACTGAAGGAACTTAGGTGTTATTTAGTCAGTAGAAGTCTGACACGCCCTTCTGCTCTGCCCTAGAGCTTCACTAGATGACTTCCCACCTTCAAAAAAAAAAAAAGTGTAATTGTTTTTCCCCCAATAAATAAAATAAAATAATCCCGTAGCCGTTTATTTTCCTGAGGTAAACAGTTTAGCCGAGCAACATCAATTCCTTACGATTACAAACCATAAAAGCTACCATAATAACAAAGAACACGATCGCAAATAACTGCACATTATTTACGTGGAAATATACATATACATATTGTGGTTATTAACCACAACTATTTCCATCTCCACACCTCACATACTTGCAGCTACCTCGATGACATCATTAAAAACAAGCGCATGCATTTCCTTGTACTAATTACTCACCTGTGACCGCTAGAACTGTAGTCTGCGACTAATTAGTTCCTGTGGTGATATGAAATATAATTAGCTAGTCTTTCCATAAGCCATTGTCCCGAGTATTTTTAGATGAGACACATATGTTTGTCTATGACGGTCAACGTAAGGCTGCAAACTCACTAGATCGTAACAGGAGACATTAATTCTACAGGATGACTTTCGAGTCAGCTTCAATATTATTACTGTTTTATGTATAATGAAATATTATAAAGCAGAAGAATTTATTTAAATGCGCAAATCCCAGGAAAGGCTGATTTTATATATATATATACATATATTCCACAACTATCACACAACGCCGTCTAGTCACATTAGCTTGTGACTAGACGGCGAAGAGGAACATAGGAAATATGTATCTCATTTTATGTTTGAATTTTTATTAATAATAACAACGTTCCACAACTTTCACACAACACCGTCTAGTCCCAAGCTAAGTAGAGCTTGTGTTATGAGTACTAGATAACAGATAAACATACTTTTATATTTCTAAATACATACATATTATAGATAAATTACACCCAGACATAGAACAAATGATCGTGCACAACACACATACATTTGTCCTGGGTGGGAATCGAACCCATGACCTCCATATAGCAGCATAGCAGTCAGAGCCACTAACCACTATACCAGCAGGCCAGACTCAATGTCAGTCAATTGAAAAATTCATATGATGAAGCCCACGAACCTCGCACAGGTAAAGAGCAGTAACAAAAGGCAGGTGAAAACATGGAGGACAACTAGTACTCTGATAAATAACTCGGTAGTAAGGTGTTAGGAAGGAAGTTGATTTCCAAGGATGTCAGACATTTTCAGGTTAATTCTCGTCCGTTAGTTACAAAGACCGCTCAATGACGTGACGGCCCTGACTTATGAGTCGTAGGTCGCGGGTTCAAATCCAAGCAAGCGCTTAACTTTGTGTAATATATTTTATCATAACTGCTCTCAAAACGGTGAAGGAAATTATCGTGAGGAAGCCGGCACGGCCTAGACCCCACAATTCGAGAATATGTGACATACAAGTATACCAACTCATATCTGGTCTGCGTAGCGGTTTGCTGCCAATTTCCTCACCTAGAGAGGAGGCCTGAGTCCCAGCGGTGAAAATCATTAAAAGCCTGATTATTATTTGTAAATTTTCGATTGGTATATTTGGTATTATGCTGGTTTAGCAAGTGTGATAGACTGAGTTAAAGATGAGCCTATAAATACACTTACCTGCGTGACATACATAAATACATAAATGACTTGCCTACACTCAATGTAATTTCTATCTACGATTTTTCAGATCTTCCAGATCATTATCTTTATCTTTATTTATTTATTACATATGTATAAAACTTTTATTTGTAGAATTATAAATATAAATACAAACAGTAGACTGTAAAACTGAACCACTTAAAGTGAAAATAGGTAAACCTGTACTACCGGAATATGTGATTCTGATTCCTCCAGTTGCGTAAGATAGTTAATTTAATTAAAGGAAAAGGTATTAATAATACACAAGAATGAACTGATTGACATATTATTAAAAAAATAAAAACATTAGGATAAAAAAATATAAGCACTAATCCTATTTTTGTACAGATATCTGTGTTTAAGTGTAAAGCCAGAGTAGGGGCCCTGCCCCTTGGGTTATCGCGTTAGACCTACCTGGGTTTCGCTTAGTTACCACAACATCATATCAGCCTCAAACGCATACACGCGCCTCCTATGATTGCTCCGATTTTATTTCTGTCTTGTTCGGCGTTCGGCCCACGCTCGGCGAACGCGACCACACCGGTGCACCTGTTACAGCGCAGTACACTCGAACCTTTACCTCACATCTATTTCTGTGTTGATTTATACCGGCACTTGTACTCAACGGGCGCCTCCAGCCGCGAATTAATTGTTA
Source organism: Mythimna impura (assembly GCA_905147345.3). Classification (NCBI taxonomy): domain Eukaryota; kingdom Metazoa; phylum Arthropoda; class Insecta; order Lepidoptera; family Noctuidae; genus Mythimna; species Mythimna impura. The sequence continues at coordinate 31,594,136 of LR990344.1, forward strand.
TCTTTTTTTACTCGCAGATGTTTGAAACATTATTAAACATTTCTTTTATGATGATAATAAACGAATATTTTTAGTTTTTTAATGTCAATAGTTACGCCCTTCTTGGCAATCTAGGATGTGTTTTTTCCTGAAATTGCAAGTTACATTTATTTAAAGTATATAAGTATACTTGAAAATGTTAACAATGAAAGCCAAGCAAGTTTTTTTTTTTGTGTATTACTGTTAATTTTTGAAATGTTAATGCTTTCAGTAGTTCGTTCATATCTTTTCATCTTTACTATTATCGGTTAAGAGACTAACAGTTTTGTTGATACATTTTCATATTTTTGTACGCTTTTGTATGCATATATTACGCCTAACGGCAGTTACTTGTTTAATCAATTAACTGCATCCGTTTTTACTAAAAGTTCATTAGTCTTGCTCAAGCAAAAAGGTTACGATGATGATATTCGATGAAAAACTTACACGTGGGAACGCCTCGTATATCAAACTGAGCGCACTAATTTTTCAGCTACGATTCTTAGCTTTATATTTATTATTTACGATTATTTTGTCAGCTAGAACGACGGCCATTACTCCTACATGCTCTTGTCAAAGACTAAATAGATGCAGAAGCCTTATGTCGAAGCATAATCTGAGACTAGAAAACTGCAGTCAATAGTGAAATGTCACTTTGTCAGTCCTTTTTGTAGGGCCTAAGAATCCACTCAGAGGCCGAACAAGATATTGCTCTTTAGCTGAAAAGCATCAGGAATGAAAATATCCGCAAGAGAACCAAGATTACCGATATAGCCTGAAGAATTACCAAACTTAAGTGGCAGTAAGCAGAGCACATTGCTCGCAGAACAGATGGTCGTTGAAGCTGAAAGGTTCTGGAGTGGCGATCGTGTACCGGAAGATGCAGCGTTGGAAGGCTTTCCACAAGATGGACCGATGACCTAGTGAGGGCTGCGGGAATCCGATGGATGCGAGACGAATAGGATCGTTCGTAGTAGCGACACTTGGAGAAGGCCTATATCCAAAAGTGGACGTCTTTCGGCTGAAATCATGATGATTATGAATGATGAGCTAAAACGCAAGATGGTCCTGAAGCATACTAAACGGATTCTGAACTGTGTTGCCCTTTTACATACGTTTAGTGTAGCAGGGTTGACCTAGTAGCCTGTGAGTGGAAAGAAGTTAATCTGGATGTTCGAAGACAACCAACGACTTGGAGGCAGAAAACATAGATTTCTCGATATTACAGCACAGATACTTCGGTGAACGAACGTCGAACAGAACCGGTACCAAATATTAGCATAAAGCAAAACAAAGGCTGGGAAAACTATCCTGACGCTACCACGAGCTCATAACGCGATACATTTGACGACTTACACTGAACTGTTAAAGGGATGGTGATGGTATAAAGAGTGTACAGCTTCATGCCTTTTTTTCGCTCGCACGCTTGACATTTTAACAAGTTATATTAAAGCTCCAGTATTTTTAGTGTTCCGTACCTCAAAAGGAAAAAACGGAACCCTTATAGGATCACTTTGTTGTTCATCCGTCTGTCTGTCTGTCTGTCAAGACCGTTTTTCTCAGGAACGTGTGGAGGTATCGAGTTGAAATTAAAACTATATACTCAGGTCTGTGGTCCCTTGAAGCTGTGAAAAATCAAACTTTTAAGTTAACGAAAAAAAAGGATAAAGCCATTGATGTCGCAAAAAACGTGTTTTTCGACACTCTCAAGGGAATCAAAATTCATAGGGTACTTCCCTTTGACCTAGAATTTTGAAATTTGGCATGAAGCAAGGTCTCATATCACAAGTATAGGAAAAAAATTTGAAAACTGTAAATTTGTAGGTACGCCACAAAAATGTTTTTTTTTTCATAACTCAATTCTGGAATTGAACTGTTTTCATTGGTAAGTTTGTACGGTACCCTCAGTGCGCGAGTCCGACTCGCATTTGCCCAGTTTTTTTTCTCCGGCCTCATATTTGTAAGTACTGCAACATTAATGACTCTTCTGGACTTTCTACTCTGTGTTCTACTGTGCGAGTGTTATATACTAGGGCCAGCTACTCGTACACAAGTTAACACTACAGTAATGACTATTATAAATAATAGAAACATTATAATAAGTCAGGTAAGGATTATTTTTGTTATTTAACATTAATTATTGCGCTGTCTCCGTCGAGTGGAGCGATTATAAAAATATATGGAAATGTAATGGAGTCATTTGGGTGAGTTATGTGATGGTAAAAGTATTGTTTTTGATGTTTCCGGAAGACATTATTATCTTTGTTTAAATTAAACCTTCCATTCCATTCGCAAAAATGTTTAGACCAATAAGATTTTGTGAACAAAATTTTTACTGGTACGAGTACCTTGATTAAAACAAAACGTTTTGGGAACACATTCATTGTGCGTACAGCTAAGGAGTGGAATTCCTTGCCGGTGTCTGTGGTTTCTAATTCTTCTAGGTTACTTCTACGTTAGCGTGCTTTATCGTAGACCACATCATCACTACCCATCTGGTGAGATACCCTGTGGTCAAGCGCAAGCCTGTTAACATTAAAAATGTAAGTCTTTTAGACTAGGTCGATAGAATTTTCCATGACAAAAAGAAACAGAAAAACAATTTTCCCGAAATAAAATGCATAGAAACTAGAAAAATTTACAAATGTGAGCGATTTTCTAAATAGTCCCTATAAATTGGGTGTTGTTAGCCGAACATTACAGCTCTCCCGGAATGTGAACAATTTAGATTCTAGCATCAACACTAGACTAATTGCCTAGACTTGTAATGATAAGTTTTTCGTACCGTGTTGTGGTCGGTGACAGCCAGGAGCCTATTACATAATAATAAGCACAATCATCCTTATAATGTCCTCACAATGTTTTCGTTCACCGTTTTTGAGAGAAGTGTTGATGAAATAAATTACACAAAGTAATGAGCCTGGTTGGTAAAAAGATTGCACGTAGTGGAGATGAGAATGTTAAGATGGATGTGTGGTGTGACGAGAATGGATAAAGTGAGAAATGAGTATATAAGGGGAAGTTTGAAAGTGGCGCCAGTGACTGTAAAGTTGAAGGGGAATCGTTTGTCTTGGTATGGTCATGTGAAGAGGAGAGATGAAACGCATGTTACTAAAAGAGTTATGAGTTTACATGTGGATGGATGGAGAGGGAGAGGGAGACCAAAGAAAAGATGGATGGATTGTGTGAAGAGTGATATGAAAGAAAAGGAAGTTAGTGATAGTATGACGAGTGACAGGGCAGAATGGAAGAAAAAAACGTGTTGCGCCGACCCCAAATAACACGGGACAAGGGCAGGAAGATGATGAATGAGCCTGGTTGGGTTTGAACCCCCAACCTACAACTCTATAGTCGGGGCTGTTTCCACTGAGCTACCACTGCTTCACTGAGCTATACAGGGCCCTAATTAATGATTAACAATGTGATAAGTACGCATTAAATTTTATCGAAAATTACTTAATTCCACATTGATGCATTCAGGATTGTCATCAATTAGGATTGTGTTTACTTTACCTTACCTACAAGAATTCTACAAGAAAGGTGGATATTACTGACCACTTGTTGTTGATCGCAAGTATGTCGTGTGCAAGAACCCTAAGATTAAAAAACTCGCAATACACTAAATCGAAACACCCACTCAACAAAATAGTCGCCAGGTGGATTTAGACGCGAGAGACATTCAAAGATCGCGAAAAATTCAGGTGTTCAACAGCCAATGATATTTAATAGTGTAACTTGTATAAAAAATAGGGTAATCACCTACAGTTAGGCGACAAGCCAAGACATTACAAATCACGATTTATATTGTTTATTTCAGTTGAGTCGATTGTGTTCAGTGGAATTTGAATTATTTCGTTGTTAAGGTAGAAATTTTATGATTCGAATTTGACCGTGAATAAACTAATTTTTAGATTATCCTGTATTTATACACCCCTATTTTTTATTAGTATAAAAAAATGGGCTCTATCTGTACTACATATTTATGTAGTCAAACGTAAAAAAAAAAGAAATCACAAAATTGTCCACAAAAACTTATCATAATTGGTAAATTCATAATTGAATCAATCATTCATAACATTTGCTACTAGAAAATAATACGAGCAGTGTTTTTCCATTGTTTTTCATTCATAATCATAATAGCCTGTACAATATTTCCATAAATTGAGCGACATTTTGGGATATAAACAAACGTTAATAACTTTGTTGTTCGTAAATATTATTTATTGAGACTTTACTTAAACAATAACAAGACCTTTTCTAATAAGCTCTTTAAGTATTTGTACTAATTAAAAACTAGTCGTGCATAAAAGAAGAAACTGACTGACTGTCATATCAACGCACAGCCGAAACTACTGGAACTAGGAGCGTGAAATTTTGCACAAGGTTTTCTTTTATAACGTTGGCGAGCACTAAGATAGGATTTTCCAAAATTCACACCCTAAAGGGATGAAACGGAAGTCCAAATTTTTTATGTAAAAACTAACTTTCACGCAGACGAAGCCGCTGGCAGAAGCTAGTCAACCTATAAAATAAGATTAATGTCTGAATTTCGCTGGGAATTAGTGAGAAAACATTTATAAGACATCATAATTTTATTGATATTCTCGGTTTTTCTCTGTTATACAATATGCATATAAATATTATGCATCTAAACCTTCCTCATGAATCACTCTCTCTATTAGAAAGACCGCATGAAAATCCATTCAGTAGTTTTTGAATAATTATCATAAACAGTTTTTGACAAACACGATTACGTGATTTGGAATTTTGGGATTTTGTTTTATATCATGTAAGGATATTTATGCATAAGTTTTAATTTATCTTGTTGTAGGTATAGCATAGGCAGCCTTATAATGTTCCCACTGTTGGGATACAGGAGAGGGAATGGGCCGTAATCCACCACGCGGGCCCAGTGCGCGTTGGTAACCCGGTTGGTTGGGTTGTAGGTATCTGTTTAGCAAAAACTACATTTAAACCGTTCCAACTGTTATATCACAAAATATATATATATATATTGAAATCATAAAATATACCGATTTTATAGAAAAATAAGATTGTTTTTCTTTAACAATTTTTTTAAAGCCAGAAATCTTAGTTTACACTTTCAACAAAGTGTCAGATTGATATACTCGTACCTATCAGTGACATTTTGTCCTCGCCCCCTCGTCTGATTAAGCGCAGGTAATGTCGCTATGTCGGTCAGTTTTCACTCTCATTCCTCCGAAACCACTAAACTATTTGACATTGTTTGCGCGTGAGTTATTGCTCTGAGAGTTAACACGACAAGGCTATTTGTTTCGTTGATAGACTTTTCTTTTCTATATTTTGGACGCCATTTTGTTTTGAACAGCTGCGTTTATGTTTAAAAGTCAGATTGGAATTGCTGTGGTTTTGAAAATTATGTACTTGTTTTTTTTGTGTCCACATTATTGGAACTAACTCAAATATAGAATAGAAACTGTTTTTATATTCAGTGTGTATTATTTTATTAATAGCATACGAGGTTGTAGTGATGAAGAAACTAGCGACTAAATAGGTAATAACAGCCTTACGCTTAAATTTTTCGAGGTTAAGTAAAACTGTTGTTGTATTTATGATGGTGTGTGTGTGTGTTGTGTTGCTGTTTTATTTAAATATAATATTCACAAGTTTATGTATTATATTTTATATATTATAGCTATATAATATAATTTTATATCTATGTATAGTCTGGTATATAATTTTTAATTTAAATAGACTTAATTAAGCTGTTGATCCCCGCATTAACGCCGGCGTTCCCGCGCCATTGTCTTACTATTGTGTCTCTAATTACGCACTCAAAAGGTTAATTTGCTAGGAGTGCCTTTTTATTTTATGTTCTAACAGGCCATCCTAAGGTTATCTGGTGGACATCGCTGTCAGCGATAAGACCGTCATTGTACTTACCTATAGATTTAAGTTGTGCATAATTTTTGTTACCATTTTGGTGTACAATAAAGTTTATTATATTCTTGTCAAGGTCGTACACGTACCAACGTACATAGAAGGATGGGTGGCCAAATTGTTTCTGCAGTTTAGTCGTGAAGGCGTAACAGACAGACAGAGTTTTTAAGAGACCCAGACACTAGGCAGATAGATTTATAGAGATTCTGCGTCTGCAAATTGAGTTCAATAGCCAATGATGACAGAACCTCGTTCTGTACACTGTTAATGATGAAGTGTTGAAAACAAACTGTAAAAATACAAGCAATGACCTGTATATTACCTGCTAGACGACAAAATAATAAAATATGAAGTGACGACAAGTAAATAAAATGGCATTTTCCACTATATCTAAATGTAGGTGGGTGACAATGTGGAAATGAAAATTTGTTTACGGTCCATTCTGGTGATTTAAAAGAAATAATCAGCAGTCTTTATATTATGATGGAATTTAAATATTATAACATTATATTTGCTATTGACAAATACATGGAAATGAAGCACCCAAATTACACCAACGTTTTTATTTACAGGTGGTAAAAGTTCCACCTATAAATAAAATTATCAGTCTTTGGACCAAAATTCTGATAAATTATTGACGATTATCAAAGTTACTTTAGAAGCCAATAAACATACTTTAATGTCCTATAATTAGACCTCTTTCAAAAATAAAGTAGTATAAGTAGCTACAGGCAACTTATACCGGTACATGGTGGACAACACACCCATACGTACAAAACGTTTTGGGAGTACATTGTACGTACAGCGGGTGGAATTCCCTGCCGGAGTCTGTGTTTCCTGACAGCTATAACCAAGGAGTCTTTAAGTCTCGACTTAAAGACCTTGAATAGGTTACTTCTAGGCATGCGTGCTCCATCGTCGACCACATCATCGCTTACCATTAGGTGAGATAGAGGTCAAATTCGAGCCTATCAATAATAATAAAAAAACTGGCCAAGTGCGAGTCGGACTCCCGCACGATGGGTTCCGTACCGTCTGTAGCAAAAAAAAAAACACATTTGTTGTATGGATCCCACTTAATTATTTATTTTATTCTGTTTTTAGTATTTGTCGTTATAGCAGCAACAGAAATACATCATCCGTGAACATTTCAACTGTCTCGCTATCATAGTTCATGAGATAGCCTGGTACAGAACCCTAAAACAAACTTATTCCATTGACAGTCTCTTTTACGCCATTCACCTTGAGATAGCCATTTCAAACTTGCTTGAACTGGCGCGGTCCACTGTTTCTTCATGTGTATATCAACATATGCGAAGACTTTTTTTCCTGGAACATTCACAGCTTTTCAGCACTAAATCCAATATACTATTCAACGTTTTCTAAATCGTCACATATAATGACTGTAATGTATTTCAGAACGACGCTAGGTGACAATCTCCTGCAACCGTACTCCTGCGCAATAGATGCGAGATTAATTTTAATTTACTACCGCCGTGTGGGAAAAATGTTTTGTTTTCATTTTATTTTAGCGCATATTTGACCGGTCATTCTGAAAATATTTCGAGGTGAATCTTTTTTATGTTGGTAATTGAGTTTATTTGCAGGTTTGAGGTACGGTGAGATGCAGTAGATGAACATTTGCAGTCGTATAAAACTCGCTATCTATTACAATGTATTTTTTGTTAAAATTCTGCACGTGTATTCAGTAGCATCCGGATAGACTGGATACCAAGTTAGTTAGCTTACTAACTTTTAGAGACTAAGGGCGGAATTCACCAATAAAACTAATCGCGTTTTAACGTTTGGCTCGCATAATCGCGTTTAGCCGCTGTCACTAGTGTCACTTGTAAAAATACAACAAAAGAAAAATACAGACAAGTGACACTAGTGACAGCGGCTAAACGTGATTATGCGAGCCAAACGTTAAAACGCATTTAGTTTTATTGGTGAATTCCGCCCTAAGAAGATGATGATTTAATAATAATAATTTTTATATTAGGTACAGTACACCCATTGCTATTCACATATATATTTTTATGATTCAAAACAAATCAAAAACAATTACAATAAACCAAATCAAACTAAAATAAAAGGAAAAACTATTACGTTAAAAGCCAAATTAATTAAAATCAAAACTTCCTCTCCGTCACTGGTACTGGAACATGTCTAGGGGTAAGCATATATCATGTCATGTGCTTAGTTTAAATACTGCCAAAAAATTTTGAATCATTATAATAAGTGTTTAAAAATAATGACGTGATTATTTTATTCAAACCCGTGTTCCTTTAATTACTCTTTGCGTTCGAGGAATTGAGGTAAAATGAAGATGGATAATATCACTATCGTAAGGTAAATAAGTTTCTAAGAAAATTTTCACTAGAAGTCCAAGTCTCTCTCTTGCGTAATTTTTTCTTTAAATTATTTCGCACGCCATTCCACCGAGTCCAAAGCTGCTAGGTGGCATGTTGCAGCACCATCCCACATGTGGCTGCAGTACTCCACACACGATCGGACCTGTACTTTGTACAACATTAAAAGCTGTCCTGATGTGAACTACCACCGGACCTTTGCAAGAACGCCGAGTTTCCTAGCAGCTATCTTGGCTTTGACCTCAAAGAACCGAAACAAAATTAAGATCTGAGGAAATTTCTATTCCCAAGAGCTGAAGGCGAAAGTAAACTGGACGAAGGCTACTAGGACCGCTCTTAGACCAAGAACTCGACGCCGTCCAACCAAGTGATCAACTGACTCAGAGGTACTAACAATTTAACCGCTAAAACATACATTTACGTAACTAACCCATAAGATTAAACTATAAAAACTAGGTCACAAAATCCGTGCGAAGCGAACTGCCACTTTAACTAAAAGTTACGATCCGGGAAGCGAACCTGGGCCATCGAGCACGCTCTCCATATAAACATCGTGAGCGTCTTAGTTTTCTAATCCTATACTTTATTATATATTTTGAATGCGTTAGTTGTAAAAATTGATTGTACTATAGATTCGTAGCCGACTTCGAAATAGATTAGTAATGTGTTTGGAAGATTACTTCAGTAGGTCAGTGGGGAGGGGATTTGTGGAGATTACGTAAAGAACGTATTTCGTTCAAAGTGAACGATTTACCTTTATTATCCTGTAGATTTACTGTTTAAATTATTATTTCATTGGTGTTAGGTATAATCTTAGTCATTTATAGTAAACAAAGCAATAGATTTTACTTGACCGAGAATATTTCTGATGGAATCCAAATTCATAAACAATATATAAAATACCTATAAAAATATAAGCTTGGTCACAGCACTCTATTTAGAGATCTGAATCATTAAGTAACTTCTCCTTTGCTCTGGGTGGAGCGACAAAGTGTCAGACTTGTATTGACTAAAAACCACTTGTGTTCCTTTTTGCATTCTTGGGCCACGGTAACGGTAGCAGGCAGCTTTACTGGGCCCCTTTAGCTTTGCTGACATCTCCATAAGGCGACCGTGGAACAAATCACGCCGTCGCGTCGACTCTGGTGACTTACCGGACAGCCGGAAGGCGAGCTACCTATTGGTCGTCGTCAAGGCAAAGGTAAGTCTTTCAGGCAATCCCAAAGCTCTAGCAGTACTAAGCTACTCTATAGTATGTATTGCCACGAAAGAGCTAGTCAACATCAAATTTTAGGTACAAAAACCTTTTTATTGCAAAGTTTTTTTGTAGGTTCTTAGTTTATCCTCTTTGATTACACCTAGCTCCTGAAATAACACTCATTTCCTTTATTTTTCTTCTGAATCCTGTCGTCTAGTTAAGGGAGCCATTACTCAAAGAGACATGTATCACTCAACCAAGTAGGTTTATCATATTGTAAATCATACGACGCACTTTTGAATGACCACCTTTTTCTTACATCCAAGCTGTTTGAAGTCAAACCTTGTGCTAGTGAAGATAGAGCAGTCTTTGCTGATTGATATAAAGTTGTAGATGGCTACTCTGAGACTTCAAAGGACCGATTATGACATCTGTTTTATAGTGTATCCGTCTGTTCTCACAAGGTGACCCATTATAAATATTTTATAGTAAGTGTAATGTGTACGTTCATTGGGATGCTTTAGATTCCGCCGCGTGGAATCGTTTGCCAATGTTAGGATGTTTGTGTCGGTAAGATGTTAGGAAATCTACACATTACGGTGTGTTCCGTACTTCTATGTTCGACCGAGATCTGTAAACCTATTTCAGTGCAGGAAGTCTGTATTTTAGATCCGGAAAACTTACCCCAAGTTTTCCGGATCTAAAATACAATTTTTTTTACAAAAAAAAAAAGGTTTTTGCTTATAAAGCTGAAGATTGAGATTTTAAAAGACACAACGAAGTTAGTCTTGTAACCTCTCAGTGAGAAATCTTTTTATCGATGGTCATGCCATTAACTGTAAAAATAAAATAAGTATGTGGTGTCTGGCGATTATCTAAATACTAACGATACTGAAATTTTTTTCTACTTTTTTTGGGTGAGAGATCATCAGATATCTTCCACCACTAGGGGCCCAGCAGGGTCGAAGCCTACTAGGGCCACGGGTAGCGTGAAAGTGAAACCCGGGGCCCTGGGACGAAGGCAAGGAAGGAACAGGAGTGGGTTTTTAGTCAGTAAAGGTCTGACACTATTTCCTGCTCTGCCCAAGAGCGGGATTTGTCATTAGATTAAAACCAATCTGGCTGGAATATCAAATTCACTGACTAAAACCCACCTGCGTTCCTTCAGTTTCCTTTTGCATTCCAGGGCCCTTCTCTATTACCATTAAGACCGACGTTGTGGTCATATATATAATTATTAATATTGTAAAACAGTTGCGTTGTAATTTTGATCTACCATTCAGTTGATGTTTTATGTATGTATCTCAAAAGTATTTTCTATTCTATTATTTCTTTAGGAACTCTCATTAGTGAATGTATATCCAGGTAAAAGTAATGAATTGGATACAGGGACCATAAAGAAGACAACGATCTAACAAAACAGTAAATTAATGTCCCCCTTTTAATCTATAATCACCATGGAATAACATATTAACCAGTATATCAATCGTTCCAAGCTATTTCCACGTCCATAAGTGCACACGGCAGCCCTTAATCACAACAGTAATAAGCATATATTACCTCCACAAAAAACGCAGAAATATACTAAAAGAATTTACTATGTTGATAACATTTTGTTTATAAAAATACGGCACGAAACGTGGACCGTGTCAACCTATTTGTCACTTTGACAAACTACTTCCTAGATGTCATAGCGTATACGGTGACCGGGGGCAGTTGATTTACTGACTAACGCCTGCACTGTGCCATTAAATCATTGTGTGATTCTTTTTGATTTTTTTAATAATTTCGTGTTTTTGCTTATAAGCTATTTTACGGGAGTGATTTGTGGCATTTTGAGTAGGAGATGCCCATTGCATTTGATGAGGTAGATAAATAGATAATAATTACATGGGGACATTAGCTAGAAACAGATCTATCTGGGCTGGGTCACTTGCAATATCATTTGTACTTATAATATTGTATATCCCAAAGCTGCTAATAACTGATTTACCAGCTGATGTTGCTTCTTATTTAAGTTTCAAGTATTTCCACCTGGTCTGTCACAGGACTGCAACTACATACTTTGAAGAAAAGTAGGTACTGAAAGTAAATTGTTGGGTCTCCTTTTCAAACAATCTCTAAGTAATACAACAGTCATCTGCGCAGAGCATGCCTTGTAACAAAAGTTAGTAAAAAAAAAACTAAAGTGAAGTTCTTTTGATCTGCAACCAGATGACAAATAACAAACCTTTCCTTTGTCCACACATCAAAAGCCATATCGAATTCACAGCAAAAATTGGGTCAGTCTAAAGACTCACTAATCTGGCTCTCCAGAATCTTGTACAAGATCAAAATACAATATCTACCGGAACACGGGCCACAGACAATTTGTTATCTGTCAACCTGTACTTTAATTACGGCGGTTCCCTCCCCCTCCCTGCCTCGCCGCAACCCTCCGGACACCTTGATTAAACGCGAAGCTATTTAGAAAGTACGTGGAAATTGGTCATACTTGTCATTTTTGGATTGACGTCCGCTGCAAGGTGACGTCTTCTAGATTAATTTGGTTTTTGGGCTGGAACTGGGAGTTTAGAACGTCGGGATATTATAAGGTGTAGCGGCCAGGTTTGAAGTTAATTTCACGGGATTTTCAGTTTACTGGGTATTGTGGATCATCCGAGAAATTAATCCAGGTTAATTAGCTTCGTTTCTTACTAAGGGTACCTAGTTCTTGGAAACATGAAGTATTTTAGTACAAATTTCTTCATCAGCTTTTGTTGATTTTTTACAGTTTTACAGGCTCTAAGACACACAGTCTTGACGTTTCAAAAAATAGAGTACGAATTAAAAAATAACATCATAGAAGTAGTCGTATAGCATCTGAAACGTAGTCGTTCACAATGGGCCTCGCCAGAAGGGATAAGTTCAAGACCAATAGAAAGGGCTATGCTCGGAGTTTCCTTGCATGATAGGATCAGGAGAATTTAGGTTACGGACATAGCCCGAAGAATCGCGAAACTTAAGTGGCAGTTTATTGCTAGCAGAACAGATGGTCAATGGAGCCGAAAGGTTTTGCAGTGGCGACCGCGTACTTACCGGAAGACACAGCGTTGGAAGGCCTCCCATAAGGTGGACCGATGACCTGGTGAGGGTCGCGGGAATCCGATGGATGCGAGACGCACAGGACCGGTTGTTGTGGCAACGCTATATACGCCTATGTCCAACAGTGGACGTCTTTCGGCTGAAATGATGAGGATGATGATGATGACGACTTACCTTGCTAACAAGACCGGAAGACCCAGCGTCGGAAGGCCTCGCACAAGGTGAATCGACGACCTGGTGAAGATCGCGGGAATCCTATGGATGTGATGCACAAGACCGGTCATGATGGCGAGGAGACCCAGCAGTCGACATCTTTCAGCTGAAATGATGACGATGAAACGTATAACTTTTCTTTTAAAAATCACCTCAACCTCATCAAATCAAGACCGAATCGAAATGTTTACTCACTATTGCCTTAAAACAAAAGCAGTAGTAGCCATTCTCCCACAGAGACAATAGCGCGATGAAACAAATCGCGGCATCGATCATGGAGCGATACAAATGCCGCCATTGGCTCCCGCGTGACGGGGAGATCGCTACACGATTGTCATCAGAAATATCATTTGTTGTAACACTTTGTATCTGTTACAGTAGAGTTGTTTTTAAAAAGATTGAAAGATTTTTTTTCGTGATTTATTGGGTTTGTGTGCCAATACTGAATGGGGCTTCCACGGTTATAACGCGCTACTAGCTTCGTTCGTTTAAAAGTAGATAATTATACCAAGGGAACGGGTGGCGCAGTGGTTGAGTGATTAGCTACTTACGCGGGTTCGATTCCTGCACGGAACAAATACTTGTATGGCCTACAGATAGTTATTCCAGGTGTGGGTATCTTGTATATGTGTGTTTACATGTTTGTGAACGAACCCACGAAAAAAGTACTTCTGGGATAAAAAGCATTCTATTCAAGGACATCGTCTATTCGTGTGTCAAATTCCATCCAAATATGATAAATAAGACATATACAAACCCTCAATTTGAAAGAGTCCATTTCTTGACCTGAATCTACCCGATGAAAAGCGATGGATGTGGAATGAGCGAGCCCAGAAGGCTGATCTGTTAATACATAGACGTTAGCTTATTTTCAAATGAGAATAACAGTTTATTGCTTTGCATGCTCCTCCACCTATTCTCCGGCATTTTCAAGTAATGTTCTCTTATCAAAAACACGATACAACATATTATTTTGACTTGCCCTGTCGTTGTGAACGTATGTCTACACCAAACTTATCATCTTCAACGCGACAACAAGAAAACTCAATCCATTCATATCGTAAGCACCTCACTGAAAGGCAGCTGTCAGAGACATTGCAGCACCGCTATAATCACTCAATTCCCACATTCAGCCATTAGTCGCAGTTTCCATGCGGTGTAGGCAAGACGCAAGACTAATTATTTTCTAAACGCCACCCGACGTTACGGCTAAATACACAGTGCGCTGTACTAAATTTATTTCACGGGATGTCAATTAACCTGAGCCTGAAATATAAATCATTCGTGTTCGTTCGTTCCCGTTTAGGTGACGAAAGAGGAGGATGCAGAAGGTCTTGTTGACAAGCAAAACGTCGTTTACTTATACTTTGATAGGACGTGGTGCACTTTAAAGAGCAGTGGTGGCGGAGTGGTAACGGCCCCGACTTACGAGTGGTCACGGGTTCAAACCCAGCCAGGCGCATTACTTTGTGTAATTTATTTCATCACTACTGCTCTCAAAACGGTGAAGGAAAACATCGTGATGAAACCGGCATGTCCTAGAACCAAAAAAATCGAAGACATGTGACATCCACCAACGCGCACCCGCGTGGTGGATTATTATACACCAAAATTAACCTGACCGGTATTAATTTTGGTGACCTGTACAGCTCTGTTAATTGGCCTCGTAGTATAAATCCCAAAAGGGGCAGGTGATTGTGCAGGACGGGCAACACAGTAGGTGACAAATGTGCTGTGAAGGGGCACTACACTGACACTGTGTTTGATATGGGTCGAGGAAGCCCCATTTGGCCAGATTATTTGTGCAGCAGCCAATCTGGGTCCACAGTCGGTTAAGAGATTTCCAGATTTTTTTGGATGGGATGTCATCAGATAACTTGTCCTGCTCTGGGTGAGCTTAGATTTTTATTATCTGAATTCAGTGGCCCTTTGTATTACTGGGTTGCGGTAACTCTTTCCAACAATCGACTTTTATTTCGGTTGGAAATTCATCCAACGACATCCGCCGCTCTTGGGCGGTGCGAGAGGGTGTGTCAGACTTTTACTAACTAAAAACCTGCCTCCTGTTCCTTCGTTGTCTTTCATACCAGGGCCGAGTCTTCCTTTCAGAAGCAGACCCTTGGCCCCAGTTGGCTTCGACCCTGCTGGGCCCCTACGGTTTGCTGACATCTCCTTGAGGTGCGCGTAGAACAGTACACGCCGTCGACGACTTGGGCTCAGTCCGGACGGTTACCGGACGATCGGACGGCGAGCTACTCATTGCTCGCCGCCCACGTCAGATCGCTGCGATCTCCCCCACGAGGACACGGCGGTGCTCTGCCCAAGCGAGGCACACCTCGAACAATCCTTGCCTTAGCAGGTATCGGCCCTGGCAGGAGCAGTCAATCATGGTGACTGTTTTTGTGGCATTTTTTTTTTGATGTGAGAATTTATCAAATACCTTCTCACGCTCTTAGTGGAGTGAGAGCACGTTTTTATTATCTAAAACCCACCCGTTCTTTCAGTTGCCCTTTTGCGTTCCAGGCCCGCGGTGACTCTTTCGAATAATTTCGCAGCCCTGGGAGTGACTGAAGCCTGACACAATACTTAACTAAGCAAGCTTGCGGACGGCGAGCAATGGGTAGCTCGCCGTCCGACCATCCGGTAACCGTCCGGACCGTGCCCAAGTCATCGACGGCGCGAGATGTTCCATGCGCGCCTCAAGGTGATATCAGCAACCGTAGGGGCAGCAGGGTCGAAGCCTACTGGGGCCATGTGTGATGCGAACGAGATCCCCGGGGCCCTGGAACAATGGCAAAGAAGGAACAGGAGTGAGTTTTTAGTCAGTAAAAGTCTGACATGCTCTCTCGCTCTGCCCAAGAGCGAAGGATGTCATTAGATGATTTTCTCAATAAAAAAAAATACTTAACTAAAGGATTCCAACAAGTGACTTAGATGATCGGTCGATGAATTACTAAATACGCTGTTGATGTGGTTATGTGATTTCAGAATGTTTCAAGAGAGTTCACTGGCTACGATTCCATTCCAGTTTTGTTTATAAAACTCATCATCATCATTTCAGTCGATAGACGTCCACTGCTGGACATAGGCCTCCCCCAAATGTCGCCACAATGAACGGTCCTGTGCGTCTCGCATCCATCTGATTCCCACAACCTTCACCAGGTCATCGATTCACCTTGTAGGGGGCCTTCCAACAGTGCACCTTCCGGTACGAGGTCGCTACTCCAGAACATTTCGGCCCCAACGGCCATCTGTCATTCTATTAAACTACTTCGGTGTTATTCCAAGTAGTTCTTCTGCATCCTCGTGTTTCATGGTTTATGCTTAAGCGCAACTTTGCCTCGATGTCACGTCACGTCGACAAAGCATTTGATTTAGCGGTGCTATAGTAAATACATTAGTGCGGACTGTATTAGAATCGATTCGGTTTGCTTTGTTTAGTGCAATGAATGATGACATGCAGTGTTTGTTCAGCTTCTGAAAAAAAGGCAGTTAGATTAATAAATACTTTATTCACGTGACAAAATGTCAGAAACTAGTGCAAGTATTCTTTTTATTGTACCATCTATCTCGGTTCGTCAAATATTATATAATAAGCAGTTGAAACTGACTGTATATTGCAGTATCACAACTCATGGCAAATGAATTACCAAAGCTTAAATTGAAGGAGGCAGCCGCAAGCGTGAGGGAACGGCCCTTACACTCCTACCACCGGGATCCCGATCCTGATTTCCAGCCACCATAGGCATGGATTTGCGGACGGCGAGCAATGGGTAACTCGCCGTCCGGCCGACCAGTAACCGACGAGATGTCAGCAAAACCGGAGGGCCCAGCAGGGTAAAAGTCATACTGGGGCCAAAGGTTCGCTTCCCAAAGGAAATCCTGGGGCCCTGGAACGCAGAGCAAAGAAGGAACATAGGGCTGGGTTTTAGTCTAAAAGTCTGATACGCCCTTCCGCCCCGCCCAAGAGCGAAAGAAGTCATGAATGATTTCCGAACTAAAAAAATGCTTAAATGGAAAGATTAAATCTTAGTTCCTTTTAATTTTTTGTGTTCTACCTTATTGACATAACTAAAATCTTACGTAGGTACTTGTACTGAAATATGGCACAGTAAAGTCATAGGTAATTGAAATTACAAAGTAACCTGTGAATGACTTTGTTGTAGTATTACCTAAGGTTTCTGGAACGCTGAACTTCTTAATTCTAGCAGATTTCGAGCACCATTTGAATGAATAAATGGGAAATGGCAAATAATTTGTAACGTCACTAAAATTTCTGGATTGGTTATTGAAAAGTTTAAAGGGTTATCATGGTATGGTTGTGTGAAGAGGAGGATAACCCTCCTTCAAGGGCAGGAATATGTTAGTAATATGAGACAAGGGCAGGAATATGTTAATATTATGAGATAAGGGGAGGAATATGTTAGTAATATGGGACAAGGGCAGGAATATGCTAGTAATATGAGACAAGGGCAGGAAAGTGATGATGATGGTATCACTCTTTAAACAGGTATTTCATCAATATGAAATTCTTCTTTTATTTTGTCGGAAATGTATATTATTATCCCTTCACGTTTCACTGATATATAGTAATAATGCTTTAGGGCATTAAGTCCATATTTGAAGTTTAAATATACGAAGACCCTTTCATCTACGTCTAGAGTTGACTTATCATCACTCATTTTTCATTATTTTCAAAGTAAATATGAAACCTTGTCGTAAGCACCTCTGTAATCCGCGTCTTTCATCTCTAGCATCTCATAAACCGCTCCTCCACCATCACCTGACCGACAATACTTTTCTGCTAAACGCTTTAAGCGCTGTATAATTTACAGTGCTCGTAAACTCATGTCTGCTTTTAAGTCTATATGAAATAGTGTAGTTTTGACGTAGGAAAGCGCTGCAGCGGTCATCATTCAGCGAGCTACATCAAAGGACGTGTGTTCATTGCTCGTATGATTGTTTATTTTGTACACTTTGTTGCGTTGACGGAGCAATGGAGTTGAAATGAGGTGTTATTGAAAATTTTGTATTATAAGGTGCGCTGAAAAGAAGTGTGAGAAAAATGAGTTATGGTTTCCGATTTGTGCTCATTTTTTACTTATGTATTAGGGAAAAACACAAATGTTGGGTAACAAATCTTCAAGACTTGTAACACGTCTCGTTTTATATTCATAATCAGTGAAACATTTTTCAGAATTTGTGTATAATAAGTTTTCTTCTGAAATGATCACGACTCCTTGAAAAATTTTTGGAAAATTACCTTTAAACGTAAAACACCTACACTAAATTGTCATTAGTCGTAAGCTGACGTAAAATGTATTTACCGAGTTTTCTTGTTCCAAATTACAACGATTACAACATATATTAAAGATATCTTTAACAAAAACTTCTTCGAAGTCCGAACCAGTTCCAACAAGGCTCACTCACGATTCCTACTCCACGTATCCTCTTCCTCACGCACAAAATATCTCAATCACCTGCCGCCTTAAACAAGACTTACCACGAAGACAGATTACTCACTAGCTCAGTACCCAGCTTCCCAGACTTCGCAGTTCCTAGGAATGTCCCACACCTGGTCGTCACGTAACAGCCGGTAAATCTTTCCGGGATAAATTGTAGCTGAATCTGAATGGTCGTGAACGGATTACACGTTTGAAGTGTTAAATGTTTGTCTTGGACACCGCTGAGATGTTTTGACAAAAGAAATATGTGAGGTTGAGTGTGTTTCAGTTTAGGAAACATTGTGGCACTTACCTAGTTTTAGAATAGGTATGAGTGGATAGGCAATGAACTTCTTTGTTGCAGAACTATTCATTTAGATTCGATTTTAGGTCAGCTGTTTTTCCTGGTGACGTACGTTTTGCATTGTTTTAGTTTCAGACCCTCTTTTACAAGGTTTTTTCTTTTTGTAAAACATTACCTCACACTAAAAATTACTCCTGTATCATGAGAGCCGTCACAAACATGTAAAATCACATATACAAGACACTGAGACCTGAAATATCTATCTGGAGACCATTTAAATATTTGTTCTATGCAGGAATTGAATTCGCGACATCCAACGCAGCAGCTAATTACTCAACCACTGCACCATCCGAGCCGTAACCACGTAAGCATCAACAATCAGGTAGTGGACACACTTGGTATTTATTATGATCAAGAGTTATTCGATAAAGAGATACGTAGGTTTTATCATTTAGCATTCAATACACAAAAGCTCAAAACAGTATCATCAGAAGACACAAATCCCTCCAGACAATACGAATCCACATAATATTCCGTCTAACACCAAAATCCTCGGCAATGTTTCCACCATTCAAACCCGACACCTCCGAAGGTATTCACGCTCCCCCGACCAGGCTCGGGCAGGGTGTCTGCCTACCCCTTGGCCGCAGCCGCTATATGACGCAGATTGTCAGAATAACAATGGAGCAGGACAATGCGCCGGTGGGCGAAACAACCGGACTCTTTGTGGTGAGTTCGGCAAAGAGTAGTCAACAGATGTGGCGGAAAATTGATTTCTTATAATTTCCTTTCTGATGTCTCTTTATTTGCATTCGTTGAATTTATTCTTGGTTTTAGTTTGTGTTATGTCAATATGTTTAAAGTCATAAAGTTTGCCACTCAATTTTACTAAGGGGTATCGTGTTTCCCAATTATCTACTGGGTTGTGGGAGGTGAGACAGTCGCTCCATATCCACTACTAGGTGCTGCCGGCGGCTTCATCCATATGAAAGTATAAAATTGTCCCAAGGGAACATACTCCCAGGATAAAAGTATGAAGTGCCCTAACACAGACAATTTTTGTCTAAAAGATCACTTCAACCACTAGATGTAGTATTAATTTTGTGAAAGGTAATAAATTATTTGTATTTGTATAAAAGTATATTATTAGTAGGTATTCCAGGACATGGTCTACCCAGGTGGTTTTCATTTAAATCCGTTCAACCGGTCGAGCATGAAGAAGTAACAAACAATTAAACTATACATTCACAAACTTTCTCCTTTATAATACATATTAGTGTGATGTGATAATCTGGTTGGTGACTCTGATCCGATTGGTATAAGGAAATGGGAGATCATGATAGGAGTATGCGAAGTATCTATTGAAGTGAAAACCATAAATGTTACACAATTTGCCTGGCCTTTGAGCATACCAACTTGAACATAACCTCCAATTTTGCACACTTCTCTATACGTACTAGACTAACACTACCTCTGAGAGGCAACTCAATCATAGGCACAATACAAATTTAGTGATTCGATTGCCCACAATACTTCATCCCCAATGTTTAGACGGGCATAGTTGAAAGGTGGAGGAATACCTTCACAGATACAAAGCGAACGGTTTAATACGACGATTTAGCCCTCCGTCCCATTGTTGTGCCAAATGTTATTCTTAAATTAATCGAATACTACTATTTCGGGTTCTACTTGGTTTAGTATAAGGTCTAGATTTCAATGGTTGCAGATGATAGTACTTCATGGAGGTGGTCATTTTTCTAGAGTTGAGATTACAGTAAATATGATATGATTTTCTTTGAGTGTGATGTGGCGTGTATTTTTTTCATAGGAAAACCATCAATTCACTGCTCCCGCTTTGAATGGAGCGAGAGGGAGTGTCAGACTTTTACTGACTAAAACTCATCTTTGTTCCTTCAGTTGCCCTTGGCGGTCCAGAAGGCCTACCACGGGCTCTCAACGTGATCTATTTGACGAAGTTTTCAATTTTACTTATATGTGATTTCGCGCCATTCCATTAAACACCAAGCAGCCGGCGTAGATTTATAAAATATTACGCGTTCTATTCATAGGAAACTAGCTTCTGCCAGCGGTTTCACCCGCGTAAAAGTAGGTTTCTCCAACAAACTTCCACCCCCCATTTTAGGGGACTGGGGGGTTAGAAAGAGACAAAAAGTAGCCTATGTCACTTTCCATCTCTTCAACTATCTCCACTTAAAAAATCACGTCAATTCGTCGCTCCGTGTTGCCGTGAAAGTCGGACAAACAAACAGACAGACACACTTTCACATTTATAATATTAGCATGGATTTATTTAAGATCGTAAATAATCAAACTTCTTCAAGTAGTCAGTAAATATCGAAAATAAGGTCTACAAGAAGTGGGAGAAAGTGCGCAATCCGCAAAATAGATATATTATGCAACATTATTTTTAGTTTAAGTGAAATCTGAATATAGTTTGTTCAGTATCAGTTACTGAATCGATTCCAATAATTTATTTTGTTATATTTATTCCCAAAAACATTTTAAAAAGGTCACAAGTTTGACACCCACCGACACTAAGTACCTACAACACAGGTCATGGCAGGTAATAGCGGGTATTAGACGTCAGCGCACAGCTGGGTGCGTAAGCAAAACCACCCCGCAGTCACCCGGATGGGTCGGTAACCATATATTTGTGCGGACAACCAGGTAACATAACAACCTCATAATTTTGTGATTTTTCATGATACAGTTATCAAATTTAGTACATAGATTCTTTACATAAAAATACTAGATACGTGTTTCGGGTTTCGCATATACTAATACTAGCTGACCCGGCAAACGTTGTTTTGCCATATAAATAATTTTTAAGTAATGAAAAATGTTAAGGGTGGACAACCCTTATCACTAAGGGGTATGAAAAATAGATGTTGGCCGATTCTCAGACCTACTCAATATGCTCACAAAATTTCATGAGAATCGGTCAAGCCGTTTCGGAGGAGTACGGGAACGAACATTGTGACACGAAAATTTTATATATAAGATTAATGTTGTTTATCAAAAGGTTAATATTAGTACCTAAACATTGCATGAAATAAATATCGTGACCTTACTTATTTCTTTGTTGGTAAAATATTTATGGCTATCAATATTTTACTTAGTGTTTCAATCATTTATGAGTGTCGTGATGACCCAGTGGTTAAAAAACCCTCCTCTCATGCATGAGGTTCATCATCATCATCATCATTTCAGCCGAAAAACGTCCACTGCTGGACATAGGCCTTCCCCAAGTGTCGCCTGCTTTTCATTTGGGGGGGGGGGGGGTTGCCATAATCGCCACGCTTGGCAGACGGGTTGGCGATCGCAGTTTGGTTGTTGTAATGCACAGAGGATGCTGCTGCCCATTCTCTGGTATGTCCCTTAGTCGCCTCTTACGACACCCTCGAGAAGAGATGGGATGGTGTTATTCTTTACGTCCGGACACCAGACGGATCATGCATGCATGCATGAGGTTGCGAGTTCGAAACCGCTCAAATACCTACCAATGTGAATTTTTCAATTCATTATGTAGGTAGTTTTCTAAGTTTATCTAGAACATTACTGACACGCCGTGCCTCAGACAGCACGTAAAACCCGTTGGTCCCGCTTGTCATTCGTAGATCTTTGAAAGTCGTTACAGGCAGTCACACACCACAAAGTCTGACCATCAGTCTATACAAATAGTATCGTGTTGCCCAGTAACTGGGTTGTAGAGGTCTGATATGCAGTCGCTCCAGTGTAAAACATGGGTATTCAGCCGCATCCAGTTAGACTGGATGCCGACCCCAAGCTAGTTGGTAATAGGCGCAGGCTTGCGGACGGCGAGCAATGGGTAGCACGCCGTCCGGTCGTCCGGTAACTGTACGGACCGAGCCCAAGTCGTCGACGGCGCGTAGTGTTCCACGGGCGCCTTAAAGAGATGTCAGCAAATCGTAGGGGCCCAGCAGGGTCGAAGCCTACTGGGGCCATGGGTTAAGTGAAAATGAACCCCGGGGCCCTGGAAGCCTTGCGTTCCAGGTCACCGGGGTACGGGGTAAAGAAGGAACAAACGAGTGGGTTTTATTCAGTAAAAGTCTGACACGCCCTCGCGCTCTGCTCAAGGGTGGGAAAAGGCTAAGGATGATGATGATGTTTCAATCATTTGATAAAAAAGACTAAAGCCATTTACAGTATTTTTGATGCTTTTCTTACTACAAGCGGTACCAGGCTACCATGTGTTTACATAGGTGTGTTACATAAAATATGGACTTCACAACCAATAAATATAAGGTATGTGATATTACGGCGTAAATATTTTTATTGCAGCGTTCACTTGATTTATTGACAAGGTGCTGCTGAAGATAGGGTTCTGTAATTAAATTAGGTTACATATTATTTTTTATTTGTTGCTTTGAACATTTTGGCAGAATCTACAAATATGTATAATAATATTATATTTCACTATTTTCACTCAACGCCATCTAGTATCAAACTAAGCATAGCATATGCTACTAGTACTAAACAACTAATAAACATACTTAGATATTTCTAAAAACATACATATTATAGATAAATATTACACCCAAACATAGTACAAAAGATCAAGTTCACATTTGTCTTGGGTGGAAATCGAGCCCACAACCTTTGGCATAGCAGTCAGGGCCACTGACCACTAGACCAACTGGCCAGTCATATTAACTAATATCTAATTAACTGGTGTATTCAATAAAATAATTGCAAAGTGTATTTGAAGTGAAGCTTGGAACTTAATACATTATATCTAAATCTTCTTGAACACGTGGGATTGTCAATAAATTTCACGATATTTAGGTGTGGATATTTCTAACAACAAAACGAATGGGTACTCATTTATTTTGCACGTTACCATTTGAATTATTCTCTCGCTGAGTGACAAAACCGGCAGCTCATGCATCAAGAAACTATCTTACAGGAAATTCATTTCACAAAGAAAATTAAACAAGATTTCAGTAACTGTTTTTCCTCATCCATCAAGCACTCAAATAATTTTTCTATTAGCAACAATGTTTCTTTCAGCACTATATTCATACGGAACCATCACCCATTTAAACGTCGAACGTGTAATTACGGCTCACATAATTCGACGCTAGATCAACAAACATAGCTGCGCGGGCGCCGGATTATTTGTTGCTTTAACATTTTTTTATTTAGCACACGTGTGGAAGTAAGCCCGCATCATCCGATATTTAGGTGTTTAGGTTTCGCGAATATTTTTTAAACAAGTTTGGTGAGAATTTTTATTTGATTTTCGATGAGAATTAGGTATGTCTAACATATTTTCTTGACTGCAATGTATCTCAATTTATACAGTGCAGCATAGTGTACGTGTAGAATAATTGAAAAATCATTTAATTACGTAAGACTACCGAGAGATTACTTATTTTCTGAAAAACTAACTGTAGCATAGTTTTATCTCAGTTAGACACATCAGCAATGCTTTCCCTCCACTTGACTATTGACCCACCGTAGGCGCGGGCTTGCGGATGGCAAGCAATGGGTAGCTCGCCGTCCGACTTTCCGGTAACCGTCCGGACCGTGGCCAAGTCGTCGCCGGCTCGTAGTTTTCCACGCGCGCCTCAAGGAGATGTCAGAAACCGTAGGGCCCAGTAGGATCGAAGCCTACTGGGTCCATGGGTGATGCGAAAGAGATCCCCGGGGCCCTGGAACAATGGCAAAGAAGGAACAGGAGTGGGTTTTTAGTCAGTAAAGTTTGACACGCCCGCTCCGCAGAAGAGCGGGGGATGTCATTAGATGATTTCCCCACCCAAAAAAAAAACTTGACTACTGACAGATTTCTTCTCGTCATCGATTTATACTGTATTAAGCACTGTTTATTCGTTTATTCATTCATGATCAGAATTTTTCTTAGACACTTTTAAATCCCAGGATGCCTCCACTTATGGACATAAAAAAGGGCTCATGATTTTAAATGGAATTAATGTCAAAAAAAGTACAAGCATTCGTATCGTTTTTCTCTCCACCAGTACCGGTGAGAAGTGAAAGTATATTACGGCGAGAGCGGGGTGTGGTAGGGACGCGCGGAGAGAGGCGCGCCAATTGCGCTGATTGCTTCAATTGCTAGCAATAAGCGCGGGCGCACGCTAGAGGTAACGCTTCGCACCATGACCTGCCTTATTGAATGTAGATAACGATGCGTTGCTGTTTACTTTCATTGTTTATTGATGGTATTGAGGACCATTTGAAAGGAAGAAGTCGGTTATTGGTTTTGTAACCCTTCTGTACTCCGAAAGCACCCTAAGCCGTTGGTCTTGTCATTTGTAGATCTTTGACAGTCATCAAAAGTTGTCGAAAAACTCAAAGTCTGAGAACGTGTTTAACCAGAGTATCGTATATTACCCTGTAATTGGGTTGTGGAGGTCGGAGAGGTAGTCACTTCTCGTAAATATTGGTATTCAAGTCTATGACGGTATCCAGTTTGAAGGGATAACATCATTGGTATCCCTTCAAACTGGATACCGATCCCAATATATTGAGATGAAAGAAAGAAAGAAAACATTTATTTGAGACTCACAACAATAAAATAATAAAAAAAATTAACTACTTAATCTATAAATACTTAACTTAAAATAAAAAATAAAAGAAAACAATATTAGAAGATAAAAATAAAAGACCGATGGGATAGGAATGAAAAGGAAAATATATATATGTATATAAGTTGTAAACCAGGTTTTTCCATCGGATTTTCCCGCGTGAAAGTTGAAAATATATCAGTGTTAAAATAGCATTCCACTATAGTGAAAGAATTTTTAAAATCGATGTATTCGTTTTTGAGTTCATTCATTACAAACAAAACTACCTAAAAATTATATTGTAAATAAATAATTTCATATATCTTGTATTAAAACAATATAGTGTTCGTGCAACATGAAAAACTTCAAACACACATACATACATACATACATATTCAGCCTTTTAATGTTCCCACTGCTGGGACTCAGGCCTCCTCTCTCTAGGAGAGGGAATGGGCCGTAATCCACCACGCGGGCCCAGTGCGGGTTGGTGGATGTCACATGTCTTCGAATTTTTGGTTCTAGGACATGCCGGTTTCCTCACGATGTTTCCCTTCACCGTTTTGAGAGCAGTGGTGATGAAATAAATTACACAAAGTAATGCACCTGGCTGGGTTTGAACCCGCGACCTACAATTCGTAAGTCGGGGCCGTTACCACTCGGCCACCACTGCTCACTCGGCCACCACTGCTCACTCGGCCACCACTCAATGCTGTGCTATTCAAACACACACTTTTAGAGAACTATTAAAATTATAGTTGGTTCTAATAGAGCTGGTATGACGTGTTAATGCTATAATTCAGCACAAATTTGGAAAAAACCTTTTTTGAACTGCGACTTAAATGTTTACTTATCTATTATTTCACTACTTTTTCAGAGTATTCTATTCTTACTACAATTTGAATGCGAGTGGTTTCCAACATTGACTGCTGTCAGAGGGACTGATTAACTACTTCAATTCAACACTTGCACCTCTTTATTTTAATGATAGTCATCAAATAACTTCTTCCGCTCTGGGTGGAGTGAGAGGGAGTGTCAGACTTTTACTGACTAAAACCCCGGCTGGGTTTTCTTCAGATGCTCTTTGCGTTCCAGTGGGAAATATGCCTGCCTACTTAGGTATGAGCAAACCGACTTTAAGCTCTTAATAAAACTTGTCTGAATTCATTCACTTCCAATTACAAATTTTCCCAAAAAAAAACTTAAGTATTTAAATCAACCATCATTCTTCCAAGAAACCCACTAGATGGATTTCCATACTCTTTTAAAACCATTGCACCCATTCCCCCTCGAGCCGACCTCGACACATACCTTCGTACGCGCACTCCTGCGCAGACGCAGGGTCGGTAACCTCCGCGGATATGCCCAATTGCTGCACAATAAAGGTGCGTTTGCCTCGTGACCTGCCTTGAACTTCGATGGTACCTTGATCGGAGCGGCATGGTTGATACATACACTGTTATAGTGATCATTGGCCATAGAAAACGAATGTCTTATGTTTATTGATAAATTACTTACTAACAAACATAAGACAGACAGTAGTCTTGGCCCCGTGATAACGGTCCCGACTTACGAGTTGTAGGCCGTGGGTTCAAACCCAGCCAAGTGCATTACTGTTTGTGTAATTTATTTCATCACCACTGCTTTCAAAACGGTGAAGGAAAACAATCTTGTGGAAACCGGCATGTCTCAGTCATCAAATTATTTCTCCTGCACTAGGGTGGAGCCACTCCTGTTCCTTCTTAGTCTTGGTCCCAGGGCCCCGTGTTTCGCTTTCACACTACCCGTGGCCCCAGTAGGCTTTGACCCTGCTGGGCTTCTACGTTTTGCTGACATCTTGAGGCTCGACTTCTCTCACTCTAGGGCGGGGTGAAAGGGCGTATCAGATTTTTACTGGGTAAAACCACACCTATATTCCTTCAGTTTCCCTTTGTGTCCCAAGCCCACGGGTAACCCTCTCAGAAGTCCATGGCCCTAGTAGGCTTCGGCCCTACTGGGCCCCTTACGATTTTGCTGACAACTCTTTGAGACGCGCGTGGAACGCTACGCGCCGTCGACGACTTGGGCTCGGTCTGGACGGTTACCGGACACCTACATGGGGTATTTTTATCCCGAGACTATGTTCCCTAGGAATAATTTTCTACTATCACGTGGCTGAAACTGCTTGCAGCAACTAGTAATTTATAATCGTAAAAAGCACTGATTACACGTGAGCTGAACTGCAAGTGGTAGTGAGTACTAAATTCCGTCCGGCCGTCCAGTACCCGTCCGGACTGAGCCCGAGTCGTCGACGGAGCGTAGTGTTCCACGCGCGTCTCAAAGAGTTGTCAGCAAAATCGTAAGGGGCCCAGTAGGGCCGAAGCCTACTAGGGCCATGGACTTCTGAGAGGGTTACCCGTGGTCTTGGGACACAAAGGGAAACTGAAGGAATATAGGTGTGGTTTTACCCAGTAAAAATCTGATACGCCCTTTCACCCCGCCCTAGAGTGAGAGAAGTCGAGCATCCAAAAATCACTGTCCTCGAACGTGATGCGAAACCCTTTGTGTTCCTTAAAAAAACCGAAAAGATGCGGAGCACAATTGAGCACAAACCAAATGCTCGAAGCGCACTCGTTCGAGGCTTGTAAGTCGGTCGTGATCCACTCGGACTCGGCTCTTCTAGATCCACCTCTAGATGATTTCCAACCTTAAGAAAAAAAAAGGGTAGTACAAAATTAAATTGAAATTAAGCTCTGTGTTCGTGAGTGTACCGATCAGTGAGTCAGGTCTTCCACCTTTTATTGTCGCTTTCATATCGCGGTGTCCGGTTGCCATCCGGGACAATTGGACTGATAGACATGACATAAAGACTTATTACAGTACCAAGGGAAATAAGACCCTATCGTCATCAGTCATGGTTGGCTTTCAATTGGAGGAGGAAGGAAAGGTCTAATCGAGGGAATTTATGTGTGGTTAGGTACCTTTGTTTTGTGTTGGCGTGTCGTGATGAACTTTGATAAATGTCCAAGGGTACTTAGGAGACGTATGTTATGGTGCAGAAATAAATTTTCTGAACTAACTGAAAAGTAAATAATAATAACAGCCTAACGGTTCAGAAGTCAAAAGTGAATAAGTTACTTCTAGACAAGCGTGCTCTATCGTCGACCTCATCATCGCTTACCATTATGTAATATCCACTATATCAAGCGCGATAGCTTATCAATAATAATGATAGAAAATAAGTTGTTTCTTTTATTAAATTATTATTGATAGGGTCGCGTTTGACCTGATGGTAAGCGATAATGTGGTCGAGGAAGAAGCACGCTTGCCTAGGAGTAACTTACTCT
This sequence comes from Mythimna impura, assembly GCA_905147345.3. Taxonomy (NCBI): domain Eukaryota; kingdom Metazoa; phylum Arthropoda; class Insecta; order Lepidoptera; family Noctuidae; genus Mythimna; species Mythimna impura. The sequence continues at coordinate 31,622,583 of LR990344.1, forward strand.
TTTTTAATTAAAAACGCTCTTGGAGTTGTGAGAAAACCCTGGCTTCATCAGGGAATACCTTACCTGTACGCAAAATTAATTTGTTTCCAAAATGTTTTGAACCATGAATCGTGTTGAAAAAGGCTCTTCTTCTTCTGTTTTCTATTTTCATTTTATGCGGAGTTGGCTCTACTTATTTTGTGGCACCAAGATATTCTTTGCCCGAATTTCTTGTTAAGATTAAAAAATAATTAAACTTACATAACACGAACTAATTAATATGGCCGTCCAAAATAGACGTTATGTTACCTACATAGGATATGAACACACTTCGAATCAATAACACGATTATAACTAGAAAATATAAAACTCGTATTCATTGCAAACAGCCAAATAACTCAAATACTTGACCACTCTAACGTAATTCACTAACTTTTATCTGAACGCAAAAGGGAGTACGAAAAAAATATGAAAACATCCGTTGCTTTCTCATACATTGCTACATTAACGAGACATAAAAATATTTTGTTTCAAACATAAGCAGCAATAGATTAATAAATTATGTAAAGGTCGTTTTTGGGGAGGCTGGGGAAAAAAGGTTGGGGTCCGGTAATAGTCGAAGTTAGTTTTTCATAGGCTTACTAATGTCTGCGTTTGATGGACGACCGCGAAGTGACCACATTACCGTTATACATGAATTTACGTAGGTATATTAGATACACTTTACTTGAATTTTATCTAAGAGAAAAGTTTTTTCTAAGTAGCTTAAAGTACCTACTAAGTTACATAGTATTAGCAGAAAGTACCTAAGCATTAAGAATTTAGTTTTGACTTACTGGATTGTTCTTTATTTTTCTTTTTGTGAACAAAGTTATGTCATTTAACACTATGCCTACATTCTCAATAAGGCTAAGCAGTGGTGTAGGTACCTACACCCTTATTTCACTAGTAAGTCCCATGTAGAATAGGTGACCATCAGCACACATCCAGACCTGCTACTGAGAAATTCGAAATGAAAATACCTAAATATATATTATCTGATCTGAGGAATCAGTCCAGAAACTCACGAAAGATAGAATGTGTATGACTCTCACAGGACAAACAACAAAATGAAATTATTTATTAACAAAACATAAAAATTAAAAAGAAAAAACGATCATGCTCTCGTTGTTGCGCTTTTCAAAGTCATGCTGAAAGCATTTATGTCATTTAAACTAATTTCAGTCACTTTTAAAGTATCAAAGAGTCTATTATTTGCACGTTCAAAAGCGTAGATCTTTATTTATATGAAAGTAAAGTAAGAAACTCCATGGCGTCATGAGACTATAAGAAGAGTCATCATCTTCCTGCCCTTGTCCCGTGTTATTTGGGGTCGGCGCAACATGTTTTTTTCTTCCATTCTGCCCTGTCACTCGTCATACTATCACTAACTTCCTTTTCTTTCATATCACTCTTCACACAATCCATCCATCTTTTCTTATAAGAAGAGTAAAAACCTCATAAATGTGACAGAGGAGGAAGAAAAAAACTAAGCCCTGTAAAATTTCATTGCATAGCTTATTTATTTATGTATACTTGTTTTTAGTGTGTAAGGACGTTTTTAGATGCATTTAAGTTAGGTAAGTATATACTTTTGTATATTTAAGTTAATATCGTAAAATATTAAACGCTACAGGCGAGCTCTTCGTAAATAATTGGGTTATACGAAGTTCTCATGAACCATTATTGATGGTGTTACTGGGTACTAAACTTTTATACTACGTTCGCTTTCGGACGACCATGCCCCGACTTCGGCCCTACTGGGCCCCTATGGATTAGCTGACATCTCTTTGAGGCGCGTGAAACACTACATGCCGTCGACGACTCCATTACCAGACGGACTGCGAGCTACCCATGGCTCGTCGGCCATAAGCCCACACCTATGGTGGCTTGAAATCGGGGGCCGAATCATAGTGGCTGGAGCGTGAAGAAGTCCGTTCAGTCACGCGTGCGGCCGCCTCCTTTGTTAGCATTACTTACTTCGCAAAAGGAGGCGACCGCCTGCCATTGGATCATGGCCTGTACCAGGGCCCGGCGCAAGAGGTCGCCGCCGCCGATCGCCTCCACGAGGACATTCCGGCTCCGCCCAAGCGAGGCAAACCTCCACCGTATGCTCCACTGCGTTCTCCAGGCAGTCCACACAATGGTGACATCCGGGCGTCTCTTCCGCACGAATCCGGTGCAGGAACCTCCTGAACTAACCATGTCTAGTGAGGACATGCGGAAGGTGAGGACACCATGACGTCTTTCCAGCCATTCCTCAAAGAGGGGACTTACCGCCATGGTTATGGCGTGCCCAAAGAGCCTTACGTTGGAGTCTCCGACGGGTCTTTATAAGCCCGTTTTCTACCAGTTGAGTTTGCAGTGGCCTACCTGGGGGCGGAACCGATTCAGTGATTTTCATACAGGACACTGAATTCACGTCCAGGTGGCAGATGCTCCTGCAGTTTCAAAAAGTCGGTGGTAGATAATGTTTTCCTTAAAGCTTGATTCTTGTTTTTTTGTTTTCCGATGTTTTTCCTTAAGTAAAAGGCACTAATATTTTAATAAAATCACAAGACGATTTAAGTGATATATTCAAAAGATTAAACGCAAATTCTTTTAATGATATATCGGCAATAATTAGTATCAAAAGAGAATACGGCGAGAGACTAATGGCTAATGATTCAGATGAACAATATGGAGGACAGTAAAAAAGTTAAACGACATTCTGCTTCTTTGTGGTTATTACCGTGGGACAGCTGCTGTGGTATGTGTTACAATAAGAGGACTTCATTAATACGTCATGGGTATTTCAAAAACGATGAAATATAGTAGACATGTGTGTAAGGTGTAACAGTTTGTGACATAAAGAGTAATAAGAATAATGAAGAAGAATAAAAATGCTGGAAATCTTATTTTTATGTTTCCGTACCTCAAAAGAAAAAATGGAACCCTTATAGGATCACTTTGTTGTCCGTCTGTCTGTCTGTATGTCAAGACCCTTTATCTCGGGAAAGCGTAGAGGTATCGAGTTTAAATTAAAACCATATACTCGTGTCTGCGGTCCCTTAAAGCTGTGAAAAAAATCAAACTTCTAAGTTAACGAAAAAAGAAGATATGACCGTCTATATATCGCAAAAAACGTATATTTCGACACTCTCAAGGGAATCAAAATTCATAGGTACTTCCCGTTGACCCAGAATCCTGAAATTTGGCATAAATCAAGGTCTTAAATCACAGGTATAGAAAAAAAATCTGAAAACAGTAAACTTGTTGATACGTCACATTTTTTTTGCGATTTGAAAAAATCTTTGAGATGTTCAATTCCCGAATAGAGATTCGGGAATTGAACTATTTACATAGGTAAGTTTGTAAGGAACCTTCAGCACGCGAGTCCGACTCGCATTTGCCCAGTTTTTTTTTATTTACTATTGGGTCTATTTGCTTTTTGTTTAAGTGTCTATCGTGACAAGGTGTCACACAAATATTTTAAAGGTGAAAGTTTGTGTGTGTGTATGTTTGTTACTTCTTCACGCTCGAACAGCTGAAGAGATTTCGATGAAACTTGGTGCTCGGGCAGAGCATGTCCTGGAATACACATATACATATAGGACACTTTTTATCCGGGGAGTATGTTTCCTTGGGCAGGCGAAGCCGCTGACAGCAGCTAGTCAAATCATTTGCTTTATCTTTTAAAGCAAATGATTTCAAACCCAAATTCGAATTACTTTCATTCTTCTTAAGCAAAATTTAGCTCAAAAAATCTTGCGAAATCACTGTTTACTTACCTATCCATAAATCACTAAATTTCAAACAAAAAAAAGCACCCAAATCGTAAACACACGTCTCTCCCCCGAACCTGCTTGGTCACGACTTTATCACAAGATTTATGATAATGATTATTCATCTGAGCGACCTCCGGCGCCCACGGCGCAAGGTGATGTCCGACCGGAAGCGGAAAGGCGTTGGGCGGGGGCCCCGAGTGACCCCCGTGGGCCCCGTGTGGCCCCGTGTCTTAATTTCCGGTCACATCGCATCACAGATCTCCTTACGATTATGCTCACTCTTATCCCCGGGTGATGCTGGATAGCGAATTTTTTGTGAGAATTGGGAGTAGGTGAGGATTTCTTTGTTATGGATAGCATTTTTATTCTAACAAAAATTCAGCATTTGTTTTGAAATATATGAAAATGAGAAAATATATACATATTATATATTCTAAGTGAATTGTAGACCTTTTATTTTGATCAACTCAATTGAAAACGCCAACAGACTCCAACTAGTGTTAGCATATAATAATTTAAGCATAAAAATCTTTTATCGTTTACCATTCGAGACACAAAATATGAAAGTTGTAAACACTTTAATTCATAGACAATAATTATATATACAGATGGTTATACATAATACTGTAGAAGCGTCAAAATTTGTCTCATTATCTTCCATCCAATGACTTTTCCCGCTTTAATGTGGAGTGAGAGGGCACGCCAGGCTTTCACTGACTAAAACCCACTTGCCCTTTGGGTCCTTAGACCACGGCTTCTAAACCTTACGTCTGATGTCACAATCTCAGTTCAGGTTTCAAAAGAAAGTGACACGTTATTTCTCCAAACGCGCGTCCAATCCCAATGCGAATGTCAAATGTCCAATCTTTGAATATAACGAAAGAAAAACACATATAATTTGACAAACCCGACCTTAAGCCCTTCAAATAACCGGCCATGTTGTCGCCATCACCTTATTTCGGCTCGATCAGGGTGGACGGGGGAATATTGGAATATTTTTCATACAAACACGACTCTACGTGGACACTTCTACTTGATACAATATTGAGGAGTAAAGTGGGTTTACATGGAGTAGTTATTAAAATATTTTCCCATAAAGAAATCTTTTATTATTTTTTTACCCCAAAGTTGATACGTGATACGTGGCACGAGTAGTGGTGGCCCAGGGGTAAAGATCCTGAGTAGTGAGTCGAACGTCCGCGTCACAGATTCAAATTCAGGCCACCACCAGGCTACTGCTCTGAAAACGGTAAACGAAAACTTTGTTAGAAAACCGGCATCTCCGAGAACCAAAACTGCGAAGACATTCACCAACCGTGGTTGATCACGGCTCATTTTCTCTCGTAGAAAGGAGGTTAGAACTCCAGCAGTAAGAACATTATAAGGCTAATTTTGCTATTTTAGTACCAATAAAAGTTTTATTTTCACTAAAAATAAAATTAGGGTCAAAAATTATCTAATGATTCTATCTACCTGCCTTTTCCTAACAATTTTGTTTTCGGTGTCCAGTGTAACCAAATCCAATTTAAGATTCAAAGGTTTAAAGCATTTTATTTCAAATAAACCATTTACAGGCACTTTTGAAATGTCAAGAAGTCAGTCAGTCAGAAAAATGATGCTAATTGCAGATTCCAAAGCTTAGATCTCTATGGAGAAGAATGTGCAATTCAATTTATTTCAAAATAAAAAATAAAAAAAAATTACTTCTCATAGGCCTACAAGGGCGCGTTAGAAGACATGAGCTGCTGCAGCTGCCCTCAACGACCCAGTTTTGTAACATCCTTCCTATCCCACCCTTGGAATATTGACGTTAGATTATCTGTCTTCTGAGTACCTGCAATAACTGTAACAATATCAAAATAATACATTCACCATTTCATAATATCACTGAAATTTTAGCAGAATGGAGTACGAAAAAAATATGAAAACATCCGCTGGTTTCTCATACAATTGCTACATTAACGAGACATAAAAAGATGTTGTTTCAAACATAAGCAGCAATGGATTAGGAAATTATGTAAAGGTCGTTTTTGGGGAGGCTGGGGTAAAAAGGTTGGGGTCCGGTAATAGTCGAATCATATCACTGAAATTTTAGCAGAATGGAGGTGGTCTAGATGTTTTAACAGGTAACTATCAAAATAATATCAGTGTGCATTCATTTGGCACATTTACATGTATAAACATCAGAGCCATTGCCAAAACATTACTGCAATCATTATTAATAACTGTCATCGTTTATATGATTATTAAATTAGATTAAATAATGGGTACCCAATACCGATCATTGATGGTCTTCAATGAATGGATCATTGATGATCGCATGCTGAAATGTATTTTAGAAAGTAAGATTTTTTTTTACTTATCTGTAGGAAATCTTTAGAAATCGATAGTTCTTGTTGGGATAGGTACTTGTCTTTTAAAATCATTCCATTTTTTTTAATCTTCCATAGTATTCTAAGAGTGAAAAGAAACACGAAGTGATATTTTTGTCACTGATAACGATTGGGATTCGAGATGTATGGGATTGACTTGCTCTTCCGAAATATCACATTATTATCAATTCTCCTTTGAAATAAAAATTTAATTGTACACAAAAACTTTATAAAGTACACAGTAATTTCACAATTCATGTACAAAGGCGAGCACAACTCAATAATGAATTTTCTCCCAGCAAACCATTGACCGACAGAGAGAGATCACATTCGAGGATAGGACCCAGTGTCTACATAAATAAATAAAATATATAAAAATATACGCACTTAATAATAAATACCAATATAAACAAATATTATGTCAATTGTGAGAGGAAGTGCTCTTTAATTTTCTTCTTGAAGACCTCCAGAGATGAGCAGTCGCGAAGGGAAAGTGAGAGAGAGTTCCAGAGACACACTAAAGTTACAGAAAAGAAACCATCATAGCGGCTGGAAGCAATCTAATTATAATATTTACCGATAGATCGTGACTGTCTAAAACCCAGCGTCTTCTAAACTTTATTTTTTTCTTTTTTATACCTCCATGTAACCCTCCCCTTATCGTAGGTGGTTGTATCACTGTCCGCCGGCGGTCAAACTTTATATATTTTATGTTTGGGCGCACCGCGCACCTCACCCCGCACCCCGCACCGCCCGCATTTATTACACCGCTTGTTTCTAGACGAGCTTTAGAACTTGTCTTAGGCATGCCTGTAATCTATCACATTTTTAACGTCATTTCGGTGAAAACAGTTTTATGTATAATAAATGTAATAGAATTGAGAATCAATATCACGGCTGAAGGTCCCATCAATTAAAATACTGACAAACGTCAGAAGAATCCACAAAACCCATAAAATGGTCAAGAGAATGTTAATTTGAAATTGTAATGTAGTCTTTACGTATGTATCATAACAGTTACACAATGTACATTAACTTAAATCTATGGGTAAGTATGAGCAACTTATTGGATCAATCAAAAGTGCTTCTTAGCTTCTATAGCTAAGTTTGTATCTATCATTCAATGTTGCTTCTCGATATTATAAACTCTAGGGTACTAAATAATTCCATTACCTACCTATGTGTATACCTAAAGAAAAACACACCTTTGATTTTCCCTTCTGAACTGGTCCCACTCCTTGCATCTTGACAATATCGGAGCATCTCGTTCTAATAACGAAGAGTCGTTCAATACAGCGGGTGTCCGTTTACGAGGACCCCTAATCTCACAGAACCCACCTTGATATCGCCTTAATAAAGACGTCACGTGGACACCCATCGTCATAAAAATCATCGGATGCGATAGTAGAACTAGCTGTGTGGAGGTGGGCAATGGGGACTTATGGTTTGTGTACGTGTGTGTGTGTGTCGTCTTAAGGTATGAAGATTCGAGCTTATCTTTGGAAGAAATATTTTAGTGCCAAATAGATCACGGACTTATTCTTATCTGTCTCTGAATAGTTAAAGTAGTTAGCTGCTAAGTTTGGCTAAAAACCATTGATTGTTATTTTAACCTTAACAAATTACTTACGTTAAGTTTCAAGCTGACTGTTTGTGCCTTGGTAGCTTGAAGACATACTATACAAAGTAGACATGCAGAGCTGTCCAAATTATTTGTTTGGAATTTATACAAACAATACAAAGCGCAGGCCGTATTCGTATAGAGAATATAACGAAGGTATAGAATATAGATAGAAGGTTTTTCTAAAACCGACAATTCACACAACTTGAAGTAGCAAAACACAGCTTGGAATAAATACGCAATCAAATCAGAGGAGAGGAAGGTGGGTAAGTTTGGACAACAAAAATAAAAGTAATAAAAAGCAGACGGACGCCGCGATGACCGCCCGGGCGACATGTGGCTGGCCACTTGCATTTTTTAAAAATAAAATTTGCATACGTTTAGGGTCCCGCACGGTTTTCATGGCGGGCTAGGAGACATTTTTAAACAATATTACGAAGGCTAAGGAGTTTATAAAGCGGTTTATATTGCGGTAAGTTCGGGGATCGTCTAATGAAATTGTTTTTGGCTATACGATACGCTGTAAAGTTTTATTGGAATGGAATTCTGTTTCGCTTGAAACGTTTTTTGGTGATCAGAATTCGGATAGAGTTAGAAAATAATCCGAGATAAACGTGCGTCTATGTGCGCGAAAATCCTGAATACGGGTACCTATTTGAATAAAAAAGTAAATATCGAGCAGAGCTTTGTGAAACCAAATTATTTTGCCCATTTTTGTAAAAGGTCTATACGCTAAAAAAGTTTCCAATTGCGAGAAAAATTACCATCGGTTTGCACACATATTTAGATTGGAATACAAGGTCAAACTTGCCACTTGAAATAGTCTTGACTTGTTTTCTACATATCTTAATTTGACAAAACTATGTAGAATAAACTAATTGAATAAAATACTGCTCGACAACACGTTTTTATGCAGTCAAAAACTTATTGCCCTCCATTATTTCAGCTGAACATCAGCTAATGTATATCACAACTCATAAGTGGTCTTCTCATCAATTCCCTTTCCCCTGCAGCCATTCGGAACTACTTAACAGCTTATTTTCAGATCTCCCTTTAATTACCGAATTAAAAGCCACTGGCCTGTGAAAGTGCCACCATTCAGTTCTCACGTCAGTCACTCAGTATCGTTAAAAACAAAACCACCTCAATGTGACATAGGGAAATCATATCTCAACACATGTCACGGTACATTCATCCTTATGTACCAAATGATAAGGTGCATGTTAAGAGGTGTTGTGTCGTGTAATGTGTCTCCCACGGTGTTGGTTCTATTTACGTATGTGTTGGGCTCGGAGTGTATCGAGATGAGATTGTTGCATGCGTTAGTAGTTTTGAACGGTGTGGCTGATCGTTGATAGAACGGTTTTATCATTATGTATTTTTGTACGTGTTTGATTGATAAAATAAAATACATCAATCCATAATCATCTTAATTGGTAAAAATAGTGCCCGTCAAAGTGTGAAAGTATCAAAGTTCTGATAAGTGAGAGCTGCAAAACTATTTATTTCCACATTAGTCCTGTTATTATCAAAATCCAGTTTTTATAACAAAATCCATGAGGAATTGAAGAAACTCCTAAAATATTATAGGCATATTGTTGAGTATTCAGGCGCAGGGGTGGATGATTCCCGAAGAAAATAAAACGCACAGAAACTGAAGACTTCAGGATTTATTCTTGAACGATGTTTACAGGAAGCGAAGACAGCAAGCAAGCGATGACACCAAACGACGACAAACTTTTGGCCGTGAAGCGGCTATATATATACCCCTCGTAGGTGGGTGGAAGTAGTGGCGGTCTTATATGACCATTAAAATTCTTATTGCCCAATCACGTTCGACCGATATTTCGACGTGGGCGGAGGTAGTGATAGGTGCGACCATACAAATCCTTGCCCTATTTCCAACCACGTTCGAGCATTAAAATGAATCTATTTACAATTCAACTACGATTTGAAACTTATTAACTAAAATCACATTATAACTACTTACAATCATTAAACTAACTAAGATTACTTGATACATCGCTAACATCTATCCATTAAAGTTATTCTTAGTTATCTAACTTAGTTATCTAATGTAAAATCTAGTTAACAATACAAATTAACAATAACAGATCAATATATATACAAAACTCTCTTATAAGAGTAACTCTGCTGTTATTGCTCTCGAATATGAAGTCTAAGGTTGCGTGACTTTGTATAAAGCTAGTTAACAATCCCTACATAAGCTACTTTAAATTTACAAGTGGGCGAGGCCGCCGACAATTACTAGTGTTAAACTAGGAGATCGCTGTGCTCCTCAACAATCCCACCCCCCGTAAGAGGGTTCAACCGATTACAGACCCGTCGGTAGGGAGCACAACGACCTTTACAACGGGACGTCGTAAAATTCCGTTATTGGTTCTAATGTCTACGACCCTAATAACGTTATCGGTGCCGGGATACACTTTCGTAATTATGCCTTTTGTCCATTGATTTCGCGGTTTGTTCTCGTCCACAATCACTACCACATCACTGACTTTAATATTTGGCACATCACTGTTCCACTTTCTTCTTTGCTGCAGCGTTGGAAGGTATTCGCGCAGCCAGCGCCTCCAAAAGAGGTCGGCCAGCGCGTTCACCCGCTTCCACATGCGGAGCGAGTCGAGGTCGACCACATGTCGACGTGTGCACGGCGCATCTCCCGCGGCAGTGCCCAGCAGGAGATGATTCGGCGTCAGCACCACCGGTTGCTCCGCATCGCAGCTCACGTAGGCGAGCGGTCGGCTATTCACGACCAGCTCGGCCTCAGCGAGAAGGGTATAGAGGACCTCCTCGCGAGGGGCTCGTTCCTTGAGGGTCGCCCGTAGTGCGTTTTTGACAGAACGCACCAGGCGCTCCCAGCAGCCACCCATGTGTGGGGCAGCCGGGGGGTTGAAGTGCCAGGCTATGCCCCGGCCTGTCGCCTCGCTTTCGAGACGGTCTTGGTTCAGCTCCCGCAGCGCCTCCCGAAGCTCGGAGTGCGCCCCGACGAAGTTGGTCCCGCGGTCGGAGTACATATCCGCGGGACAGCCGCGGCGCGCGATCAGGCGCCTAAGTGCCAGTATCGCGGAGTCGGCGCTCAGTGTTGCAGCCAGCTCCAGATGGACAGCGCGCGTAGTGAGGCACGTGAACAACACGCCCCACCTCTTCTCCCGGCGCCGCCCGATGACTATTTCCATGGGGCCAAAATAGTCCACCCCGCAATGGACGAAGGCTCGACGAGTCGTTTCCAGTCTCGCTGGTGGCAGATCTCCCATCTTTGGTGAGGTAGGTGCGGATCTCTTGATGCGACATTGCTGACAGCTTGCAGTCACAGCTTTTACAGTCGATCGCAGGTTCGTTACCCAGTACTTTTCCCGCACATTGTTCACCACAGCCTCTTGATTAGCGTGCAGGGAGGCCACATGATATTTTAATATTAGTCGGCGCGTGAGGGCGTGTTTCCCATCCAATATTATAGGATGACGCGCTCCGAAGACAAGCTCGCTGCAGGCGCCCAGTCTGCCGCGTACTCTCACCAGCCCGTCCTCGTACAATATAGGGTCTAGGGTCCTTATTCTGCTGTTCTTTGGCAGTGGTCGGGCCTCTCGGAGGGCTTTAATTTCCTCTTGAAAGCTCTCGGCCTGCATGAGTTTCAGCAGGCGTAGCTCCGCCTCTCGCAGGTCTGTTATGGTGACGGTAGCTGAGTTGCGACGTTTGCGACAAAGCTCAGTGAAAATTATTAGACGCGCTACGACACGTACGGCGCGTGTCCATGTTGGCAGCCGCTCGTATGTCAGTGTGGGTTCGGCCTGTGTGGTCAGGACATTTAGTCGTTGCACACGTTCTAGGTCCTCCTCCGTCACTGCGTCACTCCCGGAAGCCGTCGGCCATTGCTCCTGTGGACGGCAGAGGAACGACGGGCCCGAAAGCCACTCGCTACTGTTTCTAGGCCAGTCCAAGCGGGTGCTCTTGTCGGCCGGGTTCAACGCCGAGGGAACCCAGTGCCAGTCACACTTCCTTGACCTTGAGTCAATTTCGGCTAGTCGGTGGGACACAAACCGCTGAAAGTCTGTAGCGTCGGAACCTATCCATTTTAAGACAGTCTGACTGTCCGTCCAAAAATATTTACGTTTGATTACTACCCCCAACTCTATCTCTACAGTTGACGCTATCCTGCAGGCCAGTACTGCCGCTTGCAATTCCAGGCGAGGTATCGAAATGACCTTTTGAGGGGCCACCCTGGCTTTACCTAGAACGAAGCTCACCCGCCTATTGCCGAGTTCATCATTTCCCGCTATATAAGCGACTGCGGCATAGGCGGATTCGCTTGCGTCCCCGAAAACGTGGAGTTCTATGTCTTCTAGGACTAAGCCATACCATCTCGGGATGGTTATCTTTTCGAGGTGCTGCAAATTATGCAGCCACTCGAACCAAGTCCTAGCCTCTGCCTCACCCAGTTTCTCGTCCCACTGAATGCCTGTACGCCATATTTTCTGCATCAATATGCGCGACTGAATGACGCATGGGTACAGGAAACCCAGTGGGTCGAACACCGACATTATGAATCTCAAGAATTCACGCTTCGTGGGTACTATTTCCCCCTCCACGATAGCCTTGGGTATCTTCTTAAAAGATAGGTCAAAGGCTAATTGGTCGGTTCCTGGCGACCATATCATTCCTAAGGTTCGTTCGGACGCGTTGTCCCCATTTTCCAGGGATATGCGGTCTGGCATGTCTAGCTGTAATTTGCTCCTTAGCTCTTGGGAGTTCGTGACCCACCCCCGTATATGAAAACCGCCCTCGGCGTGGATGTGGGTCACGTCATTTATTAGCTTGTTAGCCTGAGCAACAGACCACGTGCTATCAAGGTAGTCATCCATGTAATGATTGTGTCTCACGGCAGCTACCACTTCGGGGTACTCCTCCTCATGACGCGATGCGTTCTTATTTAGAACGTATATCGCCGAGGTTGGAGACGATACTGCACCGAATATCATAGAACTCATCACATATATCTGGGGTTCCTTCTCGGTTCCCGACTGCCACAAGAATAGCTGTGCCCCGCGGTCTTGCTCTCTAATTTTTATTCTTAAAAACATATCAGCAATGTCTCCCGTGAACCCTACTGGCCCTAGTCTAAACTTAAACAACACTCCTAGAAGTGAATTCAGTAGGTCGGGGCCCGTCAATAGGTTGTCATTTAGGGATGTCCCTTGATACGTGGCGGCAGCGTCAAAGACTAATCTCAATTTCCCCGGCTTGTTTGGATTCTTCACCCCAAAATGGGGTAAATACCAGACCGGATCTTGGACGCCGCTCTCCAACCTATTGGCGTAACCCTGTTCAACCAACCTATCTATTTGTTTCTTATAGGCCTCTGCATACTCGGGATCCCGGTTCAACTTACGCTCAATCCCCGCCAAGCGATGGCGAGCGTAAGCATAATTATCGGGGAGTTGCGGGCTATCATGCCTCCACAACAACCCTACTTCCCAATGGCCATCCCCATTTTGATGGCTAGTATTATCTAAGATTTCTAGAGCCCTATCGTTCTCCCTATGCGATCTAGGGATTTGTGCTATACCGATAGATTCTAGCTCAAACTGATTTTTAACTATCGTATGCAAATCTAAGAGTGGTTCCACGACACAATTTACAGACTCTTCAGCCGACCTATGTCCTTTGCCTACGGGTCCATGAACGACCCAACCTAGCTTGGTCAAGGAAGCAACGGGCTTACCGGATTTTCCTCGGCGTATATCCTGGCCGACCAGCAGCTCCCAATTGTCCTGTCCCAGCAACAGCAGCGGCTTGGCCCCAATCATTCCCTCGCAGCCCAAGTCGCGCAGGTGGGCGTGCTCCGTAAGCAACGCAGCCGGCACTGTTTGTGCGGGTAAGTCCAGTCTCTTAAACGTACGACACTTCACTGTATGCACTCTGCCGTTTGGCCCACGCACTGACACTATCACTCTACGCGAGGTCTTGTCCGACACCTCTTGTCCGCGCGCACTCTTCAACACTAAGGGTTCTTCCTGGCCCCCAGCGTTCTCTGCCAACGAGTCATCCACCAGTGATATCGTGGCCCCGTCATCAAGTAGGGCGTAGCATTCGTGTGTGTTGTTCTCTATCGTTACACACACTGGTAATATCTTCAGGAGCGACTTGCCGTGGTATTCACTCACGTTCGTGACACTTTCAGTGGTCTTTTTCTCTGCGTGCAATAGGATATGGTGTGCATAGTTGCATGATGGATACTTGTTAGCTCGACAGAAATTCTTTGCATGTTGCTTCACTATACATTTAAAACATAGACGTTTATCCTTCACGTGTTGCCATCTGTCATCTACACTCAGCTTAGCAAACTTGTCACATTTCGTGAGATTGTGATCTCCCTCACACATTGTGCACTGAGATACTCTTGTTAGTGGTGGTGAATTGTCACTTTGTACATGCAATCGTTGTATATTTCTGTATGGAACTTGTTTTGGTGCGCTTTTCTGTGGTTTAGAAACCGGTGCTCCGGTAGCGCTCACTTCCATTTGCACATAATAAGAGGTAGCTCGGGCTAGGTGACCTAGGAAGTCTGACAATATTTCCAAACTAGGCGACACCCTCACGTCAATTCCTTGGGTTGAAGCTACGCCCATAGCATAGTCCCCATACTGAGCTCTCTGTACAGGTGTCAACTTGTTCAATAATTCACTCACCAGTTGTGGGTTGTTGAGATATCCGGTTGCATGCACATTCCTCAGCAGCGACACACAATTACGCACAGTCGAAGAGAATTTCCGTAATTCACGACCACTTTCCGTCACTTTAGGCAACGCACGCACTTTCTTCAATGCACATTCCAGTATCAGGTTCGGGTGTCCAAACTCTTCGTCCAGTGTCTTTATGATCTCCGTCGGATTCGTAGATGTCCTGAGCAGATCTTCTACTGCTATCTTGGCCTCTCCCTGCAGCGATGTTTTCAGGCGCGCTAGGTTCTCATGCGGCTTGAAGTTGTACATTGCAGTAGTGTCCCAGTACATGTTCTTGTATGACAGCCAATCAGCTGGGTCCCCACTAAAGTACGGCAACTCATAAGCTTGTCTGGGCACTGGTCGCGGACGAGCTAGGTTCGAAATGGCCTCTGCTAGCTGGTCTATTTTCCTGTCTCGCGACCGGCTTCTGTCCGTGTCTTCAGCGAAGGTTTGATCCCAGTCAGGCACTTCACGTTGCACTCGCGGTACACTGCCACTCGGTATAGGCGTGTTGGGCACTAAGTCTCTGAACTGAACGGTCGCGGGCGCACACTGTTGTGGGAGCGCAGATACTTGTGGCGTCACGGACATAGGTACTCCGCGAGATGTCGCGGGCGCGAACGCGGGCACTTCGTGTGAGGTCGCGGTCACGGACGTTGTCACTGGCACTGAGTTCGACGGCACTTGCGACACTGATGGTTCTTGATTACTGGGTGCGGTACGAGTTATCCATTCTTCAACTCGGCGAGTCGTTCCTTCTTCATCTGACGAGTCATCTTCGTCAGCTGCGGCGTCTATTTCAGCCAACTCTGCTTCCAGTTTCTTCCTCACGAGGTTTTCTTTCAGGCGCACTAGCTCTCTTTCAGCCTCGTATTCGACCCTCCTCCGAAGATAGTCGGCACTTCGTTGTCCGCTCTTCGTGGAGACGTGGCTGGCTCTTGATCCTTGTTTCCTTGCACTCCGTCGTATCTCCGATTCCCTTGGTGTTGCAGCATCACTGTAGTCGATCACACGACCGGGCCCCGCCAATGGAATCACAGGTGCAGGCACAGGAACAGAATATGAGGTAGGCGCTATCGATGGTGATCCCGGTGCTAATTCAGTCGGCACTCCCGAGTCACTCTCCATGGCACGACGCTTGTTCATCGCCTCCTCCAACTTGCGTAGCTTGCTTCGTGTAGTCACGGCGCTGCGTTCACTCATCTTCTCAGGCGATCTTCACAGGGCGATCTTGATGAGTCTTCAGAACGTTGTTGACAAGTCTTCAGGCGCTCCTGATAAGTCTTCAGGCGATCTTGATAAGTCTTCAGGGCGATCTTCACAGGGCGATCTCGACGAATCTTCAAGCCAATATTCAAGACGATCTTCAGCTTTTTCAGGACGTTTTTCAGTCTTCAGGACGATCCGGCTCGAAGGACCAATTTTGATGAGTATTCAGGCGCAGGGGTGGATGATTCCCGAAGAAAATAAAACGCACAGAAACTGAAGACTTCAGGATTTATTCTTGAACGATGTTTACAGGAAGCGAAGACAGCAAGCAAGCGATGACACCAAACGACGACAAACTTTTGGCCGTGAAGCGGCTATATATATACCCCTCGTAGGTGGGTGGAAGTAGTGGCGGTCTTATATGACCATTAAAATTCTTATTGCCCAATCACGTTCGACCGATATTTCGACGTGGGCGGAGGTAGTGATAGGTGCGACCATACAAATCCTTGCCCTATTTCCAACCACGTTCGAGCATTAAAATGAATCTATTTACAATTCAACTACGATTTGAAACTTATTAACTAAAATCACATTATAACTACTTACAATCATTAAACTAACTAAGATTACTTGATACATCGCTAACATCTATCCATTAAAGTTATTCTTAGTTATCTAACTTAGTTATCTAATGTAAAATCTAGTTAACAATACAAATTAACAATAACAGATCAATATATATACAAAACTCTCTTATAAGAGTAACTCTGCTGTTATTGCTCTCGAATATGAAGTCTAAGGTTGCGTGACTTTGTATAAAGCTAGTTAACAATCCCTACATAAGCTACTTTAAATTTACAAGTGGGCGAGGCCGCCGACAATTACTAGTGTTAAACTAGGAGATCGCTGTGCTCCTCAACACATATGCTTGGCTTGTATACAAAAATACCAAAAAAATCCTGTAAATACATATAGCATGCATACACCAAAAACTTAAACACATCTTTTCAGCAACTCGACTTCTTTTTTCACACATCCTGCACCGCATGACAGGTCGCCGCAGTACTCGTACAGGCGGCATACAGTCGTATCAATCGACAACAAGACGCGCACATCACACGACCACGACCGTTCACCTCGCTCCGCGGCCGACGGGAATCGCGCTTTTTAATTATATTTTTATTTCAATTTCGCAGGCGGTCCACATGTGGCTCCTCTACCCTTCCCACGTCAACAAAGTAACACAGGTATTTTAGACTGTATTTAGTTGATTTTAAGATTGAGTTTGGATTGTTCTATGTGTGTGTATGTTTGCTTGTAAGTTAGTAAGCGTTAAATGAACACAAGTAAGGCGTGGACACGTTTATGGTAGAACGCTGGGAACACCTGGAACGGTTCTTGTAACATATTTATACGATTTCTCGGAACAAACGTTTGTTTTGGCAAATTCAGATCGTGTTTTGTTATTAATTTTATAATTAATGTGCTGAGAAAATGTATGACTTGTTTCGGCTGAATTACACGGAATTCGAGGTAGGAATTGTAAATCATTTGTATTATATGAGGTGGGTAAGTGATGTGATACATTTGGTAAGGAGAAAGTCATTCAAGAATGTACTTGTACTTACATAAAGTATGGAATTACTCCTGCAGCATCACAGGTGCGTTCATCAACATGTAAACTCACATACCTACACAAGACACCCAGAACCGAACCGACAACTATCTGTAGGCTTTACAAATATTTATTTCCTTTCAGTAATGGAATCCACTACATGCAATGCAGCAGCCCTTCGCTCAACCACTATGCCTACCGTCATTATTTTTTTTGAAAACTTGGTTTAAACTTATTGACTGCATCCAATCTCAACTCCCTTAAGCCTGACTGGCCTGTTAGTCTAGTGGTTAGTGGCCTGACTGCTATGAGTTCGTGAGTTCGATTCCCACCCAAGGCAATTGTTTGAATGATGAGCACGATCATCTGTTTTGTATCTGGGTCTAATTTATCTATAATATTTAAATATTTCGAAATATATAAGTTATGTTTATCAGATATCTAGTATTCATAGCACAAGCTTGTTTGGTACTACATATTATGGCGTTACTACGTATGTGATGTGGAATATTATTATTATAAGTGAGCATCCAAAAAGTCCGTAAAAGTTCATTCTGTACCGGAGACACCTTTTTACCCCATGGCTACCGGCCTCCGTACAAGTTAAATCCTGTAACTTCGCAAACCTGTCAAGCTCATCACTCCACATTACTCACTTACAAAAACAGATGATGTCTAGCTACTCGTACGACTATGTTTTCTCAGCCGACTGCGCCTGTTAACGTCATTAGCGGTTGTCATCGCGACGACTACTGATTAATTGTCTGAACTACGCACTGACAGACGAAATCACTGGTGTGTCTTATTAAATCATTTGATTATTGTTTCCTTTAGTGATGTTAAATTAATATATCAGTTAGTTTTCGATGGCAAGCAAACGTACCTACTCCTTAAGAGACTCGAGTCTGAAGATAAAACTCTGTTGGACGGTGTTGCGGGACAGGGGACGGTGTGTGTCTGTTGCGGTGTTCTCTCTTGATCGCGGGGACTGATGATGTTGTTTTGTAGTGTTAACTTTGATCCTGTAGTTTCTCGTAGTTACTAAACTAGTCATCATCCGTTCAGTCAAAAATGTCGCCAGAACGACCGGTCCTGTGCGTCTCGCATCAATTGGATTCCCGCGACCCTCATCAGGTCATTGGTCCACCTTGCAGGCATTCCAACGCTGCGTCTTCCAATACGCGGTCGCCACTCCAAAACCTTTCAGCCCCAATGACCATCTGTTCTCCGAGCCTTGCCCACTGCCATTTAAGATTGGCGATTAATGGAGCTGAATTGTTGACTCAGGCTTGTAGGTCATGCGGAATTGTTCGAAAATATCATAGCGGTTCTGGTTCGAAAGAACACAAGGTAGTTTTAGTCAGTAAAAGTCTGTCACTCCCTCTCACTCCACCTAGAGCGGGAGAAGTTGTGTGATGATTTTCCATCATAAAAAAAGGTTTGAAAATCATATCTTTATTCTGCCACTAGTTTTTATCGTGATCATGGTCTACCTGTGTTGGTACAAGAATAGCTAGCTTGGTAGCTGCACCTACGAGATTTTTATATTTCGATGCCTCCGCATAAGATCGTAACGCAAAAAGTGATTTTTTATGGAGAGTTCGTTTTTGTAATTGCTAATTCGTAAGGGAATTTGTGAAACACTTTTGATGATTTTAGGCTGAACAGGCTGGATGTAATAAGAAATAATAATATTTATTTTACTTTTTTCTAATAAAACTGTACTCAAAACATATCTAACGACTATATGCGTAGGAGACATAGATTTATAATTTTTGTAAAACTTTGAGAGTATTTACTTAATAATTTATTAGTACTTAAGGAATTAATTAACTCAATTAATCCGTAATCCCAAGGTTTTCCATTTACTCAGAACTCCTCCAATTCCTGTCATTCCACCCTCCACACACCTTCGTACAAGTTTATTTCCGTTTCAAGAGACGCTTTACCAAAATATTTTCAGAACATAAAGATTCCGATGTTCCACTCACGGCTCAGCTAATCCAAATACGTTTGTCCACAAAAATGCGTTCAACCTTTATTTTAGGAAAACACGACTATTTCGATGGCGGACGCGACAGGTGTCGTGACTGTAGGGTTGTCGGGAACGAGTTTGGATGTTGGCTAACGAATTTTTCACCTTCTTAGTTTTAAGATGTTATGGATCTAAAAGTAATGCATTTCAAAATAGTAAAATACAGCAATTATAATCACTAAGATAATCTTATAACCTACTAAATCAATAATTGAGCCACAGACAAGTTAGTTTTAAGCATGAATTTCGTACAATAGTTTGGTGGTAATAATTGTGTTCTAGACTCCTGTAAAGATAACTTTAAAATCTGACCTTTTTGATCAAGATCCTGGTTAATCATCGCTTTACAATAATTGAAAAAAAAAAACGTTTTAATAAAGAATACTATGCATTATTTGATGTTGATTTGACTTTAACTAAGATTATGTGGCAGCCCTGGTCGACAGGCGCAGGCGCCGTGTCGCGGTCGAGCGCGACATTCGTCATTGTCGCGCCATACGCTGAAACGTCGCCGCTTTTTCCACCAAATCCAACGTTTACACGTCTATGGACGTAGGCGTACAAACAAATACCTGCGACTCTCATAAATCTCGCGACATTAACCTTCTGACACGATATAATTTACAGTTTTGACGGCAGACTGCACGCTCTAATAAAAAATCATAAATCATTTTTTGTATGTTTATTTAGTTTTCAATTTTAATATTTGTGTAGGTTTATACTGAGTGAGTTATGAAGCGTGTACCGGATGTGGCGAAATATGTCCGCCTTCTTTGTGTCTCGCACAAGGTGCATAGACATGAAAAAGACGAACGCCACAGTTATTTACCTTCCTATATTTTTGGCTCGCCGACCAAAGAACGGCTAGTCTCGCTCGTAATTACCAAAACAACGTTCAAAGCGCGCTACAATCTACTGAAGTTCATCATAAAACTGCCCAATTCTACGTCCCAGAAACACATCAAATAATTTCACTTTCGATTGTTTTCGTAACGTCAGTTATTAAAAGTGGGTAGGATGGGTCAAAGCAACAGAGTACTGGCGAGCGGCCAAAGCTTGCGGGCATTAATCAAACGAGTGGAGGATCACTCAAAAATCGCTTCGTGCGCTCGACAGACGTATCGATAAGTTTGACGATCTTGTAAACACTAACGTTTTTTCGACGTGGGTGTAGATTAGTGTGAGGGACAGAGATTAGCGATGTTTGTTGTAGATCGTTTTTTGTGTAACATATGAAAGGAATTTACAAGTCTTTTCTTTGGCCACGCAGTGGGATTTGCTTGGAAATCCCATCCTAGTTTTATTATTAAAAATAAACTTGTTTTAAAGAGAGATACGATGAGTTTTTTTCCATTAAAGTATTTTCTTTTTCAGCAACAAGCAGAGATCAAAACAACGCATTTATAAAAATCAATTTTAAAACCTTCAGAAATGAAAAGATCATCTTCAGATTTCACGCGAGAATTGATTTTGTGGTCTTTGAAAGAAAAGTAAACTGTAGACTGTAACTGAGTGGCCATGGAGTTTCTTGCACGTTCTTCTCCATAACGCTTTGGAACGTGCAACTTAGCTTCCCTTTTTTTTTAACTAACAGACATTCAAAAGAGCCTGTTAATGGTCTATTTGAAAATAAAGTTTCTGAAACTAAGCCTACTAACTAATTTCTATTGGTGGGGAAAATAGTGTAAAAAATATTTACACTATTCTTCCCACCAATAAAAATTGCAGAAGCACCCAATCTCACACTACTCTGTGCTCAAGGTAAACAGGGAGCGTTCACACTGGCCGTCAGCGGAGCGCATTAGGCCGTCATCGCGCGTGTGAGCCGCCTTTATCAACAGCCACCAACTATGATTTCATAACAGAACTAGAGGTGTGATCTCATTGTGGCGAGTGGCAAAAAAATAAATGTATCGGTAAATAATCAGCAGTGTTGTGGGATTAGGTGGAAAGTTGACGTCGGTAGTTAAAGCGATCGTGCGTATTTTTGTATATTATTTTTTAGGCTTGCAAGTATTTTGAGAAAAAAAGAATATGCACGATTATTTTCCATATCCATTTCTCTTAATTATAATTGATGTTCAATTAATGTAGCTGCAAAAAGATATTTTACTGTTAATTTACTGATAATGTGCAACGTGTGTGTATGAACTACCTCATTGAACTCGTGGTGGCAAGCACGACTGCTGAGCGTCCTAAGTTCAATTCCCGGGTCGGGAAAAGTGCCATTGTGCTAAGGGTGATGATCAGATATGACCAAGTAGTTATGCTGGTGGTCAGGACAGCCTTTACAGTCGTGGGTGCTGTCCGTATGGCTCGCTGGTCGCTGCTCGAAAGCTTGAGGAAGTGATGATGACGTCACGATGTAGTAACTGCACGAAGGCTGCGCTGACGTTCATAGTCCAGGGTCATCAGTTTAGAAGTATTGCGGAACAGGATGTAAAGTCCCACATACCTCTATTGAAAAGGGTAGATCCCCCGACCAGACGAGTGTTAGGTCTGGTCTGAACGACTGCCCGATAGTTGATTTCGGGCTGTTGATTTGTTTTAATCGAGTGGAAAACTCTACTATCGCGATCCAGGAATTTGAATTTTAGTTCCTATGTGGGGTCTTACACCTATAAGTTGCTGTATTTCTATAAGGACTATTCTATAACTCTGTAACAGCCCCGAGTTTAAAGTTGGTGGTGTGACACCCCCGTGCTTCGGAGTGTACGTAAAGCCACAGCACCTATGTTTACGCACACTTCTGTGCACTATAATATCTCTTACAGATTGGCCTGCATCTTGACCAAAAGCGTAGCTTAAACTTAGTGATCGGAAAATACACAATACCATCAATCGAATCTTTAGATGGCGTTGAGTAACTGAATTGCGTGTGACGTGATATTTTTCTTCTTGTTTATATAATTATCTCTTTGATAGATTAAATCGATTGCGATGAAACAAAAACTAATGAATACTTTAAGTTACACAATTTTTATGTATAAAAGTTATCCGCATTGGTTTCGTACATTTTATGTGATGCAGACAAAAATTTTAAAAATGCTGGAAATGGGTTCTGTTAGTTATCCCTTAGCACACTGGCAATTTTTTTTGGAAACATTTTCGATACCTACCCCACCTACCTTACCTACCTACCTACCTACCATTACCTACCCTACCTTACCTATCTTTACCTACCTTTTTCTCTCTCTCTTTTATTGCACCTACCACTATTCTTCTCTGCATCTCCCAAAGGTTGACTGGTAGAAAATGCCTAAGGCATTAAGTCCGCCTCTGTACCTTTATGTGCATGAAGTATGAAATAAATTTATTATTTGTATATATGATACGCAGTAAGTACCTACTATGTGACGCTTTTTTACCATCAAGTCTTTTTATTTTAAGGTGGGAAATCATTCAATTACTTCTCGCACTCTAGGGGGGAGCGAGAGGACGTGTTAGACTTTTATTGACTAAAACCATTTCTTTTTTTATATTCCTCCTTTACCTTGCGTTCCAGGACCCCAGGTTTCCCTTTCGGTTGTCAACCCATGGCTTCCATCTACCATGACGGCAGACTTCGGCCCTGCTACGGTTATGTTGACATCTCTTTGAGGCGCGCGTGGAACACTACGCGCCGTCAACGACTCGGGCTCGGGCCGGACGATCGGACGGCGAGCTACTCATTGCTCATCGTCCGCAAGCCCACGCCTACAGTGGTTGCAATTTGGGGTCGAGATCCTATCATCTAAGTCTGTGTTATCATATTAAATAAGTCTTCAATTTTAATTCAAAGTATAACAAAATAGGTATAGCTTTATTATATCTACTTTTTATTTAGTTGTATTGAAGTTAAGAATATTTATTTTCAATCTCCTCACTGGCCCCGCATCTTTCAGGAAGAAATCACGCAATATTGAATTTCCCGGTTTCTCGAAACTGATTCGATTGTTTTTATTTATGAGGTACGTTGGGATTAAATAAACTTCCTGGCGCCAACATATCTTAAACATTCAAATTATACCTATGATACTGTGAAAACAATGCAATTTGCAAGTTATGTTCACTAGCGAAAGTTGATGAATAGATCGTTCAGCATGATTTGATAAATGTCGGGCAAATAAACATGGGGTTCATGTTATGCATAATAAAGTAAACTGATGGTTACTTCATTGCTGGTTTTGGATACTGTAAACGGAGTGTGATACAGCCACAAAACTATCAGTAATAGCAGTTAGGTGTTTATTTATTTTTTTGAAGTAGGAAATCATTCAACGACTTCTAGTCCAACCTAGGGTGGAAGAGATGGAGGAGACTCCATCTACATTGAGAATTAATACGGACAAAAACACTCACATAAATGACAAGTGAGAGAGAGAGAGTGAGTGAGAGATTATATGGTAACATTAATATAAGTATATTGAATATCGATCAGATACCAACGAATACAACCTATACTAATATTAGAAAAATAAAAGATTTGCATATTGCGTTTTTATTCATAATGAACATATCCAAAAACTACTGGACCGATTTTAAAAGTTCTCTCACTAGTACAATGCTGCCCTCGCGCCTCAGCCGCCGGGATTCCGATCCCGATTTCCGGCCACCGTAGGCGCGGACTTGTGGACGGCGAGCAATGGGTAGCTCGCCGTCCGACCGTCCGGTAACCGTCCGGACTGAGCCCAAGTCGTCGACGGCGCATTGTTCCACGCGCGCCGCGGAGATGTCAGCAACCGTAGGGGCCCAGCAGATTCGAAGCCTACTGGGGCCAAGGGTCTGATTCTGAAAGGAAGACTCGGCCCTGGTATGAATAGCAACGAAGGAACAGGAATGGGTTTTTAGTTAGTAAAAGTCTGACACTATCTCGCACTCCGCTCAAGAG
The DNA here is from genome assembly GCA_905147345.3 of Mythimna impura. Classification (NCBI taxonomy): domain Eukaryota; kingdom Metazoa; phylum Arthropoda; class Insecta; order Lepidoptera; family Noctuidae; genus Mythimna; species Mythimna impura. The sequence continues at coordinate 31,646,839 of LR990344.1, forward strand.
AGGGAGATGTCATTGGAAGATTTTCTAAACGAAAAAAAAAAACTAGTACAATGCTACTTTATCACTAAGTGACAAAGGTATATATTTTCTGCTCTCACACGGGTGAAGCCGCTGGCTGCTAGTATGCTATCTTTTTAATAACACTAACGATACTTTTTGTCGTGACTAACATCTCCAAAAATACGTGTAAATGGCTTATTACTTCAATAGCAACTCATTTCCTCGTACAATTCGTAAGTTTACCCAATATTCCCCATTTTCCAATACAAAAGAAATCGTAAAACCATATTGCCATGAATATGTTGCGCGCTAATACATTATATACGATGTTATCCGGTCGGCCAGCGAGTATGGCGAATTAACCAGCGCTTGAGAACATAGCTATATTTTACAATAATAAATGTATGCCCCCGGCACACGATATATGTATTTTTACACGCCTCTCGCTGATACCACAGTGAAATATAATACGAAGGATCATAGAAGCTATATAGAAAGGTTTTTAAACCTAAAGAATAGTAAACGTACAATCTATAAAAAAACTAATATAGAGACACTACGCACAAATCTGCCTTGAATGTGACAAAAATATATTTGGATTTTCCCAGAATAAGTAACCTTTTATTTCATCACCAGCTCTCAAAATGGTGAAGGAGGATCATGAGGAAACCAGTGTGTCCTGGAACCGTAAATTCGATGTCATGTGACATCCACCAACCCGCACTGAGACCTCGTGGTGGATAAAGCCCCATTCTCTCTCAAAGAGAAGAGGCCTGAGTCCCAGAAATGCCTGGAGTATTTATTGAAAAATACAGTGCCCTACAATACATCAACATAGTCATATGAATTTGTAGGGATGGTATAGCGATGTACGTATGTTAGTACCTAGTATGTAAGATAATAATATGATGTAAGGCGCAATAAAGAGGCGCCACTTGTACATGATCGCTCCATTTTGTAGATTTGTAAACAACAAAGTGAATGTATAAGAATTTGCTATCGTTTAATGATGATATGATCTGAGAGACACTACGCAACCTTCTGAGACATCAAAAATTTCAATAATGTTTTGACGTCAATTTTTAACTTTTGTGCTGACTAATCCCTCTGATTTTCTTCACACTACTCATTGTACCACGCGCTAAAAAGATTTATATCTCCTTAGCGTTTATTAGCTGATATATTTATCACAAATACTCAGAGATATTGCTCTGCTAACCCTACCCGATGGCGTGCAGAAAAAATCGTCTAAATATCGTAAATCATAGCTAGGTGTCTGGCTCGCAATCTAGCTAATAGGCTGAAAAAATTGTAGCCGAGAATATACAATACAAAGGAATAATAAATATTATGTAATGCAGACCAAGACCAGATTGCTTATAGTCCTGAGAAATTGAAGTAATATAAAGTGGATGAAAAGTTGATCCTAGTGATAACTGTATAGTTCGGAGTTATAAAAAGCGCAGTATCAATTGAGGCAAGCCGTAAGCATGTTTATTGACTTCTTTGAAACAATCATCATCATCTTTCAGAAAACAATCATGAGATGACTTTCTGATTAAGTTTAAGGTACTTTGAAAAAGTTGGTAGATTATAAATAAATGAATGATGGATGGATACATATTTTGTATGATTTTTAAACCGGTGATTTATTTTGAATGTCGGGTTTATTTTATAACAAACACTAAATAACCAACACAAGTGGCCTATCGTCAACTTCTCATAATTTTCCATCTTATTTCATATTACAAAATATACACGTGTATATAATAGCAAAGCATAAACAAAATGAAATAATTTATAAAATATATATCCAGTTTTAAATTGCACATAATCTTCAAACGTAAGTCAAAGTCATTCGCAATCTTAGAGACCTGACATTATGCGCATAAAAATTATGAAAATATTCAATAAAAAACATTATTAACGTAGGAATGAATTACACAGACTTACCGAAAGTGCGTCTATACACGATCAGTAATAAATTATAGAAAAAATGTGTCTTTTCTGCCAAGTGCAATGTCGACCTAATGAGAGAGCTGTTTCATGTCGCAGTAGTAAACATTGCGAGACGCGTTTCATATTTAAGTGATCATCATTAATGTTCATAAGACGGTGTCTGAGGTGTTCTTTTGTATAGGCATGTGCAGCTGTGGGGAGGACTTCAAACAGTGGGATGAGTCTTTTGTCTTTTTAATTTTTTGTATGTTTTTCATGGGTCTACTGAGCCAAGCCTATAGGAATACCTTGGAAAAAAGAAATTTTCACTGGGTGCAGTGGTACTTAGAGGTATGTTATAGATACTAAAGGTACGAACCCATTTTTTGAGCTTGAGCTTTGAAGATACACCGTCGTAGTCCTCAAAATCAACAAATTATAATAGAAAATGTATGACCAAAGCAACTTAGGTATCTAATTGTAGGCTGACTGAACTATAAAAGCACAGAACATAACTCCTTAACGACAAACAGTACCAATGATTAGTAGATCGAGTTCTAATAGGTATGTCGAAGCCGTTCTGTTTCGTCACTCAGACCAGACTGTACCCCACATTCAGCCAGATTTCAGGGGCCTCCGTCGACCCTACCCAAGCTTTTTTTGGAATAGTTCAACATAGCAATGACATTTTTCAATCCGGCACGCCAAGTTGTAATACGGCGTATTAAACGATATGGCTACAACAGATATATTATGTTGATCTTAGGTACCTAACCTATGTTCCATAGAACTGGTTCACTATTGCTTTCAGTTTTGGGGTATAAAAAACTCTTCATCTTCCCTGCTGTGCCAACTTGTTTCCGAAATCAAAGTTAATTCGCCATTATCACTGGTTTTTCGGTTACATTTATTTGTAAAAAAAAAAAATGATCTACATGTAGGATTTAGATACTATAACTGTTGATTCAAAAAGATGATTCACACATCAGACATGGAGCACCTACACTACATACCTATACAAACACGTCACCACAAAAATATGACATAATAATCCGTCACCCTACATTTTGAGCCCAATCAATTCACTCATCTAAAAGTTATGATCCCTTTGAGTTATGGGGACAATTGATAAATGATTACAAATGAATGAGATTTTTTCAAATTAACCGTAATATAGCGCACTTGTTTGTAATATGTGGGCATTAATAATAATGTCCTAATCTATCATCAGTTTAGATCAGTTTAGTTAGAGTGTGGGATGTCTCCTGAGTGTTTCATCAAGGTTTGATTAAGCAGTGGAAGGTGGAACGAAGTATTTGGGTCAAAATTGACGGCATGACTGGCGTAGTGGTTCAGTGACTGCGCTGCGACTTCGATTCCCTCACGCAACAGATATTTGTATGGCCTACAGATAGTTGTTTTGGGTCTAGTTTTCTTGTGTATGTGAGTTTATATGTTTATAAATGCAAACACAGTACAGGAGTAATGTTTGAAAACAAAATTCAAAAGTTAAGACTGATCATTCCAATATTTCGTTGATGGGCAGGTTATTCCTAGATTGACTTGAAAAATCGTTCTACGTGTAAGTAAGGATCGCTGCACACGGTTCACTGGCCATAACCACAAAACGCCGCCACGGGCATATTTCCGGTAGGTTTCATACATTTTATATGGATTCGACGCACACGGTTGACGCCGGTGGCCGCCAAACGCTACAAATCACCGCTGCTCGCTTCTTGTGATTAACACTGGCCACTAAACGCCGGTACAGAACGCCGTCACACGCCACTCGCGCATTTAAACCATTTTCGTCAGAGTCCATTATGATACTGCGCGTATGGGTTAAAAAAAAGTAGCAGCCACCGGCCACAAGTGGATGTCACGCGCTTCAGCTTCCTTTGTTTTTAGCCGCTTCTAGCTTCTTGCGGCGTTTGTGGCTGTGACATGTGGAATCTAGGTATTTTTTAACCTATTCACTCTAGCCTTGAAGACACCTAAATTATAATCGGACGGGAATTGCTAGACAAAAGAACATGACAGATGGAAGCCACATACGTCTTGATTATGCCAGATAGAATTGTTTATTATTTTGTACCAGCAAAAATACTACAGAATCCGTTACAAAATAAAATAAAATTGGCATTGCCCACCAGGTATAATAAATAACGGTAGCACCGCTGTTTACCTTAGGGGACGCACTATTTCTGGCTCACGCATGCCAACGCCGCCACTCACTTTGTTCACGATTTTATAAATAATACCTTATCCATTGTTAGTTTGTAAGTAACCTAAATATGTGTGGGTATTAGGATTTAAAAGTGTTTTTGGGTGTGTTATCTGGGTCAATGGTTTTCAGGTTTACGACAAATTATGTCATCATTTCAGCTAAGAGACTTCCACTGTTGGACATAATAGCCTGTCCAATTTATCGCCACAACGACCAGTCCTGTGCGTCTTGCCTTATCCATCGGATTTCCGCTGAGGGTGACAGGAATCAAGACATTGGTCCAAAGGCTGAACAAAGACAGTCTAAAAACATGACTAACAATGCTGCCACCCTCAAGGGTTATGACTTTTTTTTGGGTGGGAAAATAAGAAATAACTTTTCCCGCTCTAGGTAGACCGTGAGGGAGCGTCAGACTTTTACTGACTAAAACCCTCCTGTGTTTTTTCAGTTGCTTTTCTATTCAGAGCTGCGGTGACTCCTTCGAACGAATTTGTTCGAATCCAAAATAGTTTTATCGATAATCTTCTTTTACTTTCGACTTGACGATTTCTGTCTTTGATGTCGATGCTTTTACTTTCTACCAATAAAACTGAGTTGTGGCTGTCGCACCTGTCACTTGTATTTCTACTTTGAAGTTCGTTTTTCTTCACTGCTGTACAAGTTTATATCATTATCTTCCTGCCCTTGTCCCGTGTTATTTGGGGTTGGCGCAACGCGTTTTTTTTCTTCCATTCTATCCTGTCACCCGTTGCGCTACCACTAACTCTTTTTTCTTTCATATCACTCCTCAAACTAACCATCTTCACTAACCATCTTTTCTTTGGTCTCCCTCTCCCTCTTCATCCATGTACATTTTTATACTACATAATAATTCTTTTAGTAACAAGCATTTCATCTCTCCTCTTCACAAACAATTCCCTTTCAGATTCCCAGTCAGTGGCGCCACTTTCAAACTTTCTCTAATATACTAATTTCTCAGTTTATCCATTCTCGTCACAACTCTTTTTTCATTGTACAAGTATATAATTTAACAAAAACCAGAAACCTAGTCAGGTATATTTATTTCAATCCACCATTCTATTCTATCAAGTCACCGGTCTACATAGACAAATGCATTCCTATTAATACAGAGACACCTTATATGTTTTTTCATAAACGATGGAAACTTCCAAAAGTTCTCCACGGTACTTATATTCAATACATAAAATTTACAGAGTTGCCCACCTACATAATTATTTCCAATCAATCAAACCTCTGTGCTCTCCACACTCGCATCCACACATCACCTCCACTCTTCAGTGCTATCCGCTGGATAAATGTGGGTACATTAGCCGTGGCGTCTATCCCCATTAGTTAAAGCCAGCCGCTCTATCATCCCACATCTCCGCGCCATTAAAAATATTCTTCATGTTCGAGCAATTTTTAATGTAATGGAATATGTAGTAGAATATGTAATTGTCAAACAAGGTGGCTTTTGGAGATCAGTCATAGTCACATTGACTGGACGAAGGTAGTGCGGTATGAAGCATTTAGTGGTTTTAATTTGAATTTGAATTTAAATGTCACAAGTAGAGAAAAGACAAAGCAAAACTTTGACAGCATATCCCCGCTATTTCCAGATATATTTCCAACACTGATTTGTATTATAATCCCAGTTTTAAAAAGGTTTAAGTAACTGATTTACTTAAAGCTTTTTAAATCTGGCAAGCGAGCCAAGAAGATCATCTGCAATGATGTACTCGTCGGATCAAAACTCGAAGCCCGTCTTGAGCATCGACGCCGAGTTGCTAGCCGGTTTTCTGTCGCTTACATTTCGGGGAGTGTGCCTCGGAATTGCATAATTTAATTCCGCCAAGCCCATTCCATCATCAGGCCATTCGACGTACGGTTTTGCGTCACCAATACATGGTGCAAATCCCGACCATACATACAAAACGTTTCGGGATTTTTGTTGTGTGTTCAACTAAGGAATAGAATTCCCTACCAGAGTCTGTATTTTCTGATAACTACAGCGAAGGGGTCTTTAAGTTAAGAGGAAATAGGTTAATACTAGGCAAGCGTGCTCCACCATCAACCACACCATCGCTTACCATCAGGTGAAATAGTAGGAGCTTATCAACAATATATAACACAACTTCTGTTGCTAGGTATACGTAAATATTTAGAATCACTCTCATTTTCCTCCATCATTCATCTTCAATATCCGTAAACCGTAAAACAACTACAACTACTATCAATATAGGGCTCGTAATCTCGCGAGCTTCATATTGATTGCAGTTGCATCTCTAACTCGTGATAAACAGGCGTGAACAACCACTCACCTCAAAAGCGAATTATATCGCAATATTTGACGGACAGACAGACAGAGGCTCCTTCATGCGCGGCCATCCGACGGCCATCCGGCGCCGGATGCTCGCATCCTGACATCCACACGGCTCAGGTTACTTCGTGCCCCATAATCTTATGTGATCCAGACGTAAATATGGGTAAATTATTTAGATGGAGTTAGAAGTGTTTAATAAATGTAATACCTACTATATAAAAGACCATTCTTAACTCCTACGTACATTTTTAGGGTTCCGTACCTGAAAAGGAAAATACGGAAAACTTATATGATAATTTTTTTGTCCGTACGTCTGTCTGTCTGTCTGTTAAGACCGTTTATCTCAGGAACGCGTGGAGGTATCGAGTTGAAATTAAAACCATATACTTAGGTCTACGGTCCCTTGAAGATGTGAAAAATCAAACTTCTGAGTTAACAAAAAAAAGTTACGGCAGTTTCTGTCACAAAAAACGTATATTTCGACACTCTCAAGGGAATCAAAATTCATAGGTTACTTTCCGTTGATCTAGAAACCTAAAATTTTGTATGAAGCAAGGTCATAAAGCATAAGTACAGAAAAAAATCAGAAAACTGTAAATTTGTAGTTACGTCACAAAAAAAACTTTTTTTGTGATTCGGAAAAATCTTCGTAATTCAATTCGAGAATTGAACTGTTTTCATAGGTAAGTTTGTACGGAACCCTCATTGCGCGAGTCCGACTCGCACTTGTCCGATTTTTAGGATTCCGTAGCCAAATGGCAAAAAACGGAACCCTTATAGATTCGTCATGTCTGTCTGTCTGTCCGTCCGTATGTCACAGCCACTTTTTTCCGAAACTATAAGAACTATACTGTTGAAACTTGGTAAGTAGATGTATTCTGTGAACCGCATTAAGATTTTCATACAAAAATAGAAAAAAAAAACTATAAATTTTGGGGGTTCTCCATATTTAGAACTGAAACTCAAAAATTTTAATCTTAATTTTATCTATGGATAGGTCTTCAAAAATGATATATTATTGTGGTTTGTAATATCATTTTTTTCTAAACTTTAATGAAACTGAATAGTTTGCGCCAGAGACACTTCCAAAGTGGTAAAATGTGTGCCCCCCCCCCCTGTAACTTCTAAAATAAGAGAATGATAAAACTAAAAAAAAAATTATGATGTACATTACCATGCAAACTTCCACCGAAAATTAGTTTGAACGAGATCTAGCAAGTAGTTTTTCTTTTAATACGTCATAAATCGTAAACCACAATTTACCTTTCATTCAATCAACTGAAATTAATATAAAAATCTTCGTAACTCGGGAATTGAACTGTTTTCATAGGTAAGTTTGTACGGAACCCTCAGTGCGCGAGTCCGACTCGCACTTGCCCGGTTTTTTTTTTATTTTTGAACTAGATGCTGCCAGCGGCAAAAGTAAAAAATTGCCCCAAGCAAGGGAATATACTCCCGGGACAAAAAGTATTCTAAATGCTATTTCAGGATACAGTCTACTCATATGACAAATTTTATCCACATCCGTTCAGCCATTCGAGCATGAAGAAGTAACAAACATACGCACTAACTTACAAACATACACTCACAAACCTTCGCCTTTATAACATAAGTGTGATGTTGCCCCACAGTAGGAATTACTCTTGTATCATGAATTACTCCTTTATCATGAATTACTCCTGTATCATGAATTACTTCTTTATCATGAATTACTCCTTTATTATGAATTACTCCTGTATCATGAATTTACTTCTTTATCATGAATTACCCCTTTATCATGAATTACTCCTGTATCATGAATTACTCCTATAACATGAATTACTCCTTTATCATGAATTACTCCTTTATCATGAATTACTCCTATATTATGAATTACTCCAGTATCATGAATTACTCCTTTATCATGAATTACTCCTTTATCATGAATTACTCCTTTATCATGAATTACTCCTATAACATGAATTACTCCCTTATCATGAATTACTCCTGTATTATCAATTACTCCCTTATCATGAATTACTCATTTATCATGAATTGCTCCTGTATCATGAATTACTCCTTTATCATGAATTGCTCCTTTATCATGAATTACTCCTTTATCATCAATTACTCCTTTATCATGAATTACTCCTGTATTATCAATTACTCCCTTATCATGAATTACTCATTTATCATGAATTGCTCCTGTATCATGAATTACTCCTTTATCATGAATTGCTCCTTTATCATGAATTACTCCTTTATCATGAATTACTCCTTTATCATGAATAACTCCTGTATCATCAATTACTCCTTTATCATGAATTACTCCTGTATTATCAATTACTCCCTTATCATGAATTACTCCTGTATCATGAATTACTCCTTTATCATGAATTGCTCCTTTATCATGAATTACTCCTTTATCATATTTGTTTACGACCTACATGGCACATAACTTAAAAAATATAACAATAACAAATCTATACAATAAAGTGAGTTATGCGACACATCCACGCAAAACGGCCAGCGCTCAGCAAAATGCTGGGGCTCATGTATTGAACAGAGCCATAGCGCGGATTTTCAGCGCCAGCCGACGTCGGCGAGACGTTGAACGGCTGGCAAGTTTGCATCTAATAGTTTAATACATTGCTGTCTCTTTTAACCCAAAGGTTGACTGGTAGATAATCCTTTTTTTTTGGTGGGAAAATCATCTTATGACATTCCGCGCTCTTGGGCGAAGCGGGAGATAGTGTCAGACTTTTACTGACTAAAACCCACTCCTGTTCCTTCGTTGGCTTTCGTACCAGGGCCGAGTCTTCCTTTCAGAATCAGAACCTTGGCCCCAGTAGGCTTCGACCCTGATGGCCCCTACAGTTGCTGACATCTCCTTGAGGCGCGCGTGAAACAGTACGCGCCATCAACGACTTGGGCTCGGTCTGGACGGTTACCGGACGGTCGGACGGCGACCCACCCATTGCTCGCCGTCCGCAAGCCCGCGCCTACGGTGGCCGGAAACCGAGATCAGAATCCCGGCGGCGGTTGGGGCGTGAGGACCGTTGCCTCACGCGATCAGCCGCCTCCTTTGCTAGCATTACTGCTTCGCAGAAGGAGGCGACCGCCTGCCACTCCTCCTCGCTCCGGACCATGGCCTGTACCAAGGCCCGGCGCGAGAGATCACCGCCACCGATCGCCTCCACGAGGACACGGCGTTGCTCTTCCCAAGCTGGGCACATCTCCACCGTGTGCTCCACCGTGTCCTCCAGGCGGTCCACGCAATGGTGACACCCGGGCGTGGTAGATAACGCCTTGTGTTGGTGTTCGCCTATGTACCACTACTTACATGAAGTTTAAATACATAATATATAATACAAGTAGGTATTAATTTTGTTATCACATGATGCATGACTGCACGCTGGGTTTTCCCCTAATTCAAGATTTCGGGTTACCACTGAGTAATTCGGTATGTAAAAACCCAATATCATTATCATTATATATGACAGGAGCACCACGCTTTAAAGGCTTGCGACCACAAGGCCATCAAGGCTAACAATTTTAAATACACAATACTTACAAACTACGCTGCCACTGATGCTCCACAACATGCAACTTCCATGATACAAATGAAGACAATGGCAAAGCTATCTGGACAAAATTTAAGTAAATGAATAAAACCGGCTAAGTGCGAGTCGGACTCGTCACGAAGGGTTCTCGTACCATTATCTAAACAACATTAGACACTATATATAGCATAATCATCCTTTTAATGTTCCCACTGTTGGGACTCAGGCCTCCTCTCTCTAGGAGAGGGAATGGGCCGTAATCCACCACGCGGGCCCCGTGCGGGTTGGTGAATGTCACATGTCTTCGAATTTTTGGTTCTAGAACATGCCGATTTTCTCACGATGTTTTCCTTCACCGTTTTAAGAGCAGTAGTGATGAAATAAATTATACAAAGTTATGCGCCTGGCTGGGTTTGAACTCGCGAACTATAACTCGTAAGTCGGTGCCTTTACCACTCGGCCACCACTGCTCTACATTAGACACTATATTATAACTATTATTAGTATCGAGCAAAAGACGGCAAAAAAATCACGTTTTTGTATGGGAGCCCCACATAAATATTAATTTTATTTAGTTTTTAGAATTTGTTGTTATAATGGCAACAGAAATACATAATTTATGCTGTCTAGCTATCACGGTTCATGAGATACAGCCTGGTGACAGCAAAATAGACGGTCAGTGGAGTCTTAGTAATAGGGACCCGTTTTTACTCTTTGGGTTCGAAACCCTAAAAAAGAAGAATATATAGCATAGTCGGCCTTATAATGTTCCCACTGTTGGGACTCAGGCCTCCTCTCTAGGAGAGGGAATGGGCCGTAATCCACCACGCGGGCCCCGTGCGGTTTGGTGGATGTCACATGTCTTCGAATTTTTGGTTCTAGGACATGCCGATTTTCTCACGATGTTTTCCTTCACCGTTTTAAGAGCAGTACTTAGTGATGAAATAAATTAGACAAAGTAATACGCCTGGCTGGGTTTGAACTCGCGAACTATAACTCGTAAGTCGGGGCCGTTACCACTCGGCAACCACTGCTCTTCAAACTGTTTTCTGATTCAATATATTCTTCTTTTTTTAATCTGAAAACAACCTAGATTTAAAACAAAATGGTTCGTTTCTCAGAGGAAAACAATCATAAATGAAACACTATCATTTCTAAAAACTAGAATCCTGTTTACTCCTGCTAACCGTTTGAATGAGTGAGTCAGTCGGATGTCGAACCCAATACGGTCTCGAATGGGCGATCACGTCTAATATTAACCGGAGACACCTCGCCGGTGAGATTAACACGTGTCTCGGGAATTGAGCTATAGATAGGTGTGCATGCATAGGTAGTTCGAGGAAACGGGAATATTTTGAGGTTATATGGTTTTCCTTTTTGAATGGCGTAAGTGAATGATTTAGTGAAGCTACCTGGTTGGCAGAAATTTATAGTGTCAAAACTGTGGAACGATTTTTTTATTTTATTTTTTTAAACTCTTCAATGATATAGCATTGGTTTTGCACCGTTTTATACCATTTTTAAGATTTAAGAACAAAAAACACAACAACTTGAGTCCAATTTATATAAATGATACCTAGCTGAATCTCCTGCTGTATTCGTATAAAAAGACTTTTTTACTAACACCAGATTGTAAATGTACAATATTGTAATGTAATACTTCCCAAAGAATTAAATTCTAGAAATCAAACGGTTCAATCTTATTTATTTTGAACAATGAAACGCTGAGCCAATGAGTTTCTCATTAATAGAGCATCATATACCTACGATTAGCTATCCATACGTCACTACATCGCAATAGGTACTGTAGCTGGCAAGCTACTCAATTAACAGGTAGAGGCGCCATTCCGCTCATTTTCTTTGGCAGAATAAATCTAGACGCGTCGCCCGTGTCATTCAGCGTCGCGGTCATTTGGCACGCGAGCGAACTCGAGGCATAACACTAGACTCTCGCTGCCACGTTCCACCGCTACTCGGCTACTCGCAGCTATTTCATTATCAATTTGGTAGCGTCAATTGTCAACGTTCTTAGAATCACTTACATTGTATACGAAAATAAATGCGTGTGGCTTCTGTTACGTGGTTCCGCTGAGGTGAGACTGGATTTGGTTCTGAGGTGACGCACACGTGATCAATAAAATTAAAATGGTAAAATTTAAGTTTTACTTGTGACACGTCAACAACACAAACACTTTATCTACATTTTATGACGTCAGCATACACTGCGCACAGCTTATAGGTATTACTGTTTATGTCAATAATAATTGACATAAACAGTATATGTAGTATATGTGTGTGGGTGTGTGTGTGTGTGCTGTGTATGTGTGTGTGCGTGATGTGCTATTTCACAGCATTCACATAGATAAAACACAATCCGAATTTAACAAAATTACAATAAATAGGGAAAAATAAAAAACAAAATTAACATAACCTGAAAATTACTTATAATAAAAAACAAAATAGATCACAGACTACATTTTGGTCCTAAAATCCTTCATCTGAGCCATGGGTATGTACCTAAAGGACACAATGACACAATTATTTGAATAAAGAATGAAGGTATGTAATTTGCAATTTTAAAGTAGATTTTTTTATAGGAGAGCAGTGGTGGCCGAGTGGTAACGGCCCTGACTTACGAATTGTAGGTCGCGGGTTCGAACCCAGCCAGGCGCATTACTTTGTGTAATTTATTTCATCACCACTGCTCTCAAAACGGTGAAGGAAAACATCGTGAGGAAACCGGCATGTCCTAGAACCAAAAATTCGAAGACATGTGACATTCACCAACCAGCACTTTTTTTTTTTTTTTTCGGTGGGAAAATCATCTTATGACATCCCCCGCCCTTGGGCGGGGCGGGAGATAGTGTCAGACTTTTACGGACTAAAAACCCACTCCTGTTCCTTCGTTGCCTTTCGTACCAGGGCCGAGTCTTCCTTTCAGAATCAGACCCTTGGCCCCGGTAGGCTTCGACCCTGCTAGGCCCCTACAGTTGCTGACATCTCCTTGAGGCGCGCGTGGAACAGCACGCGCCGTCGACGACTTGGGCTCGGTCCGGACGGTTACCGGACGGTCGGACGGCGAGCCACCCATTGCTCGTCGTCCGCATCACCAACCCGCACTGGGCCCGCGTGGTGGATTACGGCCCATTCCCTCTCCTGGAGAGAGGAGGCCTGAGTCCCAGCAGTGGGAACATTAAAAGGCTGATTATGCTATGCTATGTTATGCTATAGTAGATTCTACATTATATTACTAGACCAACTAGTATTGGCCAACCAAAAATTGTATATATTGAAACAAATACAAAAAAAATATTATCTAGGTCAGTGTTACAATTTCTTACAGGTTAGCACCACATGCCGTTTCAAAGTACCTAATAACTATGTGCTATAAGTTCTAGACTGCAATCAATAAGACTTGCGATTGTTTGGTCTTATAAAAAGTTACCTTTCAGGATTCAGGCCTCCTCTCTAGGGGAAGGAATGGGCCGTAATCCACCACTCGGGCCCAGTGCGGGTTGGTGAATGTCACATGTCTTCGAATTTTTGCGTCTAGGACATGTCGGTTTCTTCACGATGTTTTCGTTCACCGTTTTGAGAGCAGTGGTGATGAAATAAATTACACAAAGTAATGCGCCTGGCTGGGTTTGAACCCGCGACCTAAAACTCGTAAGTCGCGGCCGTTACCACTCGGCCACCACTGCTTCTTTATTTTAGGAAAAATAAATAGTAGCACAATAAAAAATAGTCATAATATCCTCAATATTACATTTTATAAAACAATGATGCTACCCACTACGTTCTCCACAGATTACAATTTCAAGTATTTAAATTAGCTAGTACCAGAGGCGCTGGCTAATACGCAGATACAATACCAATACAAGACTGGTCATTGTCCTGGAACTCTGGAATCAAAATATGTTATTATTTTATTATTATATCTCGCCTATATTGTCCCACTGCTCGGCAATGGCCTCACTCCATTCCTTCCATTGTTCCTAGCACTGAACCACTTCTTACCAATTCCAAGGAAGACATCTAAGTCATCCCAGCATCTCTTTCTTAATTAGGGACTGGGCTGGACATGTCTGCCGCTTGCCGATTGAGCGGTGGCGGGCCTTTAAAAGACAAAACTGGTGCTCTAAAATCGCATGATGGGATCGCGACAGACCAAGAAGAAGAGATTAAAACATATGTAAGTATATTGCGTCTTCGCCCGCGTGAAAGTGGGTGTCTACATAATACATACTTTGGATCCCATTTAGGTATTGGACCCCAAGTCCTTAGGGGTGAATTTTAGGAAATCCTTTCTTAGTGCTAGGAGTGGGTTTTTAGTCAGTAAAAGTCTGAAACTATCTCCCGCTCCGCCCAAGACCGGGATTTGTTATTAAATGATTTTCCCACCTAAAAAAAAACCTACGTCATAAAAAAAATCTTGTGCATTTCATGCTCTTAGTCCCAGTAGTTTCAGCTATGAGGTCAGTTTTTCAACTATACAAGCGAAATACCACTCACTGATTAATCACGAAATCTCAGAAACTCTAACACCTACAAACTTAAATTTGGCAGATAGGTTCCTTATAGGGTGTAGACATCCGCTAAGAACGGATTTCACGAAACTCCACCCCTAGGGGGGTAAAACGGGAGTTGGAAGTCTGTATGGAGAAACCTACTTTTACACGCGAAGCTGCTGGCAGAAGTTAGTTTTATATATAAAAAAAAACTTTTTACAAAAAAAAATAACCGACTTCACTAAAATAAACACTAAAAGGATCAAAAGGATCAGTGTGCTCATAATTTGTTAGTTTTAAATTTGCGCCTTGTTCCGCCAAATAAAATGTTTTTCTTTCTTTCTTCTTTCTTTCAAAATAACTCCAATTTCGGATGTCGGTGTTTTTCGGTATTCTATGTTTCTTATTTAACACCGACTTCCGAAATTAAAGTTATTTTGATTTTTGGTGAAGTCGGTTTTTTTTTATAAAAAGATTTTTATTTCACACTTTTTAGTTGCGATATACTTATAACCAGAGTGCCTATTTCTCATGACAATTCGAATTAACTTTGGGTTAATTCGAATTGCACTGCTAGGTTACATTGTTTTATTATGAAGTTTCTGTATCTACCTTCCACCTTCCGGCTCCATTACCAGATCAGTTCGATAGTACCTACCTTATAGCCGAAGTGCATCTCATGACCATTCTAATAAGCCCAAACACAGCTAGGATTCATTAGTTTATTACGGAGTTCCTGTGCCTACCTTCCGGCTCCATCATCATCATCAGTTCACTTCGATGATACCATTTTCAACATAACTACTCAGAACCATTTATTTATTTGTATTGTCATAGTCGCTTAACTATCTTCATTGTGATATTTATTGTGAGTATGAAGTTCCGTTAGCCATTTCTGGTCTTCCTCATCAGTTCCACTTCATCAAATGTTACTTCCAAAATTACTATTTAACTGCCTATAATATTTGAGGAGTTCCCTCGATTCCTCATGGATCCCATCATCAGAACTGGATTCTGAAAAAATGGGACCATTCGGAAAGCATATCCTCTAAGGGAAAAAAAAAATTTGCTAATCGGTCCATAAACGACGGAGTTCTGAGGTTACACACATAAAAAAAACATACAACCGAATTGATAACCTCCTCCTTTTTTTTGAATTCGGTTAAAAAAAGCAACAGTTTGTGTGCGTGCATTACAAACCTTACGTCATTACATAGCCTATATACCTAATTTAATTATGTTATTACCTCTTCTTTTGTCCAAGACTGTTTGTTCCAAAAAGCTTCATCTTCCTAAGCATGTCAATTTCGACAAACCAGTACATAAAACGCTAACACTTACACGCGTCACCAGCCCCAATAAATGTTTCATATCGATAATAATTTCTAATCAGAACGACTCTAATTAGTTTATTGGCACTAAGTCAACGTTACAGGTGTATTGTCTTGTAGCAGCCAGTTTATGATGAAGAATTTATTTAATTGTTTTAAAGTGTTTGCAAGCATTGTTCATTAACTGTTGTTGGATGGGTTTGAATGATTTTATGGCGTCAATAGCGGCTAATTTCATCAGATAGGTAGCTAGTTAATTTAGAACTTTCTTGCCAAAGTTTCCACTACTATTTCTATTTAAATAGTTTCTTGATCTATGTGATGTTTTCAATAAAACAAAAAATTTCAAAAAATCGCGATCTAATTATCACCAACTTATAGGTTAAAACTACAAAACTAAAGGGAAAATAAATACAGTCCATGGCCAAAAGCGGTTCGATTTTCAAAATAATAAACAGTTTTTTTTTTAATTTAGATCGTGCTAAATGGAAAACGTAAACAAAGATTGCATAACAAATATTTTTTACGCGGCAGCGTGTGGACTGCGTTTAGTAATTCTACTAGACGCTAGATGGCGCTACGAGTCATTCAAGTTGGATCTAGAGTCAAATGTTTGCAGTCATAACAAGTAACATTTTTACCGCAGTTTTTTTTTTGGATTTTTAGTTTTTTAATTAAATATTTTGTATATAATTATAACCTGATACCTAGGTAACTACTCTATTTTATGTTTTTCATTCAGTTCATATCTATAGGTAGTGCAGTATTACCTAATGCATAATTCCTCTGTTATAAAAAACTTTTTCGATTAGTCCGGTCTTCTTTACAATGATTTTTTTTTTATTTTAGAAGACATCTATGTTTTTTTTAAAGGTAGGTACTAGGTATGTCAGTCATACTAAAGAAACAAATATAAATGATGAAATTTTTAAATGGTTTTTAACAACAAATAAAATTTTCATACGATTTTAAATAATTATGTTTGTGTCTTTAGTATGACTGACATAGTACCTTTGAAAAAAAAAACAAAGCATGTCTTCCAAAATTAAAAAAAAAAACAAATTTTATTATAAAGAAGACAAATCGAAAGAGTTTTTTATAACAGAGGAATTATGCAGTAGGTAATATTGCAGTAGGTACTACAAGTAGCTGGGTATGTACTTATGTAGGCCCCACCAATGAACGAACTACTACAAATATACTTAATAAGATAATTTGTTGTTTGCTAGATTTCCGTCATGGTATATAACATTTTATATAAGTATTTATACCTTGGTTTACTAGTTAAATAAGATGTTAGGTAGGTTAGTAGGTATTACCTACTTGCCTCGGTGGGAACGTTTGAAAGAGTTACCGTGGCCCTAGCATACAAAGGGTAAATGATGGAACATAGTAAAGTTTTACTCAGTAAAAGTTTGACACGTCCTTTCATTAAACCTCATAAAACAAAGCTAAGGAATGCCTATGAATAAATGTAATAGTTGCTTTGAAAATACTCACAAAAGGGATTTTCTTAAAGGTGACTGAAGATAATTTAGGTAAATTTACTTCTAATACTTCGCCTAATAATCGAAATATTAAAATATTTAGGTCACCTGAAGAAATAGAGAAGGAACCTACAAGAAAGTGTGACGGAAGTGTATATCGTTCGCACTGTTACATAAAAAACAAAAACAAAATAATAATCTGAAAAATACTATTACCCAACTAAAGGGCCTGTTACACTTCGCGATATTCAACACACGATATTCAGACTGTCTTATTTTTTGTTCCGAGTAAGACTGGTCTAACCCTTATTACACTACGCGACATCGACTCAGACTGTCTGAATATCGAGAAGTGTAATAGGCCCAAGCTCTTGTACAACAGTATGTAGGTAATAATAACCTTAAAATAAAAAATAAAAATTGAGAACTTAAAACTATCAAGTGTAACTACGATATTTACATTACCTACCTAATTTTCAACGTTGACAAGCATTTGTCAAAATATCGTTCCATAATCAATTATATATCTCATCCGGACCTTGACACAGTTATCTGTCTCAAACTAACTAACGGAAATAGCACCAGCCATTCGAACACACATACCTAATACAAGGTAAACGTCAAAATAATAAAAATATTATCTCGATTTCCGTGAATCCACACATCGTACCTTGCCTCACAATCGCTAATTATTTGCTTCTTAGAACCACATGTGTGCAGGACAAAGGTCGCTTTTTATAAGCTTTTTGTGATCACCTACTCTACGCAACCATTCCATTTTAAACTCTAACTATATATCACACAGTCGAATTTCCAACCACTATTGTTTTAGACCCTATAAAATTTGATACACGGATTTGAATCTTATGTCGTTGTAATAAGAGGTGGTATTAAAGGTAAGTATAATGTTACCTGAACAAGGTGGGGCCATGTGTGGGCGGTTGTTTTAATAATGGCGGTCCTTTTGACCCGAACTGGAGAAAAAATGGTCGTATTTGATAACATTTTGGGTTCTTAGGAGTTGTCGGAAGGTAGACATGTTCCAAACTCCGAAAATGTAAAAACTTTAGAAAAAATTGAGGCACAGGAAGTCATGAATGCTTGAGACGACAAAAGACAACAAGGTCGTGATATTCATTTGTGTGGTTGTAGTACCATATGTACTACATTTTGGGGCAGATATAAAATGGTAGCGGTAGGTTTGTGTACGTCATATTTTTAGTTATATTTCATATGTATTAGTGTGTTTTTGTAATATGTATTAGTTTATTATTGTTTAAGATTATTTTATGTAAGTATTTTATCTATGAGCCTCTGATGCCTGAAAATATAATGTTTATTATTATTATTACATAGTTACACTTTATAGTTGATAATAAAACTGATGGTATAACTACACAAAGGTAATGCAATTTTTGACAATCCGAACTTATGTCGGTGACACGCAACTTGGGCACTGCTTTTGCAAAATGGTCATCAATCAAAATTAATTGATCTGACATCTAGAAATATTGAAACAGTAGGACGATAAAACTAAAATAATTCACATAATATGGTAGCTACGTACGCATAGTTACTCGAAAAAGGTGAATACATATTACTAAACATTAGAAATAACAAGATAATACGTATAAAGCGTTTTGGGAACACATTCATAATGCGTACAGCTAAGGAGTGGAATTCCCTGCCGGAGTCTGTGTTTCCTGATAGCTACAACCTAGGGGTCTTTAAATCAAGAGTGAATAGGTTACTTCTAGGCAAGCGTGCTCCATCGTCGGCCACATCATCGCTTACCATCAGGTGAGATAGTGGTCAAACGCGAGCCTATCAATAATAACAAAAAAAAAAATTGTCGTTCTATCGTCATCAGTTTTTTTTTTACCTCAATTCGATTACGAGCATACGACATTTTTATTTGAGATTTTAAAAGATTCAAGTTAAACAATTCACGTAAACGTACCTACGAATCATTTAGTTCAGATTGCTGTACCAAAATTTTCCAAACCAATTGGAACCATTTAATTAGTTGTCAAAGTAGCAACAACGGCATTGCGTCACTAGCGCGGTGAAGACGCAGTACCTCTGTTATCACCTGACTCCTGACCCCACTTCCTTGGAACACTCTTATCAGTAGGTAAGTACCATTACCCGTGTAAATAGATTGAGAAACTATTGTCATCGGCTTAAAGTTCGATACGATTTCACTCACTCTCTTTCTTTCTATCCACTCCGATCATTCAGATCACTGAACCATATCTATCAAGTACACCTACACCAGTGCTATGCTAATGCATCCCCTCTTTGAGGAAAGACCTCACGGCGTCCTCACCTTCCACATGACGCAGGTTCTCACCGAACATGATCAGTTCGGGAAGTTCCTGCATCGGATTTGTGCGGAAGTAATGCCCGGGTGTCACCATTGTGTGGACCGCCCGGAGGACACGATGGAGCACACGGTAGAGGTATGCCCGCTTGGGCAGAGCACCGCCGTGTCCTCGTGGGGGAGATCAGTAGCAACGATCTCTCACACGGGCCTTGCTTCAGGCCAAAGTCCGAAGCGTGGAGGAGTGGCAGGCGGTCGCGTCCTTCTGCGAAGCAGTATAATGTTAGCAAAGGCCGCACATGCACGTGCGAGGGAGCGGTCCTCACGCCCCAGCCGCCGGGATCCCGATCCCGATTTCCGGCCACCGTAGGCGCGGGCTTGCGGACGGCGAGCAATGGGTAGCTCACCGTCCGACCGTCCGGTAACCGTCCGGACCGAGCCCAAGTCGTCGACGGCGCGTACTTTTCCACGCGCGCCTCAAGGAGATGTCAGCAAACCAGGGACCCAGCAGGGTCGAAGCCTACTGGGGCCAAGGCCTACTTCTGAAAGAAAGACTTGGCCTTGGTATGAAAGGCAACGAAGGAACAGGAGTGGGTTTTTAGTCAGTAAAAGTCTGACACACCCTCTCGCCCCGCCCAAGAGCGAGGGATGTTATTGGATGATTGTCCCACCGAAAAAAAATAAATGCATAATTATTTCGTTTGCTCTTCATCATACTCGTATATTGATATGGCTTTAGTAAAAATACGTTAAGAACAAAAAACAAAGAAAATACAAGTATAAAACTGATTTTATTCAATCAATTATATACCTTAAATAAATTATTCTGATTCTGATCCTGTATTTTATTTGTTTTTTGTTCTTAACGTATAGCCTTGCTGTCTTTTCATCATCTCTAAAATAGTTGTTGTTTTGTAGTTGTTTAGAAATTATTTGGGCATAGAGTCTGAGCTCATAAGTTTTTCCCGCAATGACTTGAAGATTTCAAATACACACTATCCTGTTCAAGTAAAGTATATGAATAGATTTAACCGTCATAGCTCATTTGTAGACCAACAAGTTGAACAATTAGCCTTATTACAGCCCAAATGATATAATACTGATCATGATTTTCCTACAATCTGCCTTACTATGACGCCATATTGAATGTCTTGGTCCAACAAACAAACGGCAAACGTTACTTACTAACACAAGGTTTCAACTCAATCTATAGAGGTATCTAAGTACTGCGCACGTTACTTTAATGATATTACGTCTTGTCAAAGCAGTGATTTGAACATTCGTCATAGTTTCTTAGTAAAGATAACGTTTACACTGACATCTTTGTCTTACTAAATTGACGAAGATATTGACGTGTAAAAGTGTTTTTAAAATCCAATTGCAAAACAAATAACATATTTTGATCACATTACCAATCGACAGTCTACTGACTAGATGCCAAGAATAAAGAGGAGTTTTTATACTACGACGCCATACTTTAGTTTACTTTTAGTTAGTTCAGGGTCTTTTTTATTTCAGTCAATTAAGTGTAATTAGATTTATATTTTTTGAATATTCTCAAGTTGAAGGGTCAAGTCCGTGATAAGGCCTGTCATACAGTATGGGTCAGAATATTGAGCTGTGAAAAAGACGGATGAAAAAAGTTTGCATCTAGCGGAGATGAGAACGTTGAGATGGATGTGTGGTGTGACGAGAATGGGTAAAGTGAGAAAAGAGTATATTAGAGGAAGTTTGAAAGTGGCGCCAGTAACTTGTTGTTGAAAGGGAATCGTTTGTCTTGGTATGACCATGTAAAGAGGAGGGATGAAACGCATGTTACTACAAGAGTTATGAGTATACATGTGGATGGATGGAGAGGGAGAGGGAGACCAAAGACAAGATGGATGGATTGTGTGAGAAGAAAAGGAAGTTTACAATAGCATGACGAGTGACAGGGCAGAATGAAAGAAAAAAATGTGTTGCGCCGACCCCAAATAACACGGGACAAGGGCTGGAAGATGATGATGATGAAATATTTTATAACTTGAAAATAAAAATTACTGCCTTTTATACTGTTTGGTTATAAGAATATAGGTACCTAAATTGCGAGTTGTCTCGCTTAAATTGACAATATTTTTACTTAGATTAGCTGAAAATTCTGAGAAGAAAACCCTTTTAAAAATATTGTCAATGTAAGCGAGACAACTCTCAATTTAGGTACCTATATTCTTATAACCAAACAGTGTATAAGGCAGTAAACAATGCAGCTTGAAACTGTAACCTATAAGAGAAATAGGGCGAGAATGGAAGTGGGCCGATAAAATAGGTTATCTGTGCTCGCTAAACTACTATTGTGTATTTCTACGTCGGTATATTTATTTATCACTTACTACCGTTATCGAGATGACTAGTCTCCATATTTTATCACTGGTTTTTTCCTAATGATTCATCGTCATTTAGCAGAATTATTTCACGTTACGAAAATATTGGGCTATAAAGTTTTACTCAATAACATATATTTTTTACAAACTTTTTAATAGGTATCTGAGTCCATTCAACATCATATCGCAAAGATATCTTTATACAAGTATAAACTATAAAGGTGCGTTATCAAGTCCTCACCCCATACTATCTCAGGTCAAGCCGTTACTAAAAATTGTACGTCGCGACGACGATAAAGAGCCCCAGTGACGTAGATATATTATTTGGAAACTTATTACAACTGATAGAGGTGGTGAGTGACCCCATTTGAGATTACCTACTGAAATACACTCGTTTTTGACAAGTATTAAGTGCTGGTTATCAATTTCACATTATCTCTTTTAAACTTCGAGAT
Source organism: Mythimna impura (assembly GCA_905147345.3). NCBI lineage: Eukaryota > Metazoa > Arthropoda > Insecta > Lepidoptera > Noctuidae > Mythimna > Mythimna impura. The sequence goes on from LR990344.1 coordinate 31,669,333, forward strand.
GTTTTTGGACAACACAAACATACACGTATACATAAATGTATTATGTAGATATATACAGTACAGAAGCTTCAGTGGGAGGTAACGTAAACGCTCGCTTATGTCAAATCATATGTAAAAAATGTTTGAATACGCATTAATAATTACAAATTGAAAGTAACGTTAAGGTGGATGGTCCAGGGTAGGTCGCGAGTCATGGTACTTGTACTATTTCTTATTCTGTGGTCATGGGTAGTCCGAAAAGTAATCCCAGGGTACTGGAACGCAAGACAAAGAAAGAACATTGGAGTACATCTTAGTCTGAATCTACTTTACTTTTTTAAGGTGGGATATCATCCAATGACTTCTCGCGCTCTGGGGTGGAGCGAGCGTGTCAAACTTTTACTGACTAAAACTACACCTATATGCCTTCTTTGCCTAGTGTTCCAAGACCCCGGGTTTCCCTTTCGGAAGCCAACCCGTGATCCCAGTAGGCTTCGACTCTGCTGGGCCCCTAAAGCTTTATTTGTAACCACACTGCATTGTCATGTGTTAATTAATTCAAAAAATAGTTTAACTTCAATCATTTATTTCACTCTCAAAATACCCATGGAAAGAATCTATTCGAAGCGTATTCACGCAGTGGAAAGGTGGTCTTCGTAAGGTTTCATCAATCAACTGATTGGCCGGGAATATACCTGATTGCTTGTACTGCAGTCTATAAGGCTTCACCGTTACTAGTCATTGGTTTTAGTCCTCAACATAGCCTTATCATGTTGACTTGACTAGACTTGGTTCATTGATAAAATACTTTACTAGCTTCTGCCAGCGGCCTCGTGTGCGTGAAGGTAGGTTTCTCCATACAAACTTTGGACTCCTGTTTCATCCCTTTAAGGGCATGCAACTCGACATAAATTTCTCATACAACTGCTCTTACGCGATTATGACGTTATTACACATTTTTCATTAGATATTTTGGAAACACAGTATCTTATGAATATTATCTAGGCTTCTATTGAAATCAATTTGTGTAAAACTAATCCAGTAAAGACCTCTGAAAATCTGCTATTTTGCATGAACTTTGACACTTTATAATTTACTCAAAAATTAAAAAAGTAAAAAAAATATAACAATAGAAGCCTTGCAAATTTAATCAAGATTCTGAATGACGAAATTTTTTTACAAAAACTTTGAAGGGTTTAAAAAACACGTATTTCCTGGAACAAGTTTTGCGAAATATTCGAGTAAATCACGAAACTACCGAATGCCAACAGAGTTTTCAGGCGTTATTTCTCTTTTTTTGCATTGTCTCTTCATCAAACATCGCGTTGGTTTGCGTTAGATGATGCAACAAGCTTTTAAACCATACTCAATGTTTACGATAGGCGAGTGAAAAAGGAGCCTCTTAAGGGGTTTATTTAGGAAAATTCTCTCTTAGTGCTCGCCAACGTTATAAAACAAAACTTTGTGCAAAATTTCACGCTCTAGCCAAAACTACTGAGACTACCCATAGTTTTGGCTGTGCGTTAATATGTCAGTCAACCAGTTTCTGCTTTTATATAGGTACCTATATAGAATAGAGATAAATATTAGTTGTTGTTTTTTTGTTTTCTATTGATAGGCATGATTTGACAACTATGTCACCTGATTGTAAGCGATGATGTGGTCAACGATGGAGCACGCTTGCCTAGAAGTAACCTATTTACTCTTGCCTTAAAGACCCCTAGGTTGTAGCTATCAGGAAACACAAACTCCGGGGTGTCCAAAGTGATGACAAATTGTAGTATATATACATTATGCCTTATTTTTCTTACTTCGAAAATGATTCTTTTAAGATCCATTTTGCTGTCGCTAATCAAAAGGGAACCATTTTGCTATGATTGGATCTATTGAATTGAGTCTGTAAGCCTTTTTTATGGTGAGATATCATCAAATAATTTCTCCCGATCTGGGTCTTCTGGGAGTGTCAGACTTTTATTGACTAAGATTCATCAATGTTCTTTCAGTTGCCTTTTGTGTTCCAGGGCCATGTTGGGTCTTCCAAACATTCCCACAGTCCTGGTAAGCATCGGTCCTCTGTCAATCATGCTGACGAGTATATGCAACTTACCTAGGTACATTTTATTCCTCCTTGTTTCGAACGTAACCACCATTACTTAATTACCTAATACATAGTGATAAACTGAGCATTCGCCTACAGTCTATACCCCTCTTACTCAAGCTCTTATCAGACCATATCTTGAACCATTCCACTTTAACGACGTATTAACAGCTAGAACACAGCGTTACTTTGTTGTCAAATACTACAGTTAATTGCCAAGGAATCGAGATTTTAAAACCAGGTTTTACGATGGTAGAAATAAATTATGTTAGGCGGTTAAAGTTAGAAGAGTACTTTGAAAAAATTGTGGGCAAAGAGAGCAGATACAATGTTTACTCTATTCGTCATCGTACTGTTTTTACGAAACGGAAATTTTATTATGATTTTTACGAGTGCTTTTGACTCACTTTATTTATTTATTTATTCAAACTTCATATACAGTAGTGTTACATAGGCGGACTTAATGCAACAAGGCATTCTCTACCAGTCAACCTTTGGGTTAAAAAAGACAACACTGTGGTAGGTTTGCACAATAAACAAATAACAGATACTTCAAACAGAAAAAATAAAATAAAAAAAATTATAGTAATAAAATACATATATATGTTAAAATTATAAACTAATAAATACTATGAAAAATATTAAATCGTTAAGAGAACTTAATAATAATTCTGACGAAGACCAAACTAAAGTTGAGAGGACTTCAAGTAGTAGTTCCGAATTTTACGCTTGAAGGAAAATTTACTTTCAGCTTTTTTGATGTCAAGGGGAAGCACATTCCAGAGTTTTATGGTGGAAACAGCGTATGAATTGGACATAAAGCCAGTACGGTGAGAGGGAATATGAAGGAGCATGTTTTTGGATGCACGAAGGTTAAGATTATGAGAACTGCCCAACACTTTAAAATATTGTTTTAAGTAATCAGGAGCACAAGGATCGTTCATTATGGTGAAGAGCATGCAAAGGGATCTGAGGGATCTCCTGTGACGGATAGGCAGCCATTTAAGCTGAGAACGGAAGGAAGAAATGTGATCATATTTACGAAGGCCAAATATGAAGCGAATGCAGTTGTTGAGAAGTCGATCCCATTTGTTTAGAAGTTCCTGGGAAAGATCAGAGTAACAAACATCAGCATAGTCAATTATAGGTAACACAAGTGACTGGATCAAAGTAGTTTTAGTGCTTGACGGGAGGAAATTTTTTAATCTATAGAGAGACCGCAGCGTGAAGGTGACTCTCTGGCTAACCTGAGCAATCTGCTTATTCCAGCTTAACCTATCATCAATATATAAACCTAGGTCTTTAACGTAAGGCGAGAGAGGGATGACTGTATTGCCGAAAATAAGCGGCAGTAGTCGGCTAGAGTCCAAACTCGGTAAAAAGTAAGAACTGCCAATGAGGATAGCCTGGCATTTACTGACATTGACAGTAACCCCAAATCTGCTTGACTAATCAGCAATAGCCAGGAGGTCAGCATTTAGTAGAGAGATGCAGTCATCAAGGTTGTCAATGTCAGTTTGCGCGTAGAGCTGTAGGTCATCAGCATACAGATGGAAAGAGCACTCGAGAATAGCTGTGATAGAGTTAATAAATAAAGAAAATAAGAGTGGAGAGAGTATACCGCCTTGTGGAACCCCGGTTTGCAGGTCGCACCAGTCAGAAAATTTCTGATCAGCACGTACCGCTTGCTGACGTCCACGAAGATATGATGAAAACCAATCCCGTGCCGACGAAGAAACCCCAATTTGAGACAAGATTGCCAGAAGGATGTCGTGATCAACGGTATTAAAAGCGTTGGAGAAATCTATTAAAACTAACACCGTTAACCCCGAGTTCTCCAGGCCATTCCAGACATCTTCTGTGACTTTAAGCAAGGCTGTGGCTGTACTGTGGCCAGGTCGAAAACCTGATTGAAAAGGGGATAACAGTTTATTCCTAAACACAAAGGATAAAATCTGTTTAAGAGCAACTGCTTCCAGGATTTTGGATAGGAAAGGAAGAATGGAAATTGGTCTAAAGTGATTTGATAAAGTGGGAGTGGGAATTTTAGGAAGAGGGATAATGAAAGCCTTACGCCAGCAACTAGGAAACACCCCAGTTTGGAGGGAGGAATTGATGATGTGTGTGATAGTGGGGAGCAAACTTTTAATCAAGAGAGTTAGCATAGTTCTGCTGACTCCATCACGGCCTTGGACTTAATCGCAGTGAAAATTTTGAGGATCTCCGAGTCGGTCACTGGGGAAAAAGAAAAAGAATCATGAGGTAAAATTGGCGTGGAAGTTATATCAAGAATTGTAGTATTTTTGACAGGAATGGCAAGCATAGCCGACGATGAGAAGTGTTGATTCAAATCATTCAAAGATATATTAGAGGGAAAAATTTGAGAGGAGGACTTTGTTATGCCAAGCGATTTGAGGAACTTCCAAATATCAGCCGGTGAAGAGTTGAGAACATTTTCGCAAATGTATCGGCGTTTTGAAGCTCTTACCATCTGGTTACAGCGGTTTCTAGCCAACTTGTACAGGTTCCAGTTAATACAAACTTTAATGATGGAACCTATTCAAATTATTTCAACCATATTGAATTCGGTAAAAGTGATGGTTGCATAATATGTATGGTGGCATGTAATATCGCACAGGCTGATTCGTCGGGGTTAACCGTGGATGGGTAACTATTTATTACGGTACATACTCAGCTCAGAAAGCATGTACCTAGTTAAATAAATCCACAAACGATATTGCACGAATAATAAGTTGGATTCAATATAACTACAATATAACTATAATTACTTCTAAATGACAACAATAAGCAATAAAGTGACTTTTTTACACACTGACGTAAACAGAAATGTCCGTCGGCTCAAAAATCCAATAAATGTATACCCTTTGTCAATTATATTTTAACAAAATACAGTGAGAGTAATCCACAGCTCGAACTCAAACTTATTACAAAAAATATTTATAGGTACTTTTCTGTTCTTTCAAAAATGTCTATCATGTGTATTGATTAATTAATTATGGATTAGCCTTTATTTTTTTAATTTATGCACTAAATTATTGTTTCAGAGTAAAAATGTAAACCAATCTACTTTCATAAATGTTACCAGCGTAAAATTTAATACTGTACAGTTGTATAGAGTACCTACCCGAATCAACATTAATCATTTAAATAGACAATTATATATAAATTGCCTATAATTTCCTACTATTTGACAGTTAGCATTATAAGACATGGCAATTGTGACACCAATTCTTTACTTATTCTTTCATACCATACCATACCAGGTATGGTATGGTATGGTATGAAAGGGTAGCCAGTAAAATCCTGGTAAGTAGTAGTTACTCAGCTGTATCCATTCGGTCTTCGGATAGACTGGAAGTTGACCCCAACGGCGGAAAAGGCTAGGAAGAAAAAGTACTTAGTGATGGTTGACGACTGTACCCAAAATATCCTCCTTAGCTAAGGACCTGGGAACACCACAAACGTGGTCGTAAGCTTCTCATTGAGGAGTAGCTAGAGAGGCACCATGGCATCCTACACTTTTTTTTATTGACAGACCTTTAAAAAAAATTAAAAGTGCCTGTAAATAGACTATTTGAAAGGAACGTTTCTTATAGTTTCTTGTTCGATAGGTTTTTGTTTCGGATTCTAGTGGAAGAAACGCTCCGATCTCTCCATTATGCGGATTACCCTTAACGACCTGAGAGATATTTAATCAAAACGCTTCAAATTACTCTGATTTCAGTCTACAAGTACGAAAATTCTCTCAAAAATGATTCTAGCTTTTATTTACAGGAACACGAAGTTTTTTGTTCAATAATTTAGTTAGTAGAAGTCAACACCATTCCTAGACTATTTCACACATGTTTCAAACATAACAAAAAACCTAACATTTAACTGTAAGTACACTATATCTTAGCAACAATAATCTACCTACCGAACCTCGCACACAGACACACCTACACACTACAGCCATTATATTGCACATACAGTGTACACTCACATCAAACAATGTTCGAAATAATAACACCTACTTACACACACATATGTGTACGTGTAGCGATGACGTCATCCGACAACCTGTCGCCCGCGCCGTGTAATTAAACCCGTCCAAGGGTGGTAGGGAAGGGACACTGTCGAGATGTGATTATTGTCGATTAATGATGACACCTCAGATATGTACGACAGTATCCAGTTTGATCAAGCAAAGGTATTGAAGTCATAACAACTTTAAAAGAATACATTATCAGTCAAAGTTTAAACTTTAGTTTACATTAACGTAAAACTATTATGTTAAGTATTATCTGTGTTAGAGTTTGCGTTCAAGGAAAACATTTTAGGTATGCCATTTTTATTGAGAATATCATCTTATTTTCTATCCCTAATATATCCATATTGCTCATTCCTCAAGCTCATCAGGAAACCCATTCATAAGTGAAATATGTTTTTCTATACAAGACCCAAACAACAATACCTAAACAATTTGTATTCTGTTTTGGTCAATCGGAAACATATATGAGATAATAAATTATTCATTTTAATATAATAAAATTACCCTAATGTCTTGTATATTCGATTAGGTAAGCCATGCCTTGTCTGATTTCTATGAACTTTCGTCAGCAATGTTTTAAGAAAGATTTCCTCAAACAACAAAACATTAACCAGTTTCCTTATTTCGAGATCTTATAAAATTATAACATATTTAGACATTTTGTTGTAAAGTTCTTTGTTCGTTTTGTACACCAATAAAATTATAACATATTTTGTCATTTTATTGTTAAGTTCTTTGTTCGTTTTGTATACCAATAATGTAAATTGTTAAACCATTTCGTAATATTTTTAGGATCTCTTTTTCAAATATAGTTTTTTTTTGTCACAATATTAATTTATTTGCCAGACCCATTATTCAACTACTAATTTTTAACGCCGTCATTAAGTATTCTCATGTGAGAGCAGCAGATATTTGATCTCTTACATTACTGTATTTCATTGTTAGCTTTTCGATTGCCATCTCAAGTGATTCCCATCTATCTATCCTTTGCCATACGGATGGTGCGGGGATACCGCACGGTTTCCCGCGAAGCGGCGAGCCTCCTTGCTGGCCAGCCACCATGGGACCTGGTGGCAACAGGCCTTGCACGCATGCACGATCTGCGCGTGGAGATGCAACGTCGGGGCGAAACTCCGCTGCCACGACAAGTTGCGGCATGGCGGACAGAGCTCCGGCGAGGTCTCATGGTGGAATGGCGACAGCGACTATCGCAACCCAGTGCTGGGCACGCCATAATTATGGCGGTAATTCCCCTCTTTGAGGAGTGGCTGGAAAGGCAACACGGCGTCCTTACCTACCGCATGACGCAGGTCCTCACCGGACATGGTAAGTTCGGGAGGTTCCTGCACCGGATTCGTGCGGAAGAAACGCCCGGGTGTCACCATTGTGCGGACCACCCGGAGGACACGGTGGAGCACACGGTGGAGGTTTGTCCCGCTTGGGCAGAGCAACGCCGTGTCCTCGTGGGGGCGATCGGCGGCGGCGATCTCTCGCGCCGGGCCTTGGTACAGGCCATGGTCCGAAGCGAGGAGGAGTGGCAGGCGGTTGCCTCCTTCTGCGAAGCAGTAATGCTAGCAAAGGAGGCGGCCGATCGCGTGAGGCAACGGTCCTCACGCCCCAATCGCCGCCGGGATTCCGATCCCGATTTCCGGCCATCGTAGGCGCAGGCTTGCGGACGGCGAGCAATGGGTGGCTCGCCGTCCGACCGTCCGGTAACCGTCCGGACCGAGCCCAAGTCGTCGACGGCGCGTGCTGTTCCACGCGCGCCTCAAGGAGATGTCAGCAACTGTAGGGGCCTAGCAGGGTCGAAGCCTACTAGGGCCAAGGGTCTGATTCTGAAAGGAAGACTCGGCCCTGGTACGAAAGGCAACGAAGGAACAGGAGTGGGTTTTTAGTCAGTAAAAGTCTGACACTATCTCCCGCCCCGCCCAAGAGGGCGGGGGATGTCATAAGATGATTTTCCCACCGAAAAAAAAAAAAAAAAAAAATCTATCTATCCTTTTCTTAACAATGAGTTACTTAGCAATGAGTTTCCCCCTCAGCAGTGTCCATATTATTATTTTAGCATAAATCTAAGCAAAATTTAAGAGTTCCATAATTTAAAACAATTTAACTTATTTGCATCAACTATCGATTAAGGTGCCTCACTACTGTCGACCCCCGCGGCACGTCGTTTTATTAAGGCGCGTTTTTTGTGCGGCCACACGTGCGGCCCATACCTCGGCATCGGCCGCCTTGTCCGACACGATATCGTGTGCTACCCACTGTACCCGCTGTATCTATGTACACAATGCTTATTATTTTATTCTAGTGTTAAGCTGTTAAATAGAAAACGTGTTGAAATTATGGCCAATGGGTGCTTATTGTGTAGACAGATGAGACGGTGTCGAATCTAGCAAACACATTTTGAAAATATGTAATTTAGTGATTTGGTAACCAGAAGATTTACTTTGCCTAGTATCAAAGAGAATAAGAATATTGCAGAGTTGAATTAGAGAAGATAAATTAACTTTATTTAAAAATGCAAACAGCAGAAGTAGAAAGCAGTCAATTTGCATGAACTAGTTACCTAAAACTGAACAATTACTTGAACAAAATGAAACAATAGAAGATGAAAGCTACAGCTTTGTATTTTGTTCCTGGTTGCGGTTAGAAGTATTCGTTTAAACAAAAGAGTCCTTTTAAGATAATCATCTAGAAATTCACTACAAAACTGCTGTGAAAATTATGAATATCTTATGCATGTACTTTTAATATCACTTTGTGGTCTAAAGATTACAACAGAGTACCTATAAATAGTTTGTGAGTACTACACGCGCTAGATAAGACCTATACATATAGTTTGTCTATACTTGGTCTTTGACATTAGTAGGTGTATGACGTATTTAATGTGCCCGTAACGTATCAGTTTTCACCGAGAAAGGTCACGAGACCGCCCACAGGAGTGACAAGTTTATACTTAGATTGAGGACACATTTCAAGTGTCTTGGGAACATATTGAGTGTCTATAAATTTATTCTGACTTAGGTGCTTAACCTATAAGATTGAGCTAATTCATATAATGTATTCCCTCTCCTAAACAGGAGGCCTTAGTTCCAGCAGATTGAATATTATAAAGCTGAATGTATCTTTTTTTAAGGTGAGAAATATTAATTCTCCAATGACTTCTCGCGCTTTCCTTTGCGTTTTAGGACTACGAGTTTCCTTTTCAGAAAATCCCCGCAGTTCTAGCGGGCATCGGCCCTGCTGCCCTTCGGTTTACTGATATCTCTTTGAGGAGAGCGTGGCGCTGTTGACGACTGGCTTTGGTCACTGATTGTACCTGTTTATGTAATTCACTATACACTTTACTAACCTCTATAGTTTGGTTTTCAAGAAAGCTTCAAATATGTATAAAAATACACAATCTTTTGTTAACTTTTTACTACACATTTCGTTGTTACAATAAGTCAGATAAGCTTACAACGAACTGAAAAGACACTCAACAATCAACTCCTACCTAAACATAAACCATTCCCCAAAGAATAATCCACTATTCAATATTCCTACAATGTTTACGACGACACTAGAAAACTGAAACTCTTTCAACATAGTCGTCTAACTGAGTTATTCTATTTTCTACGGTGTAAGATTGCAGGCTGCAGTAAAATAGTTAGAAAATAATATGACAGAGTCGGCCGCGGGAGATTGGAAAACTTCGAGCAAGTATCCGTTTATGGCTTGCGAAGTTGGTGTAGACGTTGGATTTGTCGCCTTACCTCGCCGTGATGGCGGGTAATGATCATAATGTTGCCGACAACTTTTGTTACGTTTGGCAAAAATTGGCGTTTGTGTTCGATAAATGTATTTTTCGGATGGACGGTCGTTGGGGGTTCTACCTCAGGGGACACCTGTGTTCTTGTTTATTGTGGCTTTATTGGGTTTGTGATTGCAAGAACTATAAGTGCAGTAAGGACAGATATGTCTTGTTCAAATCCTTCTTTGGCGATTATGTGAATAATTGTAATTAAATACGTAGTTATAATTTAATTATTTAGACTTTATATCGAACACTCTATTATTTTCATTTTTTTTAATCTTCCCTCTCCTAGAGAGGAGGCTTGAGTCCCAACAGTGGGAACATTATAAGGCCGACTATGCTATGCTATGCTATGAATCTTCAAGATAGATACCATTCTGAATTATTTATAAATACGTTATCAAAACACAATCTAAACCAAACAAAGAAAAAACAAAAAAAGTGGAGGTGGCATTTCTTTTTTAAAAAGGTTGGGCGCCAAACTAATATGTTGGCGCCCAACTGGGACACCTTATTTTTTCACTCTTTTCCTGAAAAACAAACTCAAAGGTCTAGAACAAAGCTCAGCACACGGCGAGCCTTCTAACTTGATTGCGTGTGTGAGCTACGAGTGTGTTAGCATATAAATTGTTACCTAGTTATAGTCCAGGAGATATAGCGATAGTGTAGGAGTGTTGTTTGTTTGTTATATACGGTATCTAGGGGTAAAGGAGGTGGAGTAATATTTGCATGAGACAATTTGCTAAGTGATGACGTGTGAAGTGTGGCAGCAGGTTGGGTAGTGTTGGAGTGGTAAGATAATATTTCAAGGTATAAAATAAATACGGAGAAATTGCTTTCAATAAAAGGAGCCAATCAGTAAGGCACTCTTAGGGCTATAAAGTGAATAAGGTATACCTAACCCAAGTGATAACCTAAGATACTTGTCAACATTAACTACTAGATAGAAAGAAAGAAAAAGAAAGAAAGAAAGAAAATATGTTTATTTGGCACACCATGATTCATTAATCAACAAATAATTGATTTAAAAACTAAAATTAAACATAAAAAAAATAAAAATAAGTAGAAATAAAATTAACGATAACAAAATGTCTCACGGGTAGCCGTGAGACATTTAGACCTATTTGGCGTAGGCCAAATAGGTCCAGTTCAGCATAATGACAGACAACTACGTAGCAGTTGCCTGACGTTGGTTTTCAACTGAACCTTAGAGTGTCCTTAGTGTGTGAGTGAGATACTTGTATAGCTACCTACTTGATACCTGGCAGCTAAATTATATGGTATCAGTCAGGTATACTCAGTCAAACGGATAAGGCCTACTTGAACATGTGTACAGCTACGAAAAACCATATTAGGTACCCCGTAGGTGCTTAAAACTAAAAGACCCAAACGTACACAAGCCTCATCAACAATTCACCAAATAGAATATGTACGTAGAACACGAACTACATCTACTACCGTCCAAAACCACTAAATTATTCAGCGCCATCTGGCGGCACGAGACACGTCACGGCCTATTACGTCACAGGACACGTCATTAGCCCAGCTTTGATGACGTCACGCCGCGTTAGCCCAGCACAAAGCACGGCCCACTTTAGGCTTTATTTAGTCGAGGGAGAGTGGGTCAAGAGCCTGTAGTCTAGTTGGTATTTAGATATAGTGGATGGGATTATGGAAATTAGATTTTGAGGAAAATTATGTTTAATCTACTTAATTTCTTTATCAAATATCCTCTATATTTATATTGTTACAAGTTTTCACAAAACCAGCTAAAAAAATGAGTTCGAGCATTTTTATAGCTCTTCCTGTGGCAAGTAAAATGCATGCCCTAAAAAAAAAAGATATATGTACTTCGATACTGATTCATAACAGCCAATTTCATCTAACCTGGAATTCGGCTGGCGTGTTGGTCAAGTGGTTAGTGGCTCTGACTGCTATGCCGGAAGTTGTGGGTTCGATTCCCATTCAAGGCAAATGTTTGCGTGATGAGCACGATCAGTCTGGGTGTAATTAATCTATACATTAATAATAAATCTGTAAAAGTTTTTAGTTGGGCGCGCATCACGTAAAATGTACGAAATCAACGTAGATAACTTTTATACATTAAAATTGTGTGCAACTTAATAATTTTTTTAGGCTTGGTTTCATCGCAATTGGTTGACTATATCGAAAGATATACTACATTCATTGACTGTTAGGCGGTACGAAGTTCGCCGGGTTAGCTAGTCTATTATAAGTAGGTACGTATTTAGAAATATAAACGTATGTTTCTCAGTTGTCTAGTAATCATCAAGGTCTGCTTAGTTTAGAACTATCTAGTCCCAAACTAAGCAGCAACGCCACACAAAAAAAAAAAATCTAAAAAAAATAATATCTTGACCAAAAAAATTAACTGCCAAGGTGAAAGTAAACTGCTGCGCTGATATAGCCTTATTATGTGCAGAATCATACATAAAATTAAATTCACACAGGTTTATAAGCAACAAAAACCTTTCTATAAAACAAATTCCAAGCACACAATATCGTGCACATAAATCCATCCACATTTAGCTACATAGTAGAGCGCGTCCCACGGGTGGCGAACAATCTACGCGGGCAAAACCGGAAAATTAGACATAGCGACACCGACATGTTTTAATAAGCTCGTTGCATCGCATGCCGCCGCTTTTTGTACGTGGATGCTACCTATACAACTGCGCAATTAACTGTACGGAGCTCTGCGTCTGAATTACTTCTAAAGGATGTTTTGCTGTTGGAAAAATGGGTTGTAAGTTTTATGCATAGTTTATATTTTTAATCAAATGTATTAACTAAAATGTCAAATTGTACAGCTGTAAGTAGCACATTCGTAGGTAGGTATTTACGCAGATTTGAAGCAATGTACTATTAAAGATCTGCCGGAGGTCGTGGATTTGATTTCTACCCAGGACAAATGTTAGTGAGATGAGCACGATCATATTTGTTCTGTGTCTGGGTGTAATTTATCTATAATATGTATTATATGTATTTAGAAATATGTAAGTATGTTTATCAGTTGTCTAGTACTCATACCACAAGCTCTGCTTAGTTTGGGACTAGATGGCGTTGTGTGAAAGATGTGGATTTTTTTTTTATTAAAGATAAAAACTTTTATTTATCGCTGTACCGCAACAATTAATTAAAGAATACATTTCAGTTTTTAGTTAGAAGCTTTGGTTTTGAGGTGAAAAGTAGTTTCCTATGTAGTAATCTAGGAAAAGTATTTTTAAAGTAGTAGGTACCTACCTATTGACGTTACAAGAAAATTCGTCGTCGAGAACTAATCTAAATACTGTGACGTCTAAAAGAGGTCGCACGCTGATTAACTTGCAAACTGGTAAGGTGATATCTTTTTAAGGTTTATGGTAAAAATAGCATAGGTATTCATATTTGAAAGAAATTTGATTGATAGAACTAGAATTACTAGAATAACTGTACATTTTTGTTAATTTTCCTTATTAGTCCGTTCGCATGTTATAGAATTATCCCAGTTATGAAGGGAAACCTGTTATTAGCCATAGTTTACTGTAAGCACTTGCTCAGTAAAATACTTTGTGTATCGCTGTTGGTTACCTAAATAAAGTAAAAAAAAAAAAAAAATAAGTTGTCAAATAAGAAAATATAAGCGGACCATCGAGATATAAGTACTAACGTACTAGAGAAGCTACGTCAAATAACTGAATTGTCCTATTTTCGTAATTTGAATCTTTAGTTCGCTGCAGCGCTAAAATAATAACAATTCGTCTAAACCGTAACTAATTTACCACAGCGCTAGATTTGCTGCGGAAGTGTATTTATTCTCGGCAAAAAGGTCTTAAGCGCAATGTAAATCACGGCACTTAAGCGTTTTCTTCGACAAAGTGCGGCGCGATCGCCGCAGTTGAACGAGACAAAGTAGGAATTTACGGTGTCTTCTCTAGTAAGTTAGTAGATACTTATATCTCGATGAAGCGGACGTAATTTTTATAAAATAATGTAACAACCATTTGTAGCTCTATAGCTTTTAAAAATACAATATAGTTTAATATTATTAAGTACACGAAGCCTTTCAATTGCGTCTCCGCCTTCACAATATCTAGCTTACAGAAGTTCTATATTTATCTACATGAAAGCAACGATTATATTGTTACCATCCAGAAGTTATTATCGTAGAACTCCTTTATTAGGTAGCTTTTGCTAACGATTACGACCGTGTGAAAGTCAAAAGTAATCAAGAGAACATATTCCCGAGTTAACATATCGTATATCAGGATATGGTTTACCCATATACCAAGTAGCTTCATCAAAATCCGTTCAGCCGTTAACAGACAGACAGAGTTACTTGCTATCGCATCTATAACATAGATACCTATATTAAGGAAAAATGCGAAAAAAGTATCGATAATAACTCTACTTAGAGAGTAAGACCACCTCATCTAACCCAAACAGTCCAGCTATCATCGTCAAACTATCCCATCCTCCACGTAAGCCATCTGCAGCGATCACGGTCACCTCACAAACTCCACTTTTTGCTTCTGGCACCGCGTGCGTGAATTCATTTCAACTTGCTCTAAAAACTCACGCTTTTTTCCCTAACTGAATATGAAATCCGAACACGACAAAGTTATGGAAAAATACAAGGTTTCGCATACTTGTATGTAAATAGGTGTAGGTAGGTACCTACGGGACACAGTTTTTTGACGACATTTCGTGGAATTTTTTATTGATTTTATCCCGAGTTGAATTAAAAGGTCATGCTTAAATTAAAGGTGCGTTTAATGCAACGATATTAGTCCTAAATCTTTAAAAGTTGGCAATATTGGCATTACCACCTACATGGAGGAAACATGGTGATCTTTATCAATGCTCGTTGAATCATAGGCGTGTATTTTAATACTAGTGCACAATAATTATTTTAAAATTAGATATTTCAGCTTGGTCTCTGAAATGGTAACACAGCTGAAGTGTTATTGCTGATAACCTATAACAGGACGATTGCCGGCCACTTTCAGGCGGCGAGCAATGGATAGCCCGCCGTTTGGCCGTTCGGTAAAAACCAAGATCGGGTCTACGCCGCGTTGTGTTGCACGCGTGCCACTATGTCATCAAAATTGTCTGGGCCAATTAGGGCCGATGCCCGCCAGGGCTACAGATTATTCGAAGGAGCTACCGTGGCCTTTACAAAAGGGTAACTGAAGAAAAACTGACAATGATTTGATAATTTCCAACGTAAAAAAAAAGACCTCCACTGATACTGCGTTTGCTATCCAATTATAAAAAATACAGTCACAATTGTGACTATATTTTGTACCTACCTTCCTTTTGCTAACTAAATAGGTGGCACCTAATTTGATACAGTGTAGTAAAATGCTCAAGAAAATTAATAAGTAACAAAATAAATAAGGTAAGAATACAAATCACAGGCCGGTACAGTCGGAAGCGAGAACTTATAACGAGTGAAGCTGTAAAAGTTGCGGGTAGTTGCGCGCGGGCCGCAAGTTGTACAACTTCACCTATTGCGGAGGTTCTGTGAGACTCGCGCTAGGTGCGGTGCCGGCTGGTAATATGTTTCTTTAAATTCAAGTTTCGAGTTTATAGTTTTATTAAATACTGCTAGTTATTTGGAAGCTAGAGTAATAAGACTTTACAAGCCATTAAAGACGACCTTCCAGCCTGTAGGTAGGTATATAAAGGGCCTATTACACTACGCGATATTCAGCACACGATATTCAGACTGTCTTATTTTTTGTTCTGAGTAAGACCGGTCTAACTCTTATTACACTACGCGATATGTCGAATCATAGACTAAAACTGTCTGAATATCGAATGGTGTAATAGGCCCTTTAGAAATCTATCTAAAGGAACGTACTTATGGTATTAAAAGTAGGTATACTCTGTCTAAAACTCAAAATTTTATTTCACACAGGCCTACATGGGTACTTGTATAACGTCAGAAGCTAGTGCATGGTTCAACTGGTCATTTCCTATGGAGAAGAACAGGCAAGGAACTCTATGGTTACTCTTTTTAAAAAAAAAATGGATTCTACAATATTTCTTTATACCTATTACAATATTATTGGACAATGTAGACTTCATCCAGTGTATGATTAACACGTGTTCCCCATTTTGTACAAATCCTTTCAATCATACTTCCAAATATATCACTTTCACGCTTATATCTACATAATATTAATTAGCAGTTGATACGATATTAATGAGAAACATTTTCGTGAAAATACAGCGTTTATTAAATAAACTTCATAATGTAAGTATTCGAATATCGTTTGTAATTATTCAAGTATTTTAGGTTTTGAAACTATAGTCGAGAATACATCAAAAGGAGAGACATAATAACTCTTACAAATTAAGAGGCAACGCTCATCGATTATTTATTTTTTGCCAGACACCTGCCTACTCATAATTCCATCATAAACCTGACATGAAAATCTAAACTCTAATGCCATCTAGCATCCCTTGTACAGCCTTCAACCTCATACACCTATATACCCTACAAGGCCACCGCCCAAAGTTCACAGATCCATTTAAAAAAATCTCCATTATTTATATTTAGAGGCTGTGGCGGGCGGTGGGGTACAATTTTTCCACCTCTCCCCCCCCCCTCCTACCACACAATTTGTCTTCAAACTTGGTCGACCTGGGAGAAACTCGCCCCCCCTCGTAATCAGTCGCCCCCTTACCCCCTTGTACCGCCTTAGGTAGACTTTAAGGTGATGTTATATATAGACTTACCTAGGTATATATGTATTTGTGTTGTGCTTTTCATGATATACCTAGTTGCCTAGCTACTTACTTACCTACTGTTAGGTGTGGAGATTAAATAATGAAAAAGCTCTCGGTACTAAGACAAAGTTTTTCTGATTGTATGTTTCTTTAGATAGACAAAATATTCAGTTGATACTCGTTAAGGGGTAATTGTTTTTAATGTTTTACCTGTATTGGTGGTCTATGATTAGAAAATGATAAGTTGGTAGGTATCTAATACCTTTGTACGTTAGCTCAAATCTGAATAAAAAATCTCATATTATCTACAAAAAGCTCGCTATACTCCCAAACGTTTTATTGGATTAGCTTACCCAGGAATAACAATAAAAAGCTGCTACTATAAACATATCAAGCAGAATCCTTTGCATAAGCGGTCACAAGAAACCACATTCGCAAACACGCTTAGGTGTCTTATTCCACCCCTAAATCTCCGTAAACGGAAGCCAAACAAAGACTATAATTTAAGTTTAAAACAGTAGGAAACATACGGCGTCCTCGGCAGTGGCGTACATAAAGAGAGCGCACATAGCGGTGACCCAGTTCCGCGACCCACTTCGCACGGCCAATACCTGCCGCCTTACCTACGCAATCGCACCTCTCAGGTAAAACGCCACTGCCGTCCCATTGGAAGACTCACGACCAACCCGCAAACACCCGCACCTGCCTCATAACACTGCAGGTGCGCACAGGTACAATTTCCACCGCCTCTGCAGAAACCACGCCCCTTTTTATCGAGCTGCGCAGGTAACCTGCGCGCTGATTGGTCGACGCAAGGTGCGGACAGGTATACCTGTCAATACAGGTGTATTTCGTGTTACGAATGCGGTTCTCAGTAGTGCGGCTGTTACCGGTGCGGTGTGACGTTTTTTGTGCGATTTCATTACGGTGGAAAATGAAAAATTGTGCGCATGTGTTGGTGCGATTGATGTTTCCTTGAGGTGTACTAAATTTAGTACTTAGGTGGGCGCGGTGCGTCCTTGGGAAGGTCAGGCGAGGTCGCGGACGGTATGTACACGATACAGTCGATAGTTTACGGCTTTGTTAGTAGATAAGTTTATTGAACTTTGTGCATTTTAATATTAATGGGTTACAGGGAAAAATATTTGAATATTTTCGAGGTATTTCTTAAGGCTCAAAATAAGTTTTTTTTAATAAAATAATAGATCGTATTAAAACATAGGTCTACGGTACCTACCTAATCAGTTATCTCTAATTGGAATGATTTTAATATTCATGTTAAATCTGAATATATCGCGCAGAATTTCCTCGAGCTATGCAAAATATAAAGACACGAGTGTTACAGTTTCGTTTCTGACTATTAACAGATCACGATCCTTTGTTATCTCAGTTGTTAAACATAGTCTATGAGCCTTTTGTGATTGTTCTTGATATTTTTTCAACTGACATAAACCTTTTACTCTTGACAAAAGCTTTTATGGTTATTGTAAATCCTCTTTTCTCTGTTATTTACCTTAAAGAAAGAAAGAAAGAAAAGATCATTTTATGATCAATAAGTAACATAGCAAGTAGGAAGTAGTAAATGTACCTCGGTAGTGACAGCTTTTAATGTGACCTACATATTCAAATTAAATGCTTCAGGTGAAATCAAATTCAGTTTTTGGTTACTTTAAAAAATAATATATACGTATTACAATATTAATAGGTATAAAAGAGACATTGTAGATCGATCAATAAATTATCTACATTAAAACTAGTGGATCGAAACAGACATTAATCTACGAGTCTGTGGAGTCTACAGAGTGATAACACATTCACATTATAGAAAATAAGCAATATAAAAATAAAGCTGTTACCTACCAATAATTAAATTGAATGGAAGTCACTTATTTTTAATAAAGTTAGACAGTCATTATCATCATCATTTCAGCCGGATGACGACCACTGTTGGACATAGGCCTCCCCCAAGTGTCGCCATAATGACCGGTCCTGTGCGTCAAGTTAGGCAGTGGTTTAAATAATATAAAATCCTTGCAAATACACAAACTTCCATTCCAAACACTTCCATAAACAAAAAAAAAGTTTGGCAAAAATCAAAATATACTTCTCAATTCAGAAATCCGCTAATAAGTTTTCCATAACGAATACAAAAATAATCAAATACAGTTTAAACAGTTCTCAAGACGCAAATTCCTACCACATCTCTCCTTGAGAGTGAACAAAAACTGCCAATTACCTCTGCCCCCTTCAAGGTGGGGCACAGAACGACCAGTAAACCTATGCGCAGGTCCTCCTAGGTCATAACAAGAAGTAGAAATTGCAGAATAGCCACTTCTTAGAATAAAATACGTGAGGCAGGCAAACGTAGTGAATAGAAGTATCATAAAGTAAATCAATATTAATCGTTTACACTAATATTTTTATTGGTTTTTTTGTTTGTAGGAGGAACCTAATCTCTGAAAGTACTGGTCCGATTGCGAAAATTTTTTCACTGATAGAGAGCTACTTTATTCCTGAGTGACATAGGCTATATTTTACGTATGCGAGCGAAGCCACGGGCAAAAGTAAGTTTGATTTATATTCTTCATTTATATCATTTCACTAGGTTCTGACAGCGGCTTTGTTTTCGCGTAAGTAGAAAATTGCCCCAAGGGAATATACTCCCAGACTAAAAAGTAGCTATCCTATGTGCTATTCCAGGGTAGGATCTACCCGTGAGTCAAATTTCATCCAAATCAGTTCAGCCGGTCGAGAGTGAAGAAGTAACAAACATACTGCATGCAAACACTGCACAAACTACTTTTCTTTTTATATTTTTTGTACTTATTTTCCTTTCTCTAATACTTGAGTAAAGTAAATATATTATAAATTGTTAAAATGATTATGTACAAGATAAAAATTAAATGTTACAGGCAATTATAATGTAGGTATAATACTTACAGGAGTTTGGCGCTGATAGTCGAAATACAGGCTCTGCCTAGTTCGGCTACAGACGACTACACCACATAAACTAACCTAAATTAGCCTGTAATTTTTTTTTGTAACTTGTGTCGTTATTCTAAATAAACATTATTATTGTTATTATTATACACACACATGCACACACACATTATTAGTGTGATAGCCAGCGGTTTTTATCTTCTAATATAAATAAGTATCTCGTGTCACGGTGTTTATGGTCGCAACTTCTCCGAAACTGCTCGATCGATTTTAATATTTTTTTTTTTGTGTATTCGATAGGTACCTATGAGAATAAGGTCGTAAAGTATTTTTCCCTCACTACCATAGAGCGAGAGAGGTAATTCAATGATTTTCAAACTCAATAAAATCTCTTGTGCCAGGGCCCCAATTTTTTATCGCGATTTTAGTACCTAGGTAGATACTTTTGTTTCAATATATACTTAGAATTCGATTTCTTTTTATATTTCATGGCAGAACAACACTTCGGGTCAGTTAGTACCTGTACCTATGCCATAGTCAATCATCGCTACTTAATCTTATTCTTAGTCTTATTTACTAATAATAAGTTGTATTTCTTTATATTTATCAGTCTGTAAGGTATCTATTGTGAAATATTGGAATTGTGAATAGAGAAATAATTACCTGTGTACCTACTTCTCTATTCTCTTAACCCTAAAGACCATTTCAATATCTCCTTGGCATGATCCTGTTAACCTATGCTTCGTTTGGCGACAGTTTTAGTTCTCTGGACCTTCTGCCAGTATCTCGTGACAACAAGGCAAGGGGGTGGTGGGGTGTCGTAGGGGGTGCGGCAGGGTGCTGAGGTAAAAGCCACTTTAATTATGAAAGAAGATTGAGCGGTAGGTAATATGATGCTGGGAGACGCAGGGGGTGCGGGAGGGGAGTGGGACCTAGGTAGCTAAGTATTAAGAAGACGCCATGTTTAATAGTCTAGATCATTTTCAATGCTTTGTTTGGCTTGGTAATGAAGCTTCTAGTATAGTAAGGTTTTTTTTTTTTTTTTAAGGTGGGAAATCATCCAAATGACTTCTCGCGCTCTGGTTGGAGCGAGAGGGCGTGTCAGACTTTTACTGACTAAAACCACACCTGTATTTTTCAATTACCCTTTGCGTACTAGGACTACGGGTTTCCCTTTCAGAAATTCTCCGCGGTCCTAGCTAGCGGGCATCGGCCCCGCTGGGCCCCTACGGTTTGCTGACATCTCTTTGAGGAGCGCGAGGATCACTACGCGCTGTTGACGACTGGGCTCGGTCCGGTTAATTGCCGAACAGCCGGACGGCGAGCTACCCAGTGCTCGACGTCCGCAAGCCCGCGTAGTATAGTAAGGTTAGGGTGAGAGTGGTTTTTCAAGGACAGCTCTCTAACTATGTGTTCGAAGTAGTAACTTCATTACAGACTTATTTTTCTTTAAAACAAAAATGTGGCCTACACTAGGATTGACTCCTGTGTTATGTACACTCACATACACAAGACACTCAGTCCCCAGGAATAACTGTCTGTAGGAAACACAAATATTTGTTCGGTGAGTATCGAACAGGCGGCATGCAGCGCAGCAGTCGATTACTCAACGATTGTGCCGCTGTTTCGTCAAAACTGTTGACGGTTGTTGTCGATAGCGTAGGCAGTGATGATAGTCCACATTTCAATATTTCTACAGTTATCAATTGGAATTGAACTTCAGTCGCACATCTTGATCAAAATCAGCAGTAGATGTCTTTATTCTTTTTTTTAATAATATCTAATAATAAATTTATTTCATCCAATAACATCCAATTACACACAAGAGCTAAACAATCTCGGGTTATAGGTAGGTACATAGTACCTAATATATATTGTGAACAGAATCTTGTGTACAATTATTTGTGTATTTTAGTCGGTATATATTTAGTTGAGACCATTTGGACCTCAGACTAGGCAAGAATGCCTGTATTTTGGAAATCGATTAATTCCTCCTAAATCACAATATTTTTACTTATTTATTCTGTTTCATTTTTATACATTATTCTGAATAATCTGTAGGTATCCTTCCATCACAGACGAACAAATTGAAAGAGTAAAGATACCTACAGAAAAATAGCAACAAAAACCCTTGTTACCTTTCACTTAAAGTCGTCAAACCCGATTCTAATCCAGTTAAGAACGAACCTCACGTTTTTTGCAATGGTAACATTGTATGCACAATAAACTCTCCGACGAGGGTACTATAAAACGATCTCAGCTGTATTGAAACTAGACTTCTTGCACCGTCGGTACTGATGAATCACTGTACCCGTAAGATGGTGGGTAAGCAGAGTGGCAGTATGAAATCGTGTAGGCTTTGTATAATTTTTGTCAGCCATTGAGTTTGTTTTTTTTCTTTTCCCAGCGACATAATATGGTGTGGTTGGCTTCCAATCAACTCAGGCACCAAATGCAACTGATTAGGTAGGTACCTTCATCATCATCATCATCATTTCAGCCGAAAGACGTCCACTGCTGGACATAGGCCTCCCCCAAGCGTCGCCACAACGAACGGTCCTGTGCGTCTCGCATCCATCGGACTCCCGCAACCGTTACCAAGTCATCGGTCCACCTTGTAGGATGCCTTCCAACGCTACGTCTTCCGGTACGTGGTAGCCATTCCAGAACCTTTCGGCCCCAACGGCCATCTGTTCTGCGAGCAATGTGCCCTGCCCATTGCCACTTTAGTTTGGCGATTCTTCGTGCTATGTCGGCAACCTTGGTTCTCCTGCGGATATCCTCATTCCTGATTCGATCACGCAAGGAAACTCCGAGCATAGCCCTCTCCATTGCCCTTTGGGTGACTTTAAGCCTTCTGATGAGGCCCATTGTAAGCGACCACGTTTCGGAGCCATATGTCCGGTAGGTACCTTACATGAAGAATATTTTAAAAAGATTTTTTTAAGGGTATAAGAAAATAACCGGTTAAGTACGAGCTGAACTTGCACACATGTAAATAGTTCGAATCCCGAATCGAGTTTCAAAGAAATATCTGAACCACAAAAAAGTAATTATTTTGTGATGTAACTACTTAGCATTTTTCTAACTTTTACCCTGATTAATGCTTTGATTTTGGATTCTTGTTTTTTTTACTACTCTAACAGACTTGAGTAGGTACTTATGTGATATTAACTCCACCCGTTCTTGGCAGACAGACAGACATACGGCCTACGAAGTGATCCTATAAGAGTTCCGTTTTTGCGGACTGAACCCTAAAAACACTTGGACCAACCATTTCGATGTGATAAAGCAGCGCCTGTTGTCTCGCTCAAATAACTCTATACAGCAGATACCGACTGCCATGCTTCATTTTGAATTGCCTCGTGTGCATCTTCACAACAATTTTCTAAGTATTTTCCTTGCTTACATATTAAGCCGTACCTCATAAAATACATGCTCAGACCAATAAAATGTTCGTTTGGCAGCCAAAGTAAAAGAAACGTTGGGAGAACTTAATGTTGACAGAGGCCATACGAAGTCACCTAAGCAGTAACGATAACTCATGTGCATCGTCCGTACTATCACTAGCGGCTCGTAAAACCGCCGAGGGTAGCACACGCAGTGACGAGCGGAGCGAGTAGCGAGAACGATATCTATCATTGTATAACTATACTTTTTAGTCAGAATCAAGCCACACACGCAGACAGAATGTGCCTGACTGTGTGTGAGTAGACACACACAGTTACTTACAGTTATAGTGGGTTACGTTTATTGGATTGGGGAAGCCTAATAGGCTGTTGCTCTACCTTTGCATCTTCTTAAAAAAGAAAGCAAGCCAAAACTGGTGTTTGCTGGCAGAAAAATCATGGTCGAGTTAAGCTTCGCCTTTGTACATGCATAGTCAAGTAATTGTTTTATTGTTAAGTTTGGTGTACAATAAAGAATTAAGACAACATAGTTGGAAAAAAGCTTTTCGATCGATTTTCTCTGACTGAACTAAGACTTTTAGATTATTAAGTTATCCATCTTATAGCATAAATTAGCAAACCAATAGCATAGCCAAATCAGCCTTTAATGTCTATACAAGTTTCGGTTCAACATTTCTCTTTGCATTATTCATTATTCCTCATATCATAGTAGTCCATGATATTGTATGATTGTACCGGTTACGCAAGATTCGATCCACAGCATTTAAGTGTTTCACACCAATTCGATTGTGAAGTTGGGCTATAAACGTACCACGACCATAGAAAACTCAACAATCCTGACGGCTCGTTACACTCCGTGAGTACCTATCTACGTAGTAATATAGTAGAGGTAAACGGAACAAGGTGTAAAGTCCCACAAACCTCCGATGAAATGAGAGGATCCTCAGACTGGGTGATATGTTTGGTCCAGGTAACAGCCCGACAGTTGACTTTAGGCTGTTTTATATCTAATATTCCAATGTTGCGTCATAGATATCGCTACAAGAGATGATAGCAACTCAATGAACTCTTCATTTTCTTTCCGCGACCTCTTGTCAGCACACCAGCAGCCCAGCCACGTCAGCGGCTCCAACTCTCTAACTCATTTTATACAGTGAATACTGTCCAATTTGGAACACGCACATACGGAAAATATAATGTGATTTTATCTGCACTACACTCGCGACAAACTAACTAGAATAAAATGAATAGGTGGCCCACATCGCGTCCATGTCGAGATTTTTAATTTTGTTTAGTTTAGTACAGCTCATTTTGGACCTTTTTATATGTCCTTGTAGACATTTTCTTCCGGCCGAGGGATTTCATTACATTCCGTTTTCATCATCATTAACTAAAATAAAAGTGTTGATATAAGTTGTAGCAATAAAGGTCAGGTTCGTGCTAGTACCTACATAACTAACGAGAACCTATAATTATACTTACCCTAAAGTAAACCTTTTCTTAGTATCTTGTTATAAGTTTTAAAATTACTCTAGAATAAGTTTAGAACATTCTCTTGGAAAGTCTAAATATACCTAAGTATAATTATATTATACTACTGGCTATACGATTCATCACTTGACCGGTTGCATTCAAATCGGTCAAGCCATTGAGGAGGAGTTAGATGAGAAACACACAAAGACAGAACAATTACCTATATATATATAAAGATATTATGTAGCTTCGAGTCACTTATGAAAGACTTATAATCTGACTTGAAGTGCAAAAATGTTGACCAACTTTCTTAGATCTTAATTATTTTTAATCCCACATGAGAAATAGATATTGTGGTAAATCAGCCACCATTGAATACCGCAAACACCTCTACTTTAACTAAATTACGTCCGGTTTAAAAACTCGCGTGTCCCTGTGTGCGGCCCTCCCCTGTTTGTTCAGCTAAAATGTTTGCCGCGGCGAGTGCACTCCATGACCTAGAAATATGGTGTATGTTTTATAGTACCTGAGATTAATGGGATGTTATATTTATATGTACGTATAGTATTGTTTATTTGGTTATGGAGATATCTTTATGTCTTTAAATGCTTGTTGTGGTTGGCTTTCGATCTAGATAGTTAGACGTTATCTCCAATGTTTTTGTTGTTTTTTTTTTTTTAATTGGTATAAACTAGTGCTTGACTGCGATCCCACCTGATGATAAGTAGTAATGCAATCGTTGATGGTGAGGTGAATAATTTATTGAGAGCCTATTCACTCTAGCCTCGAAGAGATCCAAATTATAATCGGACGGGAAAACAGCAGGCAAATTATTCCAGTCCCTCGATGTACGCGGTATAAACGACGAGGCGAAACGCTTGGTTTGGACCGTAGACGTTTCAACAACGTAAGGGTGGATACTCGCCGTTCGTCGGCTTGTCCTTTGGTAGAAATGAGATGGTGGAATCAAGTCGTGCAATTCCAGCGCACACTTTCCAAAAACCATCCTGTAAAACACCGAAAGGCTGGCTACCCTACGCCAAAAATGTTGTTTTTAGCTATTAGTTAAAAAAGTTTCATATATATTTTTTTTTTTTTATAAACGTTAGAATTGTCATTCGGCTACCAAAGTCTAAGTGGCATCAAAGAGATTCAAAGATTCAAAAGATTCAAAGCATTTTATTTCAAATAAACCATTTACAGGCACTTTTGAAATGTCAAGAAGTCAGTCAGTCAGAAAAAATGGTGCTAATTGTACATTCCAAATCTTAGATCTCTATGGAGAAGAATGTGCAAGAAACTCCATGGACACTCTTTTCAATCATGTTTTGTACCTAGTTACAAATATCTCTGTTACATGTTTCTTGTCGCTATCATGTGAGAACAATGTAAATAAAGTAAAACTAAATATAGATATTAAAATAGCAACTGGCGGCTAAGAGATGACCAGTCTTAACTGACAGCGCCCGTTCACGGACATGACGCGTACCTATATTAGCACCACTCAGCTCAACCATTTTGAAGGGAACCGAATGATTCAACACACGCGCCACCATCAGTGAGACATTGAGTGAGCATGACAAACTCTCAACTGCCAAGCTCATTTATGTCAAACAAGTCCAATAGTAACCTAAAAACCATAAAATAGCTCAATGGTACTCAGATTTACAAACTTTAAAAAAAAATGCTTCTACATTATACAATACTATCTACAATATTATTTTACAATTTAAAAAAAAGTATTAAAAAATAATAATAATAATTTCAAAACTAATCAATTTGTACAATCAATCCCTCAGGAATCATCATCATCATCATCCTCCTGCCCTTGTCCCGTGTTATTTGAGGTCGGTGCAACACGTTATTTTCTTCCATTCTTTCCTGTCACCCGTCGTGTTATCACTAACTCCCGTTTCCATCACATCACTCTTCACACAATGTATCCCCACAAGACATCCCTCCAGTAATAAACATACTATAAAACTAGACAGTTTTAGGCACAAAACAATTACGGCGGTAAGTCCCCTCTTTGAGGAGTGGCTAGAGAGCCGCCACGGCGTCCTGACCTTCCAACTGACGCAGTTTCTCAACGGAAACGGCCAGTTCAGGAGGTTCTTATTTCAGATTTAGGCAATTGTATAGCTCGAAGGACACAGCGGAGCACCTGGTTTAGACCATGGTCCGTAACGGGAGAGAATGGGAAGCGGACACATCCTTCTGCGAAGCAGTAATGCTAGCGAAGAAGATAGCCGCAGCTGTGATGGATCAGACATACTCACGTTCCAGTTGGCACCACAAGAGACACCCCGGGCGTCGAGCGTTACAGGGCGATTTCCAGACAGCGTAGGCGCGGACTTATGGACGACGAGCAATGGTTACAAGCTAACCATTGCCCTTCCCAACCTTCCGGCCGTCCAGTAAGTGCTTGCTTGAGTCGTCGATGGCGTATAGTGTTCTACGTGCGCCTCAAAGAGATGACAGCAAAACCGTAGGAGCCCAGCAGGAGCCTAAGCCTACTGGGGCGATGGGTTTACTTCCGAAAGGGAAATCCGTGATCCTGGAATGCAAAGGGCAAAGAAGGAACATAGTGTAACTGTAAAGTTTGAAACGCCGTCGCGATCCGCCATACAGCGCGAAAAGTCATTGGAAGATCACCTTAAAAAAAGGAGTAGGTTGATGAGTTGGTCAACATTTTAGCATTTTAATGTCAGATGTCTTTCTTAGTGAATTGAAACTGCATATAACTTTACATAAATTTTATAATTCTTCGGTACGCGTGTCTATCACCTAATTCCTCCTTGCGGCTTGACTGAGTTAATAGATAACCTAGACTCCTGACATTAGTTAATACTCCTGACTTTCACTACGCTCTGTCGTCAAAGTTGACTAATGACTATGCTGAGAGACTCTTCAGAAATTCACTCCTAATTAAGCCTAACGAGATAATTACGATTAATTACCAAAAGGAACTGATCGACGCAGAACCATGTAAACAATAAGCGAAGATGCTCTGATATGACCGCAAAAACTCAAGGAAATGATTGGCAGTGGTGTGGAGTTGCAATATACGCGACTGAAGATATTTACTTGGAAATAACTTTCTTGCACAAATATTAAGAGAAAGGTTATAAAAAGGGATATCCGCTGGAGAACGAAGGTTGCCGACATAGCCCGAAGAATCATCAAAGTTAAGTGGCAGTGGGCAGTGCACATTGCTTGCAGAACAATTAATTGGTCGATGGAACCGAAAAGTTCTGGAGTGGCAACGGCGCTGGTAAGGCAGTCTTGAAAGGTCGACCGACGACCTGGTGAAGGTCGCGGAAATCCGATGGATGCGAGACGCACAGCACCGATAATTGTAGTGACATTTGAGGGAGGCCTATGTCCAGCAGTCTTTTGGTTGAAAATTATGATTGAAATGATGATAAAAAGGGAATAATAGAGCGGTAGTTACGGGACAGCATGTTTGGCACCGACCCGGTTGTTTTTGATTGATTGAGTTGAAATTAATCGTCCTAGTTTTACAAATGATAGCTGAAATCAAAAGATTTATAGAATTTACGTTTAACCTTCAAAAACCTATAAGCCTGTTATTACTTCACTAAGATTACGAAAGCAGTAGATTCAAGTAAACCCAAACATATTATTAAAAACATAACAACAACAAACATATACACAACAACAACAACAACAACAACATAACATAACATAACATATTATTTATTATTATAATATTTACGTTATTAATTTGCAGTACACCGCAGACTACCCCCCTTTTTCTATTTCAAGTTCTTCCATTCCATCCTAAGGTTGTCTGGTAGATATCGCTCTCAGCGATAAGACCGCCTTTGTACCCGTAGATTTAAGTTAGTGTAAAAGTTTTGTTACTAATTTGGTGTACAATAAAGTTTATTCTATTCTATTCTAAAACTGATTTAATTAGAATCTTAGTAAAAATTTAAATCCTACTTAATTTTTGTGATGACTCCGTTTGACAATCGATCCGAAGTGATCGTCTGTGAGGGTCGCCGCGATGGCGTGATGGTTGGTGTCGCATCTCGTGTCCAGGTCTCGTATCTGATCCGATGGCTGATGCAATTCGAATTCATTTTACTCGGAATTGGGGTGAATGCATAGTCAGCCATTGTTTATCTGTACCAGGGTCCTCAGGCAGACTGACGAAGTATAAAAACTAAATAAAAACGCTAGCAAAGGCACCACACTCAAATGTTAATACAGGCCACATTAGCGCTCACTCAGCTCGGAAAAATCCAGCGATTATAGCTTTATTATACACTACAATTATAGGTTTATTATACGCCACAATTAGTGTAATCGTCACTGTTGGCTACACTGACAGATTGGCTGCGGGTTGAGATGCTGAGATCGATGCGGTTACTGAGATGACTTGTTTTCTTACTGTTCTATAAAAAAGTGATGGAGATAGTTACTTGTGGATGCTGTCATTCAAGGTAAGCTAGATGGTTTTCAACAGCAGATTGGGCTGATGAATATCTTTATAGTCTACCAGAAACCGGTCCATAAGTCTTGATTAAATAAGGTTACTACGAGACAAGTGAGCACCATCCACCAGCCTTGAGATAAAATAGTCTTCTAAGTCAAGTGTGAGTCGTACTCGTGCAGGAAGGGTTCCGTACCATTAGTTATGCAACTTTTTTTGTACACAATTTATTTTATTCTGTTTTTAGTATTTGCTGTTATAGCGGCAACAGAAATACATCATCTGTGAAAATTATAACTATCATAGCTATCACGTTTCATGAGATACAACCTGGTGATAGAAGACGGACAGTGCAGTCTTACTAATTTCGGTACGGAACCCTAAAAAACAGAGATGCGTTACATACTTCTCATTTGGTTCTTGATTTATATATAAGTAGTAAGGCACGAAACGAGCACCACATTACACCAGGTTCCAAAACCACAAATACAAGCGTTCATAACCCAACTCCTCGAAGGTGGTTATAAAAAACCTGCCCTCCCGGCGACATTACCCTCTTTATTACATTCCGAGCTCTCAATATGTGGACCGTTTTTGCCTGGCCGTAATGTCCAGAGTAATAACTCGCTTTAGGGCGAAGTAACTGTCAGGCCCGCCACCCATGAGCGTGCTAAACAGCCTGGCCCGTGTTATTTGTGAACTGATTGGGTTTAGCAGAGTACCGTAAGGTAGCGGTGGACTGATTGGAAGAATTTTATCGATGTGGTGTTAATTGAACAGATAAGCACATCACTAGCATGGAAAATATGGCATTAGAAAATAAGAAGCTATATTAAACGTCCACATTCAATTTAAAGATAGCGTAACCCACCGTTTAGAGAATTATTTTATTTTATTTTATTTTATTTGGGTGGCTTACAGCTAACAATACAAAATATAAGACAACAAAGTAGATCACGATGAGCCATTTACAAGCCTCCACATATAGTATGAAAGTATTGTTGAAGGTACAGTGAAAAAGAAGTAATTGAGATATACAAAGTTTGGTAGGAAGAAAATATAGAAGATAATAATGTAATGCAATTACAAAACAATGCTTTTAGACATAACAACTGTGCGTGAATGAGGAGCGTGAAGAAGATTTCTAATTCGACAGTGCCGGGGGGGGACGTTCAGAGATAGTTTTGACAATAATTCAGGGCAATCTATCATAGAGCGTGCTATTTTGATTAAAAACGAATATCGGATATATTTCTGCGAGTTACCAGAGGTAACAAGTGGAATCGAGTGCATCTTTCATTGTAACTCATATAAGGGATTTTAAACTTGTACCCCAAGTACCTCGTGAACCTCCGTTGTTTTCGTTCCAACCTATCGGATTGAACTGTATAATTAGGGTTCCAAATTTGACTACCGTATTCGAGGTGACTGCGGACGTAAGTACAATACAGAATTTTTAGGGTTTTCATATTTTTAAACGAACTGGAATTACGGATAATGAAGCCCAGAGCTTTGGCAGCTTTTTTTGCTATATGATCGACAAGACATTCAAAGGAGAGCTTACTGTCAATAAGAACACCGAGATCTCTGGTAACGTTAGTTCGCGATAACGGCTGATTTTCGATCGAGTAGTTAAAAATGACTGGCTGAGTCTTTCGTGTAAACGTGATAACTAAACATTTTGCAATATTAAGATCTAGTTTATTAATTTTACAATAGTTTTCTAATCTAAATAAATCTTCCTGCAATAGACTTGTTTCAGTTAAATTCGTAACTGATTTGAATATTTTCATGTCATCTGCAAACATTAGGTATTCAGAGTGGTTAAAACATTCACCGATATCGTTGATGAAAACTAAAAATAATAACGGTCCAAGTAGGGAGCCTTGGGGTACACCAGAGGGAATAGTTACCCAGGAAGATACGAAGCCACTAAGAACTACGGCTTGGGTCCTATTTTGCACGTAAGATGAGAACCATCTGAACAGATCGCCTCTGATGCCCAACTCAAAAAGCTTTCTCAGCAGGATATCATGGTCGATCCTGTCGAATGCTTTGCTGTAGTCTGTGTAGATCGCGTCGACCTGGGATCCCTTATCCATATGCTCAGTAATAAACTCTGTAAAAAGTACCAGGTTAGAGACTGTGGATTTCCCCTTCAAAAACCCGTGTTGTTGAGTGTTTAAACTAGAGGCCAGACTGCTGTACAACTGGTTATAAACAATGCGTTCCAGTACCTTGGCTAGTAGACAGAGCTTAGAAATTGGCCTATAATTCTCAACCTTTTCTTTGGAACCCTTTTTATGAATGGGAGATATAAATGCGGATTTCCATAAAGAGGGAACCCACCCCTCAGAAATGGACCGTTTAAACAACAGCGATACAGGCAAAGCCAATTCATCAGCGCAATTAATAATGAATACGGCAGGTAAAGTATCTGGCCCTGCAGATTTGGTTAAGTCAAGGGATTTCAAAAGTTTGTGTACGGTTGATACATCAATTTCAACTGTGCTTATGTCACAGTTGGAAACACAGCCAGTCGAACCATATCTTTGGGTGGTGGCGGAAGTATCAACGAACGCGTTCGCATTGAACCAGCACCACCACCAGCACGCATCAACACCAGTCACGGCGCGTTGAATGCATCACAGCGGAGTTTCGAGTCAGCAAAATTGGACTCGTCGCCGACCGCCGTCACTGCAAGTGATGCACAAATGCGCCCCGCCCTCCCCGCGTCCCCCGTCTCTGGGGCACCGAAACAAGTGAGCGCGTCACGTGCTTACTCAGCTGCCGTTGTTGCTACTCCAGCGAAAAATCAGCGGCCATCAAAACAAGTGAGGGGTATCCAGGGGCCCTCCGTCCACGTTCGAAGCTCGTTACCTTCGGTAACAAGCCAAGGACAAGTCGATGAAGAAGGCTTCGTTCGTGTAGTAAAGAAGAAGAAGAAGCCTGCTTGTCGCAATCAGTGCGGTACCGCATTGACAGGTCCGAACATGTTGCTGCGTCCCGCTATTCCATCGACGCAGCTGTACGTGTCACGTCTGCATCACTCCACGAGCGTAGAGGATGTCGTGGAGTACATAAAGGTGAAGACCAGGTTCATCCTGAGAGTTGAAAGGTTGGAGTCGCGTCACAAGATCAACTTCAAATCTTTTGTTGTACGGGTACCGACTCAACATCTGGAGACTTTCATGAAGGAAGAATTTTGGCCGACGGGTGTCGTGTATCGGCGCTTTCGCGGAAGGCTACATGACACCACGACTCAGCGCAATACGTCGCCGACCCAACGTAGTTTTAATAATAAATAAAAATAGAATGTTATTATGTATTAGTTTATTATTTTTAAGATTGTTATTTATGTATAGTGTCTATGGGCCTTAGTAGCCTGAAATAAAGAGTTATTATTATTATTATTATTATTATTATTATTGAAGGAGGTGTTGAGAAATGTTGATCGAAAATAATCAGAAAAAAGTTCACAAATTCCTTCCCCTGAGTCGCTCTTGCTTTCACAGTATGACATGCTGGAAGGGAAATTATTGTTCATGCGTTTACTCTTTACATACGACCAGAATAACTTCTGGTTTGAACCTATTGAGGACTCGATTTTTTTCATGTAGGCTGTATAGCAAACCTGTTCAACGTCATTAGCTCTGTCACGAAGTAATTGATAGGTAAGCCGATCAGAGATATTGCCATAAACTTTAAATCTTGTATAGTATTTGAACTTTTCTTTAAGAATCTTTGTGAGTGCAGAATTATACCAAGGGGGATATTTAAATTGTTTACACAGACGTTGTGGAATGTGTTGGTCTCTTATTTCAAATAATGTAGAATAAAACTTTCCGACAGCTTCATCAACAGTTCCCCTCATTAATATGTCATCCCAGTTAACATCACGTAGTGCAGAGCGAACACACTCATAGTTGGATTGGTTATACTGATAAACTACACGTGCATTGGCTTTGAGTGGATAAGGTTGTGTGGTAGTTAGTTGAACTAATAACGCTGGATGATAGGAGTCCTCGATAGTCAGGGGGTCTGGACAAGCCGCGACGGAGACGTTCACATTTGCGAGAACCAGATCTAGAATTTTACCGTGCTTGTTGTTAATGAGATTAAACTGTTTTAGACCACAAAAATCGATAGTGTCAATAAAATGAGTAAATAAGCTAGTTTGAGGTGCAATAGGCCTAGTTCCATGAGAAGCTGACCATGTTATGGAGCTCATATTAAAATCGCCAAGAATAATAAATTTGTCAGTGGGATGGTTAGTTATTAAATTACATAACCTTTCAAGATAAGCGTTTAACTGACCATTGAAACTATTGCCTAGATTCTGTTCACAGAGATATAAAGTACAAAGATTGAGTCGGAAAGTGCGTTTGTCACATCCGGTTCTTAGTTGAATCGAGATCCAAATATCTTCAGCACTCGATCTCCATTCAACATTCTCAGACGCAGCAAGTTCGCGGCGGACCGCCACCAAGACGCCACCACCACGCACCTGCGTTGTGGCGGCGTAGTCTCGGTCGCGCCGCCACACTAGGTACCTATCGTCAAAAAGTTCGCTATCCAAGATCCCGTCAACAAGCCAGGTCTCCGTTAGAGTGATTATATCATAGTTACTTTTAGCCAAGTTCCTGTAAAAGATAATAGACTTCGTCCGCAGTCCTCGAACATTCTGGTGATAAATATTTAACTCATACATTGTAAAGGTGAAATCTATAAACAAGTAATTTTAAAAAAAATTATAAACCGTTTCTAAATCCAGATTCTTTTCTGAAACTATACTTGTATATGTATTTATATTTCATATTATCATATTCATATTACTATATATTTATATTTTCATTTTTATTTCACAGTGTTGTGCCTACGGGCACAACGTGGGTATGAACTTTACAAAGTTTATGTGTATAATCTGTGTCCATTGAACGGATTTTTGAATGCAGTTTTAATACCTACTTAGCTAGCTGAGGGGTACCACAACTAAAACCTATAAAATATATTGCCACTAGAATTTACAAAATATCTTTACGTTTCGGAAGTCGGTGATAAATGACAAAGAAACAAAACCAAAAACAGTTTTTCAGTGTTTTTGTGCATTGAAGACGTTTTTTTTTGTGAAATCTTTAACTTTTTTTAACTGACTTCTTAATAAAAAGGAGGAGGTAAAATTGGACTGTAGTTTTCACCTAATCTTATGCAGAAGTTCAGATATAACATGAAACTTTTAAATAAATCTTCCGGGAATTATTTTTTTTAGGTGGAAAATCATCCAATGACTTCTCCCACTGTCTATTTCATAACATAATAAGCATAAGCATAATCAGCCTTTCAATGTTCCCACTGCTGGGACTCAGGCCTCCTCTCTAGGAGAGGGAATGGGCCGTAATCCACCACGCGGGCCCATTGCGGGTTGGTGAATGTCACATGTCTTCGAATTTTTGGTTCTAGGACATGCCGGTTTCCTCACGATGTTTTCCTTCACCGTTTTGAGAGCAGTGGTGATGAAATAAAAAATTACACAAAGTAATGCGCCTGGCTGGGTTTGAACCCGCGACCTACAACTCGTAAGTCGGGGCCATTACCACTCGGCCACCACTGCTCATCATTTCATAACATACCAGTAACGTATTCGAATCAATAGCTCTGATGGGGTAATAAAATGTGTAGGTAATCACCCTGGCAAGCCTGCACTCATTTCTTCAATTATGTTTAAATTCCATGATATCAATGTTGATTTTGTTTTTTTTTTTTTTTTTTTGATAGGGTTACATTTCATTTCTTTACATTTTTGTATAAATTGTTGTTCAAAACCGATCTCAGGATCGGTAAATTAACCTTTTTATTTGTATGTTTTTATCAATACAATCAAAAAGGATTAACGAAAAACCATTCAGTGGAAGGAACTTCCGAGTTTTTACATTTTTATGTCTTACGGCACTCCATTATTTAGTTATAACATTATTTACTTCGTCTAACTTGGTCTAGTTGGCCTACGTCACTACCGATCATTCTAGAATGCTAAAAGCTCACAAATCGAAATTCCACAAGGTTATATCTTTGCAATCATAACATGTTTCCGTTGAATCTCCTCCACGTATAATACGCATTGGTATATATAAAACAAGGCGAGTCCGTCTGTCTGTCGCGACACACGTAAAATATCATATCCGCTGCTTTGATCAGAAGCTGCTAATTGTGAAGATTTTCACATGAATGTAGTGTGGAACACAATTTACTAGTTTTGCGTTCGTGAAAGTATTAAAGGAACTGTCAAAATCTTTTAACATCGTAAAGTGTTTTCGTCTAATGGAAATTTTAGGGCACGGCTATTTGGAATGAGGCTAGAATTTGTACGTTTTCTTTGGAAAATATGCAGAAATATTCGAAGACTTTTGGAGGTTCTGTAAAAGGTCTTGTCCTCGTTCTATAATATTATAGAAGTACTGTGTAATTTCAGGTATTTTTTTTTAAATTGGTATCAACCAGTGCTTGACTGCGATCCCACCTGATGGTAAGCAGTGATGCAATCATTTATTAGTTTCTATTCTAATAACGAAACCTACTGTGTAAGGGTTGTATAGCATAGCATAATAAGCATAATTAGCCTTTTAATGTTCCAACTACTGGAACTCAGGCCTCCTCTCTAGGAGAGGGAAGGTAAGGTAAGGGCTGGGCTCAAATTTATTTTGGAACGTTATCAGCATCTGTGCACTGACTAATTATCTTAGTACATACTTAGCGTTGTATCTTTAAGCTTATTAAGGTCTGCTGCAATAAACCTACCTTCTCCATACACCTGCTCGTATAAATAATGGTAGGTACTGTTTTTTATTACTCAATTAACATCAAAGCCCAGCCATACCTCACCTCGGCCATGAGTAACACCGCGACAAACACATAACTAACACACCTAATAATATTTACGATCGGACATCATCGCTAATTTGCTCGCAACACTACAGGATGTCACAGCCATACACAAACGTACATTTTTGTCATATTAAACGAGTTATTGTGAGTTATGACCGCTTTTTATTAGAGAAGTCGTTAAAATTCATCAAAACAAATATAGGTTAAATATATCAGGATTTTATAGAAAATATGCAAATCTATTTCTGTGGGTGAAGATTCTCGGGAAGTGTGTATGGGATGGTCAGGAAACAGACGTTATGCTAATGTCATAAAACGTAATTGCAATAACGATGGCCGCGGGAGGAAGTCCTAGTTATGAAATCTCTTCATCGACTATTCCAGTTAGCCACTCGCTCAGAATGAGACTAAGCGTATATCAACAGCTAAAGAACGAATATGGTGACTTACATTACTTCGAGAGACTTCCTTGATTGATATAAGTCTAACTGCATGACATCCAAACCAATGAATTCTCTTTTCTATGTTGAAATAACTAGTTTCAATAATAGCTCTTCCATTAATCCTGATTCTTGATCAAATAGTATATTTTTAATATCTCTGCAGTCATAGTCTGCCCTCGCATGCTTCAGTAGTATCAAATTCCTTTAATTGACTAATACATATTGCTGGGAAGTCGTATTTGATACACTTTATGTTATTTTCATTAGACGTTGATCGATTAAAACGCTGTATCTGATACAAATCTGAGAATCTGAATCACAATCGTACTGAATTACATTTTATAATTAAGTATCTAAAATATTAATCTGGGTTGTCTATTTTAATACAGTGAATATTCTCTCCACCACAGTTTCACAATCATTTTAAGGCAGTGTCGTATTGCATCGGGTAAAAATGTTTTTTTTTAATAGCCTATACTGTCTCACTGCTGGGCAAATGCCTCCCCCAACTTCTTCCAGGTATTCTTTTCTTAAGCCATCTCGAACCAGCCCTTGCGGTAGGCATCTAGATCGTCTCGCCACCTCTTCCCAGGTCGACCTAGGCGGCGTCGTCCTTCTTCAGGTACCCACTTTGTGGAGACTCTTGCCCATTGGTCAGAGTGCATGCAGCTGATGTGACCCGCGCAATCCCACTTTAGCCTGGCAGCTTTTTTTCCTACGTCTATTATCCTCGTCTTTTGACGCAGCGTGGTGTTCCTCATTCTGTAGGCTCTTTTGACACCCAGTCAAAACACGAAAAATATAAAATAAAAGGTTTTGAATAATGTAAAACTATAGTTTCGTAGATAATAATGAATAATGAAAAACCCTCAGCTAGGTCAATCAAAAAGGCATTAGAATGCTCAAAACAAGAAAGTTTAAGCTGAATAATAAAACCTATACCAAACTTATTCAGAACGGCCAAAGAGTAATATAAGTATAATAATGTTACAGAAATGCATAATGCGAGTGAGATAATCTGCAACGCCCGCACCACGCGCCCACACTGCGCGGCCGCGTGATTAGCTCGCACTGCGTTTAAAAGCCTTAAAAGGTGCCGATGTATGAGGCTGGGCCAAAGATTAGAGTTGTTGCAGAAAGTTGACAACTTAGGTCCACAACTACTAAGTTACATATTTAAACTGTTAGTCGAATTCTCTCTCTTCAGGAAATAGATACGCGTCTCTAACAACTATCCAAGCATTAACAAAGATACAACTTAATGTTGGAAACTGCACAAAGTGAAAAAAACCTAAGAAGAAAACATGAAAAATTAGGATGGAGACATGGATGCATTGATAAGACTAAGCATATGGATGGAGCAAGACTGAGATATCAAAAGTTTTAATGATCAAAAGACTAGAAAGAAAAAAGTCCAAAGACTGAACGAAAAAGCAAAATTGTACACAGACAGATTTTCTCCGAAGGGAGGCTAGACTAGACAAGTAAGCTAAGGCACAAAGTCCACCTTTGTACCTTTGTTAACGATATTTATACAAAAATAAAAAAGAAAGATCTCTTTCCAAGTAGGGTATCTGTTACAAATAATTCAGTGATCTGTGTCGGGTGAGTGTGGCTCATTACTCGGCGCTAATGAATGCTCGCGCACGACACAGAAGCTTTGTGAACAGCAACCTGTGTGCAAAGATACCGAGCAATATCATACGAGATATAGCTATTTGTGAAGCTGTTATAATCAAAGAACTTTGTGGTTTTTAGTACAGTTACAATTGATATTGTAAGACTTATGCAACTTTCTTTTAATTCTCAATGTGTCCACCACTGGGAGTTGCAAATAGAAATATAAATAAGCTGTTTGTGCTGCGTTGTTGTTACAGTGATATTTTTGTAGACTAGCACTATCTCCAGACATTATGTTCTATAAAAATCTGGTCGCCTAAACTTAGGTGACCCTGACGTGAACTTGAAGCGCGCTGTCATTCCACATGGTTGGTACTAGAAATTGATCACTCTGATCTCATTTTACCTAAGTTTTCTCGCGAGATTGTTTCAGCTTTAAGTAGATTTAGTAGTGCTTTTTAGGATGGGAAATCATCAAATAACTAATCCCGCTCTCATGTCAGATTTTTAATGACTAAAACCCAGATGTATTCTTTCAGATGCCCTTTATGTCCCAGGCCACGGTGACTCTTTCAAACGAGGTCATCCGTTTAATTTCTAGCCTTTTGCGATAGATACCACGAATCCTAAAATTGTGATAAACAAAAATAACGAAAGTAGGTGATAACATCTAATATCAACCAGGGATAAACCTTCCCTTTCAATATATGCCATACATCACCGCGGATTACGTCACAAATAACGGTCGCATAACAACATATGAAGGAACGTTCTAATTACAAAATTTAAAATCTTTTGATCGTGACGTCAGACCTTCATCAGGCCTCAAAAGATCTTTATTGAAACCCCGCCTTCAATTAACTGACCAACCCCTGTGTAGTGTGATGTTTGGTGATGTCTGTTTGTCTGCAATGTTATAGTTTATTTTAGCTTGTGAAGTTATATATAATAATTTTATTATCGTTTTTAACCAAATAACTGAATTATCTTAAATTTTCGAAGAACTCGTAATAGCATAACAAATTGTATAATCCCTGTAGGTATCAGATTTAGTATCTTAATTTTAAAGTTTTTCAAATCGGTTGTCCAATTACCATAATTACTTGCAGTGAGAGCTAAAACAGAATCCTCCTCATGTAAATCAACTGAAACATGAATAAAATGAACGGAACCACGGGTAAAAGCTAGCACTTAATAAAGAGGCACGTTTAGGGTTTTCATTACACCATGTATAATGGCGCGTACAAATATTTTTAATCCGCTGCCTCATACATCTTCCGCAGTTCATTTTGCTGGACATACTCTTGCTAACATATTTTACATTCACCCAAATTCCCACTCTATCTCTCCAACATTAAGTTCATTTTCCACTGAACTTTCATTTATAACATATGGAAAAAGTTTACAATGGAATATATGACGTGATGACAGATGATAAGGTTGAAAGTCGTATGTGGACAAAGTGCTATATCAAAAACTGAATAGGTGACCGGCACTGGGGATTTTTTTAATGTGTGGATATTGCATCGACGTGTCCGGCCGTATTTATGGACAGGTAAATATTTTCGAAGCGAATATAAAGGTTATGTATGTTTGTTTTGATATGGGTGGATAGAGATATCGTCATGACCTGAGCTGAAAATATATCCAGTAATGAATATTTTGACGAAATATTTACGCGTGTAAACAGCAATGGATGTAGGTAACTCGAAAACTAGATATGTACGTGTATAGTCAACTTATACATGTAAGTACGGTGATATAGCACCTTCAGTGCATGTTTGAAAGTCTATCGTTTATTGCATACAGATGACGGATAACTTGATCCATCATTCAAGGCTTTTCTGGAAGGTATATTGAGTTTAGCTTCTAGTTTCGCTAAAAGTAATATAAAATCAATATTGAAATATCATCC
This sequence comes from Mythimna impura, assembly GCA_905147345.3. Classification (NCBI taxonomy): domain Eukaryota; kingdom Metazoa; phylum Arthropoda; class Insecta; order Lepidoptera; family Noctuidae; genus Mythimna; species Mythimna impura. The sequence goes on from LR990344.1 coordinate 31,709,143, forward strand.
TACCAAAAAGTGCACAGTAGTTTTATGATTTTGTTAAGATAAACTAGTGAAGGCACACTTATCTATTAAGGCCTATTCATTCTAGCCTTGAATACATCCAAATTATATTCGGACGAAAACACCGCAGCAGGCAAATTATTTTAAGACAATTTTCCTTAACCTCATACAAATCGTTTCAGAATAGCACACAGAACTAAAATATCACCAGGAAACCCCAATTTTCGATTCTACATTACTTTCCGGAATTCCGCTTCACCTTCACATATCCGTTCACAATTGGAAAGCTCTTATCCAAAACAATTGGCAGTCGCCTAGAGAGGTGATTCTTTCTGCCCTCGAAGCCACGTGGCGGTTGATAGTCACAATTAGCCACGGCATTCAAACATTGCCACGTGAGGGCATTCAAACATAAAGGAAGGAGGAGGCCGCGTGCGAGGACTGAGCCACATTCGCAACACTACCGCTCCACTGACAATGAATCGAGGAATTAATTGTTTGAATATTGTGAGAGCGATGGGTCAGGGAATGTTCTCAGTGTAGCTGACGTTTGATGCTGTTTTGATTTAGGAAACCATTATTTTATATTTGGAAATCTTATTAAATTACAGAGCGGTTTTCACCTTTAAGCAGTAATTTCTGAGTTTGATCTGGCTATAGAACCTACTGAAAAACTTAAATATTATAAATTTTGTAATTGCTCTTTATTTATTTATTTATACTTAACATTTATTTTGGATCTTCAATAGATGATACACAATTGTACAGAAAATTACAGTGATACAGAGGACTACTTAACCACGGTATGCTTTAGTATCTTGAAGTAGTAGTAGTTTAGTAGGTAGTAGTAGGTAGTTTCTGTTCCATAACAGAAACTACCAAAACTGTAAACACGCTATCTATTTCGAAACCAACACATAACATACTAAACATCTCCACACTAATAAGCCTCCAAAACTAAAAACAAAAATATAAAAATCACGATACAAAGCCTCTCCTATCCCGAACCAATTGGATGTAAAAATATTCTTTCACGAACACATCTAAGAAAAGGTAATGACGCGAACTCGATATGAATCTATACATAATGCTTATAAATTACGCAGTATATATACACGGGCTATTAGGAAATGTGTATGGGCATAATAATAAATATTCATCAGGTCTTCTGTTGTGCCTATAAAAACATATGTGGGGGAATAGGGGTGCTAGTGAATGGTGAGCAGAGTTAAATGAAAATAATACATATCTTTATTATGGCTAAATTTGAAAAACTAGGGTTTCGTATGTCAGTTAAAGCAAACTTCAAAATAAATGTGAATGATGGCAAACTGTTTTATTTGAAGAAAATACAATAATGCTACAGAATAAAAAATAACTGTAGACTGTAGAAATGTCTTAAGCACAAGCATAGTATAATCAGACTTATTTATAATGTTCCCACTTCTGGGACTCAGGTCTCTTCTCTAGGAGACGAAATGGGCCTTAATTCACCACGTGGGTCCAGTGCGGTTTGGTGGATGTCACATGTCTTTGAATTTCTGGTTGTAGTTCTCCGGTTTCCTCACGATGTTTTCCTTCATCGTTTTGAGAGCAGTGGTGATTAAAAAAAAGACACAGAGTAATACGCCTAGCTGGGTTTGAACCCGCAACCTACAACTCGTAAGTCGGGATCATCTTGCAAGAAGATAATTAAAAATCTATATCGTTTTGCACATCTAAATGAAAATTATTTCTACGTAAACCAAAAAGGCAAAAGGAAAATTTACTTCTGATTCTCCAGAAGTCCTGATATCAAATGGCATGCATGAATGCACGTGACGCTTATTAATGTGCAACATTACCACAAAACAGTCCACACCACTATGACCACTAAGTGAATTCGTGTGTCCCCGCCACCTCCAATTTAGTGGCGCGAACCAATCATCATTACCCGAGGGTCAACCGCGATCAAAATAAACACAACACTGAACGCACCTTTATTTAGAAAGAGACAAAAACACACAGTCTACTGAAGAGTGAGACAGATAGAGCAATAAGTGGGCCTAAGATCGTAAACAATTGTGCAAATGAAAGATTATGTTTATAGAGTTAAGGTGTATAGTCTAATAAAATTACGTCTTTATCCCCCGGTCTGCAGATAAGTTCTGATTCTCTTATATTGTCGCCGTTTTCATTACGATTCGAATATATTTTGTGATGAAATTACTTTTTTTTGGGTAGGTGTTTTTTGTTAGCTTCTTTGGTATTCTAAACTAGAAAATAATATCTTGAATATCGTTAACTTAAAGTTCTGAAAGCAGGTGAACAGGCAACGATGAGGCGATCTTTACCTTTGTTATCAAATTAAGATATACGCTTTATGATGAACGTCTTAGAAAATAAAAAAAATTGATAAGGATCGAAATTCATTGAACTTCTGCGATAACGTTAATCCTGCACCTAAAGTTACAAAAGGATTAATAAATCAGACAGTTACTGCTTCTGCGACATTTGCTAAATACAATTCGTATGTATAATTCCTCGTAAAATGTAGGGGGATAATCCAACTCCTGGCGCTTTCTTTCATTTTATAAATTTAATTCGTCCGTCACGGGAAGAGTGACCTTTTACCACGTGAGACTGCCCATCCCACACAAAAACATCACATATGCTACGTAACTCAACTGTAAATTGAACTTTACACTTCAATTTCAAAGTACAATTTCGTGTGCTCATCTTGACGTGTCTTATTCCAGAATGATTTACGTCACAAGACAATGCAATCTATTCTCCCAAGCATTGGTCTAGAGAAAAAGAAGACGTAGCCTTTTGTGCATTGAGTTGAAATTCGAATGGGGAGAGCGTGGAAAACTAAAAGAACTCTCACATTTCACTGAAAAATGTGTAAGAAGTAAGGCAGGGAAAGCCACGGGATCCGTTATAAAGACATATTATTCTTTTGAGCGCGGGACGGTTGTCGAGTCGCAATAAGTCGCAGTAATCCGCGGAAGGTATAGTGCACGAGATTCAATTGTCATTGTTTGCCTCGGCCCTAATGAAAAATATTTCGCTGGACTTTTTTGAAAGTGTTTTGCGCTCTTTCAGCTTATTCTTTGCGAGAAGGTTTTGTGTTGCCTCAAAGTTTTCTTTAGCCAGACTTTTGTGAGGTATTCTAGGTGCTTTAGTAACGGACGCGTAGGTCGTGGCAAATGGTTTCTCTTTGTTGGATGAAACTTTTGTAAATAATTGTAGTTTACACTAGTATGATGAAAATATGTGTGCTCTATCTTTAGGCATTGGAATGGTTTTTATTCAGTTACTTTCAAGTTACAATAAATGTTATAATCTACTTGTTTGGTACCATACAGTAAAAAAAAAACACGACTTTCTTATCTAACTCATGTCATACATTATGTAACGAAAGAGACGTTCAAAAGTTATACACATTGATGGTAAAGCTAGCCTATTTGTAATAGAAAACCCACGCACACGACTTGCCACATTTTTGTATCTGCAAGTTAGAATTTCGAACTTGTTCGCGAGTTCGATTGGAAAAAAAACATGTCCAGATTTCCTGAAAGTGTCGAAAGCATTTTGGCGCGGACACAGTGGCCCAAACAAATTCAAAACAACCATAAATCAGGAAGGCACAAATAAAAAACTAAGGTAAGCGCTCCTGTTGTCGGTCGCGCCGAACCGGGCCACTTCCGTTCGCGGCGGAAGCGACTCTATTGGCGTAAAAAAGCTGCGAGTCAACTGGCCAGTTTGTTAGAGGTTTATTGAAAAGCGAACATTGATAAAAGTGTTCGACGACTCGTCGTGCTGTCCATGTTTGAATGTAGCACTTTTGTGTAAACGTTAGGGATTTACGGACGTTTTTCGGTTTTGGCAATATATTTTTATTTCTGTAACTTTTTTGCTTGTAGCAAAACATTGAACAGCCAAGGACTTCTTATTTTTACAACTCTTTCTCAACAAAGCATCTAAACTTAGCTTAGATAAACGATTTACTAATTATGCTTTGCATATACTGGTATCTCACAACGAACCATATTTCCATTCCCACAGGCATCCCCTCCACGCGCACGCGTCGCCATTCGTCGCGCACGCCGCGCACGTGTAGCGCAAATTAAAAACGTTTCTGCCGCGAGTGCGATTATTAATTACCGATAAGTCGCGCGCTCACCCTACCCTGGGCGCGGTGAGAGTGAGAGAGGTGCAATTAACGTGCATTGTTGAGGATCATCTTGGCCTTTTTTGATTTCAAAAACCTAAAATGATTTTGGTTAATAATTCACAATAGAATACGAACACTGCGTTATTTATTGTTTTGAATATTGCAGCAAATATGCTCTTTTTTTTTAGGTGGGAAATCATCCAATGACTTCTCGCAGTCTTGGGTGGAGCGCGAGGGCGTGTCAGACTTTTACTGACTAAAACCCACTCCTATATTCCTTCTTTGCTTTGCATTCCGGAGCCCCGGGGTAAACCAGTAGTACCCAGCACAGTAACCAGTAGGGTTCGCCTCTGGGCCCCTACGATTTGTTGACATCTTCTTGAGGCGCACGTGGAACACTACGCACCGTCGACGACTTGGGCTCGGTCCGGACATGCTACCCATTGCTCGCTGTCCGCAAGCCTACGAGCAAATAATTATATATTATGCTGAGTTAAGCACCTTTGGCTTCATACAGATTACCTATACCTATATGATGACATGATTTTTTAGTGTTGATGCAATTGTGTGAGGCACGAACAAAAAGTTTTCTTTCTCTTTCTTTCTTTCTACAATTTCAAGGACTATAAGTTTTGGCTACTTTCAGTAAAATATATCAATGTTCTATGTGACCATGTACTTTGTGTGCATCACTTATGGAGTGGTCTCAAATCCAGCAGTACATTTTGGTTGACAATGGGTGTTTTAATAATCACAAAATGGACAATATCATAATCATTATCATCATTTCAACAGAAAGATGTCCACAGTTGGACATAAGCGGAGCATAAATGTACCACAACGACCGTCGACCGGTCCTGCTGTGCGTCTCCCATCCATTTCGGTCCATGGGGTCGGAAGAAACTATTCGCACTTTTAACTTTTTTAATTTACAAACATATTTGCAACAATAGATATTGTGCAGCACAATTTGTGCCTTTAAATACTTACTCCCACATCCCTTATGCCTTGCTAACGAGCTTCAAAGTAAGTACTCTACGAATCTCCCAAATAATACATAATCTCATTGAAGTCTGGCTCACATCGAGATCGGGACGCTGTCCACGTGGCGTTTTTAAGATCAGCCGCCAGATAACCTTAATGAAAAGATCCCCACCGGCTGATAGTGCCCGGTGCGATGGACGGTGGGTAGGCACAGCCGGGTAGGAGGTTAGAATTGATAGTGGTTGGTTATACTGTGTTTTGGATTGGCTAAATGATGAGAACATTGTTTTAGTTTTTCTTTGTTTGAATTTTTCTGAACTGTCTTACTCTCTTACAATCTTGATCCCTAAAAGAGTGCCTAAGGTGTGTGTTAGTTCATTACGTATTTGATTCATGTAAATAGACATCATAAAATATAATTCTTCTGTACGCGTGTTTTTCACTTAACTCCTCCAGCTTTCGGACAGGACAACGTCTGTCTACTTTATATGTATTTGTTGAATTTGGAGTCTGAAATACAATCTATGACAACAGAAGTCTGAGAAATATAGGTAGGTCTGAAAAGTACCTACCTGTATATATGTTATCTCTAAACCTAAGATGAGAAAAATTTGTTCAAACGCGAGTCGGACTCGTACACCGAGAGCTCCGTACATACTCACCTATGGGTTCAATTTCCTTATCCGAATTTTGCGAATCAATCAAAAAATATTTTAGAATGTACTAAAAATTTACGGTTTTAGATTTTTTTTCCTTGAGTTGCTACTGCTACAGGCATTGCTTCTTGCCGAATTTCAGATTCTAGTCAACGAGAAGTCTCTTAAAGATTTTGTTCGTCTTGCGCGTTAAAATATGCGCCATAAGTGCAGCATTAGATGGCCTTTAGATTGCATTGACTTAAAAGTGTGATTTTTTCTGTTCTGAGGGGTAGTAAACCTGAATTTGATATTAGTTTCAGCTTGATATAAATAGTACGAATACGCGAAAGATAGACAGCATGCTAATAAGTGATCCTATATGGGTTCCGTTTTTGCCGAACGGAACCCTAAAAATGGCAATTTATCAAAAAACTTTGAAATTATTCGACAGAAAATCTTTAAGGTTTTTCAATTCAGATTCCTGAAAACATTTAAATTTAAAACCACAAACACGAAACGACTATCTGTGGGTCAAACAAATATTAGTGAAGTGCGCAAAAAAAAAAAAAAAACTATTGTTGAATTCTTCATCGCATCGTACAGAGTGGGGTCAGCGGCTCATCGCACATGACAGGTATCTGATGGACGATGCCGCAGACAGATGCGCGGCGATTGTGCGCGAATAGCTTCTAAATTACTTGCAGATAACATCTTAATGTCACATAATGTTATTGCACTTTGATAGTGATCGAAAGTAACAATGTGATTGATGACGTTAAACATTCTAGTTAGCCGTTGAAAGATTAAAAGAAAACTAAACATTTATTGCCTTGATTCATATTATAACCAAAATTTCAATCTGATCCAAATCAACATTAGGTATAACAAAAACAAACATCAGATATAAAGATTAAACAAGATTAAAGTTAAAATAAAATTCAAAGCATAATTAAAATTAGAATCAAAATTAAAATTAAATTGAGAATTAAAATCAAAACATTAAAACTTTAATATCTATCTGTGTGTAATTTTTAAAAGAATTGTACATGGTTTATATATTTTAATTTCCTTCATTTCTCGTCTCAATACCAATCTTTATGACTTGACAAAACCTCAGAAGTTTTGTTTGTTAGCTGCCCCACAGCTATGGAATCACTTCTGTATCGTGGGTGCTTTCACAAATATGTAAACCCACATACACAATACAATCAGATCCGGAACATTTATCTGTAGGCCACACAAATACTGTGGGAATCGAACCCGCCACACGCAGCGCTGCAGCGGATCGCTCAACCACTGTGTCTACCGTGCCAGTTAGTCATTTAGTTAGGTCGATTGATAAGATAGTTGCTGAAGTATTCGTTAATCAGAACCACGACTGGATCCAAATCTGACGTCTTCTAAAGCATCGTCTTGTAGGTCCCTCGAAAATACTCTGAGAAAAAAAAACCAATTCATATTTTAAAACTTTAGCAATATTCTCCCCAAACTTTTAACAACATTTTGTTCCATAACACAAACATATTTAAAACTTGCTGACTCTTTTAATCGCCAGCCATGTGAAAAAGCAACAGCGCATTATTAATAAAGCCGTGCACGGAGCTGCGATTGTGCGGCTGTCGCATGTCGGATGGAAAGGCGATTAGTCGCGGAGTCGCACCGCGTCCCCTACACCCTCACCTATTGTTTGTCGTGGACGATACCTACGCAAACACGCACTATTTATACTTATTTAAATCTCTATAGAATGAATGAGGAGAGAAAGAGCTTAAATACGATTGATTGTGAGAGCGATTTTATTATATTTTACCTACAATGAAGTTAACTAATACTGTTAGTTAAAACTTTTAATTATTATTAGCAATCTTACATTGGTGAAAACCATCGGTATAAATGTACTACGAAACAGTCATAGTACGACTTTTATTATGAAACCACTGTGATACCTCGGAGAATTCCAGTTCTCATTTTGTAATTAATGAATGTACTGAACAGGGGCAAATAGATTCAGTAACGTAGGCTTTACATCTAAATCTATTTCAGAAAACTTATGATTTGTGCCATTCAAAATCTGCATACCCGTCATATCATTTGCAAACTAACTAAAATGTTATTCATCTGAAGTCCACTTACGCTTTTTCAGCCCCGGTCTACCTCAGATTAATTCTAAAGTTGGGACCACACTGTTGCGAGTTGCTCGAGCGTGCGAATTCTCATCACCCGCCATTGTCGGCGTGACGGGGGAGCTAAGCCGCTGTCGAATCGTGGGCGATTAAAAAACTCTTGTTTTCGCTGATGGATGGATTTGAATATTGTTAATTTGATTTCGTTAGGTAAAATTGTTTAGATTGTATTTACATTTTTAAAGGATTATCATTACCTTCTGAAACCCGTTTTGTTATTATTTGCGAAACATTTTAGACTACACTTATTCAAAAGACGACCAAAGTATGTAAAATAGTCAGTTGAGTTTTATTTATATACTTTTAAATACTTTTTACTTTATTCATAATAATAATATTTACCTTACTGTAAAATAAAGATAGAAATCATAAGTAACTTTTTACTAAATATTCTAACTGAGCATTTCTAAAGACTAAACTATACCCACAACTCTTTTTTACATACACATTAAACTTGGTGCAAATTAAAAAAAAATACCGAGAAACACATGTGATGAGGTGCAATTTAATTTCTGTACACCCCGTTCGCAACATTATAATTTTTTGCAGTACATAAAAACAAAATAAACTATCTATATAGAAAAGACCGTTAGTCGTTATGTTTAGATAATAATAATACAGCAAACCCTCCACCTATGCACACGTACATAATTAACATAAAAATAAATTCATAATCACATGAAATATTGCAGTCGTAACTAACAATAAGTGCAATTTTCCACGCGATAAATCTTTTAATAATAATATTTAATGTCGTTGACGCGCGCGAGGGCGACGGACACAATGCGACGTGCGACATTCGATGCGACACAATAGTCGCGGAGATTTGACGCGGGCGATCGTGTGCACCTTGCCTTTGTCCCAGTCCCCCTGATCGGTGCGATGAGGTGTGGGCCCTCGGGTTGAATCGGGATTTGATCAGTAACGGACATAGTTTTGTTGAGCGAGTGACGCGTGCCTCGCTTTTGTAAAGTTTGGCTGACTGATGCGGTTATGATAAATGGTTTGACTCTTCAATCCCTTTCATAAAGCGACTGTTACTGTCTTGTTGATTAATTACAATTATGTACTTCGGGATTCAGCAAGAGGCTCTCACAGGTCTCGTCTCCGTAGAGGAGTCGCTCATAGATGAAATTACACATTGCCTATGACATCATTTTATCTATAAACGCGTCTTTGTCATCGAGTATTAAGGAAGAGATGAAAAGAAACAATAAAAAAATTCAGTTAACTTTGTTGAAATCTGCGATGAGTTTAGAAAAACTCAAATCACTAGCCAATAATTTACTTTAAAAAAAAGTTCATGTTCAAGACCCAATATAAACTCCACGACAAACAATGGCAAAAACTGGACAAGATTAAGGAACATTAGAGGTGTCTTAACAAATTAAGACAGAGGTACGAATATGAACGATCCTTAAGATTGTGGGTAATGCTCCTTAATTGTTCGTTGTGATCATATTTTCTTTCACCTCATGTAGAGCTCATTAATAGAGTCGTCATCTCGTCCATCACCAAAACGCGATTGGCGCTCTGGTTGAGCAAATGACTTGTCACGAGTTCGATTCCTGCGCGGAACCATTTGTCAAGTATAGCCTACAGATATGATTGTTCCGAGTGTGTGTATCTTGTGCATGTAGGTTTTTTCAATATTTTGTTTTTTGTTTCAATATTTGTGAACATACCCATAATACGGGAGTAAAATAATCCTAGTGTGGGAAAACTTAAAAAAAAAAAAACAGCAAAAATGCGATTGATAATCAAATCAACAAAACCTAAAAGCAAAATTAAATCATAATAATGAATAGGTATCGTCCTTCAGTTTCGCTACCCTTCCTCACCGTTACTCACATGTCCAGGGAGGGGAGACTACAAGGGAGACCAGGGGACATTGTGCAGAGTGCAGGGGAACAGGAAAGGGTGCAATCCGCTGCAGCAGTGATTGTGAATGCTGCTTATATTGATCTGCTTAACCTATATGTATTTAGTATACCTTTATTAGATACCTATGTTGATTTTTTGTAAAGTTTAGTTAAGGGTTTTTAAATCTTTTGGCACTTCTCTTAGTTCCACGTTACAAGAGACTTGATGAGAGTAATTCTCAATAAATAAGTTTTTTTTTATTGGTTGGGAAAATCATCTTATGACAAATCCCGCTCTTGGGCGGAGCGCGAGATAGTGTCAGACTTTTACTTACTAAAAATCCACTCCTGTTCCTTCTTTGCCTTCGTCACAGGGCCCCGGGTTTCACTTTCACATTACCCGTGGCCCCAGTAGGCTTCGACCCTGCTGGGCCCCTTACGATTTGCTGACATCTCCTTCAGACGCGCGTGGAACAGTACGCGCCGTCGACGACTTGGGCTCGGTCCGGACGGTTGCCGGACGGTCGAGTTACCTTTTTTCTGCTATCTCTGACCCAAAACAGCAAAAACAACCTATGCACTACTGCAGTAACAGTTCAGTTGATTTCGGGGAATGTGCGTCAGAATGGTATAACTGAATTCCACCAAGCTCGTTCCATCATCAGACTGACCTGCGTTGGTCGGCATGATGATGGAACAAGCTTGGCGAAGTACTACGACCCTTCACGAAGAATATGACCTTTTTTACGTGATAAATCATCAAAAGACTTCACCTGTTTAAAGTGAAGCAGGAGGGGAATATCAGATTTTTACTGACTCTGACTAAAACCTATAGTGTTCCTTCAGTTGCATTTACGAGGGCAACAGTAACTCATTTGCTCGTTGTTGCTCAGCAGCTCGTTTGTGGAATACGTTACCCTTAGAAGTGAGGCGTGCTCAAACGCTACCTACTACGTTTAAAAAAATGGTGAAGGAGCATTACCTTTCACTTTGATTTTTTCTTCTCCTGGCTCAATTATATATTTAATATTTATTAGTATATTTTTTTTCTTATATTGTATGTACGTATTTGTGTATTATGTCTTATTAGTATTTTTCTGATGTTGTACACTGACAGCCCTAAATCTATTTCCTTTCTTTCAGTCCATCCAAAGGTTGTCTGTAAGAAATTGCCCTGTGCGATAAGACCACCCATGTCCACTTATTTTTAATTATGTGTGTCTTGTATTTTTGTTTATGTGGTGTACAATAAAGAATATAATAAATAAATAATAATAAATAACTCTTTTGAACAATCCCATACCTCTGGCAGATATCATAACGTCTGTGTAACAGTAGTTTACGATTACATAACAACAGTGGTTAAAAAATAACATTTCTCTGTTATTGTATCTTTTACTAATATAGTTTTTAAGGAGTGCGCATTTTAAGTTGCGTAATTTAATTGTTTTTTGTCAACGTCAAGCAAAACCAAAAATTCGGAAAGTCGATGATCGAGCGGTACTTTAATAGAAAAAAAAGTTATTTGTTAGGGAACATGTGTTATAAAATAACTTTTTTTTGAGTTGTCTGTGGATAAAGTTTCTCAATATGATATTACTTTTGAATTCATATCGATATGACAATTGGAAAAGCAGATTTTCTTTCTATTCATTTACTTTTCGACATAAGATAACATTTCCACTTCAAATGGTTTCGACTTATTCACACTGAAGCTCACCATTTCTAACAAAACAAATTGTAATCTTTACTTTATTATTATATTATTTTCTTTACATAGAGGTAAAGTTTGTTTTGTGTTTTCATGTTTTTTTGTTTGTAGGAGGTAATCTCTGAAAGTACTGGTCCGATTGCGAAATTTTTTTCACCGACAGAAAGCTGCTTTATTCCTGATTGACATACGCTATATTTTATGTATGCGGGCGAAGCCGCGGGCAAAAGCTAGTGTATGATATAGAAGGTAAAGTCCTGTCTCATCATCGCCCAGCCTAAATCCTAGAACCGAAAATGTTGAAATTTTGCACAGAGGTTTTATTATGATATATACAAAGAATAATAATAATAATAATTTTATTTTTAGGCAACGGAGGCCCATAGATAAAATACATAAATTAATCTTAAACAACAATAAACTAATACATATTAACAAAAAAAAAACTTATTTAACTATAATTATACACGTAATGTAGTCGGCGTCGTGTTGTGCTGCGTGGTGTCGCATAGCCGTCCTCGGAAGCGTCGATATACGACACCTTTCGACAAGAAGTCCTTTTTTAAGAAAGGATTTTCCGAAATTCACCCCCTAAAGGTTTGAAACGGGGGTCCAAAGTTTGTATGGGGAAACCTACTTTCAGGCTCGTGAAGATGGTGGCAGAAGCTAGTCATGACATACATCAATATCAACCAAACAGCACGTGAAGTCATTTTCACTTTCAATAAAACCAGTCATTTCTAACGTGTTCACCCCATTGAGACTACCCTCCAAAATAGAATATTAAATTAACATAAAGCTGTGAGCACGACAGCGAATCAAAACGAGAACATCACGGATATCGTTAATTCGCGTTTGCGTCTGCCTGCCCTGCCGACGGGAAGGTAACGATGTTATGCCATCAATGCCAGTAACTGTGTTAGCAGCTTTTGTGTGTTTCTTAAGATCTGCTCCTGTTTTCATGATTACCGGATACCTTGTGTTTTCATGGCTTAATTTAATTTTGCTGTATTTGCTTTGGAGGACTTATTTTCTTAGTTCGTCTAAACCGTTTGGCTGTCAATAAGCAAGTACCTACCACAGGCCAATACTAAGACATTACAGTGCAAAGTGAAGTGTTACTAAAATAGTTCTAAATCTAAACCATATTAACTTAAAATAATGTAGTTTAGTCTATAAGCTATTTGTAATATGGGTACCTGAAATAAAATTATTTATTATTATAAGCTTTATAAAAGTTAACAGTATATTATTTATTGGTTCCAAAACAATGAAAGCAATGTTTTAAATTATGTTAGTGCATAAAAGTAGCTATGAAGCTGCAGGTATACGTTGTATAGCTTTCATATTATATTAGCTGCTGCCAAAAGTAGCTTTGAAGCTGCAGGTATAGGTTGTATAGCTTTCATATTATATTAGCTGCTGCCAAAAGTTGCTTTGAAGCTGCTGGTATACGATGTATAGCTTTCATATTATACTAGCTGCTGCCAAAAGTAGCTTTGAAGCTGCAGGTATACGATGTATAGCTTTCATATTATACTGGCTGCTGCCAAAAGTAGCTATGAAGCTGCAGGTATACGATGTATAGCTTTCATATTATACTAGCTGCTGCCAAAAGCAGCTTTGAAGCTGCAGGTATACGATGTATAGCTTTCATATTATACTGGCTGCTGCCAAAAGTAGCTATGAAGCTGCAGGTATACGATGTATAGCTTTCATATTATACTGGCTGCTGCCAAAAGTAGCTTTGAAGCTGCTGGTATACGATGTATAGCTTTCATATTATACTAGCTGCTGCCAAAAGTAGCTTTGAAGCTGCTGGTATACGATGTATAGCTTTCATATTATACTAGCTGCTGCCAAAAGTAGCTATGAAGCTGCACGTATACGATGTATAGCTTTCATATTATACTGGCTGCTGCCAAAAGTAGCTATGAAGCTGCAGGTATGTGATGTATAGCTTTCATAATATACTAGCAGCTGCCAAAAGTAGCTATGAAGCTGCAGGTATACGATGTATAGCTTTCATATTATACTGGCTGCTGCCAAAAGTAGCTATGAAGCTGCAGGTATACGATGTATAGCTTTCATAATATACTAGCAGCTGCCAAAAGTAGCTATGAAGCTGCAGGTATGTGATGTATAGCTTTCATAATATACTAGCAGCTGCCAAAAGTAGCTATGAAGCTGCAGGTATACGATGTATAGCTTTCATAATATTCTAGCAGCTGCCAAAAGTAGCTATGAAGCTGCAGGTATACGATGTATAGCTTTCATAATATACTAGCAGCTGCCAAAAGTAGCTATGAAGCTGCAGGTATACGATGTATAGCCTTCATATTATACTAGCTGCTGCCAAAATGTCCCTAAGGAACATACTCCCAGGATAAAAAGTATCCTTTGTGCTATTTCATGGCATGGTCTACCCGTGTACCAACGCTCAATGAAATCTGTTCAGGCGTTCCAGTGTGAAGAAGTAACAAACTTAACTACCAATAAACACACTCACCAACTTCCATCTTTATAATATTAGTGTAATGTACTCAATGCCGCATACAATCCTCGTTTTAGATGCGGTATATTATGTTTGTTTCCCTCAGTGGTAAAATATGTTCAAGTACTTTGTGTGCATCTTCAGACGTCTTAAATGTTCTTGTTACATAAAATCTAATATTTTTAATGTCCCATAAACTGTATCCCTAAATTAATTTCCCCCTTTTATCATTAATAAAAAAATCATACAGCCATAAAAACTTAACAGAATCTCCACTCAAACGTAAACACTCATAAACTGATGTACAAATGGTTGTTGTTTATGCTGGAGTGACGAATATGGCCACTTTATGCACGAGGTAATGACTCCAAGGTGGTTTGTTATGGGTCCTATGACCATAACCTTTGATTGTCTTCATAAAGTACTACTTTTAAGCCTTCAGGGTTTCTTTATTACATGTCATTGTCATTACCTCGTTTCCTGACCTTTAATGGGCATTTCAGTGAGGAATAACAAATCAATCGTCGCTGTACTTCCGTGTTTATAAGTGTGGGGAACGAGGTCTGAAACACGTTTGAAGTGTTCAATTGCGAATCATTGACAAGCGATAGCAAGCAGACTTATTGAACGTTTGTTAAATGATGGTGAACTGTGATCATTGAAAATAATGTGTAGGTGTATTTTATGTAGTTAGTAATTGTGTCAAATAATCATTGAAATTAGGATTTTCATTGAAATTTTTAGTAATTTTCACTGAACAGTTCTCAAACTAAAGTTTACCATTAGCAACTCAATTGTACCGAAAACAATATAAACTGTCAGTAAGTTTTTAGTCTGAACCATCGTCTAAGATTGGGCCAACCATAATCATGTCCAATAGGTTTTTATATAAATACTAAAAATTGTACATCTGAAATTTCTATACAGTACCTTAATCAAAATATGACTCATGTGGATCCACCTTACATTAAATTAATGCCTCCGTACCTTCCTAACCCCTCAACGACATTGCAACAAATAAAATAGTCAAATCAATCTTTATTGATGAAATAAAAGTGCATATAAATTTTATGAAGTATAAACGGGACATTTCTAAAAGTTTATGGGCTGAACACTCGTGGGGGACTAAGTACCTAAACCTAAGTCAACTCAGACTGGAATGTGTCGAAACTTATGAAAAAATATTGGTAAATTCGACATCCATCACTACTTTTCATAGGAGTGAAGTTTAAGTTCTCGAATATACTTATCAATGTATACCAAGCATGGGTTTTGATCGAAGTAGGGTAGTCCCAAAGCATAGTGAAGGAGTTACGGTGACCATAAATTCAAGTTAAATTGGAGACATATCTTTTAATGTGCGTTTATTGAAGTGTTTATGTGGAGGTCTTCAAAGTCGCGCCTCTTCTATTTAATGGACACCGATGAATTTGCGTCTCACGTCTTTACGAAACTTACTCACTATGATGGCTCGAAGCTTTCTGATACGATTATGTATTAAAATAATTAATATGTTGGTCCTTAATTGTTTTATGACGAGGTGAATAACGAGGACAATGGAGTTACTTTGAGCTCTTTGAAGTAACTTTCGGTATTTGTATTAATAGATTCAGTTTTAGTTTTGAGTACTTTTGTGTAGTTAATGACAGGATGAAATAAAATTAATTTTGATGTTGTAAGATATAAAACGCTATTTTCTGCCAGTGTTCGCCCGGGTGAATGATGAAAATTATACCAAGGGAACATACTCCCGGGAATAAAAGTACCTTATATTATACTCCAAGACCTGGTCTACGTAAGAGCCAAATTAAATTCAGATGTTTGAGTTTGAAGGAAATAACAAACACACATACAGGTACATAATTATATTTTTTTACCTTTATAGTATTAGTGGGATAGAGTGATTCAAATAACAAAAAAAAAAAAATACTGACGGAGTAAGAGCAGAATTTAATTTTCTCTTCTAGTTTGATGCCTGAAGCGATAACTTTTTCTTACTAAAATTACTTATCAGCTATGTTATAACAGCTGGTAAGTCATTTTATTGCATTTAAAAACAGTAAATAGTAGTAAAACTAAATTCAACGGTCGATGGACGCTGCCACAAAACTTGTGAGTCCTATTAAGAAAGATCCGTTTTTTTTTTAGTTGAGAAAATCATCCAATGACATCTCACTCTCTTGGGCAGAGCGAGAGGGTGTGTCAGACTTTTACGGAATAAAAACTCACTCCTGTTCCTTCTTTGCCTTTCATACCAGGGCCGAGTTTTCCTTTCAGAAACAAACCTTTGGCCCCATTAGGCTTTGACCAAGCTGGGCCCCTACGGTTTGCTGACATCTTATGGCTACCTTAATTTGATATGTTAACTCGTGCTATGTGACAAAACCCAACCTCACTCAGACCTCGTTTCAAATCAATCAAATGCACTAACGTCACATCAGCAAGGTTACACTGCATAACCTGCTCAACTTTTTCAAAGACAGCCCAGTGAAGAGCCCCGGCGACGTCTGGAGCAGCCATCATTACAGCACACAGGCTCGTCACAACACGGCTCGGCAGCGGCCTGGCTCGGACGCGCCGCATTAGGCCCGTGACAAACGAGGATTTTATGCAAACGCCGCACTGCCGTCGACACACTCCTTTACCGGTGAGGGAGGGGGCTGTACGGTGTCGATAGTTTACTTGTACAATATTTCAAAAGTAAAATTACCAAAAATATTTGACAAAAATCAATGAAAGAAATATTTTGAGCATCCAAGAAGCAAATATTCAAAGTCATGCGACATCCACTAACTGGCCCGTGTTTAGAAATAACAAAATAGCCCACTACCAATTGAACATGATAGTCTGATAATGCTACAGTTTACTAAAGTAAACGACAACAAGCTAAACTTTGGATTGCTTAAATTATTTCCACTATATCTAAATGTTTTGTTTTAGACAGTGATAGGATAAAGTCAAAAAGGGTCTTACATGCAAATGTAAATCCTATCAACAATACACCGGGTTTAAATGTTTCTTTGACTAGGGTAAAAATTTTGGTACAAAATAGATCTTACACTCCCCTCAGTCAAAATTGTTTATTGTGACAGAAACGAATTATACATTATCAAACTAACTTTAACAGTCAAATAAAACCTCGTCCGTTATATACGTCCCGAGGACTGCCCCATTGCTTGCAAACCTGCTGCCCTTGAGCAAAGAAGCACTTGAACAACTTCCCCCCTGGTGGTTCGTATGTGAATTGTCTACGTGATGGCGACACATGTCCCGTATACCCACACCAAGACTTTATACAAGCACGTTTCAGTTCGATGACATAAGATTTTGTTTTCAGTAGCACGTTATCATTCAATTTCATGACCTTCCTCGTCTTCAATCCGCCCTCAAAAGGCACGAACGGATTGAGGTCACATTGAACGTTTTTTGCTTTGTCTTCCTCACATATGAACTCATCTTGTGACAGTATATTTGTCTCGTTCGGTCTCACCAGGGTCCCTATATCCACGAGTTTAGCGTGTGACGCTGTGGCTTCATCTTCTTTCCTATGGCACACTCTCCCACCATCTTCGTAAACTAAACAATCGACCAAGTAGAAAGATTGTCCTTTTATCGTCTTCGACAAGAATAATAGTTTGTCGATGTTTTTGAAATGATTGTATCTTATTGTTTCACAAGCATAGTCGTCATCTTTTGTGAATTCTATGTAGCACGATTTCAGGATCAGGTTTGGAGAGGTCAGTTCTGTCATTGAGGAGAATGTGACTGGTGAACACACTGATATGGTGCAGTTATAGAGAGTGGTGTTGTTTCTGGGTATGTAGGGGTCATGAGATGGTTCCATGCTGTTGGAAGCGCTTCTTCGTCTTATTTTTGGTGACACTTTGCATACTGGTTCTTGACCCTGTCATTTACAAAATGAATTATGAAACTTAACTATGGCCGCCGAAACAATATCCATGTGAAATTCGTTAAACAGTTTTAATTATTAGAAAGTCAAAGAAGTATTTATTTTTGATGAATCTAGCAGTCAAGCTTGTTTTCAAGCTTCTACATGACGATAAACTAATAAATAATTGAAAATATTTTACCGGATCTATAACACAAGTTACATCTTTATTGTAAACCTGAAAGTATTTGAAAATTATCAGATAATATTATATTAGTGGTTACCTACCTAATCACCAAGTCATAATAACCTAGAATCTAACTGTCAAATATACGAATATATCTCACCGCATTAACTTTACACAAAAACGCGAATAAAACGAATAATAATATAAAAATAACATTCATGTCTGTATCATAACATTGTGTGTCTACTAATACACGTAGAATAAGTCATCGTGCGATAAAATATTAACTACATTCCGGTCCGTTGCACTTTAATTGATTTACAGATTAAAAACTTCTTGTTATCTCATACAAATTATATTGAAAGAACAACAGCGCAAAAAATCAACACAGTCGTCCACAAATAAAAACGATATTAACTTCCACGCCAATCTCGATAAATTATGACAGTTCACAACACTATGAATATTCAAATGAGTAGTTTAGGCGTAGTAGGTAAATAGCATTGCGCGTATAATTCGTTCAACCACAGAGCAGTATGAACCAGTGTAACAACGATATGGCAAAATGAATAAAATAAGGCCTGGACTCAACTTTACTGAGAAAATCCACTATTAAATTATATTACATAATAAGTGAAATTAATTAAAAGGTTGAGAAAATACTGAACATCAGATTAATCTTTATATCTATAGAATCAATGTGATACTAAAGTAGGTAATTTTTTTTCATTAAAATGACAGTATTATATTACCTATATCTAAAGATCGAAAGCGATACCAAATTGCTTTTAGTTTTTCATTATAACAATTCTCAGAAATGATTAAGGGACTGGATGATACTGTGAAATGTATACTACGAGTTGTCCCCTGCTTTATTGGTCGTACAGTGATGAGATGTGATATAGCCATTAGCCTTCCTCTATAAATGAGCTATCTAACACTTATTGAACTCAGGAACTACTGAGTTCCTGAGATTAGTACGTATCAAACAAACAAACATACTCTTCAGCTTTGTAATATTAAAAATAGATTGTCTAACTGGCCAGTTGTTGCCTGCTCTGTGGCATACATTCAGTTTCAATGATTGACTACACTGTAAGCAGTCGTAAAAACCGCCTCCCTGGTACCTAACGCAGTCGCTTCAGCCACTGACGCATGAGTTGGAACATGTCTTCTGCACTAAACTTTGATGTTTCAATTTAGGTAAACACCATTTTTTGACGCAGTTAAACACTATACAGCTGTATAAAATAACTAACTGCTGCCACGCTTGATAGCAAAAGAAAATTCCAAGGAAAAATACTCTTGGGATAGTAATAATAATAAACCATTCATTTTCAGGCATTTTGGCCCGTATATAGGGTGACTGGTAATTAGTGTACGATACTTAAACACGTGATTGTGCTCATAATAACCAACAACTTTTACTATGGGAAAAATCCTGAAATCGCGTAAAAAAATCAGCTGTTCAGTACATTTATGTTTGCCTAATGTACTGAACAGCTGATATTTTTTTCGCGATTTCGGCTTTGCTCCCATAATAAAAATTGTTTGTTATCATGAGCACAATCACGTGTTTAAGTATCGTACACTCACCCTATATAATTACCTTACAGACTAACATATATAAAACAAATTAAATACAATTTATTGTTAGTCAATAAGACTTATTTTAGGTTACCTTTTTTTAGGTGGAAAATCATCCAATGACTTCTCTCGCTCTTGGGTGGAGCGAGAGGGTGTGTCATACTTTTACTAACTAAAACCCACTCGTATGTTTCTTCTTTGATTTCTTTCCAGGGCCTCGGGGTACACTTTCACACAACCCATTGAAATAAGACTTATGACTATGTTAGTAACACTTCACACTGCACTTGTTCACTTTGTGCTGTTCTGTGGCACCTGTCTGCGTATCCTATATTCTATTCCGTGACATGGTCTACACGTGTACTAAGTTTCAACGAAATCCATTCAGCCTTTCAAGCGAAGAAGTAAGAAACATAAACACGCATAAACACAGATTCCAAACTTTTCAATTTCATACAATATGGTGGAATGTTGGTTTTACAAACAAATGACATGCATATTCAAAGAAAATCGGAGCACACGTGAATATCTCAATAAACAATATTATCACCAAATTCAAATCCTATAACACAAGAACGCAGAGAATTGAAACAACTACATGTGAGTATTACTGTTGTGAATACGTCCCCACACGAGGCCACGGGGAGGTGTCGTCGTACGGGGCCTTTATACCTCGTAAACGATGTCAATTGAGCTTTATCGATAGTCTACTGTCGATGCAATGAATTTTTATTTACCTTTAGTGGATTGAAGACTTTCCTATTGGCATATTATTGCATTTATTTACTGACAAATAACTTTTAGAAGCAAATGTGATTGATTAAAATACACAGGTAATAACAGTCATGGTGTCCCAACTTACGAGTTGTAGGTCTCAAGTCCAAGCCCAGCCACAGGCGTGGGGTTGCGGACGGTGAGCAATGGGTAGCTCACCGTCCAGCCATCCGGTAACCGTCCGGACCGAGCCCGAGTCGTCGACGGCGCGTAGTGTTCCACGCACGCCTCAAGGAGATGTCAGCAAAATCGTAGGGGCCTAAGAGGGTCGAAGCCTACTGAGGCTAATGGTTTACTTCTGAAACGAAAACCCGGGGCCCTGGAACGCAAGGTAAAGAAGAAACATAGGAGTGGGTTTTAGTCAGTAAAAATCTGACACGCCCTCCACCCAAGAGCGGGAGAAGTCATTGGATGATATCCCACTTAAAAAAAAGCCAGGCACATTACTTTGTGTAATTTATTTCATTACAAAACGTTATAGGAAAACATCGTGAGGAAACCGGCATGTCCTAGAACCAAAACTTTAAAGACATGTGACATCCGCCAAACCCCGCATTGGGCCCGCGTGGTGGATGGTGGGTGGTGGGAACAATGTAAGGCTGATTGATTATGCATATTTATATTACTCAGGTCACATAAACGACATCAATTCAATTCATTCATCAATTTAAGTTTTGACGCTATGTTAGCTAAGATTAGATTAATTATTATTATTATTGCAAAATTTCAATACAATTTACTAATTTAGTATATAGTTACACATAGAATTTTTACAACAGTTAAATATAAATTTTAATGTCACTATGACTACATCAGTCTATTAAAAAAACGAAAATTTGTAGAGGTTTTTTATAGAGGTCAATCGTCGAATCCGACTCAACTGGGCAGCGTTCGGGAAGATGCGCGGTATCTTCTCGTCCAATATACCACAGTGTCTCAAGACGAAAGTCTATGATGAGTGCGTGTTGCCAGTGATGATATAATAGTGCCATATTATGGCACTGAAACGTGGTCGCTTACAATAGGCCTCATCAGAAGTCTTACAATCACCCAAAGAGCTTTGCCCGAGCAAGGAAACTCAGAAGTTTCCTTGCGTGATCGCATCAGGAATAAAGATATCCGCAGAAAAACCGAGGTTACCGACATAGCTCGAAGATCGCCAAACTTAAGTGGCAGTGGGCAGGGCACATTGCTCGTAGAACGGACGGTCGATGGGGACGAGGCGGACCGATGACCGATGCTTAGCCAAGTTGATAATCTACAATCGTTAACGCTAGTAGAACTCTCAACGCTCAGTCACGTGGTTAGAACAAAGGAATCGCAGGCGTTGCCAACTCGAGGCGACCCGCGCAAGAGAATCGGAATGAAACGGTCGTAACTTGGCCAGGCCTGCTGGTGAAAATCGTAGGAATGCGATGGTTGCGAGACGCACAGGACTGTTCGTTATGGCGACACTCGGGCGAGGCCTATGTCCAACAGTGGACGTCCTTCAGATCAAATGATGATAATTGATGAGTTTGTAATATGTACCTATATACATACACAAACACAGCTCCTTTATGTGTGTAGGTATGTGTGTATGTTGTTATTTTTCTGATTTGGAGAAACTTTGTCACACTCACACGTGTAGACCATGTTATGCAATAGGACATAATTATAGTGAGATACTTTTGTCCCGGGCGTGTATTTTTATGGGATAATTATTTATTTTCACGCGAACAAAGTTTCTACCTGCGTGTAGAAACTCGTAACTTACATCACACATACATACACCGTGGCTTTCATTCAACCATATTGTATTAGAATTAATTAACACACAACTAAGGCGTTGGGTGACATTAAATTAACATTTGATGCATCTGCGTTTAGCTTATCAACAACTCCAGAACTGAATGCCTGCGTACAAAAAGTCCTCCGAATCAAACGAAGCTGTATTATATCTACTGTTAGACTAAATGTCGATGAGTGAGCGCATCCCTACGTCACCGCGTCCCATCGCCCCGCACTAGCATCTTTGACAACCGGGACACAGAGAATTGCGCGCCGTTTTTCGTAACGTTGTACCTTTTCATAATTAGAAGTAATAATTAAATGTTTTGCGAGATAAAACTGCATTTATCATTATCAGATTTCAGAAGTGGTATAATTCTCACGTGCGTAAAGTTTTTGTAAAGTTTTACCTACAAAAAGTGCGTACTTTGGTGAACTGGATATTTCAACTGCGGAAAAGACGCTTTTAAACTTTTAAAGTACACAAATTAAATCATTAGACGATTGAATGTACATAAAACTGGTTCGTGAGCTTATTAAGTGGTGTGTTTGCATTGCATCTGTGTCAAATGCGTTTTTAATCAAACAAAGTGAACCTGACAAGTTTCGACACGTTTGGTTTGGCTGGCGGACGTTTACTTGTACGAGCCCTACGCGCTACTGGACTTGCATGCTTACTGGTGTGGAGAGTGGTGTTACTGGAACCTTGAATGCCTTACCATACAGCTGACTTTTGTTTTATTTGGTTTGCATGAAGATCTGGGTGAGCTCGATCCATTTTATACTAACTATTGACTTTTGGCTGCAAACTAATGAAAGTGGTGTGTTGTGGTTTTAAAAAAAGAACACTAATTTTCTTGCAATTACACTTGCATGACAAAACATTCATAGTGAAGCTTACAATTGCACTGGTTGTGGTGACACTTTTGTGTAATTGAATTGTTAGACTAGGTCATTTAAACTTTATTTTAATTTTCTTTGGTTATAAAAGTGAAAAGATATTGTTTAAGTTTTGATTTAACTGTTGGTGCTGTGGTACCATTTAAGTAAACATACTTTCGATTTTTATTTATTAATATGGGCCGTCACAAGAGGAGACATAGGTCAGAAACTAGTAGCAGTTCAAGTTCTGCGAGTGAAAATAATGTAAACTTGAGAAAGAAGTATAAGAAAAAGTTGAAAAGAAATAACGACCGTATTGAAGCATTAGAAGGTTTAGTCCGGGAGCTGCGGATGAAAAATAGCTCTCACCGGGATAACTCAGTAGAAGTTGTAGGGCCTTCTACACCAACTATTCGCTATGTGGGGCGAAATGATTTTATCCCAGAGTTTGATCCTCAAACATCTTCAGTTTCAATAGAACATTGGATCCGCAATTTGGAAGGTATTTCAAAGATGCATGGCTGGGATGAACGCACATTGATTTGTAATTGTACGTCAAAGCTACGTGGCTATGCCAAAGGTTGGTATGAGCGACAAGCAGTATACGAGATAAGCTGGAGCGATTGGAAAGACAAACTTATCAAGGCTTTTCCATTTACAAAGAATAAGCTGGCTCAAATAAGAGAACTTGTAAATAAGACAAGACTTTCTACTGAAAACCCTATTGAGTTTTATTACAATAAGCTTGGTATTGGAATGTCATGTCAGCTCAGTGATGATCTAATTACTCAAGCTATTATAGGCACACTTGGTGATAAACTTCTAGAAGTTGGAGCTTTGTCAGCTGGTTGTCAAGATACTACATCATTACTAAAATATTTGGCTAGTTTTATGAATTCAGATGATGGTAATGTTGAGATGAAGATACAGACAAGTAAGGCTAGTGCAAATAGAGTTGTTAAATGTTTTAATTGTGGTAAGGAGGGGCATAAGGCCCTTGTTTGCCCTCGCTCAAGGAAACATAAGGATGAAAGAAAAAAGTGTTCATTTTGTGACAAGCTAGGACATGTTCAGGCAACCTGTTATAGAAAGAAAAATTTAGACAAATTTTGTTCTTTCTGTAAAATTAAGGGGCATATTTTAGAAGAGTGTCGGAAACGTTCTGTAGAACGTTTCCGTTTCAGGGTTGCCAGATAAAACTGTCAGAAAGGTGCAAATAGTTAGCTCTGATTTGTCGGATGGGAAGTATTTTAAGACCGTGCTAATCAATGAGATCCCCGCAAATGCTTTTATTGATTTTGGTAGCTCATGTAACATTCTGAAAAAGAGTATTTCTGACAAATTGGGTTTAAAGACAGCAAGCAATGATAATGTGGTGATCAAAGGTTATGGTGATGCTCTGACTGTACCAAAAGGGGTTGCTACAGCATTATTGACAGTGGATGGTGTCAAGAAAGAAACAAAATTTTACATAGTGGATGATGAATTGCAAGATTTTGATATTTTAGTAGGGCAACCATACACGGAAGCATCAGATATTGTTGTGGTCAAGACTTCTACACATTTAAATGTTTTTGACAAAGAAATGGCTCAAGAAATTACTGACATATGTGAAAATTTAGACAAAGTACGTCTGTTTCCCGACACTGCCGTTAGTTTGAATCCTGGTGTCAATAAAGTCGTGGTCAGAACTGAGCCTCTTACTAGTGGCACTTTAAGAGTCAGACAAAGTGAACAAAGACAACCAAGGCGTGAGAAGGACATCTTGGGTGAAGAAGTTGAAAGTGATGGGGGCATGGCAATTATAAAACTTGTCAATATGGCTAGTGAAGATGTTCAATTAAGCACAGAGGAGTGTATTGCTCGAGCTGATTTACTAGACTTGACTAGGAGTAATAATAAGCCTAAAATAGGAGAAAAATTATCTGATGAGCAACAATTGATGTTGGAGTCTCTTCTAGAAAAATATAAAGATTGTTTCTCGGGTGATGGCATGGAACTGGGTAACTGCAAAATTGAAATGATTATTAAACTAACTGAGCATAAAGTTGTAAATTATAAACCATACAGGATATCGTTTCACGAAAGAGAGATTATTAAACAAATTGTTGCTGATTTGTTAAATACTGGGATAGTTGAAAAATCTACTTCACCATATGCAAGTCCTGTGCTGTTAGTCAAGAAGAAAGAAGGTGGGCATCGCATGTGTGTGGATTATAGAGCTTTAAATAAAATAACAGAAAAGGAGAGGTACCCATTACCTGTTATTCAGGATTTGTTAGACAGACTGGTTGACAAATCCGTGTTTTGTTGTTTAGATTTGGCAAATGGGTACCATCAAATTAAAATAGCAGAATCATCAAGACCATACACAGGATTTGTTACACCGGATGGTCACTATCAGTATCGTATGATGAGTTTTGGATTATGTAACGCACCAGCCGTATTCCAAAGGGCTATGAGTGATATACTGGCTCCTGTCATTCACGAATGTGCTGAAGTGTATATTGATGATGTAATTGTCTGGGGTAATGATGTAGATGAGTGTTTAGTGAATTTAGAAAGAGTTCTTAAATTGATTGATGCAGCAGGTGTCAAATTAAAGCGTAACAAATGTTCATTTCTAACTAAGACTGTTGAGTATCTTGGTTACATGATATCTGGAGGAGAAATTCGTCCAGCCCCATGTAAATTAAGCGCTGTAGCAGACTTCAAAGTTCCACAGAATGGACATGAACTTAGACAGTTCTTGGGTTTAGCGAGTTATTTTCGCAAATTTATAAAAGGTTTTGCGACTATAGCTAAACCACTAACCTTGTTGACTAAAAAAAGTAGTGACTGGAGTTGGGGACCTGACCAACAAGATGCTATGACACAATTAAAGAATTTGTTAACCTCTGATCCCGTTCTCACAATTTACAGCCCAAAACGTGAAACACAAATTCACACTGACGCTTCAAAAATAGGGCTCGGTGGTGTACTTTTCCAACGACAAGATAGCGGTGAATGGAAAGTAGTGGCATATGCAAGCAGGCAAACATCGGCGACTGAAGCCAAGTATCACAGTTTCGAGCTTGAGGCGCTCGCTGTTGTTTTTAGTATTCAAAAGTTTAAAGTGTATATCTCAGGACTCAAGTTTAGTGTGGTAACCGACTGTTCAGCATTACGGTTGGCTTGGTGTAAAAGAGACTTGTCCCCTCGCATAGCTCGATGGTGGCTTGATCTTCAGGAGTTTGATTTTGACGTGGAGCATAGGCCAGGAACGTCGATGACGCATGTTGATGCGTTAAGCAGGAATCCGGTATTTGTATGTCACATTGAAGAGAAGGATTTTATAAATGCTCTTCAAGATGGTGATGACGAGATACAAGGTGTTATTGAGAACCTAGAGTTGGAGGTTAAAGCAAATAAAAATAAGAAAGATGGCTTGGCAAAGAGATTTAAGGTAGTAAATGAACTGCTTTGTCGTATTATTGAAGAGGGAACAAGGCCAGTGTTACCTAAAAACGCTAGGTGGCATATTATGAAAATTTATCACGATGATAATGGACACTTGGGACTTGAAAAGTGTGTAGAAGCTATACAAGCTAAATATTGGTTTCCAAAGTTGAGGAAAAGCGTTGGCAAGTATGTGGCCAGTTGTATTGGGTGCCAGTTTACTAAAAAGCCAACCGGGAAGCAACCAGGGTTAATGCATCCTATACCCAGGGTTTCGGTTCCATTCGATACTTTGCATGTGGATCATTTAGGTCCTTTTTGTAAGAGCAATGGCAAGGCTTACATTTTCGCAATTATTGATGGTTTTACAAAATTTGTGTGGCTTGAGGCTGTGGCAAGTGCGAATGCCAAGGGTGTAATTGCTGCTCTTAATAAGTTAAGCCAAGTGTTTGGTTATCCGATGCGAGTAGTGAGTGACAGAGGCACTGCTTTCACTGGAAAGGAATTTAAAGAGTATTGTGAGAAACAGGGTATAAAGCATGTGTTAAATGCGGTAGCCTCCCCGAGGGCAAATGGGCAAGTTGAACGCCTAAACCGCACTATTTTAAGTTCTCTGACTGCTTATATGGGCGATGATCAGAAAGGGTGGGATAGATTTCTTCCCAAGGTACAGTTGGGGATTAACACGACTATTAGCCAAGGTACTGGCAAATCTCCATTAGAACTTTTGTGTGGGTTAAGACCTCGATTAGGTGATGAACTTCAGGGTTCATGTTATAACACTGACTTGATAACGTTGAGGGCGGAGGCCGCAACGAAAGTTAGAGCTAATGCATCTCGGATGAAAGCCCGATATGATAAAGGTCGACGTGTAACCAAACCAATTGCGCTTGGTTCTTTGGTTATGATGGAGAGGAGGATTTTGAGACCTGGTTTGACCAGTGGTAAGTTGGTGCCTCGATTTGCAGGGCCTTACAAGGTTACAGCTGTGTTGCCAAACGACCGCTATGAAGTCACTTCAGCCGAGAGGGGCAAGAGGGCATATAAAGGTATTGTCGCCCGTGACAAGTTGAAATTGTGGCATGCTAGACGTGAGAGTACATCCGATGAGGATATTGATATTATGGCTGAACCTTATAAATTTCAAAATTTGAATTGTGAATAGTGCGACTATTCTCCATCGCCGCCATCCTGGTTGTACCTGCCATGAGGGGCTGCTGTTAATAATAATTGCCGTCTGGGGCTTAAGAATTTACCTGCCGTGAGGGGCTGCTGTTAATAATAATTGCCGTCTGGGGCTTAAGAATTTACCTGCCGTGAGGGGCTGCTGTTAATAATAATTGCCGTCTGGGGCTTAAGAATTTACCTGCCGTGAGGGGCTGCTGGTAATAATAATTGCCGTCTGGGGCTTAAGAATTTACCTGCCGTGAGGGGCTGCTGGTAATAATGACTGCCGTTAGGGGCTGATGGTTATAAAAGCTGTAACTGCCGTTAGGGGCTGAAGGTTACAAAAGCTTTAAATGCCGTTAGGGGCTGATGGATGCTAAAGCTGTAACTGCCGTTAGGGGCTTATGGTTACGAAAGCTGTAACTGCCGTCAAGGGCTGCCAATGCCATGTAATTGCCGCATGAGTTCATTTATACTTTATGCCGTGTGGGGCCTATGCTTGCCTTTCAGGGCTCTTTATCAAATCAATACTGTTGCAAACGAAAACTACAACTGCTACCTGGGAAAGTGAAGCAGTTTGGATGGAACATCGAAGAATCACGTAGGAGCTGTCGGAGATC
This sequence comes from Mythimna impura, assembly GCA_905147345.3. Classification (NCBI taxonomy): domain Eukaryota; kingdom Metazoa; phylum Arthropoda; class Insecta; order Lepidoptera; family Noctuidae; genus Mythimna; species Mythimna impura. The sequence continues at coordinate 31,737,485 of LR990344.1, forward strand.
CTTCGAGGACGAAGGATAGCAGGATGGCCGAACTGTTAGACTAAATGTCGATGAGTGAGCGCATCCCTACGTCACCGCGTCCCATCGCCCCGCACTAGCATCTTTGACAACCGGGACACAGAGAATTGCGCGCCGTTTTTCGTAACGTTGTACCTTTTCATAATTAGAAGTAATAATTAAATGTTTTGCGAGATAAAACTGCATTTATCAATGTGTGGCGATATGTGTTTGGGTATCATCATTTGACAATGATGATACCCAAACACATATCGCCAAGTAACTCGATTACATTTTCAATTTTATAAAACTGGGCGTCAAGTGTCATGAGTACAGCCATAATATTAATCAGAGTAGGGTAACAAGATTTGGAGCACGTAATCGGACGGTCTCAGCGGGGTGCGGGACACTTTATTAGATTGTCGCCCCAACCTGCCAGCGATGAGAAGAAACGGACGATGGGAAATGTTCGCGTATGAGTTCGTTGCCAAATGTTGGGAGGTGTGGATGTGCAGTCGTTGTATATTTTTTAATTCAAAATACTTTGTGAAAAATATATTTAGGTCAGGAAATTGATGTAGCTGTCATGGCCAGACCTCAGAATTCATCAATTCATGATATGACCAACTAAAACTGGCCAGATCATTTAAACGTTAACGTTTGATGATATGTCAGTCCTCGATTGGCCATATCATTGATGTAGAATTTCTATGATAATATAAGGTCTAAAGAAAGGCCAAACGAAGATTGACATATCATCAAAATTATACTGCTGCCCAGCTGCGAGCCCACGTTAGTATACCAACTGTTACGAGCGTGGCCGCGCGCGAACTGCCGCGCGCCCCCGCCCCCCCGCCGCCCAGCACGCACGTGAGCGCGGGGCCCGACGAGCTCGGCGTGGAGCCCGACGAGCTCGGCGTGGACCCCGACGAGATGATTTTTGTTTTCTGTTTTTATTTTTTTGCAAAATTCTCAAATAACTCACTCATGAACTGAAAAACGTTTAACAAATCTTAACATCGTTACTGCCGACTAGGCTTTTATATTGACGACAAGTTAAGCTGGAGTAAACAGATTGCTCAGGTTATAAAGACTTACCTTCACACTGCAATATCTCTAAAGATTCAGGAATTTTCTTTCATCAAGCACTAAAATCACTTTAGTCCACTTGTGTTGCCTATTATAATAGACTTATTTTATCTTAATAATAATTATTTAAAATTTATCATAGTAGTTATTACTTTATTATTTTAGCATATATATGTATATATATTTTATAAGTACCTTATTTTAATGTTACTTTGTTGTCTGGTGGAGAATGCCTAGTTGCATTAAGTCCGTCTAAATACCACTACAGTTCATAAAGTTTAAATAAATAAATCATCTAACACAACAAGTACAGCTAAATGCAAAGTTTGATGTGAGCGAATAAGTTGACCCATAAAATACTATTATACAATTTCTCACAACAATGCATTACTGATCAAAACATTTCCTGTCAACACTGCCAATAATAAATCGACATTTCAGTTTTTAATACTAACACGTCACGGCACAGATGAAACAATAGAATGACGCGCAATGACGTCTGCCCGTAGGGTGACAAAGCCACGGATTTTAACCGGAATCCAACCGTCACACAATAGTTCACAAAAAGTTGCCCTCACCTTCCCGCGCCCCCCAACCCCTCACCTACAATAAATTACTCTCCCAATGATTTTTAGTCCGTGCGACACATTCGCATGATTTATAACGCGTGGAACAATACTAACTGGTTACGGTATAAATCTGTGAGCATTGGGGGTGTTACTGAAAAGCTGGTTGTTTTCAATGTACGAATAGTAATTATTGTTGAACATATGGGCAGAATGTGTAACATTTTTAAGTTATTGTTATGAGTGAATGTCTGTAAACTTTGGTAGTAATGGCAATAAAAGCAAAAGTTACTTAATTTTGATACAACAGAATAGACGAAAACAACTCCTGAAAAAATTGTAATTTAATATAAAGTTGCTCCGCTTAAAAAAGCTATTTATGCCATATTTCGTCATCAATATCCTTACTAGCTCAGCTCCTAATGTAGGAACTCCACGAGACTACTTACTTCTTATCCTCAACTACAAACTACCTTAACTCAGAAAGTTTCGTCTCAACTTTTACTTTCAATAAAAATCTTAATAACATGTACACAAATAAATCTTCAGGAACGGTAATTTACGTTTTCTCAATCATAAACATTCTGATATACGATTCTTAAGTATATCTTCGAAAACAGAAACATTTACATCACCGTTATTCGAAACGGTATAAAAAAACAAGAACGGCGCGATTGAAAACAAGAACATTTTTTTCCTCAACAGATAAGAAATCATCATTACCGTCAAATGGCAGGGGATTCTGAAATCCATTCTCGTCATTACTCTCGCGACATTGACTGCTCAGCACGCATCGCCAATAAAAACACGTCGGGACTCGGGACACGGTGGGACCTCCTGCCAGCATGTTTATTTTGTCACACCGCTCCCTACTCGCGCACCCCTTGCCAAGGTATTATAATTAAGCTCATTTGTTATTTTTGCTCTATTCATCGGAGTCTGTGGCGCGCAGGCGCGATAAGCCCGCGTGTATAGGTGCGTCATTAAAGCTAGTTTTTGATGCGCACGCGACTCCGACCCGCATTATCTTTTTATCGTTGCACCCCATGCGCAAGGATTAACGTGTGGGACAGAGGTTTGGAACTTTGACGATTATTTTGGTACAGTTCAGTACATAAAAAGCAGCGAAGCAGATAATTTTTTTCCAAAAAATTAAAATGTACCTTAAGGTTTAAGGTACATTTAACCTTTTGAGTGCGTAATTAGAGACACAATAGTAAGACAATGGCGCGTGAACGCCGGCGTTAATGCGGGGATCAACAGCTTAAGGTGCTTTTGCGGTTTTTAATAAATACAATTTGCTAAGCCGCTGAAACCAAAAACTTGGTCGTTTTTGGTAGAGACCTATCAAATGTAGTCCTTAAAATCCGTTATCATAATCATACAAAATCCAGTTCCACAGCAAAATTCATAATAAATACTGCTAAAGGGGTTCTTAAAAACTGAACATCAGTGCATTACCTCTGGCGATAGGTGCACAATGGCGCGCGCGCGTGTCACCCGTGTGTCGCCGAACAAATATTGCATTACCCCTGTCCCTCGCACCTCAGCCCGCGCCCGCACGGCACGCGCCGTGTGTCGTGAGAGTCCATTGTTTCGTCCCCTGCGTCGCTCGTGGCTCGGACACCCTACTCGCTAATCCCACGGAAATTGCATCGTAAGTGGCACTGATTTTTTTTTCGTTAATTTTTGTTGTGTTTAGATTTTGGTTTATTTTCGTTTCGTCACTTTTCGTTTGTGTTGTCTCTTAATGAGTAAATGTAGGTACCAAATCTTGCTTGTCTATTTTATTTGAGATTTGCATGCACTGATCGGTACCGATCTATGAAATTCACGGCTTGTCTGGACCATAAATTGTGATGTATGATTTGTCGTTGCATCAGTCTAAGAAACTGCCATCTGTTGCCTCAACGTAAGGGATGCTGCGTGACAGCGTGATTGATGTTACCCATCTACCAAATCGCCTCTTACGATATCTATAGGGGATGTCAAGTAGTACCTTTCGTCTTGTCTTATAATGTAACCATACCAGCAGATATGGTTACAAAGCAAAAAGACAAGCTACTTTATGCCTTTTGCTACAGGGAGCTTCCTGTTACAAAATAAATAAATTCCTGTAGCTAAATAAATTAATATTGCAGTGTATAGCGACACGGAACTGGCGATGAATGAAAAGTCTACTCATTAAAGATACGAGTACCTTCAAATTAGCTTACAAAAATACAATGTCAATTACTGCTACCTACACAGTATACCCGCTATTATTGGATACTATGTCGATCGTCAAAAAATAGGCAAGCTGATGATTCGCTCTCAAAAAATAAAAACACATTCTACTTCTTATTAACCCTACATTGAAACTCGCATTTGCAGACTTCCCACAAAAGCATTCATAATTCAAAGAGCCTAAAATGGACTGCACATTTACACGTTAAATATCAAAAATTCCTGCAGTCTAAAGAAATAACATTCAATTAGAAAACAAAAGGCCTGAGGGTGGCTATCGCGGCCGACATCGGCCATGCGGGCAAGGAAATTATTAATTTGGACCTATTAACGTTACCTACACCAATTGAGGACAAAAAGGTCCCCTTCCTACCTCCGAATACCTTTTTAATAAAGGGATATGGTAAGCGTTATGTCTTTGACAATGAATGATGAGTTTTGGGAGGTCAGAGGTTGTACGGCGGTTCTGAGGGTTTCAGTATTGATGGAGGTAAACGAGTTGAGAAAATTGTGTAAATAAAATCGCATATGTAAGATGAAAACATTTTATTTTGTTTTTTTTTTATGTTATAAACTAGTGCTTGACTACGATCCCACCTGGTGATAAGCAGTGCTGTAATCGATGATGGTGAATCGCGCTAGTTTATTAAGAGCCTATTCACTCTAGCTTTGAAGATACCTGAATTGTAATTGGACGGCAAGATCACAGCAGGTAAATTGTTCCAGTCCTTTTATGTACGTGGTTCTTAATTTCTTCATCACTTTTGTTGTCATTGACCAAATGCTAAAATATTAGAATATGAATTGAGAATATTCGTGGGATATGCTTAATCTCGTCTCTTAAAACTGTTATGCTCTATTGAAATATTAGAAATATAATTCACCGTCTGGCCTTAAGAACTCAATCTCAATTTTGATTTATGATAAATTGGAACAGCTGTTTGTTTGATTGTATGAACTGATTGAATCAACAGCACAAAAATGATTTGGACTGGACATCACTGTTGACAACTCAAAAAATTCACAAATACTCTGATTTACAGGACGATTTCAGAAAGAGTGGTAGTGACCTCGTCAAACCTACTTACGAGTTGTAGGTTATTGATAGGTATCGTGAGGAAACTTTCATGTCCTTGAAACAAAAATTTGAAATATGTGACATCCACCAACCCGCACTGAGCCTGCCGGGTGGAATACGGCCCATTCCCTCTCCTAACAGAGTAGGTCTGAGGCCTACCAGTGGAAACATTATAAGGCTAAGCATTTACGCTTGTAATTATAGACATGTTTTCAACTCGACAATATTCAATAGAACGCTGGGTTAAACATATGTTTTGAAGTTTTACCGTTACTTTCATTTGAAAATAACACAGTACGAAACAGAAATGAACAGAGTTCCCTCAGAAACCCAACACCTCAACTCTACCGCATAAAATAAAACACCTCAGACTCACGTTATAAGGGTTCAATTGTTACCTTTTGATGAAACTAAAAACGCTTAAAACTATCTCGGAGGGTTCTGTATGCGGGCTCTCTATTAGCCCCAGTTGGAGTCGCCCTCAGACTGCGGGCGACACCTTCACAAAGTGAGCCTTTATTTAATTTCTCACTACATTTTATGCTACAAAGGGATTTTAAGGGATAACTAGTTTAGTTAGGGTTGTTGCATGTATGTAAAACATGTGGAAGAATGGGTTTTAAAGCTGCGGTAATTGGCGGTGATGTTCTAAGGAGGATACGGTCATTGTTAATTCTGTGAAATAATTCTAAACAGGAGGCGGTTAAGAAACTAAAAACCTGGGGAGGGGTAGACAGCCAAAAGGTGCTTGGACTCTTGGAGAAAGACCAGGGAGTCATCATCTCTCTAGCCATTACCCAACGTTCAGCTTCTAGTCTAACTCGAAGCGGTTGAACACCTATATTTTACATGGAACAACTGCCTATCAGACCTTCATAACTCAGTTACTGAGCAACATGATACTCCTCGGGGCTTTATTTCACCGGGACACCATGGCGGCGCGACCAGTTGCGCCACCATGGTGTTCGTAAGCTACCAAACTAGACACCATACAGACACCAGAGTCGCTACACCATACTGAGTCAGTATCAAAATGGACCTTAAGTGCACACGTCCGAGTTGGTCGCGCCGCCAAATTGGTTGCGCAACCAAAGGGAGTGAGTAACTCTCTATACAGCTGTATACATTCTGTTGGTAGCGGCTACTGGTCGCGCCGCCATGGTGTCCCGGTGAAATATAGCCCTTAGAAAGACTGATGGTCAGACTTTCTGACGTCTAACTACCTGTAACGACTGTCAAAGATCTACGAATGACAACCGGGACCAACGGCTTTACGTACTTTCTGAGGCACGGGGTGTCAGTAATGTCCTAGATAAAGAAAGTCCCGGGAGTGTGATATTGTTGTCTCACTAATTACCCTAGTGATCAAGTGATCACTACGAATACTACTAATTTCTTATACGTGCTGAAGTCAGCACGTATAAGAAATTACCTACCTACCTTACTTTTGGATTAATTGATGATTGATAGAACTAGCAAAAGCCTTTAGTGGTCTTCATGGATAGTTTGATATTGTATTATGAAACTCTTTAATGTACATGATCATTGTACCTACTGCACTCATTGAGAGAAACTGTAAGCTTTGTAATACTATCTTTTTTTTTTTTAATGGTTTATTCAAGAAAATTTACACAAATAGTTTCACATTATCTTCTGCCAAACTGCAATACAGTTTGTCAGTGTTCTCGTGGATAGTCTTCTTGATTAACTAACAATATCAATAGAAAGCCAAAAAACAAAGACAGCAAAAACATTATAAGTACTTATACTCCATCTGTGACTGACTCTTGTCATAATCCCTTACATTACTCATAAGCCTGAAATAAAACCAATGACACAATCACAATTATCATCGTTATCAACCCGGAATCAAATCAGAAACAATTGTTCAATCTCCCAAAACTGTAATAACATAACGAGGTGAGGTGGCCTCGTCTCGTCAGCTGACTGCAATCAACTCATCTGGGCTACTGCAAGTAGTGCTGGCACCTACTCGTACCTGAAGCACCTCAGCCAATTGGAAGATTTGGGTCAGTTAGATACCTAGTATAGTACCGCATCTTGTGAGCACAACGTGAAAAGTATTTTTTTATACTATAACTACACTGTTTTCAGCTTCAGTGTTGTATATCAATTGGATCAATTATTAATTGTAGTTAGGCTAAATAAAAATTAGATGCGTAACACTAATACAGTGATTATTAATTTTTCTGGCCGATTAATAATTTTGGATATTGCTAAATGCAACTTAGCAAGACACAAAAAAAAGCCAAATAGCAAGCTATGCAAGTAAATCCTATTTTTAGAGGTGCCATTTACAAAATAACTTCTGAAACTTTGGGTGGAGTCAGAGGAACTGTCAGACTTTTATGCTTTCACTGACTAAAACCCACATATTATATCCCTTTTCTTTCCAGGGCCGCAGTAGCTCTTTCGAACAACCCCGCAGCCCTAGCACGCATATTTAAGTAAACCATTTTTTTTAGGTGGGAAATCATCTAATGCTATCTCCCGTCCTTGGGTGGAGCGAGAGGCCGTGTCAGACTTTTACTGATTACAACCCACTTCTGTTCCTTTTTTGCCCTCATTTCAGGGCCCCGGGGTTCACTTTCGCACAACCCGTGGTCTCAGTAGGCTTTGACCCTGCTGGCGGTTTGCTGCGATCTCCCTGAGGCGCGCGTGGAACACTACGCGCCGTCGACGACTTGGACTCGGTCCGGTAGAGAAAGGAAAGTAAACCTTTACAATTTACATTTTTTATGAAGTTATAAGTAGTGCTACTTCTTCTCTCTTCTTCTTTGAGTTATATTAACAATGAACACTACTCAGTGCTCATAGTAACTGCAAACTGACGGTCCTAACCAAACCAGAAGCAACACTGGTTCAAGGCACTTGAGACAATAACCTCTAGATTGCATGTACTCGTGCGCAGCGGCACCCTACGGCCGGCGCGTCGCCCGTACCTGGCAGCACCTAAACTGACTCAATTGGTCTACATGTGGGTCAGCAGCACAGGGAGTGGAGTGGAGTATGCACTTAGGAAAACTTGATTTACTTGGTAGTTAGGCAGCATTATTTTGATTGTTGATACATTCAAAGCTCGAATATTAGAAAGTCTTATTTTTTTACATTTCGAGTAGTTTCAGTATCTTTAAGAGAAAGTAGAAACTAGAAGAAGTTGAAGTATCAACCACGAAGTTTTTTTTTTATGTATGCATTAGCTAAAGAAATTATTTGACCGGTATATTGAGAGTGTGGCTTACATAGCACAGGATTGTGCGTATAGAACAGATTTAGTTCAAAATTTGTGAAATTTCTTAATCTGTATAAGAATTTAAAAAAAACAATTAAGACGCGGTAGCTTATAAAATGCTCGCCGTTATTGCCAAAAAACGTAACTAACACACGAAGAAAATATTTAGTGTCAAGTCAGCTCCACGCCACTTCCTGTGCTCACGTGGATCCTATTAACTAAATTGTTGTTTGAGTCAGCGGCCACCTGGCGAGCGATCACCTTAAATGTCGTCAATTGACTGCCATCATCTGTATCATGCACGTTATGGCGTATATTTAGATGTAGTTAGGTGGGCTATTTGATAGCGCTTTGTGAGTATAAGTGTAGATATCAACTTTGTGGATTCGAGTTTTTTTTATAGAATCACCGCGACTCTGGAACTCAGAGGACAAATAAAAGAACACAGGTGAGTTAAAATTTTATGTAATCCTGCTAAAGCATTTTATGACGCAGTTGAGCTTCAACTGAAGGTTTTTCTGTTATAGTTGGATCAGATTTTTGACTGCAGCTGTTTAAATATTGCGGCTCATTTACTAGGGATGTGGATGTGGACTTCAAAAGCTACTTTTCTTATCCGCTCAAAGAGTCATCTAGGTACTCTAGCAGCAATTCGTGGATAAGAGGTAAAATTTTAAATTTACAATAATGCATGACCCATAGTATATTCGCCCTTCACCTTCGCGGTCAAAATAATTCCGTCCCCACTCAATAAAAAAACGTAAAACAATAATTTGCACAGCAATTAAAAGCTTCCATCATCACCTTATCTTCCGATCTCTGCCCGCATCGCACTGACCGGGCATATACTGGGCAGACTGGGCAATTGAACCCGATGAGGGTCCAGACGGTGGCTATTTAATGATGCAACAATTACATGTGGTAGAAGTGGTGTTCAAAGTTATTCTAAATGTTCTGATGTGGTGTTACAATTATTATGCCTGATAAATTAAACTTATCATGTTGATGACTGTGATGGCAGAAATATTTACCTACAGTAGATTCCTTTTTTTTTTATTCATATAAACCAGTGCTTGACTGCGATCCCACCTGATGGTAAGCAGCGATGCAATCGTTGATGTTGAGGCGCACTAGTTTATTAAGAGCCTATTCACTCTAGCCTTGAAGACACCTAAATTATAATTGGACGGGAAGACCGCAGCAGGCAAATCCGTAGATATTTATCTGTATTTTTTTATGTTTAGCATACAAAAGTAAATTTAGCTTGTTGTTACCTTTAATTGTTTAATAAATAAACCATACTAATGTTAAAGTAATGAAAGTAACTCTGTCTGTCTGCCTGTTACACTTTCACGGTTAGACTACTGAACTGATTTTGATGTAATTTGGTATGGAGAAATCTTGAACTCCAAGGATGGACATATACTACTTTTTATCCGTCTTTTACTTCGACTTTACGTCTGCAATAACCAACATTCATGCGGACGAAGCCGGCAAAAGCTAGTCGATAAATAAATATAAAGGAATTAATTTTCGATAAACTTTGACTAATTAACCTGAAGTTATTTTCATCGCTGTTATTTTGTTCAGTCACGTAGCTTTATCTAAATAAGAGCAAACTTAGGGACATTTTTATTTTTTGAATGATATAAGCTAGTGCTTGACTGCGAATAATCCAACACGCAGGCCGAGTGCGGGTTGGTGGATGTCACATATCATCGAATTTTTGGTTCTAGGACATGCCGGTTTCCTTACGATGTTTTCCTTCACCGTTTTGAGAGCAGTGGTGATGAAATAAATGACACAAAGTAATGCGCCTGGCTGGGTTTGAACCCGCGACTTTCAACTCGTAAGTCGGGGCCGTTACCACTCGGCCACGACTGATCCCCTCTACTAGAGAGGAGGCTTGAGTCCCAGCAGTGGAAACATTATAAGGCTGATTATGCTATGCTATGCTTGACTGCGATCCCACCTGATGGTAAGTAGTGATGTAATCGATGATGGTGAATCGCACTAGTTTATTAAGAGCAATCTATGCAGTTAATGTTCTGCAAAAGTTCTAGACTGTGTTTTGTGAAGCCAGAGTCTACACCAACGATATCTATAACATGAACCACTATACAAATTGTTCCAAACAATAGTTCCTCTCTACCTACCTAGGTTCACTCTGACTTTAATTTAACCCCTTACAAAAGCGTAATAACATATTAATGTGTCCGCCAGGGCTGCTATCGATCGCATCGGTACAACGTAACTCGATACTCGTTACCGAACAAAAGCACGCCAGGTGTTCAACCCTACCGCACTGATGGTCGAATCTCTCTCTTGTAATAATATAGGGGTAAAGATGACATGAAATTGAAATGCTAATATTGTTAGAGGACCGAAATTTAAAAGTGAACATGATTTTTTTTTGTTGATGGGTACCGGTTTTTTATTTTGTGTTCAAGTTGTTGTAGGGTGATTTCGCATTCACTTTGTTGTATTTTTAATATTTTTTTTACGTGTAAAATTATATTATTTTTATCATTGTAAAGTGTGTGTTTTTTATCAAAGTTACAAAAACTACAGGGTTAACAAAAGTTAATGACACTATCAGATAAACTTATAAAAGCGTAAGTTTATGAGTGTATGTGTGTGTATGTTTGTTACCTCTTCAAGCGCGAACGGCTAAACGGATTTTGATGAAACTTGGTACAGGGGTAGACCTTGTCCTAGAATATTTTATAAGATAATTTTTATCCCAAGAATATGTTCCCTTGGTATAATTTTCTATTATCACGCGGGCGAAGCTGCTGCCAGTAGTTCATCATCATCATCATCATCATTTCAGCCGAAAGACGTCCACTGCTGGACATAGGCCTCCCCCAAGCGTCGCCACAGCGAACGGTCCTGTGCGTCTCGCATCCATCGGACTCCCGCAACCGTTACCAAGTCATCGGTCCACCTTGTAGGAGGCCTTCCAACGCTACGTCTTCCGGTACGTGGTCGCCATTCCAGAACCTTTCGGCCCCAACGGCCATCTGTTCTGCGAGCAATGTGCCCTGCCCATTGCCACTTTAGTTTGACGATTCTTCGTGCTATGTCGGCAACCTTGGTTCTCCTGCGGATATCCTCATTCCTGATTCGATCACGCAAGGAAACTCCGAGCATAGCCCTCTCCATTGCCCTTTGGGTGACTTTAAGCCTTCTAATGAGGCCCATTGTAAGCGACCACGTTTCGGAGCCATATGTCATCACTGGCAACACGCACTGGTCATAGACTTTCGTCTTGAGACACTGTGGTATATTGGACGAGAAGATACCGCGCAGCTTCCCGAACGCTGCCCAGCCGAGTCGGATTCGACGATTGATCTCTTTCTCGAAGTTAGACCTTCCCAACTGGACCGTCTGTCCCAGGTAAACGTAGTCGTCTACAACTTCGAGTGTAGAGTCCCCGACCTTGATAGGAGTGGGTGCTACATGGCTGTTTACCATGACTTTGGTTTTGTCCATGTTCATGTTAAGTCCCACTCTTTCGGAAGCTCTACTGAGGTCACCAAGCATTGTACTGAGCTCCTCCGTAGTCTCAGCTATGACTACTATGTCGTCGGCAAACCGAAGGTGAGTGATGTACTCGCCATTGACATTAATGCCTAGCCCTCTCCATTCCCAAACCTTGAAGACATCCTCCATTGCTGCCGTGAACAGTTTCGGAGAAATAACGTCTCCCTGCCTCACACCCCGCTGCAAGAGTATAGGTTTCGAGGTCTGGTCTTGTAGTCGGACTGACATAGTGGCGTTTTTGTACAAACACTTCAGCACTTCGATATACCGATAGTCAATTTGGCACCGTTGGAGAGACTGCAGTACAGCCCAAGTTTCAATCGAATCAAAGGCTTTCTCGTAGTCCACAAACGCTAAGCAGAGAGGCTGATTATACTCCTCAGTCTTCTGTATAACCTGCCGCAGCGTATGTATGTGGTCCACGGTGCTGAAGCCTTTTCGAAATCCGGCTTGTTCGGGAGGCTGGAAGTCGTCGAACCTGCGCGCGAGACGATTCGTGATGACTCTGGAAAACAGCTTGTAGACATGGCTCAGAAGCGAGATGGGCCTATAATTCTTAAGCAGGGCATTATCGCCCTTCTTAAAGAAGAGTACCACCACGCCTCTGCTCCACGCCTGTGGCGTTTTTCCCTCGAGTATGACGGAATCAAATAGCTTCTGAAGGGCCTTAAGGACCGGTTTTCCACCCGCCTTCAGGAATTCCGTCCGCACCCGACGCCTTGTTGTTTTTCAGCTGCTTCAGAGCCATCCTAATCTCGTACAGACTGACGTCCGGGATATCTTCGGTATAGTGTCGAGTCAATCTAGCTCTTGGGTCGTTTACTAGATTTACAGCGGGTTTAGCGATAGACGTGTATAACTGTCCATAAAAAGCCTCGATCTCTCCCAGAAGCTCCGATTTGGCGGATATGACTCTGCCATCGTCGGTCTTCAGTTTCGTGAGCTGGCTTTGCCCAATAGACAGATCTCGTGCAAATACTTTAGAGCCCTTATTCCGCTCAATCGCATCCTTAATCCTTGCGGTATTAAAGCGGCGAAGGTCACGTTGCAGGGACTTCGAGATTTGTCTATTGAGCTGCCGGTATATGCACGCATCGTCTGAAGACTGCAGAATCATCTCACGCCTCTTCTTCATTAGCTCGAGGGTCGGATCGGAGAGCTTCTTGTTCTTATTTGTACGGTGAGTGAAAAACTTAGACCCGACCGTATGGACAGTTTCCACGAACCCATCGTTATATTCATCCACGGAGCTTCCTAGGCAGTCGAAACGATTGTGGAGTTCGAGCTGAAAGCTCTCGGGGTTTTGGATCTGGATCTGTGCTGGACGGAGCGTAGCGTCAGTAGTTAGTATAAACAAAAGTAGGTAATACTTTAAAGCAAATAATAGAATCTAGAACAAACTATTTGTTAGTCTTGTTTACTTCAGAGACTCGTTGCTTTGCCAGCTCGTCCGTTCAATCATAATTTAGAGAAATTATCACCAAGATTCACGAGGCTTTTTTTTTTTGGGCGAAGTGAGAGATAGTGTCAGACTTTTACTGACTAAAAACCCACTCCTGTTCCTTCGTTGCCTTCGTCCCAGGGCCCCGGTTTCGTTTTCACACTACCCATGGCCCCAGTAGGCTTCGACCCTGCTGGGCCCCTACGATTTGCTGACATCTCCCTGAGGCGCGCGCGGAACAATACGCGCCGTCGACGACTTGGGCTCGGTCCGGATGGTTACCGGACGGTCGGACGGCGGGCCACCCATTGCCCGCCGTCCGCAAGCCCGCGCCTACGGTGGCCGGAAATCAGGATCGGAATCCCGGCGGCGGCTGGGGCGTGAGGACCGTTGCCGTTGCCTCACGCGATCGGCCGCCTCCTTTGCTAGCATTACTGCTTCGCAGAAGGAGGCGACCGCCTGCCACTCCTCCTCGCTCCGGACCATGGCCTGTACCAAGGCCCGGCGCGAGAGATCGCCGCCGCCGATCGCCCCCACGAGGACACGGCGTTGCTCTTCCCAAGCGGGGCACACCTCCACCGTGTGCTCCACCGTGTCCTCCGGTCCACACAGTGGCGACACCCGGGCGTCGCTTCCGCACGAATCCGGTGCAGGAACTTCCCGAACTTCCCGTGTTCGGTGAGAACCTGCGTCATGCGGAAGGTGAGGACGCCGTGAGGTCTTTCCAACCACGCCTCAAAGAAGGGACTTACCGCCATAATTGTGGCGTGCCCAGCACTGGGTCGCGACAGTCGCTGTCGCCATTTATCCATGAGATCTCGCCGGAGCTCTGTCCGCCATGCTGCGACTTGTCGCGGCAGCGGAGTTTCGCCCCGGCGTTGCATCTGCATGCGCAGATCGTGCATGTGAGCAAGGCCTGTTGCTACCAGATCCCATGGTGGCTGTCCAGCAAGGAGGCTCGCCGCTTCGCGGGAAATCGTCCGGTATCTTCGCACCATCCGTATGGCCATGACCCTCTGGCATGCGTTCAGCCGGGCCGCCGGCTGCTTCCGCAGCGCCGGCGCCCATATCGGTGCGCCATAAAGGGCCATGGACCGAACGATTCCCGCGTAAAGCCTCCGGCAGGAGGCGTCTGGACCCCCAAGGTTGGGCAGGAGCCGCCCGAGGGCAGCCCCAGTCCGATTTAGTTTGGGAGCCAGACGTCGGAAGTGCTCCTCGAAATCCCACCGGCTGTCGAGAACGAGTCCCAGGTACTTCATCGTTGACCCGACGCCGATGTGGACTCCTCCTACCATCAGTTGGGAACCCGGTGGTGGCGCGTTCCGAGGGCCGTGAAAGCACATTGCCTCGGACTAGTGCAATGCCACCTCGAGTCCCAATTCCTGGATCCTGCCCACGACTGTCGCAACCCCGCGTGTCGCTAGTTCGACCGCCGCCTGGTACGACTCTCCCTGCGCCAGGACCAGCGTGTCGTCTGCGTAGCAGACCACGCTGACCCCGCCAGGGAGGTCGCCGCGCAGCACGTAGTCGTATCCGATGTTCCACAAGGGCGGCCCTAGTACCGATCCCTGCGGAACACCGCACGACATCTCTCGACGTTCCCACTCTCCCTGGTGACCAGGGTAGATTATGTACCTGTCCGACAGGTACGCCTCGACCACACGACAGAGGTAGTCGGGCGTCCGGTGATACCGGAGTGCCCTCCTAATGCTACTCCAAGGCAGGGAGTTGAAGGCGTTGGCGATGTCCAGAGACACCGCCACGACACACCTGCCCTGGGCCACCGCATTCCCCGTCGTGAGAGCTCGCACGCGCATGATGGCGTCCACCGTGGAGCGCCTCCTGCGAAAGCCGAACTGGCCGTCCGCCAGATCCGGCCCCACCCGTGTTAGGTGCGCGACGAGGCGGTCTGCAATTACTCTTTCAAAGAGCTTGCCCACCTCGTCGAGCAGCACAATGGGCCGGTACGCGGACGGAGAGTCCGCAGGGCGCCCCGGCTTTGCGATGAGGACCAGTTTCCCCGTCTTCCAGCGAAGTGGGAACTGGCCCCTCTCCATGCATGCGCTGAAGAGCCCTCTTAGTCGAGGCCCGAGAGCCTCCATGGCCAAGACCCAGGCCTTCCCAGGCAAGCCGTCGGGTCCTGGGGCGGTAGTTTTGGCACTCAGCCTTCGTACCGCCACTCTCATCTCTACCTCGGTCACCTCTGGAGCGTTGTCGTCGTCGTCGCCATCGTGGTCCGCGTCGGACACCGCTGGTGGCGGAGCCATGGGCGGGGGAGAGTGTTCCCCACGCGCAGGGAACAGAGTACTCACCACACCCTCCACGACCTGGGGCCGGAGACTCTGCGTCAGCGGGGGAGCCCAGGGGCGTAATTTGTCCCGCACCACCTTGTAGGGGCGTCCCCATGGGTCCCCATTCAGAGTCCCCAGCCACACATTGCGGGCCTCGAGCATGGCCCGCCTTATCTCCGCTCGGAGGGTGCGCTTTGCCTCTCTGTATTCCTCGTCGCGCGGCATTGCACGCGTTGCAAGATTCACGAGGCTGACTCAAAATAGGCACAATGATAAACAACGTCAATAGCGTATTCTGGAAAATAGTTTTAGGTCCTCTCTTGAGAAAGTAATATTAATAATACCTAACTCTCCGTATATATCAGTTTAAGATTTTTTATCGTTTGGGAAATTGTGTCAATAAGTTTTAACAAGACAAACAGACCACCTGTCAGGTAGGGATTGAGTTTTGTCTAGTTGCGGTATACGCAAGTATGTGTAATGTTCTAAAAACTATATTAATTTAACTGCTTTTATTTTTTGTTTGTTTCAGTCCAGTAACAACCTATCAAGTTTAACTGTATAAATCTGCAACTGCGGAAACTGTAAAAGTTATTTTTATGTCTACAAATTCCTGTCCAGTTTTTTTTATTTTTGATTAATAATTACGCACTTGCTTTTAGCACTTTTAGCTTTAGAATAGAATAGAATAGAATAGAATAGAATAGAATAGAATAGAATAGAATAGAATAGAATAGAATAGAATAGAATAGAATAGAATAGAATAGAATAGAATAGAATAGAATAGAATAGAATAGAATAGAATAGAATAGAATAGAATAGAATAGATCTTTATTTGCACAGAAAGTAGGTACAGGTTACAGGTCTTTGTCAAGTTTGATGATCCATACTAACTACCTTAACTAAGGCATGTAAAATACTGTTTACATAATCTGTTACCATAATATGCTTAGGACTAAAACAACTAAAAACAGAACTTTACTTAACGTTGATAAAAAATAGAATAAAATAGAGCTTATTTTTGTAATAAAAATATATATTAAGTATATCCTAATATCATAGACCTTATTATCCTTATTACAAAAAGATCCACTTGTAAGCGCACCTATTCTGGCTATTGTTCGTATCACTTAATTGATTCCCTCCCAACTTCCGCTCACCTCCGGGTACAACAAACCCAACATACTGAAACCGTTTAATTATCGTTCACAAACCATAATCCACAAACATAATCCGTTGACCCAGTACAAGTCAAACAGACAAAATTTATTAATCGCCGGGTCTTCGAGACCCGAGCAAACATTGCAGGGTTACGCTTAAGTAATTACCGTGGCCTGCGGAACCCGCTCTCATAACTTGCGATCGACACTCGATTGTTTAGTGTGTGTTACGTTAATTTGGGGGTAGTGGGTAGGTAGGTATCACTAGATAACTTGTATTTTCTATGGGTTGGTCAATTTAGATGTATACAAGTTTGTTTTGCCACCATTTCGATTTACGGTATTTTTCAGGGTTCTGTACCTCAAAAGGTAAAAACGGAACCCTTATAAGATCACTTTTTTGTCCGTCCGTCTGTCTGTCTGTCTGTCAAGACCCTTTATCTAAGGAACGCGCAGACGTATCGAGTTGAAATTAAAACCATATACTTAGGTCTGCGGTCCCTTGAAGCTGTGAAAAATCAAACTTCTAAGATAATGGAAAAAAATATGGACGTTTATGTCGCAAAAAACGTAGGTATATTTCGACACTCAAGGGAAACAAAGTTCTAAAGTTCAATTAAGTTTTAAGTTTTAGTTACTAACATAATATGGACATTGGAATTAGTCTGAATTTTTTTTTTTTAAAGTACTTCCCGTTGACCCAGAATCCTGAAATTTTGCATAAAGAAAGATCATATAACAAAAATATAGGAATAAATCTGAAAACAGAAAACTTGTTGTTACGTCACAATTTTTTTTTATTATTTAGAAAAAACTTCGAGACTCCAATCAGGAATTTCCACTCTTTACATCGGTAAGTTTGTACGGAACCTTCAGGGCGCGAGTCGGCCTCGCATTTGCCCAGTTTTTTACAATTGGTATCCATTTTTAAGTTAAGGGCCAAAATTTTACAACGTGGATTGAAAAATGACAAACAAATTTCCACAACATTCAAATGTCCAACAAAGTCACTCGAATAGTCAGATCCTGAATATTTCAGTAAAGAGACTTATTGTGGTTAATCTTGAATAGTAAAAGCAGAATATTTATTACTTTAATTTTTCTTAATTTTTTTTGTTTATCTAATCAAGAATGTGAAAAACATGATTAAAAGCTATTGAGTTTTTTGGCAGCAAAACAGTAGAGACTTGGAAGTTGTTATTTGACACACAAAACATATGTTAGGTATATGGCAAAAAAAATGTGATTTTTATGAAATAAAAATATATCTGAATCGAATATGATTTGACCATTACATGTTTGCTGTATGGACTTTAAAAGAGACTTTGACCCCTGAGCTTTTTTCGTTGTTTCTTCTCAGTGTAGTCAGCTAGGAAACACCGGCTTCAGTCTTCAGTCAAATTGACTTGTAGAAGTGTTTTTAAAAAAACCTATTTGCAAAATAAATATCATTTATATATCCGATTTGGCCATCTTGTAATTATTGTAAGAAACACTAAAATAAATTGTGAGTTCCTAGCCCTATTTTATTGAGCTTTAATTTTAGTTATAGTATAGTTACACTAATAGTCATAGTATAGACAAATAAAAATAATGAATCTAACAAGAAAGAAAGAAACTCTGTGATACTTACCTGAAGGCACATTAATTCTGCATACAGCTAAGGAAGGGAACCCCGACCTAAAGACTGGTTACCGGTTACTAGTTATAGCGCTTACTGGGGATTTTTAAGCTTTAAGTGAATAGTTAACTTATAAATAGATAAGATGTGGCAGAACACACCACAATACCGTGATTTTCCTTTTAATTAATAGAAGAAGAAGAAGAAATAAAGAAAAACTGTTTATTCGCGCGAAATGACGCAATCTTAAAACTAGCTAACAAACATTATTAATTGAATAGATTTTAATTTACACTTTAATTATATAATATGTCAATTAAAAGGTTGGAGGCATAATAAATCATTTAAATTATAATCTGTTAATTAAAAGGTTAGAAATAATCATCAAGTCAGTGGTTAGAAATAATAGTCCATAGATACTATTATTTCTAACTACTACGATAAATACGCTGCGGGCTCTGTTTCAGTTGAAGAACCTGTTACCATCTTGCACGAAGATAATGCTTGTGCAGACCCTTATTTTTCCAATCATCGATTATGGTGACGTGTGCTACATGTGTGCTACTATGACCTGAATGCAGATCTCCTAAATAAACTTGACCGTCTTCTAAATCACTGCATTAAATTTGTTTTCAATTTGCGTAAATATGATCATGTTTCAGCGCATCGGTCGCTTCTAAAGTGGTTTCCCATACGTCAGCGCATTGAGCAAAGGGCGCTCACCACCTTATTTTCATTTCTTGATTCTCCTAGTTATTTAGCCCCTCACTTTCAATACATTTGCGCCAACCACAATAGAAATCTGCGCTCATCTCATAACCGCCTCTTTCTCTCTATTTTATTGCACCTACCACTACTTTTCTCTGCATCACCCAAAGTTTGACTAGTAGAAAATGCCTAAGGCATTAAGTCCGCCTCTGTACTTTTGTGTGCAGCATTAAATAAATAAATAACCACAAAAACAGTTCGTTGGCACACTTTATATAACGATGTATATTATGTGCTCACTGTCCTCAGCAGGATAATAATACAATAAGGAAAGAATTTTCTTATAAGGTATGCATTTAAATATTCCATATGGAAATTCTTTCCTACGATAATACGTGGACGGAGAAAAACAAAGACTATCTAATATAAAATTCCATAATTTGTAATAGCTACGAGGAAATGCATTATTAAAATGTCCGTAAACTTCTTGAAGGTTTTATTAGTATAGTAATTCGTAGGCTATATACACCCCTTTTTTTATAACAAAAAAAAATATGGCTCTATCCGTACCCGTTACTGATCATATTTTTGTAGTTAAAAGTAAAAAAAAAGAAATCCCAAAATTGACCACGAAAATTTGTCATTCATAATAGAATCAATAATTCATAACAATTGCTACTAGAAAATATTACGCGCAGTGTTTTCCATTTTGATCGTCATTTATTCATTCATAATCAATAGCCTAAACAATATTTCCATAAATTAAGGGACAATTTAAGATATAAACAAACGCTAATAACTTTGCTGTTTATGAATATTATTTATTGAGACTTTACTTAAATAATAACAAGACCTTTTCTAATAAGCCCATTAAGTATTTGTACTAATTAAAAACTAATGGTAACGACTTCAAAAAAAAGGAGGAGGTTATCAATTCGGTTGTATTTTTTTTTATGTACATTTTTTTTCCTCTTAGAGGATATGCTTTACAATTGGTGGCTTTTTTTTCAGAATCCAGTTCTGATGATTGGATCCATGAGGAATCGAGGGAACTCCTCAAATATTAAAGGCAACCGTATAGTGATTTTGGTATTTTCATCGAGAACTTATGCACTAACAGTCAAAAAGTAACATTTGATGACGTGGAACTGATGAATAAGACCAGAAATGGCAAACGGAACTTCATACTCACATAGATATGACAATGAAGATAGTTAAGCGACTATGACAATACAAATAAATAAATGGTTCTGAATAGTTATGGTATCATCGAAGTGACCTGATGATGATGATGGAGTCGGGAGATAGGCACCGGAACTTTGTAATTAATCAATGTATCCTAGTCGTGTTTGGGCTTATTAGAATTGTCATGAAATGTAGTTTGGCTATAAGGTACTATCGATCTGATCTGTTGATGGAGCCGGAAGGTGGAGGTAGACACAGGAACTTTATAATAAAACAAAGTAACCAAGCAGTGTTTGGATTATTGTCATGACTATAAAGTGTGAAACTAAATAGTGTGAAATAAAAAAATAACCGAATTTACTAAAAAAAACACTAAAAGGATCAAAATAACTTAAATTTCGGAAGTCGGTGTTAAATAAGAAACAAACAATACCGAGAAACACCGACTTCCGAAATTAAAGTTATTTTGATCCTTTTAGTGTTTTTTTTTTTAGTGTAGTCGGTTTTTTTTATGTAAAAAGTTTTTTTTATATATTCAAATCTGTCCTTATAGTTTTTTTGAGTATTTTGTCTGTTTTCTGGTTTCGATATCAGATTAAATTAGCAATGCTCGGTAAACGTTTTTTCCATTTCATTCCTAATATTTTAATTATTTGTACAAAGCTTTTGGTTTATTATCATTTCCTTACTCTCTCTCTCTCCACACTCTCAATTTATTTTGAAGTTCTGCTACATGATTGTCTTCTTCCTACATACTTCTCTTATACCTTTATTTCAATAATCATCCCTTAGCCACTTTCTCTTCTCCTACTCATATACCAATATCACACTAAAAACTATCATTACAACGTTTCCTTTAAGACATTTGGACATACAGTTTACAACTCTACGTGGGCTTTTGTGAGCTCATAATAGACGTAAATCTTATGATAGTTTATTCAAACTCTTTTTATTTATTTATATTTTTCATTACTGAAGGTCGTGTCCTGAAATTTTGACAGACTCACTGAACTGCTTCCGAGCTACTCTGTCTTCTCGGTTCAACGGCCAAACGAGTCCCGTTATCACCTTGATCTGCCCTGACCAGCGAGTAGATAAACATCCGCATGAAATTCCTACATACTCTTTTAAAACTATATTTTCTACTTGGTTTAAATAGGTACAATGAGCGTCGAAATTAAATACCACGTACATAACGTACTCGTATATATTACGTATTACTGACAAGGTTTTAATTACGCCACCTATGCACACATCATGATGGGAGGGTTCATGGCAATCTCCATCCATTGTTTGGTGCACAAACAAAGTGCGTCTTACCCCCAGGTGAAAGTGGTGAAACTAATAACTTGTACCACCATCACCCTGTGTAAACATGCACAGTATGATCATATTTTGTGTACCTACTCGTGGTTGGATGGCCTGATTGAATACCGCCGATGAGATGTTTCTTTGTTTTGGGAAAGTAATTTAGTGATTGAGCTACAATCATACTTTTCTGCTGTTTTGCTTTACAACTGTTTTTGTCGGTTTTCTTCTAGTCCTGAGACAAGAACACAAACATGGCAGACTAAATCATTTTGAAACTATAAAGAGAGAATATAGCAGTTTCAATAATTGAGAGTGAATGAAAGATTCTTACAGTTTACGGCTAGAAATTTGACTCTTAACTGGGCACTGAATGAGTACCTATTGTCTGAATAAAAAAAATAATACGTACTCCATTTTTTACCGACTTCGAAAAAAAGAATGTTATGTACTAAATTTTTCTTTAGTCTGTTTGTCTTCCTTCCAAAATCCTGGTAACATATTCACCTAGCTAATAACAATAAAATGTAATACTTCCAACGATGGGTTAGTAGCATGTTGTGCTAAAGAATTATTCATTACATGCGTGTGGGGGACAAACGCATAACCTCGCAGTTATTGCGTTGGTAAATAACGGCACGTGTGCTCTGCTCTTATGAATCGTCTGCTTTGTAATATTTACCTCTTTGCCTTGTATTTGTGATCTTGAAAAGAATTGATAACGAGTAATGAAGTGTTTGGTTTTCTTCAAAACACTCTTTATTAAAAAAGTTGTGTTTAGGATTCTCTCTCGCAAACATTTCATGGTGTAACTAACATCATTGAAAAATTTTAAATATGGTATTGCTTGCTTCCTAATGTTGGTTGGTGGTTGCTAAATCTATAGGTTGATTTTAATAATATCATGACGCTTCAACCAGTTCTATAAATTTGAGTATTAAGTCTTATCTTAGATATTGAATGCGCTCTGTATTGCACATGCAAGTTTTGATCCAATTTTAACGAATATGAACTTCATCAGACACGTGATATCCTGCTGTTTAGAAAACATCACCCACTGCCATTTATTTGAATTTTTATAAGTCCTCTTTAATTAGCAGAGACCCTACCACGAGCTTTTAAGGCGAACCATTTTACGACCCAAACTGAACTGTTACAGAGATGGAGCCATATGGGTGTATAGCCATCCCTTTATCTCGCCTGACATTTAAACACATCATGGTAAGCCACTAGGAGTCTTTAAATGTCTCAGTGTTGTATGAACAGTGACTGTAATTAAATGATAGCTATCCTTTGTAGAGCGCTCCTGTTTCACGGTGCATCGCGGTTTCCTAGAACCTGGTTATTGTTCGCAAGGCGAGGGCTTACGGCCTCAGCGCCGGCTGCGAGGTTATAGCCATGTTATTAATTCAGGTGGCAAGCAATATTGTCTGTAACCCACCTGTTGCATAGTCAATTAAAGTTTCATGTAACACGTGAATTTGTATTTGAGAGAGGGAATTATTTAGTTTGTGTCGGGAAAATACCGTGATTTCGCATAGATTAATCAATATGTGATTGACTTTCATAAAAAAAACCAATTTCATCAAACATACCTAAGCATAAGCATAATCAGTTTTACAGTGTTCCCACTGCTGGAATGAATCTGAATGGGCTGTAATCCACCACGCGGACCTAGTGCGAATAGGTGGAAGTCACATGTCTTTGAATCTTAGGTTCTAAGATATGCCTGTCCTCACGATGTCTTCCTTCACCATCCGTTCCATCAAGACTGAAACTAATCTTTATATATATAAATCATTCTGTTTGGGGGTTTGTCACCTAACTCCTTCTAAACTTGAGCGAACTTGGCTTGAGCGATTTGGATAAAACTTTGTATGTATATTTAAGTGGGTTCCTAGATGGTTTGAATATACAATTCAACCCGATAGAAGGCGCTGCAATCGGGTTCTCAATTTTTTGTCTGATGTAAAACCAGCTTTTGAGTAGGACAGCGTCTGCCGAGAGTGCTAGTTTATCTAGTTTATAAATAAATAATTGACTTGTAGGAACTGCTTCCTAACAAACAGGACTTTTTCTAACTGCTATATTTTCGATTTTTCCAGAACGTAGGTAAGTGTACATTATATCGGTCCTGTAGATTGAGTGAAGTCCGCGGGGAGGCGCGATTGTCTCCGGTCACACCGCGTCGCGCAGCGGAATGGCGCCGCCACTATTCTGGACACGGGTGTACTATTCTTCTAGTTTAACTTTTTTAAGCCTTTTACTACCACTAATTTTTATTGTCATGGTGGTTTTTATGATCAGCTGTGAACGTAGTCAGGCTAAATACCTGGGTCAACCTCTAATACCGTCTACTACACTTTGTGATTAAACACCAGTAGATTCCAGTCAAAGTATCGGCTATAAAGTTATAAAGAAAATAAGGCTACAGTGAGACCGTAAGGAACGCCGCACACGGGCCACCTGCCACAACCACAAAACGCCGCCACTGGCATATTTACATACATACCATACGTTTTATATGGATTCGCCGCTCACGGTTGATGCCGGTGGCCGCCATTGCACACACTACAAATCGCCGCTGCTCGCTTCATGTGGCTAATACTGGCCACTAAACGCCGGTACAAAACTTCGTCACACACCACTCTCGCATCTAAACCTTCTTCGTCTGATTCCATTATGATACTGCGCGTAAGGGTTAAAAAAGTAGCAGCCACCGGCCACAAGTGGCTGTCGTGCGCTTCAGCTTTATGTGTGGCTGCTTCTAGCTTCTCGTGGCGGCGTTTGTGGCTGTGGCAAGTGGCCCATATGCGGCGCCACTAACAGGTACGACAGGATTTCTGGTTATCCGGCTTTATCGTCATTGTGACGACGACTCCTATAAAAGGTCCAACATTATTTTCGATTCATCCCAAACTGAAAAAAAAAAACCATCAGAATATAGCCGCTACTCCATGCAAGGGTTGGGCCCTTCGCTGCATTCAATTATCTAACACGAAGCAGCATTGATGGGAAAAATCACACCATAATAGAAAACAGCGGTGCGACTCACCGCACACTAATCGCGTTATCTATGTTATATCCTATTATTGGATCCTTTCGATATTGTTCGTTACTGGCTCGGAAAATGGTGAAGTTTAGGCATTTTTGATAAGGTCCTGAGCAACAGCGAGTTAAAGATATGTCTCTAAATCAAAAGAGAATCGTTTTAATTATATTTTTTAGAATGAATAGAATAGCCACCACAACCAGTTACAACACACAAACTGAAAAAAATACAACCGAATTGAAAACCTCCTCCTTTTTTTGAAGTCGGTTAAAAAGGAAAAAGTACAGAATCGTTTCGTTTATGTTCGAATTGCAACGCCATAAGATGTTTCTTTTTATATTAATACAACGTATGACATAATTTCTTTGTCACAAGATAAAGTTTGAAAATCTAATAAGTACCAAAATAAACCCCAAAGTTAACTTAGATGGGTTTTTAAATAATTAAGAAATAAATGCGATTTCTGGACGAAAATCTTAACATTCTTAGGTATAACGTACCAGGGACGCAGCGGCATTTAAGAGGTAGTAAGTAGTAACATGGGCGTCTTTATTCGTTACATTGCCTCGAACCCTCCCGCGCTATGCGAATACCTTGACGAAACTTAATATCGGATGGAGGCCTGTGTGTAGAGCTACAAAACTAGCGAGTGGTTATGCAAGCCTAGTAAATAAATCTACTAATATATATCTGCGCTTCACAACTTAAATGGCAGATGTCGGGGAAAAAACAGGTAGGCTGAAGTAGGAGTAGGCTGGCCACGTCGCACGAATGCACCCGGACAGATGGGCGAAGATCGTCACTAACTGGACGCCTGAGGGACGACATCGTCGAGATCAATCACGGCGAAGGTGATGTGTCGATCATCATGTTCGCGGGGCAAACTTGAACAGAGATCGTCTGAGACAGAGAGGTTTGGAAGGAGAAAGAGGAGGCCTCTACCAGGCGGTGGAGCACAACATAGGCTAGTAAAACAAAATATATGTCTATTCCTTCAAAGAGCTTCAGCTATTCCAACGATAAATACGAAAGATTTACCTATCAGCTGCTATGGGCAGAGATATTTATTTATTCGATCTGTAAAAATACCACAATCATCATTTCAGCCGAAAGACGTCAGAATTTATAATAAATTGCCAGTTTTTATTAAAAATATTGAAACATTAACTATTTTTAAATACAAACTCAAAGAATTACTGATACAAAAAGTATATTACACAATCAATGAATTTCTAAATGACAAGTATTTTGACTGAAATTATATCTAAGTAGGTTTGACAGGCAGGCGGTTATTTTATGTTGAGATATTTGAATGATTTTATTATTTTTCAGTGAGTTTACCAACGAATTTATTTTTTTATATGTTATTCTTACTTTGACATTTATTTACAATTGTATCTTGACATTATTATTTAACAAATGACATTTTTACTTCAATTCTTCAGGTGACATTATCAACTTCATTTAATATTTTTCTTTGTTATTTGATACGGTGAAATAAATAAAACTTAATTGTAATATTATCTAATTATAAATAAAATTTGCAAGAAAATGTATTATTATAATAATAAAGCTCGTCATTTGCATGCCTCAAGGTATAATATGGTTGGACTGTAATATAATTTCAATAACTTTATGTAATTACCCATATTAGCAAATAAATGATTATGAATTATGAATTATGAATTATGAATTATGACGTCCACTGTTGGACATAGGCCTCCTCCAAGTGTCGCCATAATGAACGGTCCTGTGCGTCTCGCATCCATCTGATTCCCGCAATGCTTACCAGGTCATCGGTCCACCTTGTAGGAGGCTTTCCAATACTGCGTCTTCCGGTACGCGGTTGCCACTCCAGAAGCT
Source organism: Mythimna impura (assembly GCA_905147345.3). Classification (NCBI taxonomy): domain Eukaryota; kingdom Metazoa; phylum Arthropoda; class Insecta; order Lepidoptera; family Noctuidae; genus Mythimna; species Mythimna impura. Next base: position 31,763,869 of record LR990344.1, read on the forward strand.
TTTGGCCCCAACGGCTATCTATTCTGCGAGCAATATGCCCTGCCCATCCACTTAAGTTTGGCGTTTCTTCGTGCTATGTCGGCAACCTTGGTTCTCCTGCGGATATCTCCCTTCCTGATACGATCACGCAAGGAAACTCCGAGTATAGCCCTTTCCATTGCCCTTTGGGTGACTATAAGCCTTCTGATGAGGCCCATTGTGAGCGACCACGTTTCGGAGCCATAATTATGTCATCAAAAATACCACAAACACAACTCTAAACCAAAGAACGCCTAAGAAGTTGTTTTTCTGTAAAACTGTCCTGTGAATCAATATATTTATATACCTATATTAGAAGAAGACCTAAGTCACTAATTAACTCATCAACGAACAGCCCAAGTCCATAATCGATCATTTGTTCTGTGTCTGGGTGTAATTTATCTATATATGTATGTATTTAGAAATATATAAGTATGTTTATCAGTTGTCGAGTACCCATAACACAAGCTCTGCTTAGCTTGGGACTAGACGGCGTTGTGTGATAGTTGCGGAATATTATTATTATTTTTATACATTTATTTATCTCAGCACCCTAAGGTCCTGGACCTTTGGAAGGCGTACGAGGAGCCGAAACCAACTCGCAGAGGCCCTTTTAGACGCTTTTAATGGAAAGTGGTACGAACCGGTGATTATCCCTGTACGCACTATGCTAGTGCATCCAAGGACAACCCCCGGTTGGTGGGAAACTATTGCGACATATGGAAAACTAAGATATAAGGCTATGGTTTTTGGAGTCTTAAATGGACTGGTTACCAGGAAATATGTTAAGACTATGGCCCCTGCCTAAACAATGTTTTTAATATCCATCGACAAAAGGCAGGGGGTGACTTGCACACTCAATAAATGGGCCCCCATAAACGGTCGCTAGCACAAAGTGACGTAGCAACAAGAGGGCAACATATCCTGAGGTGCTTAAGGAGTGGAGAGGTATACCACGGCTATCAGGACAATCCCGGAAGTACGGTCAAGATCCCTACCAGCACCTTACTGGATTATACATCCTTCTCCCGAGCATGTTTGCTCTTGCGAATCTCCACTCAAGCCAGCCAATAAAGGCAAGAGAGAGGTGGGAGCTCTGTTCCTCGTCAGTGTTCACTACGGCCGGCCAATAAAGGCAAGCCGGAGATGAAGAACAAGAATTTTCCCGGGAGATCGGGTCCGTGGGGTTATTATTATTATTATTATAAAACGGTCTCCGAAGTTTATCGGCGCTCAAAGTCATTGGTATATTGCTTCACTAATGATAAAGGTTTGAGCAAAGTAAAACCCTAACTGTTCATGATCTGGGGATGATCACCAATTTCACCTTTGCATACGAATCCAATAACACTAGTCAGTTTCCTGGCCAAACCCAACGAAGCTCGTCTTCACATAGTTGTAGAAACGTTTAATTGTTCTCTCAAGGTCCGGCCTCGATTTATGAGCTGTAGGTGCGACGCCTCACATTCCGCCGTCGCCCGCGCGCTTGTCCTACTTCTTCTACCTACCCACTGTCCCACACTACTTTATGTCAGTATGTTGCCCAACTTATTTAAGTGTCTCTGATACAGGGGTTTCTAGGAGGGACTTAATTTTCTTCAGATTTGGTTCATAATAGTACCATCGATAGTTCGTTTATTTGCAATAAAAGTTAATTAGGTCGCTCACTGCCACAAAATTGTATGAGCCAAAATACACCAATTAAAGATTCTTTTATAATAAATCTGCGCCGCTATCAAAGCCAAAACTTCGCCACAACGTACCTCATCCTCATTAATTACGGCACGTCAGCCTACCTCGGAGGTGGCGCCGCCATGTCGCCGCGGCCCCGCAGCGTGCCGCCGCGTACCCGCCGCGTCGCCGCAACACGGAGCTACCTCATTAAACTAACTTCGTTTTCAATCTCCGCCGCGTGCCGCGCGTTTGAGGTATGACGCGATTGATAGTGGCTGCTTCAGAATGCTTTAGTGAAGTTTCTAATGTCGTGTGTGTTTATGTGGTATTAATTAGGTGCGTTGAGGTGTAGACAACAGTAAACATCGAAAAAATACACAGAACTATATAGACTGTATGTTTTTGGTGTGCAAAAGCAAAAGTTGGGAATCGTTCTGGGTTCATACACACTTTCATTGTGCGTAGAACTCAGACCAATAAAAAAGTAGTAGAATATGTGTGTGCGTTTCCTAATAGCTATAACCTGATCTTGTCAAAAGCTAATAGGTTACTGCTTAGCCAACAAACCCCATCGTTTAACATTATCATTGCTTACCATCAGGTGAGATAGTTGTCAAACGCGAGCCTATCGATTACATAAAGGCACGGGCATTTTCATTAAAGTGACTAGGAAGAGAAAAGTTTTACACTGAGTATGAATATGTTTTTTATCTTCGCAGGCACAGGCAATACACACATAAAGGTAATAAATACTTATCAATTCACTAACTAAAATTTCAAGATAAATAAAACCTTAGCATACAAAAGTCAAAAGTCGAGAGGTGTTTCAACAGACTGGTTAGAAGCTCCAAAGTCTCGTCCTCAAAGCTTTCAGAATGACTTCGTAGTCCAAAAGTTAATGATATCTTCTGGCTGGCGACTTGTGACGTCACCATGACGTAGCGAGCGCCGGGTGACACAATAAACACGTCCGCCAGATCGTTAATCAACGACTACTCACCTTACCGGCCGGCGACACGGGAACTCAGCTTAATTGTTGTTTAGTTTAGAGATTAAGCGCTGATTAAAGGATATGGAGTTAAGTGAGCTTAAGTAATGTTTTAGAGATCAAGAGAAAGAGAACATAGGCCATCACCGTTCTGTGAAAGCCCATTTGATAGCTTGTTTAAGGGCACATCTAATAGACCTGACGTTTTATCTACAAGCTGTTTGTGTCTGTGTTTTTTTCTGTTCATTTGGCAATATAAAATAATCCATTTACCAAAATTAAAATTTTACGCTCCCTTAAAACGAAGCAAAACGTAGACTCAATATTTGACTAATAGCGTTAGCGTCTATTTACAGTATAAGTAATATTCACTATTTCATTTCATAAGCTGTTATTGACTGATTTTAGTCACTTTTGCAACCTATAAAAAATTACATCAAATCTCTGCTGAGTCTAATCCCTCGTTACCACAGTGCAACCAGCCGATCCAGAAACAATAGAATCACCTTGACACAACACGGTTACTTCAGACAACAGGAGCAGTGGGTGACAGGGGGTGTCCCAGGGGGTATAGGGGGTGTTGGGGGTGTAGGGAGTCATAATTAATGACGTCACTCTGGCAGGTGCACAATGACTGGAACTGCTCTGGAGGTGACGAGGCAGGTTTTTTTATCTGGCGTCATACGCAGTCAAGTGAAAGTTTTGGTGCTGGGGGGTATATGGAGAAAGTTAGGTGTTTAGTCTTGTTATATTTAAGTAGCTTATTTATTTATAAACATCCCAGAACAACAGCGTACTGGAAAACGCAGTGTTGGAAGGCCTCCCACAAGGTAGACCAATGACCTGTTGAAGGTCGCGGGAGTCCGATGGATGCAAGATGCACAGGATCGGTCGTTGTGGCTACACTTGGGGGAGGCCTATGTCCAACAGTGGACGTTTTTCCGCTGAAATGATGATGATGATCCCAGAACTAACACTGGCGGTGTAAGGAACAAATTAGTAGAAACTACAGAAATTATCATTTGCTCTACATACCGACTACTTTAAATAAACTTTTCTAGAAAGTCCTCAATAGGTATATAATCTGTAACATTATAACACTTTATTACCAGTCATTTTATCTCTCGGTTTTAAAACTTGTAATTTGTGAATCAATAATGTTAACATACAATAGGTTATCAGCCACATAAACAAACGCTTAATACGGAATCTCAATATCAGCACAATACATTACCGCATAATATATGTATCAATGTTCCAGTGAACAATTTAAAGCGCGAAACAATGGTGGAACATCCGTATCCGCACATCCGCGGTGGCTACAATCTGCCGGACGCTTTACCTGAAAATCCGCATTAATTCATATTCCGACGCGAAAACAATGCGGACAGCGGAAACCTGTCCGCGGTCTCACCAACGGATTTTACACGCGGATGTACACCTCTACCAACTCTCAAATACTCCAAAATCCACTCTATTTACGAACAAATAAAGCTGAAATCCCGCTGAAATTTTAACTTGATCGCATTTACTCCAACTCATTTTATAAATAACGTAAATACCTAAGTGATAAAGTTGAAATCAGTTTGCAGTACAATCACTGAGCTCTGGGATGATCTCTCAACCGTTTTGAAAATGGAATAGCAATTCCTTGTCACCTGCGATTGGTGTACATTCCAAATACAAGCTTAATTCAATATGTTTATGTTCGGTTTTGCTCTGATATACGGTTGTAAAATGGTGATTGAAAGCTAAGACTACAAACAAATGAAACTGAACCATAGTTGATGCTAACAGGGTTGATTTTCATGTGGGTATGTATTAAGTGGACACTGACAGGTGCAACAGTGTGGAAGGCTCGACAAACGGCTGATTTCGCATACAGTATGGCGGTCCATCCGTTTCCGCAGCGATTATGAGGTGGGGTGTGAATCATGTGTTGATAAACCGAAGGCTTAATTGATATTTTTGAACAATGCATTAAGTTCAGCTTTCAACAGCTTTATCTGTGTTAAACAGATTTCGAATTAACTCGTATTGTAGCTAGAATTATTAAAACATTTTCAGAATCATTTCTGTTTTTATGGATTTATCAAGATTAAAAAAAACCTAATAGACATCGTTTTATAACTCTTACTATACATTAGTTAAAGAACTTACTGAACCACAGTAGCAATTGTTTGACGCCTCCTTTTAAAATGCTTGACCATCAGAGTGCCTTGAGTTTGTTTTACTTTAAAGCAATCGACACAACACAACTATGACGTTAGGCGCTGCGATTGACCTGCTCCAAGATCTTAACCAATCAGACAGCCTAACGCGGTAAATGTTACAGCACACAGTACCCAGCAGCATCTTGGTAATAGACACTAAACAATAGTCAAGGAACAGGCGCTAGAATACCAACATTCCTTCTGTGCCGACCGGCTCGTATTGCGCACGTCATCGGCTAATCCGTAACAAGCGGCAATTAAATGATTTGTCGCGCGCCAACGAATTGATCCAGTTAGCAAACGGCGATGTTAGCGACTGTACTCACTTGAGGATGTGGTACTAAGGGACTGGATCTTTTGTTTGAAGGCTTATCTATATTTTAAAGCTTTTTTTTTCCTTTGGAAAATCGTGAAATTACTTCTACCGCTCTCCCGCCGCGCGCTTCCGGCCGCTTCTTCTTCTATTTTTTTTTTCTTTTCTACCGCTCTGCATAGAGTCAGAGGGAGTGTCAGATTCTTCTGACTTAAACCTACCTATATTCACTATTAGCCCTTTGCGTTTCAGTACTGCGGCAACTCTTTCAAACAATTCCACAGCCTTGGCAGGTATAGGCTTAAGCGGAAATGTGGAATTATTTTGCTAACAGCCATTTGAAGCGCGTGTGGAAAACAACGCACCGTCGCGTCGCGTCGTTGACCTGGGTTTGGTTCTTATCAGACGGCAAAGCTCGTATTGGTGAACGTGTATCTTTATAGTAACAAACAGGTATCTCTGTAAGTCAGTTATGGTATAATAGTTATCTAAGAGGTTTCTTTTGATTTGCTTAAACCAGCTGCTTCAGAGCAGAGCTGAACAGGATGTTTTAATGAAAAGTATATTAGGCGTCATTTCTGCAGCTTTTTTGTTCTAAACTGAGTCTATACTTCTTGACTTTTTCTTCTCTTTCCAAGATTTATTAGTAGGTACTTGGGGTTAGTTTTTCTTGTCCTTTTCTTTCCACCAAGCATGATTTTGTGTGGCTTCTTTCAGATTTTCTTTAAGAGTCGTAAAACAGCGTGGAGATGAGTGAATTAGTTATGCAGTTTGTTGAAATAAATTAAAAGATGGATCATAAAGGGCCCAGCAGCTGCCTACTCAACATCACCAGATACTTGTAAACCGATCCATCTCTCTCGTACACACGCATCAAAACAAATCCCTCAAAAACAAAGGTACACAACTAGCGTCTATTCACGGAGAGTACTCGCTTGATTTACGAGTGTGCGCGCGCCGGTCGCGGAACCACCAGCTAGTTGGACATTGCACACCGTTGAGCTTGTATGACTGGATTTTTGTATGTTTAGCTCGGCAGTCATTCTCCAGTCAGGTTGACATTGATGCTATTTTTCTTAGGTGCCAAAGATTCTAATATAAAGGAATTTAACCAGGTGTTCATCGCAGAATATAGTTAGATATTTACATTTATGTAAGGTGACGTGCAGAAATCGAATCGAGCTTCCATATATGCAGTAAATAAATATAACTGATGAAGTACCTACATAGATCCTACCTATATTAACTACTAAAATAGTCAGACTATTAGCTGGCGCTTAATGTATTTCCTTCCATTCAATCACTGATGCTAACAAGCACAAACAGGTGTAAACCCACAAATTACCAGTTATTCTGATCGGCAAACCTCTGGTCACCACTGAAATATTAATAGCACGTCACGGGCGTAATATATGATAATAGATAGAGCAAATAATCGGCCACTTAGCGCCTCGCCGAGGTGAAACATGGATAAATCATCTTGCTTCCTGGCGGGACGGGGCGAGGACTAAGAAATATGTCCGACGCAATTAGGTGCCAGTTTTAATTCTAGATGCCACTGTAAATTATATAGGTGTAGACGGTGACGTACGTACGATACGTACGTACGTTACGTACGTACGTACGTACGTTTTTGGAGTAAAATTTGGTTCATTTTTGGGTCAGACGATTCACTCTCTCTCTTCTTTCGTCAGTTTAGTGACGAAAGATATGCAGAGAGAGGGTGCTTACGGAAAAATGCAATAGAATCTGCTTAGACTTAGTTAATTAAATTCTTTAGAATAGCTCCTATGATATGTAGATTTTTTTTCAGCATAATGAATAAGATTTGATTTATTTGACTGACCTGTTGGTCTAGTGGTTAGTGGCCCTGACTGCTATGCCGGAGGTCGTGGGTTCAATTCCCACCCAGGACAAATGTTTGTGTGAAGAGCACGTTCATTTGTTCTGTGTCTGGGTGTAATTTATCTATATATGTATGTATTTAGAAATATATAAGTATGTTTATCAGTTGTCTAGTACCCATAACACAAGCTCTGCTTAGCTTGGGACTAGACGGCGTTGTGTGATAGTTGCGGAATATTATTATTATTTGAGATTTGATGACGACTAGAAATATTCATGTCAGATTTATTCCATATATTTATGTGTTTCATTCTTCTCAGCTGAGCATAAATCCATTGATAACCATCAATGGATTTATGCTCAGCTGAGACGAATGAAACACATAAATGGCACAGGATGGCTGGTTGGAAGCATAATATAATATTATAACAAACACTTTCGGAAAGGGCAGGAGACATTGCTTGCAGAACAGATGGTCGATGGCGTCGAAAGGTTCTGGAGTAGCGACCGCGTACTCGAGGACGCAGCATTAAAAGGCCTCCCACAAGGTGGACCGTGCACCTGGTGAAGGTCGCGGGAATCCGATGGATGCGAGACGCACAAGACCGTTTGTTATGGCGACACTTGGGGAGGTCTATGTCTAACAGCGGACATTTTGCGGCTGAAATAATGATGATGACGTTCGGAAAACGTTGATCCTTACGCTCACCTTTTTTAACCTACTAGAAAAAAGGGGCTAATGAATTCTTCGAAACAAAAAAGTATTCAACTGTATTCACAGCTAGCCGTCTGTCGTCCGTCTGTCCGGACTACTCAGTAGTCACTAGCTAAAGAAACAAAACTGTTTAGTGGTACATTAGAGACATCAAACACTCATCGAGGACATTACGATCTTCGCCATTGTCTCATGTATGAAGTGAATGGCAATACATCTGTCAAACGGGGCACAATTATCATGTCGGAGATGATGGGAGGCAAAACAAGTTTAATTATGCAATCAGAGCTGAGATGTTGACCTGTTGATTTGCTTTTTTCGTTTTCTGTGATCATTGATTTGATGTCCAGGTAGACAAGAATAAAAACAGTAAATTTACTGTGTTTAAGTTGTGTTACTTTGGTTGTATGGTTTATAAATTGTGTGGTATGAACTCCAACTGCTGATATTGCTTGAATCCAAAGATACCGCTTTGGTTTTCTTTGGACGCAAAATAAAATCCATAAGGTGTTCTAAGCAACGCGACATTCTATTAGTGACAACTTTTGTGAAAATATCTAAAAATTTGAATATCATGCGCTGCAAATAATCACAAGGAAAATGTTTACACTAGGAATTATACCTGTATCGTGGGCGCGGTCACGAACATGTAAACTCACATACACAAGACACCCAGACCCGGAACAACTATCTGTAGACCATTCAAATATTTGTTCCATGCAGGAATCGAACCCACGACATTCAGCGCAGCAAGCAATCGCTTAACCACTGCGCTAACCGTGCAATGTAAAAGCCACAAGGCGTTCTAGACAAAACGATACTACCAGTGAAAACTCTTGACAAAACGTCCAAAATGTAGGTATACGATTAAGATGCTCTACTTGCTTGTGCTTACTCGAATACTTGCTCTGATTGCCCCAACTATTAGGTTCAGAATCCTGTTTATATCGCACAAGCAGTAGTTTTGAAACATTCTAAAAATGTGGTTCAATTATAGTCGAAGTGAGTGTTTTTTTTTTAATCTCAGCAACGCGGCGAAACCCATTTGAGGTTTTGCGATTATTTAAACTGGGCTAATGAATAAGTTACAAATAAATATTGTATTTTATCATTCAGTATTTGTAAGAATAATTACACAATTTTAAGTTGATGTTTTTTTTTTTTTTTTAAATAAGTGTGATGAAAAACTTCGTTTGAAACACGTGGGCAGTGATCAGTGCAGCATCTCAGCTCCATAACGACCGCTTTGACAAAATTTGGCCACTAGCATCAAAATGTAATGTTACATTCCTAGAAAGAAGCAACGTTCTCAGGAAATAAACAATAATCACCAAATCCTTCTCAATTTTATTAGACACAAAATTAATCATAATTCTGAGTATATACCCAATCACAACACACACGATTAGCCATACCTTCTCAACGATTAGCCATCCCTCAGCCAACCTACCCCCGAGGGTCTAATTGACATGGTCGCGTGGCGCACATCGCGCCGGAAGCACGAGCTCTCGGTGACTTATGTGCTTCCTTCCGGTCCCGCTGCGCAAGAGGCTATGGAGCGTTTTTTGCTAAATCTCGTCTAGGCATTACTTTTTTATCTGAGAAAATCGTGGCTGTATGTGTCTCAGCAGGTGTCGGATGGTGCTGTTTATTTCAGGCGTCTTCGTGTGAAAAGTAATTTTATTGAAATTTGTTTCAGCAACCAAACAAAGTGATACAAAAAGGTTGTTCTTCATGGAGTTTACCATAAAAAATATGTAAATCTACTTGAGCAAAGGTCAAAAGGTCAAAGGGGATATCACGTGAAATTTTGGTAGCGCATATTAATATCAAGTCGGCATCTAGAGAGCAGTGGCAGCCCAGTGTTGACGTCATCGACTTACAAGTTGTACGTTATGGATTCAAACCCGGATTGCAAAACGGTGAAGTAAAACAACGTGAGGGAACCGCTATAACCTGTAGGATATATCGGTCACCAAAAATTTTTTTTCTTACTCATAAAAGACTTGTGACGTCAACCAATCCGCACTAGGTCCGTGTTGTATATTAGGTCCAATTGCCTTTCCTAGACAGAAGCCCCGAGTCCCAACAATGAGAACATTGTAAAGTTAATCATACTATTTATATACTATGCTTTATTTATTCCGAACGCTTTGGACTTTTAGACAATCGTTATCACTAAAAAAAAAATTATTTTATTTTATTTTATTTTATTTGGGTGGTTTACAGCTTACAAGATATGATCAGGACGATCCGTTTACAAGCCTCGACATATTATTATAATATGGAAATTTTGTTGAAGTAGTTACAAAGATAAATAAATAACAGACAAAGAGTTATTAAAGTATAAAAAACCGAGCAAGTGCGTGTCGTACTCGCGCACTGAGGGTTCCGTACAAACTTACCTATGAAAACAGTTCAATTCCTGAATTGAGTTACGAATATTTTATTGAATCGCAATTATTTTTTTTTGTGACGTAACAACAAATTTACAGTTTTCAGATTTTTCCTGTACTTGTGCTATTAGACCTTTATTTATACCAAATTTCAGGATTCTAGATCAACGGGTGAATGAATTAAATAATCCCTATGAATTTTTGCGACATAAGCGGCCGTATCTTTTTTCTCGTTAACTCAGAAGTTTTGATTTTTTTTACAGCTTCAAGAGATTGCAGACCTGAGTATTTTTTTTAAATTAAACTCGATACCTTCGTGCGTTCCCGAGATAAAGAGTCTTGACAGACAGACAGACGGACAACAAAGTGAGGGTTCAGTTTTTTTCCTTTCGAGGTACGGAACCCTAAAAATGGAAGTACAAAACAATGTTTTATAGACAAAGTACTGTTTATGGATTCTAAACTGCTTGTAAATAGATCAATTGAAGTATGCTCTCTAACTAAATGGTCAAATGCTCTTACTGACGAATCAAGTAAGAGTTGCTTCGGTCAAAAAACAAATGTCCTTTATGCTCCTCATTCACGTACAAAATGTACGTGAGAATAAAGATTTGAAAGATTTTTTTTTCATAGGGTTGCCGCATACTTGCCACCGGCTACAACCACAAAACGTCGCCACTGGCATATTTCCTATAGTTTTCATATATTTATATGGATTAGCCGCACATGGTTGACGTGGCCGCCATCCGCTACAAATCGCCGCTGCTCGCTTCTTGTGGCCCGCACTGGCCACTAAACGCCGATACAAAACGCCGTCACATGCTACTCGCGCATTTAAACCTTTTTCGTCAGAGTCCATTATGATACTGCGTGTATGGGTTAAAAAGCATAGCTGCTGCTTTGCGAGTGACGTGTCGCTCGCTTCAGCTGCTTTTGTGACCGCTTCTAGCTTCTCGTGGCAGCGTTTTCGGCTGTGGCATGTGGCCCGTGTGCGGCGACCCTTAAAATGCTAAAACTGAAAAAAGTGTAGTTTAAAATCACGTAAATAGTTGAACATCAAAATAGCAATAACCCATTGGAAGTCAGCTGTAAAAGACAACTTCAATACTCTTTACATTGTCACATTCATAAATATGACTTTTCTACACTATCAATTGCGCCGATTGTGATGACGTTTTCGACAAAAAGGAGCCAGTGAGCGTAAACATTATTTCTACGCCCCACACGACAACGTCACGTGTGATTTCATCTCTTATGTGACAATGACGATGCATTTCGTTAGTGTATTAGTTACGACAAGTAGGTTGAATCTTATGTTGAAGGTGACAGGGTTGATGTTCGCTTGTTTAATCTTGAAAGGATAGTTTTCTATGCGCTTTTTGATGCGAAATGCGTGAAGGATTTGGTTTATTACGTGTTATGGCATAGCAATAAGTCACTGTCTTGTACTAAGCAGAAAGTTGACTCTTTTTGCAAAAACTAATAAAATTATTGTAACACGTTTCACATAATTATGGTCGTCCTTCTTCAAGCGAAACCATGGCACTGGAGTTTAAACTGTACCTACGAGAGAAGCACCTAAGTACCAATCTAAAACTTCATCCACTGATAGAAATCATGAGAAGGCCAGTAATTCCTATCGCCACACGTTATAGGAACCTCCGCATCAGCCGGTAGTAGTCGTGTGCGTCGGACGGAGAGACGCGTGTCGTTTCCGAATCAGCGGCCGTTCTGTTTAATTGATGGCTACGTGCGGGGGACGCGTACTATGTTTAGTTTGATATGACAGCCGTGAAGCAAGAGATGGCATCGGTGGCTAACTGGCAAAAGAAAATATAGGCTGTGAATACCTAGTCAGGACTGTTTGGTTACTATTGAAGATACGGTTCTGCGTTTGGTTCCCGGGTCGAGAAAATTGTAACTCAGTTCTTCTATCTGTAATTTTTGAGCAACAGCTAGGACCTTGGATTTGTGCTCGGTTGATACTAAAAGACATATTACTCGTATTATTATTATGAGCCGGTTGTCTCACTGCAAGCTAAATTCCTCGTTTTCTTTCTTCCACATTTCTCTATCCTTAGCTAAATATCCTTTTGGGTCATATCACATGTTACTGAAACAAAATTGACGAGGTTTATGTGATCCTCTGCCTAACCTGTCACATACTGGAACAACGTAGGCATTATTCCTTATTGAGACTTATAAAATACTCACGGAATACTACGATGTGCCCAGCCTTCAAGACCTTTACAAACTGAATACCAGCAAACACTTATGGGGACATTCCCTTAAACTATGGGGTAATACATCTAGGTAGAGGCCTTTGAAGCAATTTCAACCTAATTGAGTTATCGTAAGAGCATGGAACAGGCTCCCGGAAAGTGTAGTAAAAGCTCCCATACTGGACTACTTCATAAATCGGCTGGATTTCTTCTAATTATTTGAAACACATGCATCAGCTAATAGCTACTAGTGTGTCTTACCAAATAATAACATAAACTTATCGAGGACATAGAAATAAATCCCACCCATACGCACAAAACATTTTGAAAACACAGTCATCGTGCAAAGGTCTGTGTTTTCTGATAGCTATAACATAATTTTAAGTCAATAGTAAATAGGTTACTTCTAGGTTGGCATGCTCCATCGTCGACCACATCGTCGCTTACCGCGTCGTCGCTTTGCGTCATCGGTTAGATAGTAGTCAATCGCGAGCCTATCGATAATAAAAAAAAGTGATAATCAACATACAGAACGTTGAGGAGTCCCATCGACAGTCCTGACGAACTCATCTCCTAATTCATACTACAACAATACTTATACTAACAGAGCTTTCACAACGAATCTGCGAAGGAGGATGCGTGCGTAGGACATAGTCGCGTGTCGTTTCCGAGTCACTGAGTGTCGCTTTTAATTGATACAACCGGTAGCCGGTCGGGGACAGGGGACAGGGAACAGTTAACTTAATGCGTGTGAGATGAAATGGAACAGTTGAATGTTACTGTTCAAAACAAACTATAGCTTTTTATAAAGCAGACTTGTTTACTCTGATCCCTCTTCTTCACCCTTCTTGTCGATTACCTGGGTTGTGAAGAGCTCTACTATCATTGGCCTTGCTTTAATTCTGGAAAGTGCAAGTGGCCATGATGGACCAAGGAGGTGACACGTCCTGTGATTTTTAGGAGTCGAGGCATTCAACCCTGATTTAAATTTAAGGTTAATTACAACATCACCTTTTTATTTTACTTGGCAGCAGCTTCATTTCGGAACAAAATTTTGAAATCGATACAATTTGATAGCAAGTTTGGCGTGGTGGTTGAGCGATTCACTGCTGCGTTGCGTGCGTGGGTTCGATTCCTGCACGTAACATAATAATATAGGTACTTATTTGTATGGCTTACGGATAGTTGTGTGTGTGAGTTTACATGTTTGTGGACGCACCCACTATACAGAAATAATTCCTAGTGTGGGGCAAAATTAACAAAAAAAATAAATGAGTTTCATCAGTCAAAAGACGTACACTACAGGATAATGGACATAGAGCCTCTTTGGGTACACTACATAAATACGAAAAATTTTATTCCGACAGTCACAAATACGAATTTCAAAATACCGATTTCATAATTCCGAATGGTTCAAAATTCAGAATATAACAACTCCGACTTATCCTTACTCCTATTTTTATAATTCCTAAATTTCAATTTTCCTAACTTTTATAATTACTATTCTCAAAATACCGAGTTTCAATAGATCGAATAACGAAAAGTCCGACTTAATGATAATTCGAAACATCAAAAATACGAATTCCGATTATTAAAATACCGATTAATAAAATTTCGAAATAAAAACGCCTCATAAAACTGTATAGCAAGACAAATAAACACATAAATGCTCGTCAGTGGTCGTAGTATGAGGGGGTAGAATTAAAAAACTGATGACAGATGCGTTTTCCAGCATGCAGGGGATTTATTGCAGCATGCAAGCAGGCATGCAGCGTGCAAGCAAACATGCAGCATGCAAGCAAGCATGCGACATGCAAGCAGGCATGCAACATGCAAGCAAGCATGCAACATGCAAGCAGGCATGCAGCATGAAAGCAGGCATGCAGCATGCAAGCAAGCATGCAAAATGCAGCAAGCATTGTTTCTGTCACGGCTCCGGCGCTGCGGGGTTTGGGCGGTCCCACGCGAGCTTATCGTCGCAGATGGTTTTAACGCTCACCACCGCAGCTTCGGCTTGCTGGCCGGCTTTGCCGGCCAGCCTCAGCCGCGGCGGCGGGCCTTTAAACCACCTGCTCCTCAACTCGCGGGCCGCCCTACCCCTCCGCGCCTACGCGGGTTTAAATTACACTCTAGGGGTAGGGCAAACAAGACTGCGTGAAGTCGGTTTTGCAGCGATTCGTTTCTTTCACTAAATTTTGTAACACAACATGTTGATTTTTAGTTTATTCGATGTATTGAAAATCGGAATATCGTTTTTCGGACCGAGAACCCTTCGAGCATTTGATTCTTCGAACGTATGAAAATCGGAAAACTAACAAATCGCATTTACGACTTTCGGTAAAATAAATTTCGTGATTTTTAATAATAGACATTATAATTTTTAGGTACTATGAAATTCGGACTTTTGAAAATCGGAACATTGAAATTCGGAATAAAATATTTCGGAGTATTTGGGTGTTCCCAGCCTCTTTCAAACATCGTACATCAGCAGGTCTGTGGGTACCTGAGTACCGATAAAAAAATTACTATATTTTCAAAATGACCGATCTAACTCACCTAAACTACATCTTAGTTTTGCCACTATTTACCCCTCTCTCTGCAAAAGGTCTAAGTCCACTGATATTTATGACTACCCTCCTAACAGTGAGTGAACAAGTGAAGTGCATGCAGTGGCGATGACACGCGCATCTGATTCACACACCACTGGCGCTCGACCTATGTCTAATCATTGACATAGTCTAATGGTACTGATAGATATGGCAGAGTCCCTACAGATTTAAATGTATCGAGTTTAAGAAGTTTTGTCGAACTAGAACTCTTTATCAAGGAACTCGTTAAAAGGCTTCACCTTACATATTATATTTGTCACTAAGCAACGTGGATGATGGAACGTGGGTAATAAAGCAAACGAAATATTTCAGCTGTGTCTTTGGGTAGTCAGTGCTTCTACGACGTCTCTGCTGATGAGATCAGAAAGATTTCTTATTTTACCAAATTTGTCTGTTTCATAACTACCATCTCATTAACTTTCGAATTATTCCAGTCTACACCTACCTAAGTCATTGCCAAACATTGTCACAGTTTACCAACCTTACTTCAAGCAAAACACGTAACAAACTTGTGCCGGACTGCCGCTCGCGTGCCGGCTCTACGAGCTCCGGTCTCTGAGCACGGCGGCCGGACACGGCTCGTGTCAGGCACAGCGACGACTTTCCGACTGGAAACTGTCGCTGCTCCCGACAACTGAAGCCCAACCATCTAGACATGATTCTTCCTACACTTCATTAAGATTCAAATGTTATATCGGTTTCAGAAGTTTTAAATAATTTTGCTAATAATAACGTGAACGGAAATCAAGAGTCCGTTAATTTCTATAAAATGACTGTGACTAGTGGAAGGACCCCTGTTTTCTGGTTTCTCAGAAATATAAGTTCAATACAATGCTGATCAAGGGAAACGATCCTCAGCAAACTAATTATCTTGGTGCACAATAAAGTACTATGTTTAAATAAATCAATAAAAATCCAAAACTAAAAACATTATATATTTGATTAGCGGTTATTATACTTTCCAACTCAATGAAATAACGACACGCAAAAACAAACTCCTCAAAAAAAAAAAATACCATAAGAGTTCCTCCAAGCATCTGTTGGGGCCAATCATGCTCCCCTTCGGGACACTTGCATACAATTACTTAATTTGCCACTTTATTCAGAGAGACTCTGAGGTAGCTCCGAACCATTCAGATAATGCCACAGACTCCCGCAATCATTTTATTTAACACGACGACGATTTTGAAATGAAAATTGGAATTTGAGTGGAGCTGGAGGGTTTTGTTTGTAATAAGGGAGGAAAGAGAGATGGAAATACAGACATAGCTTCTGAATGATCAAAGGACAATCAACCTGGGCTTTGTGTCTTTGATTTTGTTTCTAGTAAAGATTTGGATAGCCCAATAATCTGAAGATCAAAATTTGCGAAAGAATTAATAATTAATTTCTGGCCTTATATGCAAGTAACATACAAAGTTGGTTTAACTTCGACATCTTAATATAACAAAAGAAAATATAATAGTGTTACTGTTATGATAAAACTTAATACTGATACAGAATGTGAAGTTTACATATTATGGTAAACTGATGCTCTACCCGAAAGATCCCAAAAAAAAAACAATTCCCAACAAAATTCTTAACAAGGTCACTTACTGATTAGGGCGATCCTAATCCGAATCTTTAGCGCAAATACATGTTATATATTCAAAGTACAGCTGAGTGTGATGGTGACACTCGTCGTGATTACTCTTGCACAGTTATGGTGGTAGTATTTATGGGGTATTTATATAATTTGGAGGAGGCACCGGCTCGGCGAGTGCGGAGGGACGTGCACAGCCTACTACGGACCTCTTTACTGCTGTCAAGGATAGAAGGACGAACTGCGATCTAGTGAATTAAGAAAATACGCTTATTTATTGGCCTGTTGTTTTGGTATGGTAATCTTATACGAAGATATGGATGGTATTGGCTGATTAAAATTGGCTAAGAAGGGGGCGAATTTATAAGATTGAATTTCTTTTTTTATTTCTGTATGTAAATCTGTAAAAAGTAGGTAATAAAAAAAAGGTAAAAGTAGGTATTATAGGTATTACTTTTTTTTGAGTGGTTGTAAAATTAGGTATGTTAAAGTTTTCACTTAATTAATTTTCAAATTAGATATGAAAACTCGCGACTTCGATTTTTTGACAATATGTTTGTAATTAAGGACAGACTGTATAAAATAATGAACATTTAAAAAGTACAAAATAACATTTTTCATTAATTTTATGGAAAATTCGCCCAAAGTTTAAGCCAAGTCCGTGCCTGCGTACAGCACCTCGGCGCTTTCATTTCGCTCCATACATTCCGGCGGATAAACGTAATGAATACCATCGGATCTGATGATACAATGCTGCGACACCGTGGAGCCTTGGAACCCTGGGGCAAAAAATAGAGTTGATCTTTTATCTAACATTGATTGTGAATATTTAAAATATCACGTAAGGGCGGTAAAATCCCATTGAGATTATTGTCCACGCAAGTGATATGTGAGACTGAAATAAGCAAAACTAAGTAATTTTTAAGTTTGTTTATATTTTGTTTTAGGCTTCCTACTTTAGCAATCTTCTGTTCTAGAAACTCTATCACCCAAAACAAATTTCACTCTATAAGCTTGGCGACATGCCTAACAACTTTCCAACATCTGCAAACTTTAAATAAATATTTATAAGTGAAAGCACAGGTTTCTTCCCCAATTCAGAAAATACTTGGAGTTAAATTGCGAGTCAATTTATAAAAGTTCGAAAGTGCAACCTGTCACGTATCTCGCCACTCTTTTAATTCCCCTTCACGAGATCTTGGACGGCTTCCAAGTATATCCACCTGCCGATCCCCACTTACAATCTATGATTATTCAAATCCTTTTAGATTCGTACGCAAACATCTATATGCAAATGGTGACAAACAACCGAGCGTTTACAAACGCACAATATACTTTTATGGTTCAGGAAAAGCCGATTCTTTGCTACTTTACCTTTGTCAATGAATACCAAAAGTATCAACTCTACTATTTGAGCAATAAGGGTTTTTGAAGTGTCTTATAAAGTTTGTTTTCCATGGTGCGTTCAAGATATTGTTTCACGTGTTTTATGAGGTGGGCTAAGATTTCACGGCGCTTTTGTCAGGGGCATTTTTGAGTGTTCCCTTTGCGCTATATAGATGTTTATTTGTGAGGGGAAGTTATGTCCGATTGAGTGTCGACTGTGTAGTGTTTGCTACAAATGAAGCAGGTTGGATTTGTTGTTAGATGCATGTTTCAGAGGGATGAAAAAGGGGTCCACTTTTACAACCTAAGATTAAGTATGTATAATTTGCAATAAGACTCTTTTTACAAAGTAGTTCATTCATTTTTGGTGTACAATAAAGAATATATCTATCTATCTATCTACTTTGAACAATAATATTATTCTGATAAAAATCTTATTTCGTAGATTAAACTTGAATTGGATTTCAAGTAAGTAAGTAAAGTAGAAGGCAAAACATGAAGAGGTTTACACGAAATAAACATCAATTTTCCAAAAAGAAAAACACGCAAATAGCCAAACATTACCCACACAAAAGGGTTCAGAAAGACACTTTGAAATAAAAACAGAATAAAATGCAGGACGGTCCAGTTGTTTACCTACGAACCTGAAACAGTTATGACAACCTTATGTAATCACATTGGTATTTTTTCCCTCGTGTTTACAATGACAACATCCATTAGACGTCGGCACGGCGGTGTCCGAGTGACCGGTTACTGGCGCCCAACGTGGGGCACACAAGCGCTATTGGCGTCCAACATCGGACACACACTAGCGTTGTTGCTGCTCAACGTGGGACACACACAACCAGCCGTTCCTTCAAAATGTTATTGGCATGTGATACTCAAAGTTGTTCCCTATGTTTTAGAACAAAAAACAATTTATTGAGGCAAACTGATTTACACAGTATTGTTAAAAAATACTGACCTTTAGAAAAAAATACTATGCTTATAAAAAATCTAAAAATCTGTCTCAATCCCCGGTACGGGATTTAGAGGCGATACCCGTGGGGGTATCGCCTCTAAATACACGAGAACTGTAGTTGTACGATAATACAACCCTTATCCAAATTTGCGGGATCATTGGCGTCTCACGAGCGGTTTATACGAGTATGAACTGCTAATTTGAGAGCAAAAGATTTTTCTGATTTGCACTTTATTTTTGAATGTCCATGTTCCACTTTGCTCTTTGTCAGGACATTTAATGTTTGACCAAAACTTTGACAACTCTACCCTAACTCCTTGGTCCATCGCAAATTTCCCCAGCAAGGAATAACGCAAAATAAACAAAGTGTTATTGTAGCTTATTTTCATAAGTTAATAGGCGGCCGAACGATAACCCTGGCCAGACGGACGGCGCTTTTTGTTTATAGCTGGTACACACCCTGTGTGTATATAACCCTGTATATGCAAAATATGAAGAAATATTTTAAGGGGTACTGGATATACTGACTCCCTAGTCTTTGACTCCTAGATATCGTCTTCCTTTTTTGTTGATATTAAATCTAAACGATACAAGTTATTTTAAAGTTGAAAGGGAATCGTTTATCTTGGTATGGTCATGTGAAGAGGAGAGATGAAGCGCACGTTGCTAAAAGAGTTATGAATTTACATGTGGATGGAGTGAGAAGTGATATGAAAGAAAAGGGAGTTAGTGATAGCGTGACGAGTGACAGGACAGAATGGAAGAAAAAAACGTATTGTTCCGACCCCAAATAAAACGGGACAAGGGCAGGAAGATGATGATGATGATGACCTATTAGATGCAGATATAGGTATTTCTAGATAGTTACAGAGCCAATGCTTCGTAAAATATCGATAGACGCTCAAATTGATAAATAACAATTTGCGGTTTTGTAGAAAGTAGAATAGATTATAAATATTTCAAAAGTAAGAAATCTAAAGCAACAGTTAACGAATTTTGTCAAGTCCCAAACATAGAATAAAATTCACTTTATGTAGATAAAATTTCCTATAAAGATATTGCAAGCAAACTAAACTGTGAATGTATCCTCATCCCCTCGCACCTTAAATCTCCATTCGTTTGAATCTAACCCAGGCGATACCTCAAAGAGCGCAACACTTAACAAATACGTCATAATCTTTGATTTATTGTATCGACTTCGATAAACTATCGTCTTCAGTTGCAATAAGCATTTTGGCTGTCTGCTTTACCACTCTATTATTGTGAGACCAGAACCCCCTCTTGCGTTTATTGTAAACAAACGATGTAGTTTGTAATGTTATATTGAAATTTTGTATAAGGTGTTGTAGTCTGATTTGTGGAAAAGTCACCGCGGCCCTGCTAAACGCAGAGGTCAGCTGAAAGAACACGGGTGTGTTCCGATCAGTAAAAATCTGACTGAGTAATTATTTTTCAATACACTTCCTCGAAAACTGACTCTTATCGCACTACGATTAGGTTCAATATGCCATCTATATCACCCTCGTGTTTTTTTTTTTTAATTTATCACAACAAGGGCTTTTTCTTTCCCATTTCGTCACGGTCAACAGTGATTTTATTTTAAAGCAAAGAGGGCAGGTTTTTAAGGTTTTAATATTTAATGAAAATTTAAATTGTGTTTATGAACAGAATATCATAAATAAATAATATTATTTACACAATAATTTGTTATTATCAACAAATTAACAATTATCTGTGTTCTAAATTCAAAAATATTTGAATTTCTATTTTTAATATTATTAAGTAGGATGTATAATGGTTTGATACCTTTGCTTCTCCTTCAACCTGCAAAGGTAAAGCGCGGGAAAAAGTCTATTAAATATTATTTTTTATTTGTTGATTTGTGAAAAAAATGTTGAATTTAAGATTTGAAGAGAATTCTTTAGATGGTACGCCGCCGCCGCCAGATATTGTGGTTAAGGTAAAAAATACTCGCGATAGCCTGCTGTCATCTAAATCAAAACTAAAATGTATGGCAACTTTGGAAAATTTTCTTCATTGCTAAATTAACAAAAATGCGTTGTAATTTTCAGAGAAAGTATTTCTTCGTAAGTGTATTGAAAAACGTCGTTTGACACACGTGCAAATTTGTCACAGCAACTTCGGCTCCATAACACACTCGCCTACGGCTCGTGCGAATTCCGCCTCGGTCGCAATGACAAACTATTAATATTGATTACCCTCGAAAAAAATTGTAAAGCTAATGAAAAAGGTAAAGCTTTGGAAACTGACATTTAAGTAAGTAATTTTTATTTACCTTTATTTACCTGTCATTAAACTATTTCCAATCACACATAATTATCTTGTCATTTTAAATGAAATGAGAATAGCAAACGATAGACAGGACTTCAATGAAGAGAACATTCTAATTTAAAGAAGTAGCGAAGATCACCTCTGGCATTGTTTCGTGTTATTCAGAGCATTCGTGCCTGGCATCGTTACTGTCGGCTCAAATTAGTTTCATTATACCTTCAGATTGGCTGTTTTCTTTTCAAGAGCCTTAAGGGTAGGTTCCATTATTACCATTCCGAAATTCCAATTCGAAATGAATCGTCAACACACTTAACTCCAACGAAAAAAGTACACAAGACACTTTTATTGAGGCCTTTAAGGTGGATGAATATAAAGTGGATTTATACGGATTATGTGGGGATGGTCTGCGTGGGTGACAGAGGGGGATAGGTCGTTCGGGAGGTGGATATACAGCCTTAATCTTTGCGAATGCCGTGAGCCTCGGAATTGAATTGGTTCTTATATGTAAATTGTCGCGTGCGAGTAAATAAATAAACGGATACGTGATTTAAAAGTATTCGCAGCCGGATAAGCTAGGTGGAGCCGCTTTGTACAAATAGCTTCTTCAAACTATCTGGGTACTGCGAGATGATGATTGCTGGGATTAGGAAATAAATGGCTTTTTGGGTAGATAATCATAATCTTGAGATTTTATTTAATTTGAGTAGTGCACCGCGAGCTTTCTGACATTTTATCTAAAAACTATCTCTAAAAATGGATGCTGTTATAGAAATTTCGTAGCTGTGAAATTGTATCATCATTTTTATGTTATATTTATTAAATAGGTACCTATTGCCTTTGTGCTTCTGTCTCTGTTTAAATGGTGTAATTGGCTTCGATCGGTTTGTTTAAATAAATAAATAAATGTTACATCAAATTTAAAAAAAACACAAATGTTCTGTACATCGCTTTATCAAACATTGATTCCTCAGATAAAATACACTTTACACCTCAAGCACCGTCACATTACAACCAATAAATATAATATTGAAAGCAATAAAATACAACATTTTAGCAATCATAAATACAGCATGAATAGCTAATAGTCGCAATAATGCGCCGTTAAGGAACACCGCACTCTGGACGAATACATTACCGGCAAGCAAACGATTCTCACCAAAGTTATTTACGATCACACTTTTACGCAAAGATACGTACATTTTATTGACTTTTTAATATACTCATTTGAATCATATTTCCGTAGGTATCGAATGAGAAAAATGTGAATTGTCCCCATCTAGTATGTAAAACGAAATATTTACTTTCCCGCCCTGTCCGTCCGTATGTAGAGAAGAATATTTTATTGAACAACTGGTAGTGCCCATATGTGACTAGTGTATTTATTAAGGAAACGGTCTACCTTTCGGTATTCAGTAAGTACCTAAACTGATAAAGCAGTACAGAATAATACTGGAGGGAATTGGTGTAATGAACAATACCATAAAAATTATAGCTTAGCTCTGGGCTGTCACAATCTAGATTGTGAGCCTTTATAACCACTGAGTTTGTTTCGGTGTTTCTTCTCAAGGTAATTAGCTAGGAAACACCGGCCTCATCTAGTTTAAATTGACGAAAAAAACAGCGTGTAAAAGTGTTTATTTGTAAAAATATCATTTATCAGATTGCTATCGTCACGTCAAGAAAAAGAATCCGTTAATATCCGTTGTTAACAATACATCCGTGCAACATTTTACCTAATCATTCGCCCAATCGTTTACCTTGAACGACGCCGTAACTTGGTATAATAATTTTTCAATTTATTTCATAGTATTTTTAGTATGGCGTAAACCCGACGCGTCGTCGTGACGGTTATATCCGCAATTCCGCATATATCCTCACTCGCGTATCCGCACGGCAATGTCCGCATGTTTATATACGCCGTGTGAGTGTGTGTTGCGTGAACGCTATTTTACCGTAGTTTGGATACTTTCTTGGGTAGCTAATCAAAATAATAAACCGAATCCAAAAATAAAATTATGTAACTGTATTACATACAATTACATAACGTGATCAGAGAGCTGGGCTTTTTTTCAGTCAACGAATCAGCATTACTATCCAACGTGGCTATGATGCCAGCGTTCTGAGCTCTTTTCCCATTAACATCGATGTGGATTTTTTTATGCCCAATGAGTTCTTTTTCTACTCATTTTTACATTATTATCTTGAGTTTGTATATACCTATTATGCTATAATATTTATTAGTTTTGATGTTTATAAATAGTTACATATTTAATTTATTATTTATTTTCGCATACCGGAAGACACAGCATTGAACGGCCTCCCAGTCCTCCCATAAGGCGGATAGTGCACCTGGTGAGGGTCGCGGAAATTCGGTGGATGCGAGACGCACAAGACCGGTTGTGGCTACATTTGGGGGAAGCCTATGTCTAATAAAAAAATTATCATTGCAATCTATACTTAAAAAAAAATATAATCTAATACCTAGTAAAAATTAATTATGCAGGTATTTACTTTTGCCAACTATTACTAGTGCATAGTAAAATGTTCGTTCACTTCTATTCTCTCATTCACTGTAGGTGTCCCAGATCACGTGTTATCTCTTATTATCTTCATGGTAGCCGTTGTCAATAAAAATAGTTAAACTTTTATGACCGTTGATAAGCAACATGTTCACGTTTATCTTGTACTAGCAATAAAATATTTGGTAGATAGATAGTGACGGATTTACGACCAGACCGAGGTAAAAAACCGCTCCGTAAATGAACTGCCATGATAAAATATTTTCAGAGTTTGAAACGTTGTAGAAATTTATTTTTCTAAAAATGTAATTGTGATTGTTTTTGTCATTGTTTAGGGACTGTCCTAAAAAACCGAAAAGCTACACAACTGGTCTAAGTCTAACAATGCGATTTTATAAGTTTTACATATTTTCTGATTTATTAAACACTAGTTTTGCCTGCGGCTTGGTCCGCATAGGTACATAAAATATAAACTATGTCACTTAGGAATAAAGCAGCTTTCTATCGGTGAAAAATTTTAGCAATCGGATCAGCACCTTCAGAGATTAACTCCTACAAACAAAAAAAAAAAAAAACTTTACCTCTTCTTATTATAGAAGTTTATTCTTTTCAGTTCAGTTTCAGTTTTTAGTAGATTTGTGTTTTTTTTTTTAAGGGTGGAAATCATCCAATGACTTCTCCCACTCTGGGGTGGCGTGTCAGACTTTTACTGACTAAAACCACACCTGTGTCTTTCAGTTGCCCCTTTGCGTTCTAGGAGTAGTCCGAATTCATTTTCGAATTAAATTTCATTTTCCTTTTCAGAAATTCCCTGCGATCCTAGCTAGCGGGCATCGCCCTGCTGGGCCCCTACGATTTGCTGACATCTCTTTGAGGAGCGCGTGGATCACTACGCGCTGTTGACGACTGGGCTCGGTCCGGTTAATTACCGGACGGCCGGACGGCGAGCTACCCATTGTTCGACGTCCGCAAGCCTGCGTAGTTGATTAGTGTAGACTAGTCTAGAATACCTGTCGCAAAAAAGTTAACAATAGGGAGTTTCAATGCAATTTGTTTATTTATTAAAAAAAAAACATGTCTTATATGAAATATTAAAATACATATCTTCATCAATAACATAGTTCTAAAGCGTTACGCATACGTTACGTGCGGTTATGTTAAAAGAAGTCCAACATGGTTTTAACATCAAAGACCATGACACCCGTACAACCGCCATAGAAAACGAAGTCTTAGCAATATTTGCTTAAAATTGTAGAAAATCAAATGAGAGTTTGATTTACTACCAATTTTGATATTGTTTTCGCAATTAGAATTCTATTTTTGTATATTTATTAATAAACTGGTTTGATTATAAATAATATTTTCATGCATATTCACATTTAGCTATTTTGGTAGGTATTTTTAGATAAATAATTAATTATGTTGCGTTAGTTATAAAATAAGACCTTGAAGTGTTTTTTTAAACCATTCGTTTCCTATAATGGTGGTGCCCCACCCACTTGAACACTCGTCACTTCTTTAATTAAGATATTTACACACTTCGGGTGACCCTCTACTTAAGCCGCCTTTACACTCGGCAATTCGGCACTTTTATAAGCAATCGTTTTCGGCCTTAATATTCAATTAACTGTAATTGCCGGCAGATGAGGAGTGATATCTAAGCCAGATTAACGATGCTACACATAATTCATTACCGTAATGGACCAAGTTATGGTTGGCTGTAAACTTTTTACAGTGGCCAAGTGTGTAAGCGGCTTTATTGACTGACTGTGCTGTGTGGCCAAATGTGAATGTTGGCGAAAGTTGTTAAATTGTTTTTGACAAATCCGACTACAGAAGTATTGAAATCTATGGGGAATAAGAACATTAAAAAAAATATTTAAAAAAGTTGTCATTACTAAAAAAATGCCATGATTTTAATATTTGAGAAACAAAAACCAATGTTTCCGCCCGGGATCGAACCGGGGGCCTTCTGCGTGTTAGGCAGATGTGATAACCGCTACACCACGGAAACTTGGTTACTTGAAGAACAAACAAGGCACCACGTACTAAAGCAAACTAAGTGAAAGGTGAATTTCGACATTGCCCGACTACGTGACACACGCTCCACATAATAAGTATGTATGTTATTGAGGTCAATTCACAACTTTACTATAAGCTAACTTATCTAAACTTGTGTGGCCCTATCTTTTACATAAAAAACTTAAATATTAACTAAACTATACTAAAACCTAACTATGTACATAAATATAATACAAAAACACAAAGTACACTCAGGCGTCGAAATACTCCTCCACATCGCTGTCATCCGGAAATGTACCCAGAAGACTGGCAGCATTGCCACGTTGAATGGCAATGCTAATTATTTGGAGGAAGAACGAGCCAGCCCTCTGGTCACGCAGTGTCGATCAGTCGGCGTGAATTTTTTTTTAAAAGGAAACGCGCCCTCAGACCCCATGACCCCAAACGGCTCAAAACTGTAATTAACAATAAGGTTACATTATTTGCGCCGTTTAAGGGTCTCAGCAGCCGCAGCGGCAGCACCAGCACAGCCCACCGTACTTGGAACATGGGATGGCGCAAGGGTGTCGACACAGGTTGCGTCCCACACCAGAGACCTTCCCACCTTCCACGGCACCAACGGCAACGTCTTGTGTTGTCCACAACTTAAATTACTTTTGCAACTACCTCGATCTCTCTTGGTTATTATTCTTTATTTCATTTACATAAACATATTAGTTACATTTTTAAATATTTCAAAAATAAAAAATAAAACATTTAAAAATATAAAAAATAGTATCCCACCGGTATCGGGAACAGGGTCCAAGCTACCGGCGGTCAGGGCTCCAGAGAAAGGAACCTCCTAACTATACGAGCCGTGTCCAGGAGTACCGCTTTCTGAATCAAGCCCTTGATCCAGCCGCCTAACGCGAGCCTCCTAAGGTGTTGGTCGAGGCTCTTGGCTATTAAGCCATTGCCCGACACGACTATCGGTACAATAATCGCCGAGTCCACATCCCACATGTCGACAACCTCGCGAGCCAAGTCACTTTCTCGGCTTTCACGAGGTTCTCGTCATGTGGAACAGAGATGTCAACAATCATTGCACACCACATTGTTATTATTATTATTACCGTACTCTTATGCATTTTTTGCATCCCACATTTTATAATGTCGAATTTAAGTAATGCAAAAATAGCTATGTCTGTTTGTTACGCTTTCACGCCTAAGCCGCTGAAACAATTTTGGTGTATTTTTATACAGCGATAGATTGGAACTTGAAACATAGAATATGTTTTTTTTTTATCCTGGGATTACTTTCCATAGGAATAATTACCACTGGTAGAAGCTAGTTCTGAATAAATAGAAGACAGCCTTTTTGGTATCATTTTTTAAAAACGAAGATGGCAAATTAATGCATAATTATTGTCTGTTAAAAAATAAACAGTAAAAATATATGTTTCCGCCCGGGATCGAACCGGGGGCCTTCTGCGTGTTAGGCAGATGTGATAACCGCTACACCACGGAAACTATACATGAGATGATCAAATTCCAGTTCTCAAAAGCGTACCTCTGATATCTTAAGAGTAAAGTGCAAATGTTATCTCATTGTGTTGTTGTAACACACCTTCATATTTAATCAGTGCCATAAATTGCTACTTATACAGCTGTACACCGATACCGACAGTAAAATCAATAAGAACTATTTAATAAAATTCTTAATTCATTCAGTCGCTGACAACGCACAGCCTAAGTGCACAATCAAAGCATAAAATGCACTAAAGTTTTTTTCTTTTTTTAATGTAACGATTCAAGTGAACACTTAGAAAGGATATTTTAAAATGCATCCTCTTTTCTTGAGGTGGAAAATCATCAAATGACTTTTACCTTTCTAGAGTGGAGCAAGAAGGTGTGTCAGACTTTTACTGACTAAAACCCGCTTATGTTCCTTCATTTGCCGGTAACTCTGTTAAACGTTCCCATCATATTCGCAGGCATTGACCCTACTGGGCTCCGTCGGTTTTGCATACATCTCGTTTAAGCACGCGTGGAACATTATGCGCTGTCGACTCGGGGCTCGGTTTTTACTGGCCAGCCGGACGGCGAGCTAGGCGTTGCTCGTCTTCCGCAAACCCTGTGACCGGGAATCGCTCTACGACTCCCGGTGCCCACCCGGGGCGTCTCTTGCGGCGGCGACTGGAGCGGGAAAATGTTCTCTCCCTCACGGTTGCGGCCATCTCCTACGCTCGCATTACTGCTACTCCGAAGGAGTAGACCCCATGCCATTTTCTCTCGGGCTAGATGCGAAAGGTCACCGCCGTCAATCGCCTCCAAGACTATGCTTCACCGTGTCCTCCAGGCAATCCGCACAATGGTGACATAGCGTTCCTTTTGCACCTGAATTCTCCTGAACTGGTCATGTCTTGTTTGTGCCTGTTTATATAATAGAAGGTCATTTATGCTCGCCTGTGTTGTTAGAAACATCGTCTGTTTTTCCATAATTTTTGTCACCGTGGATACACTTAAGTGAATGATTTGCCCACTTATAAATTACCTAGATCTTTACTGAAATTATTTTTGTCACA
The DNA here is from genome assembly GCA_905147345.3 of Mythimna impura. Lineage (NCBI taxonomy): Eukaryota > Metazoa > Arthropoda > Insecta > Lepidoptera > Noctuidae > Mythimna > Mythimna impura. The sequence goes on from LR990344.1 coordinate 31,792,188, forward strand.
TTATCTTGTTTATTTACATCATCACTAGGATCAATCCATGTAATAGGTACTCCGGCCACATGGCTACATTATATTTTACTGTCACTAAAGTGTTCGATTGGCGCTTTGTATAATTTCGCGTATTTTATGTCCTGTCTGTTTCCGGGAACACATAACTTCGAATGTATCAAATAAGAATCAATAAAATTTCCATGTGTTGATTGCTAATGAAGATGCGACTAATACACATACGACTGATACATGAGTAATCCATGTAGTGTGTCAGTCATGTGCCTTTTCACATAAAATGGCTATCACAGCATGTATATTGCCCCGCGTGGATTTTCTGAAAAGGAAATCTGTGGTGCTAGAACTTAAAGGGCAACTAAAGGACACAGGCGTGTTTTAAGTCAGTAAAAGTCTAACACGCCCTCTCGCTTCACCCTAGAGCCGGAGAAGTTATTGGATGATTTACCACCTTAAAAAAAAGTGTGAATATTGCCTTTTTAGTGCCTTAAATATCTTTTAATTTTCAAAAACAAGTTTGAGTATTTAGGTAAATATCAAGATAAAGTAATGGTCTCTTCACGATGTACGGATCCACGCTTTTATCTACATTTATATACATATACGACATAAGCCTTAGTATATGCAAAACCCGAAACACGTGTCTAGTATTTTTATGTAAAGAATCTACATACAAAATTTCATAACTGTACCATGAAAAATAACAAAGTTATAAGCTTGTTATGTTACTTGGTTGTCCACACAAATAGATGGTCACCGGGCCATCCGGGCGACTGAGAGGTTGTTTTGCTCCCGCACCCAGCTGTGCGCTGGCGTCTAATACCCGTTATAACCTGCCGTAACCTGTGTTGTATTTGGTATCGATGGTGTCCAACCTTTTTTAAGTATTTTTGGGTAAAAATATAACATGGTGTGAAAATTATTGGAATCGATTCAGTTACTGATTCTGAACAAACTATATTCAGGTTTCGCATATACTGTATACGTATAGCTCTGTAGGTACACCCACGTGGGTACACCTACAGAGCTAAATAGAAGACCTCTGAAAAAGGCCTATATAAAAACTAGCTTCTGCCATCGGCTTCACCCGCGTCGAAGTTGGTTTCTCCATATAAACTTTAGACCCCCGTTTCATCCACTAAGGGGGTGAATTTTGGAAAATCCTTTCTTAGTGCTCACCTACGTCATAAAAAGAAACCTTGTGCAAAATTTTACATTCCTAGTCCCAGCCGGCGGGCTTGCGGACGGCGAGCAATGGGTGGCTCGCCTCCCGACCGTCCGGTAACCGTCCGGACCGAGCCCAAGTCGTCGACGGCGCGTGCTGTTCCACGCGCGCCTCAGGGAGATGTCAGCAACTGTAGGGGCCTGGCAGAGTCGAAGCCTACTGGGGCCAAGGGTCTGATTCTGAAAGGAAGACTCGGCCCTGGTACGAAAGGCAATGAAGGAACAGGAGTGGGTTTTTAGTCAGTAAAAGTCTGACACTATCTCCCGCCCCACCCAAGGGCGGGGGATGTCATAAGATGATTTTCCCACCGAAAAAAAAAAAAAAAGTAGTTTCGGCTGTTTATGTCATTCAGTCAGTTTCTCCTTTTAAATTATATACTAGTTTTTGCCCGCAGCTTCGCCCGCGTACATAAAATATAGCCCGTGTCACTCAGGAATACAGCAGCTTTCTATTTCAGAGTCAAACTTTACCTCCTTATAATATTATTATAGTGTAGAAGTGTAGATAGATCAATGAAACCGCATGAATGAACAGATCACTTACTATATAGCTAGGTAGGGCGAACAGATCACGCTATAATCGTGTTACCAATGAACTATTATCGCCAGCAACAAGGTACGGTGAGATAACACCGCTCAGCTTCACTATTACCGCGTATTATGTTTACGAGGATTACGGCGTCATTAGCAAGCGGCAATTAATGCTCATTAGTTAGGCCTCCATTGAGGACAAGTGGATTACATCGTGTAACTGATGCTGGCTGGGTAGGTTGGGCGATATTAGGTAGTGGCGATAAAAAGATAGAGAAACGGAGAGGTTTTAAAACTAAGCTGGCCGGCAGTACAAACCCGCCTTAACATGACGTACTGTTAAAATATTAAGCGTGCGAGCGAGAAAGAAGGATGGAGCTATACACCTTCTATAGCTCCATCCCTTTAACAGTTGAGGTCACCAATAGTTCGCGTTCAGAGCTCGTGGTAGGGCCTCAGGTCAAATTAAAATCGATGGTTGTTGCTCAGGATGATTTTTTTTTAGGTGGAAAATTATCTTATGACATCTCTTGCCCTTTTCGTGTCAGACTTTTACTGACTAAAACCCACTCCTGTTCCTTCTTTGCCTTCGTTCCAGGGCCCCGGGGTTCTCTTTCGCATCACCCATGGCCCCAGTAGGCTTCGACCCTGCTGCGCCCCTACGGTTTTGCTGACATCTCCTTGAGGCACTCGTGGACAGTACGCGCCGTCGATTCCTGGGCTCGGTCCGGACGGTTACCGGACGGTCGGACGGCGAGCTACTCATTGCTCGCCGTCCGCAAGCCAGCGCCTACGGTGGCTGGAAATCGGGATCGGGATCCCGGCGGGGCGTGAGGGCCTTTCCCTCGCGCGTGCTGCCGCCTCCTTTGCTTGCATTAATGCTTCGCAGAAAGAGGCGACCGCCTGCCACTCCTCCTCAGAATGATGTTATGCTTTTTCATGAACTGTTATCACATTTGAGCGTCTCATGTATAGTTTCCGTGGTGTAGCGGTTATCACATCTGCCTAACACGCAGAAGGCCCCCGGTTCGATCCCGGGCGGAAACATAGGTTTTTTTGGTTTTATTTTTTACCTTAATCATCTTTTATTTACGTTCATAAATACGAACTATCTATGATACGAACTAACTAGGTCTATGCGTCGTAGATATTTTCCATGAAATTTCCAAGTCTACTTCTTTTTTGCATTTCAGAAAAGCACTTGCCATTACTAAAATTTCCGGGATATTGGGAATCCAAGACCCGGAACGCTGATTAGAAGACATTTCAAAACTGACAAATTAACGACTTTGTGACTGGAATTTTAGCTACGTTTAAATTGTTTAATGTTGATATACAACTTTCAGTTAATATAATTTTGGTATGTACCTTGTTTCTGACAACGACGTTTTAGTTTCCGTGGTGTAGCGGTTATCACATCTGCCTAACACGCAGAAGGCCCCTGGTTCGATCCCGGGCGGAAACATAGCTTTTTACTTTATAGTGGTGTCACGACAGAAAAATGTTGAAAAACGTGATTTTTTAAATTCTCAGATGTGAGGAACTTCCATATTAACCCATTCCATATATCCTTCCATGAGTCCTTCAATAAAATTTAATTGCTGATACTCTTTTGAAAACTTGCTTCAGCGGTTTGGGTCACCTCTTGTCGGTCAGGGAAATTATATTAAAGGGAATAATACTGGTATTAAGTAGGAACATAGTTAGCACCGCATTAGCTGTATCAAATATAATATATAGGGACCCCCCGGCTGTCAGGGCCCCAAATTATGTAAGAATAAAATCGTAAAATGTTAACCATAAACTCAAATTCTTAATGAGAGGCTCTTAAATTGGTCTGCGGTGACTTATCGGTACTTATTATATTTCGTATTTAATAAAAACTATGTCCCTTATGGCCTTCGCCACAGTCGGATAAAAAAGGGCCCTCAATATCTTAGTATATACCCCTTTTATTAAGTTTAGCCCTTTGAATTAGTTACGCCACTTACCTTTATTAAGGTAAAAGGAGGAAGGTGTAGGTAAACCCTATCTCCATAACAAAAGCCCCGTGATCATCCATCAAAGCTAATTCAACCTCAAAGTCTGTAACTCGATCACACATCGACGCTATGTATCGATCAGTCCAATGCATCGAGAGGATATCGCCATTCGCGATGGTCTTAGACTAACCTCGTTAGGCCGAGTTATTCCGATCTTGTTAGCGTCTGTGATGCTTGTAAACAATCGAGTTACGGTCCTGGCGAGTTTCATGTGGTATCGGTTGAGTAGACCACCTTATAAGCTTTTCTTGAGCTGGATATAGTGTGATTTTATAATAATAGGATGGAATGGCTACAAGGGATAAGTTTAAGTTTTTTTATTATTGATAGGCTCGCGTTTGTCTGTCACCTGATGGTGAGCGATGACAGTGGAGCACGCTTACCTAGAAGTAACCTATCCAGCACGAGCAAGACACAGAATTGGATGTGGATGAGGCAGAGAGGGTCTTTGTCCAGGTGTGAGACAAAATAGGCTAGATAGATAGAACTAGATAAGTACCTAGATGAGCATTCTCGTTGAAAACTGATTCTTGTCATCTACAATGTCGATTGTTTCCTCTCTATTCAAAACAGAATGCATATTGCAAACAACGCAATTTTCTTATAATAATCTTGTCTCTATTTCACTTTTCCATTCCCTCTGAGCACTGAACACAAGTTATTCGGTAGTCACAAAGAGCTGCGGTGAACAAAGATAGGTAACGATGTTTTGAATGCCACTCAACTCATTACGTGCCGATATCTTTCCTCAGGAAGCGCTTCACCTAGACTTTACTCAGGACCTAACTCTGACGACACTCTCAGACGAAACTCAACCCTATCTGAAAGGGATAGGATTGAAAATTCTTCGCTAATGATTCCACAATAGCACTAAGTACCTAATGAGCGTACACCAGCCGCCGTGAATAGGAAACGTCTTAATATAGAACCCCGCGATCCAATCCAAACATTGTCACTGAGCTTTAAGGTTGTATTTCGCTTGCAGGGAAAGTGTAGTCAGTAATACAAGTGGTATAGTGTAAAGGAGGGATTGTACAAGCGTAATTAGTCATTAGTGCGACAGCGCAGCGGGCAGGAAGAGGCCGCGATTGATCGGACGTGAGAAAGTGGCTTACGTGAGCAATCATGGGCTATTTGTACCGATAATGTTGGTTGAGGTGAACTTCTCACACGTAGCTATTGGCTGTCTAGTCGTTAGGGAAGGTAATGTGATACAAAATCGGAAATAACTGGTACTCACGAGAGTTTATAGAGTTAAGTTTATATAAACACGATCTTATAAGAGTTTGTGACAGTCGAATTCTTGGCTGAATGGTTTAAAACATATTTAAGATTATGCTGCAGGTTCTTTATAAAACTACAAGGATGAGAACATTACACACGAAGTTTGAGCACTCTGTTCCTCAAAGAGATATCTAATATCGACATATTAGAATCAACTGTCTATTTATATATCTATTTGTCTATTTATTTTCACCACAATTTGCAATGATAACCTCCAAGTCTCTACCCTAATTCAATATTAGACATTAAATCAAATAAAATTATGATTTTAACAGCCATCTTAATTTCCGACCAATCCCATTACATTGAAAGCCATCATCCAAGGAGATAAATGATTAATTAGTTCATAAAATAACGATCATTAACGTAATCATATTGGAGGGTCAGGGGAAGAATATGGCGGAAATAAAAAGTTCTTTATTGATATAGCTCACTTCGACAAATTGATACTTTGGGACCTCGGCATGTGCAGTGAAGATGTTTTGATACGTAAATTTTATAGTTTTGTAGACGACGAAAAGATGGACTCCTTCCGAATTATTAGCAGGGTTCACTTCGCTCGAAAGAAATTAATCCTCGGAAAAAAAAAACAGTGATCTTCAAAATGGTGGCAAAAGTACTTCGGTGCCATTTAGTAACGTGTTATGTAAATGCTTATGTGATGGATTCAATATTATATGCTGTAAGATAAATTCTGGTATAAGAAATTCATGGGGAGTCAAGAAAAAAAAAGGAAAACTGTGGCCCTAGAATGCAAAGGGCAACCGAAGGACACGCCTTCTTCGTTCTACCCTAGAGAGGGAGAAATCATTGGATGATTTCCCACCTCAAGAAAAAGCTTATACTTACATAAGTCGAACACCCTTGATGTTTCAGCTTTAAGCTAGCAAACAAATGCCAGATGTAATGATGTTTTGGCAATAACAAAGTGTGACATAACAGTTACTTTCCCGATACGACACCAATCTAATCAGCCATCACTGGAACCCGTAAATGGAACATTTAGCACAAAAACAGTCATAAGCCCACCTCTGCCCCAGCGAACTGTTGCGAACTGCCATAAACGCAATCATAAAAACAAATCAATCAGCAGTCGGGAGCCGTTACCTCCACCTTACCCTGCCGCCCTGGTACTCCTAGCCAGGAGTGTCGTAAATGAACCGATTAACTTTCACGTCGTAAGGACAACTTTGATATTATTAGTTTTATTCTTACTTCTCGTCATGACTGTTCAGTGATATTTTACGTTCACAATGTTTTGTGATGGCCATTTGGAAGTATATTGGGATAGGTATGTTGTAGATTTACAATTCTAATATCTAGGTAGAATATAAAATTATAAAACTTTAATTCGGAAGCTTGCATAAGGATTAAACTACCCGACCAACCCCGTCTCTGAAAATTGTTAATTAGTTCGCATCACAGAGACATAAAACAACGGCACGGTGGGTGCTGTACTTGAGCAATTTACTGCTTTTTTTTAGGTGGAAAATCATCCAATGACTTCTCCCGATCTTGGGCGGTCGCGCCGTCGACGGCTTGGGCACGGTCCGAACGATTATCGGACGACGGGACGGCGTGCCCATTGCTCGCCGTCCGCAAGCCTACGCCTACGGTGGCTGGAAATCGGGATAAGGTATGAGGGATGAGGGCCGTTCCCTCCCGCGTGCGGCCGCCTCCTTTGCTAGCATCACTGTTTCGCAGAGGGAGGCGACCGCCTGCCATTCCTCCTCACTCCAGATCATGGCCTGTACCAGAGCCCGGCGCGAGAGGTCCTTGCCGCCGATCGCCCCTGCGAGGACACGGCACTGCTCTGCCCAGGCGGGGCACACCTCTACCATATGCTGCACCATGTCCTCCGGGTGGTCCACACAAAGGTGACACCCGGGCGTTTCTTCCGCACGAATCCGGTACAGAAACCTCCCGAACATACCATGTCTGGTGAGAACCTGCGAAGAGCAGGCATTTACTGCTGCGATGCATGTAACGGGATCAAGTCCCACAAGGAACAAATATTTGTATGGTCTACAGATAGTTGTTTCGTGTCTGGGTGTCTCGTACATGTGAGTTTATAATTATATTTGTGATCGCAGCATCGCTATAAGAGTAATTCCTAATGTGGGGTAAAGTTTTTTTATAGAAATAGAAAATAGAACAGACAGGTAAGACATTTTGACATGTGCGCTTCACCATAAATGATCACTGCTTACCATCAGGTGAGATCGCAGTCAAGCACTAGTATATATCAACCAAAAAAAAAACTCCAGACACTGTGGTGTCAGCTCCATCCTATAGGTTAGGCATTTCGTCTCGTACGGAGATTACTAAAAGCTTTCAAAACAAATGCATAGTTGAATGTTCATGTCCACAAATATAATTTTATTTTATGCCTATTGCCTACCTACGCTGGCCAGGAAAACATCGCCCATTAATATGCTACGTCACGTTCCGCGCAGTTTTTTGCGCCCCCTGTAGCTTGGACAGGGCTGCTACTTACAGACAAGTGGTCAGATTGTTTTCAAATTATTGAAATCCCCGTAATCCTTGTAATTATTCCCTTATGCATAAGCACGATCTACTGCACTTCATATGCCTACCTTCAGGGATTAAGATAAAATAATATTTAAAAACATAGGTTGGTAAGATTTTAAAAGGAGTTAGTTTAATAAGGAGTGAATGGGAATAATAATTTTAAATTGTATTATATGTTCTCTTAACATTTATGTCGCTAATAGCTTCTTAAATATCTCGTTACTCCGTTAAATCTAGCTCATTTCACACTAGACCCAGCCTGTGTGACAACCCTGCTGTAGGTGCGATACACAGGGTGTGCAGATAATCCGTATTGATAACTATCGTGTGTCGTTTGTCCGTCTGTGTGTCAGTTCCGTTGCACTGCGGGGGCTTAGGGGAATACACTCACACGGTTTTTACGAAGGAATTTATAGCGGAAAAACAATTCATAAATATTTTTTTGTAAGATAAACAAAGAGATTGCAGGTTTTCTTTGGTTTTTCATCAAATGGACCTTCCATATTGAATTCGGGAAATTGCAAAATACTATCTCTCATTGCTGCTATTGTTATTTGTCTTGTGTAATCAATTATGGCTGTAAATAAATAAATTATGTATTGAAAAATTCACACAAGATGGCCCGAGGACTTGGTGAGGGCCGCGGGAATCCGATGAATACGAGACGCACAGGACCGGTCGTTACGGCAACACTTGGCGGAGGCCTACGTCCAATAGTGGACGTCTTTCGGCTGAAATGATGATGATGATAATTGAAAAATTTAAATAATTTGTTTTTTTTTTTATAACTGCGATATTAAAGAAAATACAAAACACAAAGAATCCAATAAATACCTAATTTCGAAAAAAAAATAACGTACCTTTAATATAAAGTTTATTTGAACTTATAATTCCAAGTCAATCCAAAGATTGATAGACACTTCAAAGCAACCCGTTTTAAAAAACGGCTTCATAGTTATAGACCTAATCCTTATATGCTAATATTATAAACTAATAAATACATCACATCATCATCATCATTGCTTTAATAAAGATTTCCTATAATATCAACTACTTATATAAACAACTAAAGCTCGCAAAATTTTATTAATATAAATATAGAGCATAATAATTTATTTAAACTTTATGTACAGTAGTAGTACATAGATGGACTTAATGCAATAGGGCATTCTCTACCAATAAAACAATAATAATCAAAATCAAAGTTCACTTTCAACGTTTATGATAATACAATATAATATGTAACACACAACAATTCAATAACCCGCTAGGTACAACACTATAGTAAGACAAGTAAATGTTAGTTATCTGAACTGTAGTATTCTCCCGCGAGCCGTTTCAGTTTCTTAGCGCGGTAACTCAATTACACAGGACAGGTCGGCGCGATATATATGCGTTTTGGTTACCCCGACGCGCAAGTCAAGAGAGGTGGCGAGAATCTAGAGCTAAGCGGCCTTGTCTAGCGAGACTAGGTATGCATTTTAGATGAGAGTTATATTTCTATATTGTTTGTCAATTTGTACAATGCCAGTGTCTACTCAAATCCCAAGCAAACGCCAAAGTTCGCGCGTGGTTTCGCGTCATTTAGGTTAAAGACCAAGCGAACTTCCGCATAGATTATAAAATATTGAGCGTTTTATTTATAGGGTTTTTATCCAAGAACGTAAATAAGAAGTTCTTCCTAAATTAGTCTGTAAATTTCGGAAAATAAGCAAACCTTTCCGTTATTCCCTATATATACCTATAGATATCCACAGGTAAAGGTGATGCTCAAGTAAAGATGTTTTTCTAATAAGCATTCTGTCTTATGTATTTCTAATTGACACTCTTATCCGTCACGTTATTGGCTATCTATCATCAATACAAACTTATTTCAGATGTTTTATTCAAACACGGTAAACTAACAATAAGATCAAAAACAATCAGAAGCCATTTAATTTAAATCAGGCTGAAAATCAGCCCTTTCTATATATTATTACATATAATAAAACAGTAAAATTATTTTGCGATGGTATTAATTGGCGCAAAAACTACTGAACCGATCCTGTTAAAATTTTGCATACATAATCCTTATAGGTCAGGGCAACTTATAGGCTATAAATTATCACGCTATTTGCTATGGGGGGTGAGCAATAAACCAAAATGTCGGTGTTAAACGACATTTGCCGCGAGTTCGATCCTCAGCTACAGTTAAAATTTTGACATTATTTTATCTTCTTTTTTGTAATAAAATAACTTTTACCATTTTCTCAAAATAAAATCGACATTTCTATTCGATATCTTCTAAATATTTTGTAAAAACTAATCAAAACACATAATAAAATCAAAGCGGCGACAAAAACCACGTACTATAAATGTTACATTATTCAGATACTCGCAACGCCATCTAAAGATTCAAAGTAGAAATAATGATGACAATGACAGTTGAACTTCATATTTGATAGATGGGATTGTGTATTTTACGTAATTTTCTGAATGGCGGAAGAATGACCATCGCCCACGTTTGCAGACAGTTTTATTCTTTAAAATTGGACGAAAATAATGGTTAAACTGGTGTTAGACGGAGGCATTTTTAACAATCCTCCTGCTTTTTTCCCCCGTGGTTGTAACAAGCTAATTGACCGTGATTATTCAAGGGATACCAACCAAAGGCGATATAAAAGTAAATACTTATATGTATTTAATTATTGACTTTAAAATAACACGGCCAAATTTTCGGAAGGGATTGCATGGCACCTTGTTTTGGAAGGCCCCCAGGTGGACCGAAGACCTTGTGAGGGTCGCGGGAATCAGATGGATGCCAGACGCACACCGGACCGGTCATTATGGCGACACTTGGGGAGGGCTATGTCCAACAGTAGACGTCTTTCGGCTGAAATGATAATGATAATGATGGTATCTTTTTTCTTTTTTTAGGGGTGGTAATCATCCAATGACTTCTCTGGTTGGAGCGGGAGGGCGTTTCAAACTTTTACTGACTAAAACCGCACCTGAGTGAAAGGGCAACTGAAGGAGTTGCCCTTTGCAACATCTCTTTGAGGAGCGCGTGGATCACTACGCGCTGTTGACGACTGGGCTCAGTCCGGTCAATTACCGGACGGCCGGGCGGCTAGCTACCCATTGCTCGATGTTCGCAAGCCCGCCTCTACCGTGGCTGGTCGTCGGGGTCGAAATCTCGGCTCGGCGTGAGAACGTTCATTCCCTCACGCGTACGGCCTGCTCCTTCGCTAGCATTACGGCTTTGCAGAAGGAGGCGACCGCCTGCCTTTCCTCCTCGCTCTGGACCATAGCCCGAACCAGGGCCCGGCGCTAGAGGTGACTGACGCCGATTGCCTATACGAGGACACGGCGGTGCTCCGCCCTTGCGGGACACACCTCTGTATGTTCCACTGTGTCCTCCGGGATGGCACCTTTCAGTCTAATAATGGCGTCTTTTATTATTTGCAGTCACTGCTTCATATAAAACGGGGTCGAAAGTGGTTTGCGTTTCTGATCACGGTTCGACAACGTATGATGTATCTCAGATTCCTTGCAGCCTTACGTCGACATCTGGACATTACCTCCTTCCAGTGAGTGGTGACCAACACTCGAACAACCCTCTGAGGGAGGCCAGTCTCAGGGATAACACTAATCGGCTGCTACATTTGTTTCGAGCGGTTTCTGTTCCGGATTCGGTTGGAAGTACCCTGATATTACCATTTTGCGAATCGCCCAAAGGACCCGGTGTAGTATGCGGTGGAAGTCTATCCCACTTGGTTGAACCGCCGTGTCCTCACAGAGGCAATCGGTGACAGTGACCTCTCGGTTTGGCCACCAATATGCGAGTTCGATTGGGCGGGGATACACGCGCTAAAAATTTCGCCGAAATTCATTCAAAAGTTGGAGACTCTTCATAGGGTAGTTCCCACTACGGAAAAACATTTGTCTGATATACGGGGACATCAGTCAAATACACACCAAAAAATCCTAGGTAAATGAACAAGTATTTTTTACGCCCAAAATGATCAAGCTGCAACAATCAATGCAAGCACGCTCTCGCAAATTCTTCGTAAGTACTGTTGTGGAGGAAGATAGTTGATGATGATGATGGTAGTTTTTTGATTCACTAGCTTATTGGCTTTGCACTATCAGCGCACGTTATCCAGCTGAAGGTCGGTGTCCCGATTATGCTCCTTCGTTTACCTCTACCAAAACTGTCTGACGACTTAAACTCTTCAGTGAAACGTTATTGAGGCGAAAATTTTACGGGAGACAACTCTTTCGAACAATCTCGCAACCCTAGCAGACATCGGCCCTAGAGGGCTCTATCCATTTGCTGACATCTCTTTGAGTCGCGTGTAGAATACAACGCGCCATCGATTCAGGATTGCTTTGACCAGACGGCCGGACGGCACTACCGAAATCCCGTGTTTGCGATAGCTGGTAACCTCCCTGCGGCTTTCAACACGCGGAGCGTCACTTGCAACGACAGCTGAGGAGTCAGGATGTACTATCCCTCATAGTTTCAGCCACCTTCTTCGATCGTAGTGCTTCATTGAAGGAGGCTACTGGTTGACATTTTCTCCACCAATCGCCTCCATGAGGACACGGCGGCACCGGCGCTCCGACCAAACGGGACTGACTTCCACCGTATGCTCCATCGTATTCTCCCGTGAGACCCGAGTGTTTCTTCCTGCTGAATTCGATACAAATACCTCCACCCACACCCGGTAAGTCATGCACAAAGAGAGGATGCCGTAACGTCTCTGTAGTCACTCCTCAAAGACATGTATTACCGCTGCGATTGTGACGTGCTCACTGTGGCGAGGGGTTAAAATCATACAATGTTGTTTTACCAGAACATAAACCAGAAACATACATAAACTAATGCCTTTTCCCTTAGGGTAGGCAGAAATACCAACTGCTACGACCCATACATACTCTTTCTATTCATTGACGTTCATACATCTGGATCTGGACGAGTACATAACATGTTTCTTGAAGGTAACTTGCGTTTTTACCTTTAACCGTTTTATGTTAAAGTACAATAAATAATTGCGATACTTTCGGAATGAATTGCAAGCACAGAATGATTGTACAGTTTTACGAACTTAACGCGGACGAAGTCGGGCAACAGCTAGTCTAAAATAAAAATATTACCAAGAAGACAGTCTCTCAACACGACCAACGTCATCACTTCCTACTATTTCACCAGGGAAAGAGTGACACAGGAAAGTTTTCAGCAATGCATACAATTTTTAACGGCTGGCCGGTGCTACGTTTATAAATACGAATTTATGAGAAGACCTTTCTTTAAAGGACCTCTGTTGTCACAAACTTCATCCGCCGTCGCCTATAGCTCGCCGCGTCCGTCCGCGGGGCGTGCGGTCGACATAACTCATAGGCTCGCACCTCGCACTCCGTTAACTTGCAAACTTTGATATATCACTCCCGCCCCACCTGAAGCCAGCCAACTTCGCAGATAACTCGACACACTTATAGACTATTATAATGCCATTCATTATTGTCATTTATGGAAATTATACTCTTGAAACTATAAAAACCAACCAGTAATTTCACAAAATCTAAACGTGAATTATTCACCATGTTCCTATCTTCCCTATTTTTTATCGAAAAATTTCTTTATTTTGTCAAATAGCAAAAGTTTTGTGCCTCAACGTGTTAGACCGATGTGATAACCGCTACACCATGGGATCTGATAACTAAATACGCGAAGTGGAAAACCACAAAATACCGTATGAAAAAATAAAATTTTACCTCTCATTGAAGGTGACTGCTACCCATGCCCTCATGCTCCGTGCCATGGCTTCAACGCGAGAGGTTGTCGCCGGCGATCACCTCCACGAGAGGAGCTCTTAGAGCAGCAGATCTTGATTCACACAAAACTGAAGTATGCTGGTATATCATGGACATTGTTAGGTGACACGAAACTCTGACTCCCTTGTTTTTAGCACCTTTTGTTCCTCTTATGGTTTTTATTTTTTGTATTTTTCTATCGATCTTGCGAAAAGCAATGAAAAACATTATTTTCCTTAAATAGTGACGTAATTCGCCCGTAAGGTTTGTACTACTGGATTATGTCTAGTCACTGTCAGATAAAACGTCCCATAAGTAACTTAATATTGTTTTTTTTCTAATCTCACGACAAATGATTTTATGTTATCCAATTTATCTATTTAATTCGGTGTTTTTCATATTTTTCTTATAATTTCTTTATTAATATTTCTTTCTGTATCAATAATATGCAATACTTATAGTTAAGTAAGAGTACCTAGTTTTCATTGTGATTTTTATTAAAAACCGGAAGCGCATTTATGTGAACTGTCATCATTTTGAGAACTTTGCAATTAATTTTATGTGATATTAATAACCTAGATACCATGATATCCAAACAATCCTAAATCTTGGTTCGAACTCTCCCGTACGCCTAAAGACTACCCCCGTCTTGTCCTACCTAAGTTGTGTAGCTACCGACCCCGTACCACCGAACAATTCCCAACTACCGTCAAGTTGCCGTGAGGTGTGCGGGTATCTAATGATGCTTTATGAGCTTAAATACTATCATATTAACGGGACTTTGGGACTCAGTTACAGGTCATAATTGGAAGTCAGATATAGTTATGTAGTACAGAGTATGAGTAAAGTAAAATCTAGGAATGAGATTTCTATTGTCATTGAAAGATAATTCAGGATTTGATTCTTCAGTCAAAAAGCCCAGAAACCTTTTGGCCCATCTCAACGCACCCAAAATTTTCCTAAGATCAAAATTAAATTAAAATCATAGCACCTATTTATAACTACATCTACTCAAATAATTATTTCCATTATTTGCAATCAGCGAAAAACATTCAGCTGGAAAATTTTCACCCAAGTATTCTCTTCTCAGTAAATTTCAAAAACCTTTTCCAAAACGTCGTACTTACAGAAAACAATTTCAATAAGCGCCAACGTTATCACGGCAGCGCAACATGGTTGCTCAAAATTAAAAATAAATGACTCAGAAAAATACACTACACAGTCCATGATTTGATTAAATTAAGGGGAAAATACCTCAACGCTCCTTCAGGGAAATACGACGATACGACGATACGACGGTACTACGCTAAAACGGCCTCCTCTCTCTTGTTATTATTAAAAGCTTTTTTGTTGGTGTTAAAGGACTTCATTTTGCAAATACGTCGATTTGCATGAATTTACTTTGTTCTGCTTCAATGGAGCTCACAAATATTTGAATAATGTCCAGCAATTGCTTCGATGCGAAGATGAAGCCTTAAATCAAGTTTATTTCAGCTGCGTCAACAGAATCATATACCCGCACCTATAAAGTAACATGTACCTACGGTTATAATTAACATTGATTAGACCACAACAATTATACCTACTAACATTGTTGTGGTCCACCATTACAAAAAAAATGCGACAACTAAAATAATATAATAAATATGTATTTGTCGCAATATACCATACTTTTGTGTAAGTACCTTTTGGTACGTACCTATTAGCAATTAATTAGAACAAAGGTTTGCTAACACCAGATTTATCCGGTAATATTACTCATTATTATTAGGTACTTAATTCAAGTAAACAGAACGAAGATACATAAACGGCAGTTAATACTATAGAACTTGTAACTAAATGATACATTATTATTCATAAACACGTAAATTATTACAAACGGCAGTCCATTACCAGCGGAGATCCCAAAACGATAATTCTTACGACACCAAACTACACATATGGCGAACAATTTAAACTTAAATCGCGATAACCCGAAACTGGCGACCGGCAATAAAACTTAGCCGCTAACGGTTAATTAGAGACAGTGTCCGATACATGTACGATTTATAACACAATTTGAGGCAAGGCTGGGCCGTCTGGTCACACTATCGGATCGGATGACTGATAAAGGAGTGTGGTCACCCTCGCCCGAGGCGCTCTATTGCTCCCCGGAGGACACTTTCTTGCTGGACAATGTCACTAATAAAGCTATGGAGATGCTGTATTACTTTATTGCGGTTTAAGACATTAGTAGTCGTATTACCATGTGGCGTAAATCACATTCATTAGCTTAATCAGGTTTCAAATGGCTGCTTGCTTGTTACTGTGACATCTGTGATCTGAACGAACACTCTACGATTTACAATTCAATTTCCTCCAGGAACATAATGTGTCCACTGTTAGAGATCACCGCTCGCCATTCATGGCATTTCTTATCTGGCTGCTACCACTCATCCTGAGAAGTTCTAAGTCCAGCTGTGGATCCTGTAAGCTAATGATATTCGCTGCATTCAAATCACTAATGATGTTGATCAAATACGATGATGGACGTTTCCAAACAGAGAAACAATTCCGTAATTATCTACGCACTATACAAGTCTATCTAACCGTCTCAAAATCTTCCTCTGTGCGCTGATTACAGAAACATGTAGAACAATCGTGTATCGTCGCCGGATCGTATTGCTATTCGTAAGTATAACGTATAAATCTTGGCGATCGGATCGCACTCCCGCCGAACACGCCGCGAACGGGTCGCGGCGACCACTGCCCGCGGGCCTAGGGTTAAGTTTCATGGAGCTTTCTTCGGAATTAGCCCAAAGCATACCTAAGTATTGCAGATACGAGGGTTCTACCTTAGTTTAGTTTTAACATTGAACTGAGAACTTTCATTTTAAAGTACATGTTTCCGTGTATTACGTGTATATAACTCAACCTTTCCGACTAAGTTTTTGACACTTACCTTTGAAATTAAAAATAAAATTCTTTTCTTTGGTAAGTGCATCATATGAGAACGGCTAGATCAATTTTGCTAATATTCTGCTATTACTGACTGACTGATCCATCAACATACAGCTCTCGCAAGGAGATAGTTATTATGATTAAAAGCTTTTGCAAAGAAAGGATTTTCTGAAGATTTTCCCCTCAAGAGATGACGATGGGGTCCACAGTTTGTATGGAGTAACCTATTTCCACGCGGGCGATGCTGGTTCCAGAAGCTAATTTTTATAAAAAAAATATATAATAGTTTTCTGAGACAAAAAGGCACAAAAATATGAAAACTCGGGCTTAAAAAAGTGGAAATTTCATTGGAAAAAAGCATTACCTTTGTACTATTGTCTATTTTGTATTATCTTTTTCTGTTTTTGTGTGTACATAAATAGTAAAATAAATAAATAGGTAAGTCCCTTTTTCTACAGGATTTTTTTTAAACTCAAATTTTTCGATAGGACAATATCCTGCCGAGTTGGCTAGTTAGAAATAAAACATTGTTTTAACAATAATTGAAAAAAAGCGTAGTTTTATGTAAAGGGCAATACATTACTAATTAGTTTAATAATACTGGAAGATTTATATAGGAAAAAAATTGAGCAGAACTTAGCCATAATCAATCAACATAAGGCGACTCGACCTCACATGACAGGGATGCTGTGCAGTGTGCACATTACCCCCAGTCTGCACTCATCCCAAACTTAATAGACTTGTTCAATTTAATTGCACTATAAAACTACAGCATGCTTTCTTAGTAACAGCTCTCACAATTAAAAACCAACCTTGTCTCTTCCTAATAGGTTTTAAAATACAGCGAATTGTGTCCACATCCTTTGTGTAATAAGTAAACTAATAATAATTTGTGTCGTTGTTAATCAGGTCAAACGCATGAAATCGGAAAGTCTCAGGTTTTAATGCTTCAGGACATTTTATGGGCTTCACTTTTGTTTGGGGTACCGTGAACTGAGATAAGATTGAAGAAAATAAAAATTAAATTTACGAAAAGTGACAAATCTGGTGAAAAAAAAACTAGCATAGTTACATGATGCAGTGCATGCACGCAATGTGTGACACACTTTAATAAATAGTAATTTTGATGCACGTGAGTAAACTTTGTTATTGCAGACGGGGCAACAGACAGACATTAAATTTTGAAGCCGAGACTCTGCAATGACAATTCACACACATCAAACGACGTTCTTCAACACACTGAAAATAAGAAGTAATACAACTTCATATACATCATATTTAGTAATAAATTATTGTGAGAAAATGTTCGTATATTTATTTTTATGTGTCTTGGTGGGGGTTACCCGGTGACTGGCGGGGGCTGTCCGCCGCCTAGTTAGATAGGTACAATATATATAATAAGATGTGATGGATTCTGACCTAAAGTAACCTAACCTACCTAACCTAAAAGTTGTGTGGGTATGAGCGCCTTCACGAAAAAATGTGTAAAGAAACTAATAATTCTCTTCTTCTTTTATCAACATCTTGATGATCAACACAGCCTTGCTGAACAAACAATATATCATAGTTTGCAGAGTGGTGGTGATCTATATTGTCAGATTGCCAATGGTAAACAGAAGCCACTCGTCTTTGACTGTCAATATATTTGAAAGCATGAAGAATGCAAAATGAGTACCTAATAAAGTATACGGAACTCTTGTTTACTTAGAGATATTACATGCGTGTATTTTTTTACGCTGTCTCCCGTCATCAATGGTCCCTGTGACGGACAGCCGTTTGATTTACACTCACAACGTATTAAATTTTTACAATGCAGTTAATTGCTTCCGCGCCGATGCGTCGTAAACTTGTTTAACAAAATGGCTGACGTTTAGTGGGGCATGCACCTTTTCTATCAGCAAGTGTGTGAAAACTAGTCGAAAATGTTTTATGAGTCAGTCTGTAATTTAAATTTTGATGGTTTTAGAGACATATTGTGTAAACAAACTCTTTTTTCAGGATGGGGCAGCTCTTGGTTTCGCCCGATGGAAATAAGCGATGGATTACGTCTACGAATAGAACGAGCGAACCCAGAGGGGTCCCGTTAACTTTTGCTGGGATAACTGATGGATCGAAGGTGGTATGGAAAATATACAATGCCTGAAAGTTTATCAATTAGGAGAAGAACTGCTGAGAAATCTCTTGAAAATTCTGATATTCTGATGTGTTGGATGAATACAAATCAATTACTGTGGCACTTGTATTTTACCTATTATTTAGTCACCAACAGCAAATTGTCAAACGCCGCTATTGTAAAAATGAATTCACTATTGTTTTGCACTATTCTTTTATATAAGCGACAATTTTATTTGGTAGAACAAAAGAAAGGCGCACTTGTTGCATCACTATCTTTTCAATCATTAACATAAAATACAAAATTATTATGACCTGAAAAAAAATTTCTTCGACTGTCCATTCCCCCAACACAAAACTGGCTTCTGACGATTCTCGAATCCATTACGATACAATCGCACAATAATTTATATTAACGAGGTGCTCTAAGGAGGCAAGCAATTACCCCCTTAAGATCTGAGCCCCTTGAGCACTGACTAGTGACTGATAACACGCAGCCAACCTTAATGGCACGAATATGGCCATCTTGTACCTATGTATTTAAGGAAATATCACCATAAATGGTCATAGTGGATAGAAACTAATCGTATGAGTATGTGATATGTGGGAAATATTAAGTTTCAGATGTGCCGATGTGTGTAAAGCTAAGGAGTGGAATTCTATACAAAAGCCCGTGTTCTGTGTTTCCTTTACGTTGAGAGTCAATGGGAGACAATCAATAACAAAAAAGTACACCATGTTTTAGAAATGGGAGGTCATTCGTCGATTGTGGTAGCCGTAAATCAAATCTTTGGGATTTTTTAGGAATCTTTGAATGTACTAATCACGAATATTCACACACTGACTGAGCTACACTATCGATAAGTACCAAATACTCCTTTTCTTTCTAAAAAAATGCGCGATTTTATTGAGATAGGCCACGGGAGCAGGAAGAGGGGAAAAATTATTAACCAAATAATGTGTCTGTTGCTGAAGAAGTAGATGCTACCATTTATAAAGGTAAAATAATTGTCTGTACGGCCAAAAAAAAAAAATTCTTCTTAAACTGTGTTTGAACCACTGTACTAATTTATCTACTTTTTGAACCACTGTACCTATCTATGTATCTACTTTTTGAACCACTGTACTTATTTATGTATCTACTTTTTGAACCACTGTACCTATCTATGTATCTACTTTTTATTGTTTACTAGGAATATTAAAATTAAATTCGTCCCTTCCACCAGCGCACCCGCTGCTTTAGTGTGCAGTAAACCAATGTTCGATGCTCCCCAAGTTTTTATTTTAGTTTTTATTTTATTTGGATTATCTCACTACATTTAACTGAACACCGGTATTTTATACAATCGTACAGTTTTTTGATGGAGGTACGATGGAAAAGTAATTGGGGGAAATATTTCGGATTTGGACGTGTTGATTAAAAGTTCAGGCACATTGGTGACCCTCAAATGTAGCAAATTATTTAATGACTTTGTTGTTCAAAACTAAAAAATCTAAAATCTATCACGTTATTGAATTTAACATCAAAGGATTAGAATTGAATTCTCCTATAATAATAACTTTTGAGAGCTTCTATCATTCTAATTAAAATAATTCTTGATAGCGATCACCACAGAACTTTCTCGGGGCACAATAATTCTTGCACAATCGTCTCCCTCTACCTATCCAGATGGCACTAAATAACGGCAGATATACTCCGCGGTCGCAATATCGGTCGCTCAAAAAACTGAAGCGATCGCCAGAAGCGAGTTAAATGAGCGCCCGAACAAACGGCAAGATCAGTACCGGATTATCTGTGCCGCCTCCGACTTAATTAAACATGAAATTCAATTAATAGAGAACGCGGCGAGTTATCGCGTAAGGAATAAAGGGATCCCTTCCTCCTAATTAAAATGTATTGCCTTATTTAACTCATTTTCCACTTACAATGACATCGCGCGACCGACTCGAACTTTTTAATCTTGCGCGCGTCTTACTTCGCCTTAAGTAGTAGCACATCTTCATTTGAAATTCAGCTCTAGATACATGGCACTGAGTTCAAATTCTGTTGCCTTGTAAATCCTGAAGAAAATTCCGTGTAGCCAGGTCTGGGAAGGCGGCATCGCGGGTATCGTTCGGAGTCACAAAGAGGTATTTGCGGCGGACTTAAGGCTGAACATTAGTTTTTAAGGGTCTTATTTTGTTGTGCGCTATTAAACCGGCGGAGTCTTTGATAGAATTAGCCGGGCCAATAAAATTAATCGGTTCCCCTTAGAAACAAAAGCGGGTGAAACGATGAATATTCTGCTTTAGTACATAAGCTTTGTAGAGTTTATTAAGTAAATAAAAAGATTGAAGTTGGAAAACCAATTACGATAACACTTTGTTAGGTTTGAAAGAGAAAAATGGGGTTCAAAGTGAAATTACTGAAGTTTTGAAAGTTGATCAGACGTAGGCAGTCCCGTCGCAGTCTATTAGCAAAGCATCACCAGATAGAAATGATTTACGATTACATTCTGCTGCACTTCAATGAGTTATTGAACTATAACTCACACAGAGTAACTAGCCAGCTTTGTTTCTCTTTTATTCTCATAACAGCCATTTAAAATTTATACAACGGTCTACATATTCTACAAAATGGTAACAGAAGGTGAAGCCTCATCTAATTCATAGAATTGGTAATTATACCTACTAGAAGAACAAGCATTAATTAAAGAAGTAATGATTAGTTACGTATTTTACCATCATAAGAGAAAGAGGGCTGAAATAAAGTAACATATTATCACAGAAATATTATAAAGTTGATTTGTAAGTGAACGTGTGTGTGATGTTTGTTACTACTTCACGTTCGAACGGATGCAAGGATATCGGTGAAACTTGACACACGGGTAGACCATGTCAACACATACTTTTTATCCCGGGAGTAAGATCCCTTAGGATAACAACTTTCACAAGGTTGAAGCCACTGGCAGCAGCTGCAGTCAATAATAATAATCAAACTCAAAAATGGTCATTTAAAGAACCACATGACGTTTTGATAGATCCCATCTTCATAATTACTGGACTCTTTGACAATTGTAAGCGCTGAGTGGTCATTCTGTCTAGGAAAGATATCTCTGAACTGCTCTCAAACCTTGATGATATGGGTGACTTTGATGCTTGATGGATATACTGTCTGTATTTTGTGTTCCTGAGCAAATAACCTTATCGATGGGTTCTTGAGCGCTATTTTCACACTTTGTGTAGAGTAGACTTTCTGAATAGCTTATTTTTGTTGGCAGTACCGCTTCTTCTTTCAGCCACACTTACGACCTGGTCTCCTGCTGAGAACTCCTCGGTACAGTCTCACAGTTGGTGTCTCCAGGCTTTTTCAGCGACACTATTCAAGTGCGTTAATTTTATAAGGGTTGAATGCTTGTGTACAACTTGTTTCAATTTTAATAGCAATTATTTTATTTGCTTCATCTGACTCTCACCCATAATAATGTGATATCTTTAGGAGAAGATAAATGTTACCTACTTATAATAATACCTGAGGTGGTGACTGTCAGCGTGGCAATACAACTACGCTAACAGCCAACAGTTTAGGTGAGAAAACTCGAAAAATAAAACGGCTATTTTGTAGATAATTTTTGAATAGTGTGGACTACTTCAATCTGTCTTCATAATGACCTAGAAAAAAAAACAGCAACCTGTAACTATCTCAAACATTGAAACCTATCTCAGCGGGCGTCGTCACAGCCTGTGTGTACGCCAACCCACGCGTCGTGCCACTACCAAGCCTACTTAGCTGAGCTACTTAATACTGCTCGCTGAAGCACTGGCATTTATGGAGCCTCGTAACTTGAAGCGTTACTCTGTATTTGGCATTACAATCCAGTTTGCGAGAAAGGAGAGGCTGTTACAAGATTTACTTTAAAATTGACAGCGACTTGCTACAATTTCTTGAAGCAACCCCAAGGAGAGATGTTGTGTTATTAATAATAATAATATGAGCCTTTATTACTGTTTTTCATAATTTTTACAATATTTCATTTCAATATTTCAGTTACTAACATAATATGGACATTGGAATTAGTCTGAAATAAATTTATTTATTTATTTATTTATTTGTTGCTGACGATCGATTTTCAGTAACAGCTTGTCCTCCGACAAAGGCCTCCTCCAAAGATTTCCACCTTTCTCTATCTCTTGCGATTCTGATCTATTGTGTTATTAGCATCGTTTAAGTCGTCTCAGCGGCCCTGGAACCCAAAGCAATTGAAGGAACACAGGAGAGTGTTAGTCTGTAAAAGTCTGACACTCCCTCTCATTACCGCGACAAGTATCTTATTTGTTAAAATATAACTATGATGTTTTGACACTAACTGAAATGCTTTATAGAATGATATTGCTGTATGCTGTATCCATCATTTTTTTGCCCTTACCGATACATTATTTTTCTGCAGTTTGTCTCCTACGATTGTAATTTAAAGACTTAGTAAGAAAAAAAATCTTTAAACAAATTGCAAGTCTTAATAATTCCATATCTCGTGCAGGTCGGGACAATAAAACACTCTGTTTATTCCTCCCCTAAGATCTGCATGAAGACAAACAATACAAATAACATGAAACACATAAATAAACATAAGATCATAACGATGCGTCACCCGTACAGGCTAACGCAATAAAGGTCGCACTAATAGTCACTGTGAAAGAGAACTAAATAGCCCGGACCGACCTCCCTGGCTACTTGTGAAAGCTTACCCTTGGCCATATCTGGCCCACCGTAGGCAGAACCCCCATATCTCATACAATAGCCCCGAAGATGGTGGATTTGTTGGAAGTAAGAAGAGGTCGGGAGTTCAGGTTAAGATGGTGGATGGAACGACAATTATAAATAAGTAGGTTGGAGCAATAACGGTCGGCGACGTGCCTTATATCAAGCAAACTGCCTGCGATGCAACGCAACCTAAGAGACGCTTCATGCAGACCAAAGAACGGAGATGTGACATCTTAATGATGTACCAACACTTCACCAGCATATTTGAACAGACACTTACCGATCTCCGAAAGTGCGAGGTGGTTTATGCTTGTATAACTCACGCTAACCGAGGCGTTAAGTAAAATGTCAGGACAATGTGTCTTATAAGTTTCAGTGACATTAAAATACAATAAATAAACTTTATTTGAAACACGGAGTTTGTGTGTCAGTGGTGTTCGTGAGTCATGCTTATTTTTGTTAAATTTTAAATCCTGACAAGAGGCCTTGAGTTGTTGAATGACCTATAAAATCCCAGTAGTCAAATATTAAAATCCTAACCAGGGTACGTAATCCAAATCGTTAAATTTAAAAAAATAAGATTTCAATATTGGTGTTTCAATATGCACTTTTTTCGACCTCCCAGAGACAGTGTCTGTTCTGCGCTAATAACACATGCCTGATCTGTGCGCAGCGTGTTGGAGCTCATAGGCCATTCATAACCGAGGCTGCATCCTCCACACCAGACGTTTTTATTTGCCGAACCAACGACACTAACATAAAAACAACACTCAAATATCAAATAAACAGCGCTTTAAAGCGCAGTTTCGTACGGCTTAAGCCCGTATTAGGTAGTTAAATTTACATTTTACATTTGATATTTTCAGCCGTGAAAGTTATTTCTTGTTTGTGCTGCAGCAGATTTATTGTTCGGATCCGGCGGTACTCCAGCGACATCTCTTTGTTGCGAATCGTTTACGTGTATTTATGGGGTAATTTAAACGATCCGAAATACAAAATACTTTAGTACGATTTACTAAAATACAATGCAGTGATTATAAAAGGATTTATTGTAGAGTGTTGTGTTCTACTTTGTGATGTCCGTACCTTTCGGTAATTCTCGTGTTTATTTATACGTTAGGTGGAGATTTAAGGTGTGAGCAGAATAACGTGTGCTCCCAGTATATTCACAGTCACGGAGAGCTATAATGTGTTGACTTTAAACATCGCATTTGCGCTCACAATATGTGAGATCGTTGTTAGCCCGTCGTTTGTTGCTGGAGTCTTGAAATATTTATTTAACAAGGAAACCAGTATTCTTAGGGTACACACAGATCCTCTTGCAGATGAAAATAACTCTGACCTTCACATATCCGAAACCAGAGCCAAGTAAACCGCAACTCCATTTCTTGAAACTTCAAAACTTACATCTGCTTATCCACCTGATAAAGTTCCTGCTCTACAATTCCACGAAAAGATTGCCATCCTGCGCTGACGAGCAACAGAGTCTACAAAGTAAGACTTTCTAGAATAAACTCTCTCAAATATGTCGGTGCAATATAAAGCGGTTGTAAACACACGGCGCGAGCAATTCAATTGTTACCTGGCACTGCCTGACAGTGTACACCGCCACTGTACTCCACGATGGTGCTACTTGAATATACGCGCTGAGACGGAGCAATATAACATTCTGAATTTATTGCTTCTTTACTTATGTCTGAATAAAATGAGAAGATACTTTGTTTGCAAAAAGTATGTGATTTGAATTGACGTCCTTAACTATTTGTAACCTTTTCATTCGAGGGTGGGCTTAAAATAACTTTCTCGCTCTAGGTGGAGCGAAAGGCTGTGTCAGACTTTTACCGACTAAAACTCACCTGTGTTCCTTCAGTTTCCCTTTGCGTTCTAAGCCCACAGTGACTCTTTAGAACACCTACATCAAACCTGAGTTCATACCATATTTGGTGAAGTTAACCTTTTAACTTACTTTTTTGTTTTGCTCTTGATACAGGTGCTCTTGACCACTATCTCACCTGAAGAAAAGCGACGATGTGGTCGACGATGGAGCACGCTTGCTCTTGAGTCAAAGATCCCCAGGTTGTAGCTATCAGGAAACACAGACTGCAGCATGGAATTCCACTCCTTAGCTGTACGCACAATATTGTTCCCAAAATTGATTTGCACGTATGGGTTAATTGAAATCATTAATCAGTTGAAAATGACGATAGTTTGAACATGTTAGTTACTTACCACACGATTGTCATGCAGTGGGTATCAATATATCTCAATTAGATAACTTAACGATATGTTACAGATTACCATACTGTGACCCAAGTAGAATGTTCGTACTATTTTCTTGAGTCACAGCAAGTTTAACATATTTGCCCTTCCAAACATTTATCATACAAACAGTTTCTCATCTAATTTTTTAGAAACATAAATGTCTCATAAAACTTAGGTTCAAGGCATCGAAAAGTAAGTACTAAATATTCAGAATTTTAAAGGAGTATATTACGTAGAGTGTGGAGCAAATGAACCGATTTGTATTCAGACTCTATATGTTAATATGTTTTATCATCGGAATATTATTCATGGCAGAATCTACTTTTATTTTTAAGAGGTATTTTTAATACACTATGTGCACCTAACTTATTAAAATACTAGCTTAGGAACGCGTCTGCGCTCCAGGCGGTGTTTATATTATTATTAAATATTTTTCACATTTTTGCCCTTGAGTAAAGTGTTCACTAAAAAAATGAGACTGAAAATTCTTATTATATCAGCCCAGCTAGGTCTTAAAGTAGAGGCAAGAAATTACATAATTGCAATTGAAAAATAAATGATTTTCAAGTACCTACATGATTTTCAAGTACCCCATCAAAGATAGCATTGAACGATCGGGAAATCGGTGTACCTAATAATCTTAGCAAAAATATACATGATCTTGACTTTGGGGACATCGATCACTAATATTGTACCATTTACAACGTAACTATTCAGAACCATTCATTTATTTGTATTATCATAGTCGTTTAACTATCTTCATTGTGATATCTTTGTGAGTATGAAGTTCCGTTAACCATTTCTGGTCTTCTTCATCAGTTCCACTTCATCAAATGTTACTTTTTGACTGTAAATGCTTAAGTTCTCGATGCAAATACCAAAATCACTATATGGTTGCCTATAATATTTGAGGAGTTCCCTTGATTCCTCATGAATTCCATCATCAGAACTAGATTTTGAAAAAATGGGACCAATCTAGAAGCATATCCTTTTAAAAGAAAAAAAAATTGCAAATCGGTCCATAAACGACGGAGATCTGAGGTAAAAAACATTTTTTTTTAAATACAATTGAATTGATAACCTCCTCCTTTTTGAAGTCGGTTAAAAGAGACAACACTGTGGTAGGTGTGCACAGCACAATAAATAAATAACAGATATTTCAAGTAGAATTTAGAATCATTAAATTAAGTTACTTGTAATAATGAAATAAAGACACAATAATTTAAATTTGATTTGATCACTGTGGTCATTCTTCTCATGTATTTCTACAGCCACTTTTGCGATAACTAATGAAAAATAGTGTTTTCTTCGTAAAACTAAGATAACTAGAAGTAACAACGCCGCGCCTACCGCCGCCTCACCGTATCCACTGAGCCGAACTAGAAGCCCTCCATTGTCTCAACACTTACAAAACCCACATTCAGTCTCCGTCAACTGTGAACAAGTCTCGATAAACGACAATGACGTCATCAAGAAAACAATTACACCACAACAGATTAAAAATGAAAAATGTCCCATCTTCAGTGGTGACAAACAAAACACCCTAATTGCTTTTTCTTTTATTGTTGGTTGTCGCGGCATTGTCGCAGATATTGTTTCTTAAAAAATACAACCCCTCTTCTGCTAATCTTTTGGCCAAGTAAAGGATTAGTGGTGAAAAATTGGTGCTCGTAAACAAATAAAAGACGCGATAAAATTGTAAATTTTTCTTTAGATGACACTGAAGAGCGTGAGGTATGTTTCAGATTCATTTTTGTGTCTAAGATAAGCTGCGTATCGGCTCCCTTTCATTTAAAGGTACGAAGTGCTTTTTCTAGTTTATTTGACACCAGGTTTTGAAAGTAAATTAAATTCTAGCCTAAGTGTTTAAGAAACTCTATGCTGTAGTCCGATACGTTTCACGAGACCAAAACGACCACGGACACATCTTACGAAATAATCGATAAAGAAACCAAAACAAATGTTGGTCTTACTAACATAGGCTAAACGGTGTAGATTTTTATCAAATACATACTTGCTTATACCCGTGGCTTCACTCGCATGGAACCTCTTTTCAGCTCCTACGAGTTGGATTTAGAAAAATCCGTTCTAATTCCTTATCTACGTTTTAAAAACATCTTTAAAAAGTCAGCTTTCTAGGTCCAAGTGTTTAGGCAGGGCGTTGGTGAGTCACTGTGTCAAGACTTCTCTTTTTTAAAGGTATGCAGAAGTTGGAATGTCCATGGCCTCCGACCAGATGGGTGTTGTGTCTGTCATGGGTAACTGTGTGATAGTTCATTTCGAGCTGTTGTATGTGTTCGTCTCAATCGCGCAGAAAACTCGAATACTGCTATGCAGGATTTTGAATTTTAGTTCCAATGTGGCGTCAGAGATGTCTCTACACTATACAGATAATAATATAAATTAAGTATGTAAATATCCTTATCTAAACGAGCTGTTATAATGAGGCTCGCATCACCTACAGTAACAAACAGTCATCTCGCGACCTCCTCAGCGATTCTTAATATTCAATTTGCATGTTGTGTATTGTTTACAGCCCACCTCGGGCTCGACCCGTCTAATCTCAACGGTTATTGTCTAAGTTGTGCCGTTTCCTGAGGCACTATCACATGCCCGCAAGGTCAGAAGGTACACTTCAATATTATTTTTGACCCGAAGAGGACAAACAACAATAAAATAAAAAGTTAACCAATTTATAAATTACTTAAAATAAAAAATACAACAATCAAAAAAAGAAAAAGAGAAAATGAAAACTGTGCGAGGCCTAAAAGGTTATCTGAGCATACGCTGCGATATTTAAAAGAAAAAAAGTAAAAAAAACAAACCGAAATTATCCGAGAAAAGTAAGTTTTTCTTTGGTGGTTGTGACGAATCTATACTTAAATAAAGCTGAAGCTGATTGTTTGAACGCGCTAATCTTAGGAATAACTAGCACGAATTGATAAATTCTTTTAGTATAAGATTACCGAGGACAGGACAGCAACCGAAGATGCGGATAAAACTACGGGGGTCTGCCTTGCAACTTTTTATTTTATACTAGCTGAGTTTAAAATAAAAAATTGCAAGCGATAATTACTTTGAAGTATCACCGCGAAATTTATTCCATCTAATCAATTATAAAAAGAAAAGTTGCCTACATCCTCTACCGGAAAAGTTTAAATCCCTGAAAAAGTAAAGAACATATGGATAACGCAATCTAAATTGCATTTTTAAAGACCTTAAAGGCCTTGCCGAAGATTGGTAAGACAGTTCTTGGTACCTGTCACATGATATATTCAGGAGCTATATAAGGTGTATAAATCCATCCTTCTTTCTCGCTCGCAAGCCTGAGCGTGAGTTTAACACGACATGGCATGGCCTCAGGTCAGCACGTGTTGTTAAGTTAGCCTTTTGTATCTGACTGCTTCGTGGCGCTACGACTTGCGATCGACTGGTAAGGACGGTGAGAGTATCCAAGTTAAGTGATATTTATAGCGAGTGTAGGTGAGCCCGAATAACTTCACAACTAGTATGCTTACAAATAGATATAGATAGCCATGTGAGTACGAAATAGTTTGCATACGAAATCAAACGACACGAATGGACATGGACACTGAAATTGGTCTTTATTTTTTATATTTTATACGATTTCCATGGATTATCATGATTGATTGATCAGGTTGGATTTATCGAAGTTCATCGTGAGCTGTAAAAGACTAAACGTGCGCTGAAATTATGCTTCTTCGTCTTTTCGAATCGATGGTAAATGCGTTAAACTGTTTGGTCCCAGTAGGTGGCTACGTTAACTGCAGCATCAGTGCCACTCATTAATTCCTCCCTCCAAAGTGCAGGTGAATGAGCACTTGAAGCACTCCAAAATGTGGCTCATTTTCTAAACAGAGGCACCGCACTGAAATTATGCTCAAACACTACTTCATAAAAAATACTTTTCTACCTTATTTCAAAATCTTCTTCGTTATTTCACTATCAGTGAAATCGAACACCGTCATTGTATCTTTGTGCATGAAGTTTTCCGATCAATTCTTTAAAGAAACTTTCACCTTTCTCATTTCGGTGATATCTTAGCTAAAACATTTCCTTACAACAAAATCCTAGAAACAAAATAGGTACATTAAGCACCCTCTAGTTATTCCTTGGTCTACCGTAAGACGTTAGCGGTGGTCCGAGGAGTCCTACTTGGGCACAGTTCCGTGCGTTTCCGGCACACGCAGGATACCCCCAGCCCACCCTGGAGGGGGGGGGGGTACATCCGACCCCCGGCGACATTAGCGTATCATTATAACTATTTGAGCGAGCTTGTTAAGTTGGCTTCTAAGGTGTATTGGGGTTCGCGATGAAGGAGTCGTTGTGATATTGTTTTGTATCTGAAGTCGCTTGAAGGTATGATTATGAACTGTAATAAGATTTATTCGCATTATAAAGTCGATGAAGCTGTGGGCTTTAATGTTCAGTTTTGGTGATATCAATAGTTTATTTTTATCTTCTGATTACGACTCTAATTTCTGAATTGTTTAGCTTTATTTTGCAGTTTAGCACTAGTTTATATAATTTAAAAAATAAAAACTTGAATCATCGAAAACAACCTTTTTTATCAGGTATTCCTTTTTTTGATATGTATAATGAATTAATCCAGGTAGTCAGATGCCAGAAAGTTTGAACATCAGTCTATCCAAGGAGTATCGTGGTGCCCAGTAACTGAGTGGTGGATGTCTGCCAGGCAGTTGATCCTTGTAAAATATTAGTATTCAGCCTCGTCCGTTTAGACTGGAAACCGACCCTTACATAGTTGGGAAAAGTCTAGGGACATGACGATTAGTGGCTAAGCCAATCCAGGTCCATCCTGATCTTAAGAACCAATTTAATTTCCTGTAATAACGAACTCAAAGCGGTCCACTGACGAACCCTTATTTCCCTCTCTAACAACATTTCAACATTTCTCCCACAATAACTTCCCTCACAATAAAAAACAACTTCTTACCCCCGAGTGCATCATAATGACGGGTAGTTTTCACCCCCGTGAGTTGTGAGTTGTGCGGCTCTAACGAATTTATTACCCTCTCTGTTCAACACAATTGATATAGTCATCCCTGAAGAAATATAAACGACAGAGGTATATTGTTTTAATGTTAATAAGTTGTGTTTTTGCTAATCATTGAGATCAAGGAGCCCGAGGAATCGCCCAACTTAAGTGGCAGAGAGCAGGGCATATTACTCGCAGAACAGATGGTCGATGAGGCCGAAGGTTCTGGAGGATCAACCGCTTACCGGAAGACGCAGCGTTGGTATACCTCTCACAAGGTGGATCGATAACCTGATGAGGGACGCAGGGATGCCAAACGCACAGGACCGGTCGTTATGGCGACATTCGGGGACACCTATGTCCAGCAGTGGACATCTTTCGGTTGAAATGATGATCATGAAACCAAGTAAGTCAATGAAGCTAAATTATGCGAACTGCAAATGCATTTAGTTCGATATACATATATGACATACTCGGTATCAGTGAATGATATCATAACTCCCAAAGTATTTCATCTAACGACTGACCGCTCTTCACTAAACTGATTACATTTTAAGTTGGTTTACTAAGTAAATAAATATTGAGTCTAGCAAAAGTAACATGTCTTGTATTTTTTTAAGTATACCGACCAACTTGAGCAACACATTGCTCAAAGTAACTAAAACGGTCCTCCACTCCAAGGTCATTTAAAACAAAAGCCATGTACCGAAATCCTCAGCGTCCTCGTACGTAGCGTCGCCTTGGGCAGTACTGCCTTGTACTTACCGAACTTAAGCGACGGCTACTCTTCGTAGTCGCAATAAACTTGAACTAACTGGCGACTAAGTACGTTATTTAAGAGACCACTCCATGAGCATACTCCGATTTAGTGGCAACTAATGTATCTACTCAACAAATATAAGCAGTTTGAACTACTATCCCCAACAATATGCGTAAAAGAAAAATGTATACAACTAGAGATAAGTTTCACTGCCTCATAACCTCAACCATAATTAATTTTATTATTTGCCTTCATTAGGAGCTTAGAGAGTCAAAGATAGGACCTATTACATATTTGTATAAACTAATAAACAAAATTTGTCTATGACGAACAAATAGACAACATGATATCCACTTGTAGACACGAGAGTGTAATAGTAAAATGATTATGATATAAATATACTATTAAAATGACGTCTTATTACAATTCTTCAGATGATAATAAATAATCAGGGAACCGAAATTTTGTTGTTAAATGAGAGGCATACAGACTATTAAGTAAAAATATCACGTCTATAAAAACTTAGAGGAAGTGATCTTGAACTGTCTTTCAATCTGATAGGTACTAGGAATTAATAGCTCACTTTATAAGCATAGACAACCTTGTAATGTTCCCACTGCTGGGACTTAGGCCTCCTCTTTAGGAGAGGGAATGGATCATAAGTAATCCATCACACGGGCCCGTGCAGGTGAGAGGGGATCATTATCCACCATGCGTTCCCGGTGCGGTTTGTGAATGTCACATATCTTCGGTTTTTTGGTTCCAGGACATGCCGGTTTCCTCACAATGTTTATCTTCACCGTTTCTACAGCGCTTTTTAAAATCACTAACTTATATTTAAGGGTGAGATTTTTACAGGATAGCACTGCAGACATCTCAATGTAACTGCGTGGTCGTGTGGTGTTAGACCATTAATGATTGCATAATATGGCTTTCAAATTCCAATATTTTTAATCTCCTCATCAGTAACAACCATCACCCTACATCTCCTCAGCAGTTGCTCATTCCACATTTAGCAACAGTAACCTGTCCGTGTTATCAGCGGGCCGGACGTCCGGCGCGTCCGGCCCGTGCGCGCCGTCCGTTCGATACCACTGACACAGTTCACTCGTTATGTGTTATTACTATTGTTTTGTACCCAGATAACGGGTAGGTAGATCTATTGCGCAGTTAAATGATAGTGACGGTTCCGTAGAATTACTATTATTTATTCTAGTCATACTGCTCACAACTTTGTTTATTGAATGTGAGGTATATTGACAAATGAAAAAAAATATTTTTAACGAAATAATTTATTTTGCGTTACAACACAATGGTCAAACACCGTGTCATGAAGGTTGATCTAAAGAGGTAGATATAGTTTTAAAAAAATACTGCTATTATTATTATTTAAATACAGTTATAAGGGCGCCTTCAAATTAGCCGCAAAGTGCCGCGCGACAACGACAAAGCAGCGCGGTGGCAGCACTGCTATCGCGCTGCTTTGTAGTTTTTGAAGATATTTATAGTTTTTGAAAATATTCTTAATTCAATAAACCCCAAACGAACGCGTTCGCTCTCTCATTGTCTTTCTATTGTGTCTCTAATTACGGTTTTCGAAAGGTTAAATATAAGAAGACAATAATTATTATAATAGATCTATGAAATTGCCGTTTTATATAACGGGTTGCTTTGAAGTGTTACCTATATCTTTGGAATTATAAATTTAATTAAACTTTATATTAAAGGGCCCTTATTCTTTTTTCGAAATTAGATATTTATTGATTTCTTTGTGTTTTGTATTTGCTGCAATATCGCAATGACGTATACCTACGACTTTCTTCTAACAAAAGAACTCTGTGTTCTTGATTTAATAGCTTTCGTTTTGGAAATTTTATCTTGATCCGCCCTGAGAAGAAAATTTATTCATGAGATAAAATTTCCCACGTGAAAGTGATTAAAACAAAAATAGACATCCCATTCATTAGCTGTTTTAAGTCCGTATACATCACCAATATTGCATACCACTTGAGACACATTGTTTTCACGGTAGAACTCATATTACAAAATAATGCGAGTTTTCTTAGATTTCATACAAAAATGGTTATAAATACAGCGATATTACAGAAAATACAAAACAAAAAGAAACCAATAAAAACCAAATTTCGAGAAAAAAATATATACCTTTAACATAAAGTTTATTTGAACTTATAATTCCAAGTCAATCCAAAGATATAACACTTCAAAGCAACCCGTTATAAAAAACGGCCACTTCATTGGTAAAGACCAAAGACAAGACTGCAGCTGCCAGCGGTTTCGCTCGCGAAAAAATATCCTATGTGCTATTCTAGGTCATGATTTATTCGTGTGAAAATTTCATCCAAATCCCTTCAGAAGTTTCCGCGTGAAGGAGTAACAACCACACACACTCAAAGTTCCGTGTATAACATAAATGTGATATTATGGCTTCTTTTCAGTTAATACTGGATCGGTACCAAACATTCAGGCACATCTCTACTCCTCTCTCAAGGATTGTGATAACTATACATACAAACATACATACTATTATTGCACTTATAATAATGTGGACAGAGCACAGTACCCTAAGAGATACCTACATAGGTTCCCCACAGTCTCACCGCAGAGGAAACTTAGCACGGAGCTAAAACGCGGCCCGGGCCAAGTTAGCACTTTTTTATTTGCCACTAACTCGCCTAACACAAGATTGCCATTTAACTGGCTCGCCACACGCCGCCATTTGTTGCCATTGCCATATTATATGGCTACATGTCTTATTGTGAGTACCTTGCTGGAGTGGACAATTGTGGGGGCTTGCCAAAGTAACAATAACCATTTTGAGGGAGAAAGTGGGCTTCGTACTTTTTGTTTGTGATTTTATTTTCAATTATAAACAAAAAAAAAAGTAATCAAAGAGTTCGGTCTCGAATCATAATCGATCTCACTCTCTATGATGATAGGTACATGGATATCAAAAGCCAGTAGAAAACACTTCGCCAGTAACTAATATATCCGACTTCATCAAACCAGCAACGACTTAGCTGCTAAACACAAATATACCCAATACAAACAATGTAATGTTAGCACAATATCATCTCCACACCCACACTTACACGTATACCTAAGCACTGCAGTACGCTCCGTTATCTAAATAAGCAAAGTTGTACCTGTGGGGCTGAGCTCGATAAATCAATATCTTCGGCTTGTTAAGTAACTTTATCCCGAGATGCTCCGGTATCGTATGCACATTGACTAACGCACAGTGGGCCGCCGGTGGCACTGTTGTGGACGAAATTTTATTTATTTATTTATTTGGTCAGCCAACAACTGCTTACACAATACATTTATATTATACTAAAACGAAACTGACATCCATTAGTGTAGCAATTAATAATAGGCTGACACCACATGCACTATATTCGGTTTTACAAAATTATGTAATTAATATTATGCTAAAAACAATACAGAATAGGTAACAATTACTATTTACAATAAGTTAAAAAATGGAAGATTAATAAATTTGAGGCGAACTATTTACTTCTTACTGCAGTTTATTCACAAATAATTCAATTAGGATCTGATGACTATGAAGAATATCAGTATAGCTTTTAGTTCTTTTGTTTTTTTTTTATACTAGGTAGGGATTTACTGACTGCAACACCCGATGACAATATTTGCCTGATTAATTTTATATAATTTAAATTGAATTGAATCGTAAATTATCTTTTTTATTAATTGGCTGTGCAATTGAGTTCAGCAAACTTTTTGGTCAAACGGTTAGCGTAAAGATAAGATAGAGCTTCAACCGTCATGTTATACGACAATATTTTCGTAATCATCTACAGTCCGACTTCACTGATATGCGTGTCATAAGCCATCTTTTAGTAATTTTAAATTAATTAAAATATCAACATATATAAAACACAGTGTCATATTTTAAACGAGTCTACAGTAGGTACGTTTCTAAACACATATTTTGTCCACCTCCAACATAGTCAGGTCCTCAGTGCGGCTCGCGTATATCCGCCGGGCGCCCCGGGCCCCAGCCTCAACCTAATTTGTATTGATTAAAAATATTCAGCATAGTTGGAAGCAGAGGAATGCGCGGCCCGCTCCACTCGGCTCACGCAGATTATTGGCGATACAAATCATTTGATTTTCTTACAACAATATTTACTACTCCATAAGTGAACTAGAAGTTTTGTTTTTCGTGGGGCCAAGTTTTTGAGGGTTACTCCTGGTTTTAGGGGTGCCTCTCAACTATGGAATTATTATATAAATATTGCTGGAACGTTTGAAAGAGTTACCGTGGCCCTAGAACCCAAAAGGCAAATGAAGAAACATAAGTGCATGATTTCAAAAATAAAAAACTGGGCAAATGCGAGTCGGACTCGCGCTCTGTGGGTTCCATACAAACTTACCTATGAAAACAGTTCAACTCCCGAATTGAGTTACGAAGATTTCCGAATCGCATAAAAGGTTTTTTTTTTTGTGACGGAACTACAAAGGAGATTGACCAAAAGCAGTCTAGCAAAGATGCGTGAACGAAAATCAAATTAATATAGAAATTATTTGCTTATTTTTTTACAGCTTTTCACTTCAGGAATTCTGTTTTCGTATCCGGAATTATGATTTTAAGATAAACAGTAAATTAACGATTGCTAGGTACATTTCCAGTCATGATTGACGTTTCGTTCTCTTCATTTGTACGTACGTAAGCAATATATTACTATACTCTTTGTACGTAAGTATGAACCTTTAGACAAAAACATCACAAAAATGATATCAATATCTTAAATAGCTAAGTAATTAGTAATACCATAACGTACTGTATATGTATTTTATCGTTCCGATAATATAATATTTATTTTGTGCTTCGTCTCACGCAGATGCAGCTGTCAAGCCAGATGACAGACGGATGATAACTAACAATGTTGTTTTGTACCTACATGAGTGATCTGTGGTCATTTTACAAGTTGCGAGTTGGTTAGACATAATTTGTAGGTTATCTCTGTTTTTGTTTAATTACTTTAAAACTCGGGTGTTTGTGTGAAAATGAACACTTTTATTTAATAGTATATAAAGCGTAGTCTATATTAAATAAACATTTATTGTGCTTCAACTTAAGACGGATTTCCATACATCGTTGGTCATGATCCTTTACAGTTTACAGATTTTTTCCTATCCTTGTGTACCTATATTGTGAAGTAAGGTCTTATAGACCTTACTTCATGCCAAATTTCAGGATTCTAGATCAACGAGAGGTACCTTATGAATTTTGATTCCCTTGAGAGTGTCGAAATACACGTTTTTGCGACATAAACAGCCGTATCTTTTTTTACCGTTAACTCAAATGTTTGATTTTTTCACAACTTCAAGGGACCGCAGATTTGAGTATGTGGTGTTAATTTTAACTCGATACCTCCACGCATTCCCGAGATAATCGGTCTTGACAGACAGACAGACAGACGGATGGACAACAAAATGATCCTAAAAGGGTTCCGTTTTTTCCTTTTGAGGTACGGATCCCTAAAAAACAAAGGTACAGAAATATAATTATGTTGTAATTGGTTCAAATACGTGTTTCTTTCTAGAATTAGAGTACCTAGGTTTTTTATAACAGTTCTCTTATTGATTCCTTCACCATTAAGTTCGTTTTGATTACTAAATAATGTCACTCACTTTAGCTACTTTAGGTATAAAAACTTATTTATTAGTTCTTGCTTTTAACTCTTTAGAGTTATATAGTCACCCAACGCATAGTTACTCAAACAACTCAATACAAATGATAGAAACACAAAAGCAAGGAAAACAAACGCGTAGGCATTCGTATCGAAACTAAAAACAACTGTAAGCATGAAAACAAAAGTGCCGTAAGCTGTCAGCGAGGATAGTTTTTAGCTATTTCATGCTGCACAGTTTGTGAGTTCCTTAAGTGATACGAAGCAACATCTAGAAGTCACTTAGCATAAGTGGCGAGTTACCTGAATACAAAGACATAGGTGGTCCTAGAAGAGACAAGGAAAGGAACTAAATATCTTTCATGTAGCGTAGTATCTACCTACCTATATAAAATTAAACCGCGTACGGCGAGTGTCCACCCTTACATTATTAACACCTCTACGGCCCGGACTAAGCGTTTCGCCTCATCGTTTATACTGCGTACATCAAAGGATTGGAACAATTTGCCTTCCGTCCCATTATGATTTAGGTGTCTTCAAGGTTAGAGTGAATAGGCTCATAATAAACCAGTGCGATTCACCATCAACGATTGCAATAGATGCTTACCATCAGGTGGGATCGCAGTCACATTAAAATAGGTACCCACCACCGGTGGTAAAACTTTGATCAAGTGGCTTAGAATAAGAGGTGAGCTTCTTCTGATTTCTTGACCAGTCAGCATAGATTGTTTAAAGTAGAAAAATATAGTAGATAAGGAAATCTGGGTAATTAAGATAGTCCTAATACAATCATTATAAAGCCATCTCTTTCTAGGTTCCATTAGCGTTACAGTTTCGAGAAGTCGAGAGGTATCTTTCGTAACATTTTATCAGGATAAAAGCCATCGTCTTTGACATAGTCACTCGTTGTTTTTCAGCTGCTGTGCTAAGCACAAGACTGTCCTTCCACCAAGCCACATCTATCCATTCTTACTCCACAATCACAACAGAACAACAGTCGTTACATAAATAATAATCGTTGAGGGGACAACAAAACACCGTGTTTACCTCACGACGCGGCGCCAATAAAAATGTATCGCTCCGGCATTATTCACCACACTGCGAGACACAAGTCACGACACTCTGCGATAGTTGGAATTCATATTGGATCATAAAGGAGGACGTGCGATTCACTAGATGAGTGGGTATACGCACGGTGTTCTTTTATTAAACATTCTGGAAAATGTAAATAGAACCTGCTGCTGGTATCTTCTGTACAAAACTGAAACTATTAAAGTTATTAATCAAAAGACAAGACGTGCATTAAATCTGAAATTTTATCCAAAGGAAAAGTTCAAATGACATCCTGAATTTGTACCGAAATCTAAACCTCTAAACTAAACAGAACTGGCAGGTCAATTACAAACATTAAAGCCATTAATATCCGTACCTACCATGATCAATAATTCAAATTATGAATTGGAGCCCACCACTAAAATTAATAGTGTTATGTCCGGCACCCATGTCTAAGTGTTTGCACGGCGTGGTGGGTCCAGCCCACCACGTGTTGTGCCCACGGACGAGGGACACAACCGGGACAACTAACAACGTTCCGGATTAATCTTAGGCCGGATTTTAGACCAAGACAAATATGGCCGGCTCACAACTAAATGGTTGGAAATTATTAAATTAAGGAGATGTATGCGTTTAGGTTAAAACTTAAGGGATGGGGATAAGTCGTGTGTACGTGTATCGTGTGTAGGATTACTTACATGAATTGTTAGGGGTAGTGTTTTTATTGAAGATCTTATGTGGGTATAACCAAAGCTTCTTCTTCTTCTCGAATCGATGGTTTTCTCTTCCCACAAAGTTTTTAAGCCAGTAGGTTACAACATTTATAACGGCTTCAATGGCGTTTTTTAGGTCCACCTAAGTGCAGATGTGGGGACACTTTGGGCACTCTAATAAGTGGGACATCCTCTGGTCAGGAGCACCACACTCGCACAGGGTGACGGAGAGGTCTACAATCCCCTATTTTACCAGGTTGTGTATGCAACGTCTTACTTGGGTGCGCAGTCTACTGAACGAAAGCTACAACTTATGAAAAATCAACTATACTATGCCAAACTTCGACAAAATAGAGCCTAAGTAAATGACACAAGGAATAAACGGTTACAAATACATAAACTATCATCATTTGCACATAAATTATGTATTATTGCAACTTCTATGACTTTCAAACAAACTGCAGTAGCAAAGCACAAAACATCTCGAAACTGCTCAAGACAAAGGAAACAAACGGACTGCACACACGTAGGTACAATATTCACAGAACAATAAGTACAAAACAATTCAAACGTTTTTAAGCAAACATCTAACAACATGGCCGAGACGTTTTCGACTATTTACACGTTGTAATTTTAATTAGGATTCCGTAGACCACAGGGCAAGACGGCCGGGCTCTGCACAATGGCGCCCTACGGGGCCCTCGAATAGTTGTACCTAATGTTAATTTAATCTAAGACGGCACAGTCCGAAGGCGAAAAGTTGTGACTTTGCTTCTTGTGTTGTTGTTGATAGTGTTCGGATTAGGGGAGCTGTTTTAGAGGATCTATTCAAATTGTGACGCAATTTTTTCACGACACAAATGGATTGAAATGATTCCATTCAATTTTTTTTTTTTTTGACAAACGTACCTAATGGTATGCAAACAAAATATAACAGCAATGTAAAACTCAAGATCTTGTCTGTCAATTTCATACAAAGCATTATGAAACGCACTACATTGCAGGTACATGATGCGGACTTTCCTTTAAAATTCCTTCTTTTTTTCTTTTCTCTATAACTCAAAGATTTGCTGGCAGAAAACTCATTGTTGAGTTATTAAACTCGCCTTTATACATGAATAGTCAAATCACCGTGTACTATGTTGTGTTTCTGTATACCTACAATAAATAGTGAAAGAATTACGTAGATTTCTACGACATGGCAGAAATACTACAATCTAATTTATTTTGACTAACACAAAATCCCTTTACAAAATCTACATTTCAAACCTAATCAAAGCACACCAAACTATTCACCAGCAATTCAGTCTCCCAATCCGAACACGCTGACCACCCACGTGTTAAGTCGCCGCTGTATAATTACGTCGCATAATTCACGGGGCCCACTTAACCGGACCTCTGACCCGGGGGCCCGGGGGTCTAGGGACCCAACCTGTCGCCACCTTCCGCCTGCCCACCGAACCCGCTAAGAAATTACGAAGATTTGAATTGAGAATGTTTAAATTACATACAAAAGCCGAATTGTCGTGAATGTGTGCAGGTGGAGGGTCTGCGGGTCTAGGGAAGCTTTTGTCTTTAACAGGTACCTACTGTGATATTGGATTTTCGGCCTGACCCGCAACTATAATAATAATAATAATAAATCATTTATTTTCAGGCATCTTGGCCCATAGATAAATACCTTATAAACTAACATATATATAAAGTAAATTAAATACAATTTATTGTTAATAAATACGACTTATGACTATGTTAGTAACACTTCACTGCACTTGTTCACTTTGTGCTGTTCTGTGGCACTTGTCCGCGGAAGCGACGGAACACCACGCCCTGCGGCCAAAAGTCTTCCTTCAACATGAGGGGCAGAAAAGTGTTCGGGACTCGCACCACGAACGCCTTGAAATTGACGTTACGGTGCGACTCCAGAAGCTGTACCCTCAGTGCGAACTTCGTCTTATGGCGCACGTACTCCACGATGTCTTCCACCCTTGTGGTGTGATGCAGGCGGGAGATGTACACGGGAGTGTTCGGCTGAGCAGCACGCAGTCCTACGCTAGGAGTTGCAGGTGCTATGCCGCAGCGATTCTTGCTGGTTTGCGTTCGACGCTTCCTCCTTTGCACTATAACGAAACCATCACTATCATCGACCTTGTTCTTTGCCTTGTCAGGCACAGGTTTCGGATTAGGAACTATGGTAAAAATGCCTTGCTAGGTCACACTTACTACCCAAAGTACAATTTTTCTGAATAGCTTTCAGAGTTAATCAGATCGGATCAGATTTTTGAGAAGCAAACGGCAATAGTAAAAGTTTGTATCTATGTGTGTGTGTGTATGTTTGTTACTCTCCTTCACGTGACACACGGGTGGACTACGCAGGACATGGAATAGTTTTTTTATTCTGAAAACCCTTACCCTTATTCAGAAGAACCCTTAGGGTTAATTATCGACCTTAACGCGGGTGAAGCCAGTGAATAAATAACGTTTCTTTCTTTTTAAAATACTAAGCTGTACAGATGTTTATTCTGGAAAAACTAGAACGAAATAAATATTTTTCATTCAACAAATAAATATCCGGGAATCCGATGGATGCGAGACGCACAGGATCGTTCGCTGTGGCGACGTTTGGGGGAGGCCTATGTCCAGCAGTGGAGGTCTATCGGCTGAAATGATGAACAAATAAATGGCTGCAAGCATATCAAAATAGCGTACTTACAACGCGCAATATGTATGGCTCCTGTCATCAAGTGCTATCAAAATATTTTAGTAAAATTGATGACGTCTCGTGAAGAATTGCTCGAATATTGTGCGAAATAAAACAAGAGAATTTGAAGGAGAGAGGACACACGAAATATGTTTATAAGGAGCAACACTCTTTGATTTATTGCGATCCGTAGATATAACACGGGTACGCATGGTGTAAGGTGCTAGCGGTAGCGGGTAGAGAGCATCAGAAAGTAAGATTTTATTTTATTATTTAGCAGTTGAGTACCACAGTGTCTCAAAAGGAAAGTCTATGACCAGGGTGTGTTGCCAGTGATGATATAGGTTCTGAAAAACTTCAGTGACACTGGGCAGGGCACATTGCTCGCAGAACTGATGGGCGATAAGGATGAAAGTTTCTAGAGTGACGACCGCGTACTGAAAGATGCAGCGTTGGCAGGCCTCCCACAAGGTGGATCGATGACCTGGTGAGGGTCGCGGAAATCCGATGGATGCGAGACACACACCGGTTGTTGTGGCGATACTTGGGGGAGTCCAATGGGCCTCCGTTAGATGAACAAAAATAATTCCGGAAAAACAGATACTTGCATAAAAATCCATAAAGGAAACAAGTTCCATAATAAAAATATTCTATTCAATTCTAAAAGATGTGAAGCCAATAATGCGACAGCTAACCTTAAAAATGGGAAAGAAAATGATCATGTAATATTTTTTAAATATTACTTTTTTTCAGAGAATATGTTCCCGCACACAACGCTGGCACTCAACACTTGCACAGAATCGAGAAAGTCACAAAACTGCAAGATTTATTCCCTCGTGCGGATTCAAAATGATTAGATGCAAGAAATAGGTTCACACATGATAATAATAATAATAATAATAATAATATATTTATTCAGATTTAAAATTTGGTAAAATAGTTACATAAAATCTTAGGAATAATTACAAAGGTATGTCTATGTTAAATGTCTGTACTAGGTTAAACCTGTATCACAGACGGTAGAAGCTCTTACACTATGGTTTTGTAGGACAATACAATTCATAACAATATTTAACATTCAGTCTCTAAATAGGGGAAAATATAATTTAAAAATATAATGTTATATACCTAGTTTACTTAAACACTAAAAGTCACAATTGTGGTATTACGTATTTTAAAACTGATACTTAATGCTTGCTTTAAAATATTATAAAAAATAATTTAAGACAGGTCCATTGACAGCCCTATCTGACACATTCAAGTTTTTAAAACACAGTCATCTCGGTAAAAAAATAACGATACAAGAAATCTCAAATCTATAGTACCTATATAATAGTACAATCAGCCTTATAATGTTTCCACTACTGGGACCACCACGCGGGCCCAGTGCGGATTAATGAATGTCACATGTACTAGAACCTAGGCACATGTCTAAGTTCTAGGACATGCCGGTTTCCGTGAGTGGTGATGTTGAATAAATTACACAAAGTAATGCGCCAGGCTGGGTTCAAACTCGCGACGACTCGTAAGTGGCGGCCGTTACCACTGGGCCATTAGTGCTCTTGAAGTCATCTCAAATCTAATGCCAACATTTTGACATTAAGTCATTCATTTTGTTCAATTTGTCAAATATACCAAATAATAAAGGATCAACAGAAACACCTCACACTTACAGCACCGTCACAATGTATGCTCAATCTTCAACCCCATGCAGAACAGTTTCCCCGGAGAGATTAATTTAGTAAAAACCATGGGGTTAGGCGCCATAAGTCATGGTTTGCGGCCGCACACCTTGCCGCATATTTATGGTGCATGGCGACGACATGGCGACTAAATCTACCGCTACTTTCCAAGGGGAAGAATGAATTTAAAATATGTATGAGTTTTATTATAAGTGTTTAGGTAAAAGAACAGAGAGTTACTACGATACAGGAAATAACACTTTTCCCTTCGTTTGTTAACTGGTCATATAATTATTACTTTAGTGAATCATCATGTGCTACGGTTGACTGATTAATTTCATCATCATCATCATTTGAGCCGAAAACGGCCACCTCTGGACATAAGCCTCACGCAAGTGTCGCCACAACGAACAATCCTATGCCTCTCGCATCTATCGGCCCCGCGACCCTCTCGAGGTGCCTGATGGTTACCTCTCCTACAAAAGTACCGATGACTAACTAATTTAGTACAGGTCAATAAAAGTAACCATCGGTTTATCAGAACACCAATATCCCTTTATACTTTTAAAACCCTTTCTCAGCAAGCGTCACAAACGTTTCGTCCACTCAATACTTTACGATTATATCCCTTTTAAATTACACTCTACTTAATGTATTGTTTTAATAACTAT
Source organism: Mythimna impura (assembly GCA_905147345.3). NCBI lineage: Eukaryota > Metazoa > Arthropoda > Insecta > Lepidoptera > Noctuidae > Mythimna > Mythimna impura. Next base: position 31,835,936 of record LR990344.1, read on the forward strand.
AATAAAAGCACTAAGCGCGTCGCCCCACGTAATATTTTTTTAACAGCACACTTCTATGAAGAGCGGCGGCCATGCAAATGTCCCACCGTTCCTTACGCCACTATTAAATATTATTTGTTGCTAAAATTAAAACATTAAAACAGAAATAAAAAGGTTTCTCTCCCAACAGACAATTGTGATGCAAAATACGTGGTGCTTACAGTGCAAGCCAAAAAAAACGGGCGCGCGAAAAATGACCGCTTTCTTACGTCTTCACTAGTAATAAAAATGTAATGGGAGCTTTGTATCTTTTTGTTGTTATTAAAAATTCTGACTTCCTTTTAAATGGGAATGTTGGAGTGTGATTCTTAAAGATTTTCTGTTGGGGCTTTTCGGGGATTTTTCTATCCAAACACGTTTCGCAGTTGTTACCTCTTACTCCTTAACTAAAACTTCTTATAATAGTGGTTTATAATTTATATTTATAATATAATTATGTATTATACTCCATGACAACAAGATACCGAATAGAATCTTTTCATTTCTATAGAAGTTGGGTTGGCGTTTAGTGTGAGATGCTACTTGTGTCGATAGTCTTGCTTTATCTCACCTTCCTAGCCCGTCGTGCTGAGCAGGCGCTGTCACTGCGGCTACGCACAACCTCAAGTGGCGGAAATATAATACCTTATTGGTAGTATCGAGTCGTTTGGGATTGAAACTCTCTGGTGGTCCTAGCCTGGTTTAGATTATAAAATGATTTCCCTAAGCGCCTTGTTGCCACTTCACGAGATCTAAAGCCAGCCTTTTGGTTATGTGAAGTGACAACAAGCCATTTACTTTAGACAGAGGATAAGCATTGCCATGCATTTTTTATCTTAGTGTATCTATATAATTATATTTACTAAGTGTTCTATAAGTTTGAAAATAGTACGTAGAAACTGTCAAACTAAACATAATTATTTATTATAATATCGTGCAAAACACAGCAGCTATTGTTTCTGAAGAACTTAATGAACCATTAACCTACTAATTTACATTAGTCTTATAGAGTACCTACTGGAGAAGGCCGATTCTTTTTTTTCTTTACGGTTACATCCAAGAGTGTTTGCAATTCAAAAATATGAAAATGACTCCGAACAATAAACGGCAAGCATCGCCGCGGCACGTAATCCAAGTTTTATAAAACACTTTTTTATTTGGAGTTAAGTGTTGTGCGGCTATAAAGGGCACGCCAAATGACGCAATATCGGGGCAGGGGCGCGGTGACGACGTTATTATTTATGTTAATTCCGAACGCTAAATGACGTCTTACGTGTTCCCGCCACCTTTTACTCACCCTGTATAGGGCTGCCGGTTGCATAGCAATAAAACTGAATTTATTGATGCTGGGTACAATTTTTGGGCGCAAGTGTAAGTTTGGAAATTATATGTCATTCGTGTTTTTTACCCCTACGTAAGAGATGGGTGAAGAAAGTGATGTCAGTATCGCTATATACGTAGGTAGAGTTGTTGAATATTAAACATTTGGTGACAATTTATGTTTCGTTTTAGTGAATTTGGCAAAGCAGACACACAATGCGTTTGCCAAACGTCGACTTACAATTTCCAGTAACCAATATACAGTACGGTATTTATAAAATTAGTTTCGAGGATATATAGTCGGTTAGGTGTTTGGTTATGATTGGATTGGATATGAACACTCATTTTAATTTAGTATTACCTTCCCCGAACAGGGTGCAGAGACAGGCAAGCCTGGGCGCCGCCATCCCTGGCACAGATCTCAGCGCCTCTCCGCGGCTCTCAGCGGCACACAACTTTTTCACAAGTCACCTCGGTAATTGTGGCACTTTACATAATGTCTATTTTAGTACCGGCAGCATTTTTCAAAACGCGCGCCCCTAATGATTCGTGAAGAGTGCCTTGATGTGCCGTAATGCATCGGGCACCTCTCATTTAGCGAACGTTTGCACGCCGCGAGATTTATTGCAAGCGCTAAGTGAACGCGATCGCCTTTCGACATCCACTACCATCCGCAACCGTGCTGCCGTGGAGCCCGCGCATATTAGAGGGTTGAGAGTAATGGCTGCACATTTAATTTTTGCGTAGGCAAATTTGCTTCGAATGCTGTCATAAAGCTGGTGATTTTTCTTCTTGACTCTTAAAAGGTTTTGAGCTTCACGTGCGAGGGGTGTCTTGGAGTGAACGTTAATGTTGTTAACAAATCGAAACATCAATAGCACTTCAGTGGAACATTTACTGTTGAGATAGAAGATAATCTTTTGGCAGTGGTTCAAGGAGTGCTTCAAATCCGTAATAACTAAGTACAGTTCATACTTACGTAGTTATACTTTTATATCTCACCTGAGGTATTCTTTTCGAAACGATTTTTAGTTAGCTCTGAACTGCGAGGGTTTGTTTTAAAACCGCAAGTCCTTAAATAAGCTTTCACCAACCAAACTCCAAACCCCCTGTCTAAGCCAATTTCCGGCGCACACTACATCCTCGAACCTCAAATCCGGCAGAGTCAACGCTAACCCCACTTCGAGGTAGTTCCAAGTTCACCCAAAACATGTATTTATAATTTGAAAGCAAAAGAGGTGCGTTTTGGCCATAAATATCAGTTATGTTGAGTCCGGCGCGCGCGTCGGCTTAGGCCTCCCGACGCCGCGTATGACGCGAATTGTAAATGCGCAATTTGCGAAGTTCGTACTCCTCGGTACTCCTTGGTTACAAGATTTATGTGCTCTCGCGAAGGATTTCGCCGACACCTTGTCTTATCCTAGTCTGCTCGATAAGCCCAGTCTTCATTACGAGTTTTTGAGAGGTTTATTGTCGAGAAAACTTCTTGTAGACTCGTTAGTATTGCAAAAGAATTCCGTCTACGTTGAGCTCCTGCTCGAAGTATATGCCAAGTTTTAAACAGTTTTACATAACCAGTCTACATTTTCCATAGCGACATTTGATTTTAGAATGAACATGGTCTTTATGACTTACTGACTATAATCCACATTCTACAAACAGCTATGTAAAGTTTTCAAAAAACTTACAATCTTAGACATTTGTTATGAACCTTCAAAAGCTATTTTAACCCTGCCCTTGCACATCCGTGGAAGGTGTTCGGTGTTAGAGCTGGTCATAAAAGTGGCGTAAACAGCCGGTTCCGGCTGCGTGCGTCCACCTGGCGGACAGAGAGATTGTTTGTATGGCCGGAGTGTTTAGTGCGGCGGAGGTGAGCCGTGCTCGCTCGCGCCTCAGTGTAAACACTTCCTAATGTAAAGACTTGCAATATGGAATTGTGGAATGACTTGCGTTACTGGGTGCTTACGATTTAGCTTAGTACCTATTTGGCACCTATTGATGATGATGTTTCTTAGTTTGTTTCCTTGTCTTCAAAGGTTATTGAAAATAACGAGACTATTGTTTTCCTGTTTCCCTGAAAAATATTCTGTTTATTTTTTATTATTAATGGACTCGCGTTTGAACACTATAACTAAAAGATAATGATGAAACAGAATGGTGTATTTAATACGATTTCAGAAGATTGATTTTTGTTTGTCAAAACTGGTCTTGGATTAACAATTACAAAAAAAAAATGTTTGAACATGTTTTGCCTAGAAAGGTGTACAAATAGTAATCCAATAATGATAAAATTTAAAGTACAAATCATAACATTACTAGTTACTACCTTCATTAAATTTACAAAAATAATAGTAAATAAATATTTCTCTACATTATTGTAACATTTATTTACTAAAAATTTATTTATTCCATTATTAAATTTATAATAAGTTAAAACTATTTCCTTACATATTATTATAGGTAGTTGTGACTAATGAATATTAAATCTATATAATATATAAAAGGAGAAACTGACTGACATATCAACGCACAGCTACACACTACTGGGACTGGGAGTGTGAAATTTTGCACAAGGTTTCCTTTTATGACGCACATAGGCGAGCACTAAGAGAGGATTTTCCAAAATTCACCCCCATTAATTTATTTTTATTTCTTTCACATCTCACACTTATAATTTGTTAGTTCTAAATTTGCGCTTTGTTCCGCCAAATAAAATGTTTTTCTTTCTTTCTTTCAGTTTTTCAGTTCCGTTTCATCCCAAAGGGGATGAAACGGGGGTCCAAAGTTTGTATGGAGAAACTTCTTATCCGCGGGCGAAGCCGCTGGCAGAAGCTAGTTAGTCATAATTTCTAAATAATATTTAAATAATTACAATAGCAAAAATATCGTATGTACATATTTCGAACAAATAAAATTGACCCACTTAGTCACCCTGAGTAAATAAACAGAAAAAACCACAACGCGACCTGTATCGACTCCTCGCGCGCACTCACAATATTTACCTCCGCAACAAATGTAAGTTTTCTAAAAAAGCTACGCAAACAGTCTTCATAAACACGAGGGCGACCTTCCGTCACCGTGCCTGTCTATTTGTTTGTCCGCCGTCCTCGGGACTCTCCGGGCCCTTCGCGGAACGACCGGTGAAAGCGGCACTTGTTTATATCCAGCATATGGTGCCAAAAAACTGCGTTTCGAAAATGTTTAGATAAGAATGTGGGGTTAAGTGACAAAAAATCTTTGTTTCAAACAATAAGTTTTATGACAACACGAAAATTAGAAGTTTTAATAACAAAGGTTATGACTGTGTATTTTGCCCAGCACGGAGAAAAAATACCTAGGGTGCACATTCACACGGTATTCACCTAGTGCGATAGTTGATTTTCTGCATTACTCATACTACATACACTTTTACTGATTTTGGTACAGTCTCTTCTGCACCCGTCATGAGAATACTCGATTAACCAAAACATATGTTCGTTTCGAATATCTTTTTTAGGGCTCCGTACCTCAAAAGGAAAAACGGAACCCTTATAGGATCACTTTATTGTCCATCTGTCAGTCTGTCTGTCAAAACCCTTTATCTCGGGAACTCGTGGAGGTATTGAGTTGAAATTAAAACCATATACTCAAGTCTGCGGTCCCTTGAAGCTGTGAAAAAATCTAACTTCTAAGCTAACGAAAAATAGATACGGCCGTTTATGTCGCAAAAAACGTATATTTCGACGCTCTCAATCAAAATTCATAGGGTACTTTCCGTTGGCCTAGAATCCTGAAATTTGGCATAAAGCAAGGTCTTATAACACAGGTATCGGAATAAATCTGAAAACAGTAAATTTGTTATTACGTCACAAAAAAAATACTCAGAAATCAGAAACTTTATTTCAAATAGATCAATAATAAGCACTTTTGAATTGTCAAAATGTCGGTCAGTCCAAAAAAAGTGAAGCTAAGTTGACCGTTCCAAAGAGTAGATCTTTATGGAGAAGAACGTGCACAAAACTACATGGACACTCTTTTAAATCATGTTATGAGTTACAAAAATCTTGGTTACATATTTTTTGTCGCTTCTATTATGTGAGCACAATGTCTATAAATAAAGAAAAAAAAGAGTATTTAAAAAAATATAAGTAAATTGAAATAAGCCACTCGCAGTTAAGAGATGACCAGTCTCAACTGACGGCACCCGTTCACGAGCATGACACCTGCATCAGCCCCACTCAGCTCAACCACTTTGAAGGGAACTGAATGAGCCAACAGCACATGCCACCATCAACGAGACATTTGAGTGAGCATGACAAACTCTCAAATGCCATGCCCATTTATATCAAAACCAGTTGTAATCTAATAAAATAAATTGCTCCATGGTACTTCACATTTACAAAATTTGAAAAAAAAAGCTTCGTACATATAAGCTCCATTAAAATAAAAAATGTAAACGATGTCGTAAACAACAATACGAAAAGGGCAGTAGCATCTCTTCTAATATATATATATATATATATAAATAAAAGAAATACGACTAATTAGTAGCTACAATGAATACTTTATTTACGATTCGGAAAAATTTTTGAGATTTAACTCGGGAATTGAATTATTTACATAGGTAAGTTTGTACGGAACCCTCAGTGCGCGAGTCCAACTTGCACTGACCCAGTTTTTTTTTATTATTGATATGTTTTGCTTTTGACCACTATTTCACACTATTTCATAGTAAGTGATGAAGCGACGAAATAACCTATTCACTCTTGGCTTAAATACCCCCAGATTGTAGTTGTAAGGAAGCAAAGGCTTCGGCAGGAAGTTCCACTGCGTATGGTTGAGATGTCCACCCGTTCCTTAATTGATCTGTCCAAAATATGAGAGCACATTGTCACTTTATAAAAAAATACTGCTTAGATATCAAACAAGCACAGACCACATTAAAATTTCCCTCTTCCACAGCTTCTTACGGTATCACTCAGCCCATAAAAGAGGAAAGATAAAGACATGAATTTGAAACAATAGTCGCCGTTGAAATAACATTTCTTCACAAAAAGTTGATCTTATTCAAATGTCAGGCGAGCGCGGCAGGGCGACACCACTAGTCTTTACATAATTCATGGGACACGAGGTACTGAGTGAAACGACTCCAGGTTAATAGATATGTTTTAATGGAGTTTATTTTATTTTTGGTAGAAAGGAGGAATTGTCACAATGTACCTATAGGAATTGAAATGAACGTTATGAAGAAGTTTTTAATGTTCCGTACCCAATGGGTAAAAACGGGACCATATGACTAAGACTCCACTGCTCGTCTGTATCTCAAGAACCTTGATAGCTAGGCAGTTAAAATTTTCACACATGATGTATTTCTGTTGCCACTATATCAACAAATACTAAAAACAGAATAAAATAAATTGTGTAAAAAAGTTTTATAGATAATGGTACGGAACCCCTCATGCGCGAGTCCGACTCGCACTTGGCCGGTTTTTTTAGATACAATCTTCAAAGCGAGTCACTAACAGGCAATTGAATATATAAGTACACTAAACTAAGCCCCAGGGTAAGTCATTGTCTTAATTGACACACTATTCTCAAGCGGAATAGCTACTGTGAGGAGCAGGCTGCAGTCAATCGGGCTCCACTTCCTCTGGCTTGCTTGCTGAACAATAGGACTTCCTTAGCAAGAACGGATTGATCCTTGCCAATATGCTAGTGGAGACGCACGTCCCGTTTAATTCAGGTTGGTGTTTGAGGGGTTGCAACAGTATCTTCCCAGAAAATGAATCAAAAACTTAATTGTGACTATTACAGATATTAGCAACATCAAATAAATTAACTTTTAAGTTCATCATCATCATTTCAGCCGAAAGACGTCCACTGCTGGACATAGGCCTCCCCCAAGCGTCGCCACAACGAACGGTCCTGTGCGTCTCGCATCCATCGGACTCCCGCAATCGTTACCAAGTCATCGGTCCACCTTGTAGGAGGCCTTCCAACGCTACGTCTTCCGGTACGTGGTCGCCATTCCAGAACCTTTCGGCCCCAACGGCCATCTGTTCTGCGAGCAATGTGCCCTGCCCATTGCCACTTTAGTTTGGCGATTCTTCGTGCTATGTCGGCAACCTTGGTTCTCCTGCGGATATCCTCATTCCTGATTCGATCACGCAAGGAAACTCCGAGCATAGCCCTCTCCATTGCCCTTTGGGTGACTTTAAGCCTTCTAATGAGGCCCATTGTAAGCGACCACGTTTCGGAGCCATATGTCATCACTGGCAACACGCACTGGTCATAGACTTTCGTCTTGAGACACTGTGGTATATTGGACGAGAAGACACCGCGCAGCTTCCCGAACGCTGCCCAGCCGAGTCGGATTCGACGATTGATCTCTTTCTCGAAGTTAGACCTTCCCAACTGGACCGTCTGTCCCAGGTAAACGTATTCGTCTACAACTTCGAGTGTAGAGTCCCCGACCTTGATAGGAGTGGGTGCTACATGGCTGTTTACCATGACTTTGGTTTTGTCCATGTTCATTTTAAGTCCCACTCTTTCGGAAGCTCTACTGAGGTCACCAAGCATTATACTGAGCTCCTCCGTAGTCTCAGCCATGACTACTATGTCGTCGGCAAACCGAAGGTGAGTGATGTACTCGCCATTGACATTAATGCCTAGCCCTCTCCATTCCAAAACCTTGAAGACATCCTCCATTGCTGCCGTGAACAGTTTCGGAGAAATAACGTCTCCCTGCCTCACACCCCGCTGCAAGAGGATAGGTTTCGAGGTCTGGTCTTGTAGTCGGACTGACATAGTGGCGTTTTTGTACAAACACTTCAGCACTTCGATATACCGATAGTCAATTTGGCACCGTTGGAGAGACTGCAGTACAGCCCAAGTTTCAATCGAATCAAAGGCTTTCTCGTAGTCCACAAACGCTAAGCAGAGAGGCTGATTATACTCCTCAGTCTTCTGTATAACCTGCCGCAGCGTATGTATGTGGTCCACGGTGCTGAAGCCTTTACGAAATCCGGCTTGTTCGGGAGGCTGGAAGTCGTCGAACCTGCGCGCGAGACGATTCGTGATGACTCTGGAAAACAGCTTGTAGACATGGCTCAGAAGCGAGATGGGCCTATAATTCTTAAGCAGGGCATTATCGCCCTTCTTAAAGAAGAGTACCACCACGCCTCTGCTCCACGCCTGTGGCGTTTTTCCCTCGAGTATGACGGAATCAAATAGCTTCTGAAGGGCCTTAAGGACCGGTTTTCCACCCGCCTTCAGGAGTTCGGCCGTAATTCCGTCCTCACCCGACGCCTTGTTGTTTTTCAGCTGCTTCAGAGCCATCCTAATCTCGTACAGGCTGACGTCCGGGATATCTTCGGTATAGTGTCGAGTCAATCTAGCTCTTGGGTCGTTCACTAGATTTACAGCGGGTTTAGCGATAGACGTGTATAACTGTCCATAAAAAGCCTCGATCTCTCCCAGAAGCTCCGATTTGGCGGATATGACTCTGCCATCGTCGGTCTTCAGTTTCGTGAGCTGGCTTTGCCCAATAGACAGATCTCGTGCAAATACTTTAGAGCCCTTATTCCGCTCAATCGCATCCTTAATCCTTGCGGTATTAAAGCGGCGAAGGTCACGTTTCAGGGACTTTGAGATTTGTCTATTGAGCTGCCGGTATATGCATATGCACGCATCGTCTGAAGACTGCAGAATCATCTCACGCCTCTTCTTCATTAGCTCGAGGGTCGGATCGGAGAGCTTCTTGTTTTTATTTGTACGGTGAGTCTTGAAAAACTTAGACCCGACCGTATGGACAGTTTCCACGAACCCATCGTTATATTCATCCACGGAGCTTCCTAGGCACTCGAAACGATTGTGGAGTTCGAGCTGAAAGCTCTCGGGGTTTTGGATCTGGATCTGTGCTGGACGGAGCGTAGACCTCATCAGTCGAGACCTTTCGAGCTTAATGTTAATATTCAATGTGCCTCTTACGACGCGGTGATCACTTCCAGTTTTCACCGCGTTGATCACAGAGACATCATTGAATATTTGCTTTTTCGTCGACAGGATGAAGTCAATCTCATTTCTAGTTGCACCGTCAGGACTTTGCCAGGTCCACCTTCTATGCTCACGCTTTTTGAAGAAGGAATTCATCATATAGAGGTTCTCCTTCTCCATAAAGCTAGCCAGTAGGTGTCCCCGGTGATTCCGACGTCCAAATCCAAATTGCCCCACTCGCAGCTCGTCACCGTCTCGTTTGCCCAGTTTCGCGTTAAAGTCCCCCATGACCACGGTGAAGTGAGTCTTAGAACCATGCATGGCTCTTGATATATCCTCATACATGGATTCTACTTCGTCGTCGGGATGTGTCGAGGTCGGGGCGTAGACCTGTATGACCTTCAGCGAATATCTTGATGATATTCTGAGTATAAGGTACGCCACCCTGGTCGACACACTCTCGATCCTCACCACATTGTTCACAAGGGACTTGTGGACTATAAACCCGACACCACCCTGGGACTGCTGGTCACCCTCCCGGAAATAGAGCAGGTTACCGGATTTGAGAATTATCGTATCCTCCCCCTGTCTTCGGACTTCAGACAATCCCACAATACTCCATCGCAACCTGCTCAATTCCTCCTCCAGTTCGGTGATCTTCTCGTCAGTCCTCAGTGTACGCGTGTTAAAAGTTGCCAGGTCGAGTCGTTTCATAGATGGGTAGCCAAATCTCATCCGGAGATTCTTCGCACCCCTTGCCTCGTCGTGGCCTTGACCGCTACCGGAGTCAAGGGTAGACGGGCTGCCGGGCACTAGGGGCCATTTTTTGTTTCTGTTTTTCATGTTGGGGGGGGGGGTTGCCATAATCGCCACGCTTGGCAGACGGGTTGGCGATCGCAGTTTGGTTGTTGTAATGTACAGAGGATGCTGCTGCCCATTCTCTGGTATGTCCCTTAGTCGCCTCTTACGACACCCTCGGGAAGAGATGGGATGGTGTTATTCTTAACGTCCGAACACCATACGGAACTCTTTTAAGTTACGAAAAAAGATTAGAGATTTTTTACAATAGGTATTCAAACAGAAAGCAGAAAGCGACAATTATGAGATATTTGTACATGGTACAATTAGTTTAGCATCACTCCTACTAAATAACCAGTATTTGATATAGGTAGGCAAAAAAATAGCAGTCATACGTCAATCTCAAATATTGTTTACAAAGTATCTCCCAATCAACAAGCGTTATAACATCAGTGAGGCGGCGTGCACGGGAGCTCCGCGGGGCCATATATTACGCTGTCATCATATTTACATAGCATATTTTGTGGCCAGCAATATGGCGCCCGAGTGTGTTGTCCGGCAGATAAATCAGCTATCGATAGCGAGGAGGCAGCCGGATTGTGGTGGCGGGAATAAATTGAATCTTGTTGCAGGTATATTGGTCGGCTTTCTTGCTTCAATGCCGGAAAATGTTTTTATTTAGCTACATTTTGATTAGTTTCTTAGAAAGTAAAGTAGATGAGTAAAAGTACCTACTCTTTATTCTAGTTATAGACATATTAAATTCAAGCAATTAATATTACATTGGTGAAATTGTCGTACTCACGATCGAAAAAACAATGTCTGTACTTATATTTGTATCTGGATTTTCAATTATTTAATTAAGTTTATTGTATTATTATAACTTTCTATAATAAAATGGGAAAGCTTTTTTATCTAACAACAACAACAGTCAAAACATTTTTAGGAAAATAAGTATTTATACTTACAACATTTGCTCACAAAAATAAATGAAAAGTAATAGATACGCCGCGAACTCCTCCCGGCTCTCTATTTGTGAATAATAAACACCAATATCGGATACACGTACGGTATTATTGATGGCGTTGATTCTCTTCTTTCAATCTAAAGTTTCCTCTGCGAGGTGGCTCCGTTGTTTGCGATATATTCGTAGACAGCCTCCACCCACTCCGCACTGATCACTCAGGAGAATATAATGCAAAGTTCACATTATCATTTATTTTCAGCTTCCGTTGTGAAACCGCAAAGAATTTTGTACTGACTCACGGTCTGTTAATTTGTTGTTTTATTATTGAGGAGTAAGTACATAAATAACCGTACAAGTCACAATCACTTCTCTACGAGGAGTATTTGTGTTGTTATTGTGAGTCATGTAGCGTGACGGTCAAACAGGTAAGTAACCACATGATTATAAGACTCCAGACAATAAATCACCCGGCCTCACCGTATGTAAGTATTTATATTTATTTATTTATTTATTTATTTATTTATTTATTTATTTATTTATTTATTTATTTATTTATTTATTTATTTATTTATTTATTTATTTATTTATTTATTTATTTATTTATTACATAACACCTTTACGGACAAGTCCAAGGCGATGTTATAACTAACACTTAATATACAAGTATTGTATTGTATATAATTCGGCGGCGGCCATCTCTCGCGCCGAATCCTAATTCAGGGCACGGTCCGGAGCGAGAGGAAATGGTAGGCCGGTGCTTCCTTCTGTGAAGCAGTAATGCGAGTAAAGAAGACGGCTGGACGCGTGAGAGAACGAACATCCTCACGCCCCAGCCGCCGTGACCCCGGTTTCGATTACCAGCTACGGACGGACGCTCTGTCAGACGGCTCTGTCGGACGGCTAGCATTGGGTTGTTCGCCGTCCGACCGAGCCCAAGTCGTCGATGACGCTTAGTTTTCCACGCGTGCCTCAAAGAATTTTCAGTAACACCCAAGGAGCAGTGCCGATACCCACTAGGGCCGCAGGAAATTTCTGGAAAGGAAACCCGTGGTCCTAGAACGCAAAGGGTAACTAAAGTACACAGGTGTGGCTTTAGTCAATAAAAGCCAGACACACCATCCTGCTCCACCCTAGAGCGAGAGGAGTTATTAGATTTTAACCCACCTTAAAAAAATGTATGTATCAGCTATTTTAGTCTCATACCGTTTAGTTTAAAGATAAACTTATTTCATCCCAATAAGATCACGTTGACCACAACCACAAATGCAAGTGGTACACCAGAATTCAGAAACTTTTTTAAACGTTGGAAGTTGTGTGTGGCCACGAAAGTTGCGGCCGACAGTCGCAGCCGCCTTAGTTGCCGTCTGCACGACTTGCTCTCAATTAAAATTATTTCATCCCGGCTGAACCCGACGAGGACTCTCCAGCCTCCGCGGCACAGCGCGACAGACAGACTAAAATTATGAAAAACTTTTTGTCTGGCTTTCAAGTTGTCATAATTTTTTTTGGGGCCTAAGATAGCGCTTCTTGATAGGAACCTTGTTTTTAAGGTGCGAAATCATCAAATGACTTCTCATGCTCTAGAGTGGAGCAAAAAGTTGTGTCAGACTATTACTGACTAAAACCCACATGTATCTGTTAGTAACCCTTTACGTTTTAGTACCACGATAAACTCTTTTGACCGAGTCCACAGCCCTAGCGGCCGTTGGCGGCCCTACTGGCCGTTGGCGGCCCTACTGGGCCTCTTTGGTGTTGCTAACATCTCTTTGAGGCATGTTTGGGAAATGAAAAGTACTTTAGGTTAGTGGTAAAAGAATAAAGAAAATCAGCCCACAATCCTTCCTACGTTTTTCTATACAGCAACAAAAAAAAAATACAATCTATTTCGAGCTCATCTATTTGAGTAATCCCTTCGACTCATTTAACGACGCCCACGCAAAAATATGAAGCCGTCTAATCATAGCCGAGAGGTGGCTAAAAATAGAAATGTATTGAAATAAATGTAATAGTACAAGATCTTTGCAAAGTTTTCCATCATTCATAAATTATAATATAATATAATATTCCACAACTATCACACAATGCCGTCTAGTCCCAAGCTAAGCAGAGTTTGTGTTATGAGTACTAGACAACTGATAAACATACTTATATAAATAAATACATACTAAATACAAACATTTTTCCTGGGTAGGAATCGAACCCACGACCTCAGGCATAGCAGTCAGGACACTAACCACTAGACCAACAGACCAGTCATACCATTGAACTTTATACCAGTTACATATTTTACAGTCGAGTAAATTAAATTAAGCTAAGCGAATTAATTGTCAACTTAATACTGTCAGTATTAAGAAATTAGCATATGAGTATTGTTAGCTAATGTGTTGACTTTAGAGAAAGATTGGATAAGAAACGTATTTAGTGTACCTAGATATAGTGTAGCGGGAAGGTTTTAAATAAAACGACCAAAACGGGTAACACACCCTCTATACTTTTGCCTTGACTGCACACAATTATTACAAATAACATAAATCAATACCATTTAAAATAATAATAATTATATAGTAGCACTTACTCTGAGATGTTGCTTACCCCGAAAACTGGAATGGAATGTGTCAGGACAGCGCAGCGCGTTATTTTATAACCTCTTGTAACTGTCATAGCGCTGAGCTGTCAAATCGCATAACGTTCCAGTTGTCAGTGCAAAATAAATACATTTAAATGTTGCTAATACAGAAAATAATTATAATGTCTGTAACTAATCATAAAAATCGCTAACAGTATATAGGTGCATAAACTTACGCCTATATCCAATGGGGGTAGACAGAAACTTGAGCACGACACCTGCCGGTAGGTGCTACGCACCTGATCTTCTGATCATCACGTCGACATATGTATGTCGATATACGGCGTCCCCTCTCTGCGGTTACACCCTTAAACTGAAATAAAAATGACTTTATCTATCAGTTTTATGAAATGACAGTGTTAATATGTTAAACAAAACAGTACCCTGACTCTACATGCACACAATTTTGATAAAATAAACGTATGTCTTGAAGCGCCATATTAAGCCGCGAAGTAGTCGGTCAAGCCAATTAGCAAGCCAATTGAAGGGCTGCTTTGATCTGCTTTGCTCAGCCACGCGAGACGCAATGACCTGCCTACCTTTCTACCTGGTGATGATCAGGCTAATTATTTCTGAGAGGGTTGTCAAAGGTGACCACTTGAAGACTGAAGGAGTCCTTTTTGTTTGTTTCTCAAAATTAAACAGGCTGATTAATGGAAGGGGGTTTCTAAAAGTGGTGTATACAAAAATAGTTTGAAGAGTGGATTTTGCTGTCCCTAACATTTGAAAGTCTTCTGAAATGAAAACGTATTTATTTATTTTTCTCATCATCATCATTCATAATTTCAGCCGATAGACGTCCACTGCTGGACATAGGCCTCCCCCAAATGTCGCCACAATGAACGGTCCTGTGCGTCTCGCATCCATCGGATTCCCGGACCTTTACCAGGTCATCAGTCCACTTTGTAGGGGGCCTTCCAACACTGCGTCTTCCGGTACGTGGTCGCCACTCCAGAACCTTTCGGCCCCAACGGTCATCTGTTCTGCGAGCAATGTGCCCTGCCCATTGCCACTTAAGTTTGGTGATTCTTCTTTATTTTTCTATTAGTTATATATTAAGCATCATTTAAGTAAACATCAACGTACGACACAGCCAACATGAAGCAGTTTATACACACACACCCCTTAAGAGCTAACCCTCAAACGACAAGGCAGGCCTTTCCGACCAAAGACATCGTTCGTGACACAGTGCGGAAGTGCGCACGCCGCGCGGTCAGCTTCCGGCCCTTTGACCTGTCTTCTGTGCCCGCCCGCTCTAATTACAACATTACTACAATCCTCCACCACATCTTACTTTCAACACCAGTCTTATCAACATTAACATAAAGCATATTTTCTATTGTTTCAGAGCCGACAGCGCGTTTCGCCCGGGGTAGTATGACCCTCGCGTTATGCTCAGGAAATCGCCTAAGACGTACCAGTTTTAGGTGCCATCAACATAGAAGTGCGGACGTTGAACTGGCAAGTGTAAGTTAATCATGACTTCAGTTTCAGTTTAGTTTAATGGCATACACATAATGAACTTTGTGAGAGATAAACAAAAGTATGCTGTGAAGAAGATTTTCTATAGTGATGTTACGTTTTTCCATACTTAACTAGTTCTTCTTCCAAAGTTCGAGAGTAGAACGATAATTTGATCTTAGGTACATTTATAAATACTTTGTGACCCATATAAGATGTTACCTATGTGTTGTTATTGTTAACGCTTCACATAACAGTTTTAATATATACTTCTGCTATCATAAGAAAAATCATTGGGATTAGGTATAAATGTTGTAATGGAGGATCCATTACAACATTTATACCTAATCCCTATTATAACATAAACTGTAACTTACTAAGTAGTTGGGAGCAGGAACTTGAATTACATATTATTTATTGATTTGTAACATTATAGCTACCTTTTTGTTCTGTTTTAATTCTGAAGCAAAATAATCGTTTCAACCACCTCATTCCATTCCTTTCTTTTTCATATTTTTTCAGGACCTACACCGCCGGAAACAAACAATACGTGTCGCATGTCTACAGGCAGTGGGCAGCCGGCAGTGACGTGCGCGGCAGGTCCCGCAGACCACTTCCGGCGCTTTGACAAACAGCCCCAAGGTCGGTGATGGAGGGTTAAAAGGTCCACGACAATGGGCCCTTCGCGCGAAAAGATTTTCAAAACCTGTGCTGTTTTTGTAACTTGGGTCTCAATAAAATCTGTGTAAAAATCAATATGGGTTCATTATTTCTTAAAAAAAAATACTAATAACAACTAACCATGGCCTGCTCTACTAATTATTTTATTATCAAGACAATGTTTAGATATGAAATTGCATAGCTTTAACTACTCTTTAACATTAACAAATAGCGTAAACGTAGTTGTTTACTGAAATCAATCGAAGAAATAAATAACCTAACCTAGAATACATCTAACATTCACTTGCCAAAACTTGCTTAACTTAAACAACCCAAATTAATGACAACACCTTGCAGCCTCCATAAACGAAAGCATCCCTACAACCAGCTCCTCTGCAACTATAAAACACTAATTACTGCTAACCTTAAGACGCTACACATTAAAACTGTCTTAACTAACCCTTCGTCCACCTCGTGCCCTGGTACCTACGAACCCTGGACGGTGTAAATTTGACACTAATTCGCGCCATGGCTGCCCCGCACCGACTTATAGACTATTAAGGAATTGTTCTCACTCGGACCTCGCCAGGGAGAGGGGGGCAGAGGACTGTTATTTGCGTAAAGTTTCAAGCGCCGTGTGTGCCACCCTTAAGGGGATTGCTGAATTATATACAGGCTGAGTTTGATGTTTATTTGGAGTGGACTTCAGTTGTTGTGTTTTGAGTTTACGTTTTACAACTGGCGTTAATGTACGGAAACATCAATATAGGTCTTATTAACATGCATGTTAAAGTTAAGAAAGAATAACAAGAAAAAATAATTAATTAGAAAAATAATCTTACGTTTTCCATAATCTTGCTTAACAAATGATCCCCACCGGTATTATTTACTCTCATTATGTTAACTACTAATTTAGATAAGTAAACTTAACATTCTATTTCTTCAATAATTAACCAACGAAGAAACGATGGATGTTCTCAAGTTAAAAAATCTACTTTCAGATCACCCTGTACGTACAAGTTACATGTAGTAGATTTGCAGTAACATTGGTAAGTCAGGCCGGTCGAGGTGTTTAAACTCCGCGGCTCGTCTTAGGTGCGCGAGTGACCACCCCCTCCTCCGACCTCCCCTGCCACCCTGTACCACCCCGTAACCTCCCCACTTGACAGTAATCAACAAATCCCAACACAAATATCGTACGGCTGGCTTTTGAGAGAAGTTTTATGTTTGTTGAATTGAATTATAGGAGCCGAAAACGTTGGCACACATCGCCCATGGCTTGTTGAGGGAAAACTTCGCCGAGTGTCATTTTTTTCTAGATTATCAGGTACGATGATGTTATCTTGATGATTGATAAATGTAATAGTGTTAAAGTAAGGAATCATAGAAGAAATTAATTTATACTCATAAAAAATTTCTCTCAACTTATTAGTCCTTCCTTTCCTCGTATCATACATTGATGTGTACGCCATGTGCTATCTGGGACTCAGGCCTCCTCTCTCTAGGAGAGGGAATGGGCCGTAATCCACCACGCGGGCCCAGTGCGGGTTGGTGGATGTCACATGTCTTCGAATTTTTGGTTCTAGGACATGCCGGTTTCCTCACGATGTTTTCCTTCACCGTTTTGAAAGCAGTGGTGATGAAATAAATTACACAAAGTAATGCGCCTGGCTGGGTTTGAACCCGCGACCTACAACTCGTAAGTCGGGGCCGTTACCACTCGGCCACCACTGCTCTAGCCTGCGCCTACGATGGCCGGAAATCGGGATCGGAATCCCGGCGGCGATTGGGGCGTGAGGACCGTTGCCTCACGCGATCGACCGCCTCCTTTGCTAGCATTACTGCTTCGCAGAAGGAAGCGACCGCCTGCCACTCCTCCCGGCGTGAGATATCGCCGCCGCCGATCGCCCCCACGAGGACACGGCGTTGCTCTGCCCAAGCGGGACACACCTCTACCGTGTGTTCCACCGTGTCCTCCGGGTGGTCCACACAATGGTGACACCCGGGCGTTTCTTCCGCACGAATCCGGTGCAGGAACCTCCCGAACTTACCATGTCCAGTGAGGACCTGCGTCATGCGGAAGGTAAGGATGCCGTGTTGCCTTTCCAGCCACTCCTCAAAGAGGGGACTTACCACCATAATTATGGCGTGCCCAAAGTAAGATAGTGCTAGATAGCTATTATTAATAATATAATAAGGGGAAAAGATTTTTATATTTCTATTTATAATGAATAAACTCAAAAGCTACTGAACCGATTTTTAAAAATCTTTCACCAATATAATATCTACTACTTTATCACTGAGTGACATGATCTACCTAATTTTCCACTTTCATGCCGGCGAGGCAGCTAATAAAAAATAAGCCAGGAGATCAGTATTCCAAAAGCAGTATTTAAAGGTGAGCGAGAAAATACCACCTCAATTCCAAAATCAACATCACTTTCTCATGAAACCATCCAGACAACAAATCCCATAAAACAATATCACCGATCCGATGCTGGAATTAATTCTCACCTCAATACCGCACACGGCTGAGCTCGGCCTTCCAATAATAGTAGCATAGCGCTGCAAATCCTAGGGGCTGATAAAATCCGCGCAGCTTACGACGGCCGGGATTAGCGCCGACGCAAATACATCGGAGTTGCTGCACAGTTGCCGCTAAGTTCGCCTTCACAAGTGGTTGCGGACTCCGCAACTATCCGCTGTGTTTGCCCTTTGACCGGCAAACGCACTGGGTCGGATAAAAGCAACACTTTCGCGACCGTCTCTTGCAAGTGGTGCATGGCATTTGTTAGAAATTTAATCTTTTTTTTTATAATTATTGATCGGCTCGCGTTTGACCACCATCTTACCTAACGGTAAGCGATGATGTGGCCGACGATGGAGCACGCTTGACTAGAAGTAACCTATTCACTCTTGACTTAAAGACCCCTAAGTTGTAGCTATCAGGAAATTCAGACTCCTGCAGGGAATTCCACTCCTTAGCTGTACGCACAATAAATGTGTCTACCATGTACTGGTAGCGCAACGCCGTACGTCTAGTGGTCCGATGATAGAACGGACTTGGCGGAATTAGATTATGCAATTCCAGTGCACACTCCCCAAAATGTAAACGATAGGAAACCGACAGGCTAGCAACTCGGCGTCGATGCCCAAGGCTTTGGAGCTTCGACTTGACAAGAGCATCATTGCCGATGATCCTCTTGGCTCGCCTCTTGATCGACTCGAATTGCGTCTTTCCTACTTTCTTTTTTTATATTCAACCAGTTTCTAATGTCCTTGTCGCTATCGCAAATGCAGGACGTAGACAAAGTGACGTTCTATCAGTGACCACATAATTAGCGTTATAATGTTCCCACTGCTGAGACTCAGGCCTCCTCTCTAGGAGAGAGAATGAGCCGTAATCTCCACCCATGATGCTGATGGATATCACATATCTTCGAAGTTTTACTTCTAGGACAAGATTCATATATAACCATTTTGAGAGTAGTGGCGATGACATACATTACTTAATGTAAAATGCCTGGCTGAGTTTGGACCCACGGCGTACTCTCGAAAGACGGGATCATTACCACTAGGCTACCAGAGATAACGATTGTCAATGAATGTCTTAAATGACGGTCCTGACTGACCTGATTGACCGAAATTTTGGACATTTGATAATCGTAAATCACTTTGTCCGAATAATAACGCGAGAAGTTTCGTGGGATTACCTTTACTGTCATTACATAAAACCAGGTATACCCAGTCTATAATGCTTTTGGAAAAATAATTTATACGCTTTGTGAGGGTTTTCCCTAAATAGTACCTAGCATCTGCATCATCATCATTTCAGCCGAAAGACGTCCACTGCTGGACATAGGCCTCCCCCAACAAGGGTAGATGGGCTGCCGGGCACTAGGGGCCATTTTTTGGTTGTGCTTGTCATTAGGGGGGGAGGGGGTTGCCATTATCGCCACGCTTGGCATGCGGGTTGGCGTCTTGGCGATCGCAGTGTGGTTGTTGCAATTCACAGAGAATGCTGCTGCCCATTCTCTGGTATATCCCTTAGTCGCCTCTTACGACACCCACGGGAAGAGATGGGATGGTGTTATTCTTTACGTCCGGACACCATACGGAACAATTTAAAAGGTACACCAAAATTACGTAAATTCAAGAAGCTAATTGTTTTAATTGCAACGAGGAATTACGTGGCATTGTGTGTAAATAACGTAGTACCTAACAATCACGCTTGTTTTGTACAATTTGGGTTTTTCCTTACAAAGTTATTAATAGTTAATGTTAATACTTCGTTATCGTTAAACGTGTTATTGACTTTATATAGGTTATAACACCTCACAATGGTCGGAAGTCCCTGAAATACAATAATATAATATAATGAACATAATAATTATATAAGGTATTGTGTGTGTTGAGGATAGTCGGGAAAGTCCCATTAATGCTGTTAATTCACAAGTTCTACGCGGCACACATTGTTGTAGAGTGTCTGTATTTCATGTTGAATTTTTTCGCTTTAAATTCTTAAAGCGTAAAATTGAATTTGAATAAACTTAGGTGGCGAAAACAAGCCCAACCTTTACTTTACTAAGGTAAAGACTAGTAGGTAGTTCCTTGACTGCTATGCCGGAGGTCGTGGGATCGATTCCCACCCAAGACAAATGTTTGTGTGATGAGCACGATCATTTGTTATGTGTCTGGGTATAATATATTTAGAATTATATAAGTATGTTTATCAATTGTCTAGTACTGATAACACAAGCTCTGCTTAGTTTGAGACTAGAAGGCGCTGTGTGAAAATTATGGAAAAAAGACGCAGAGTTTTCTCCACCCAGTGCGTTCGAAGGAGCCAGCAAACTTAGGTAAGTAGGGTTTCTATTTCCAAAGCATCGGTGAAAGGCAAGTTGGAAGGGAAGGCCGGCTGCTCCAATCAACTAATCGTACGCAAATAGATACAGTGGTTTAGCCTGCCCGATCATTGTTCGAACGTTTACATTCAATTTAAAGTTGCGTGTACGGTCTCGGAATTCTATAAAGGGATGTGGATTGTGGATGTAAGTTATCTTCTTGTTAACTTCTTTAGTATAGATAACAAGTGTCGTCCTTTGTTATAATAAACAAAGAAAAAAGTTACAGATACTGATAATGTTGTTTATTATTCAGAGTTACAGATGTTATAAGATAATCATTTGTTTAATAACAAACAAATGGCGGTATTAACCTGATATTGACAATCATAAACTTACCTAATTTAACTTTTTGAAAACTACAGAACCCTTATAGAATCACTTTGTTGTCCGTCTGTCTGTCTGTCTGTCAAGACTCTTTATCTCGGGAACGCGTGGAGGTATCGAATTGAAATTAAAACCATATACTCGAGCCTGCGGTCCCTTGAAGCTGTAAAATCAAAGTTCTAAGTTAACGAATAAAAAAGATACGGCTATTTATGTCGCAAAAAAAAGGTACATATATTTCAACACTCTCAAGGGAATCAAAATTCATAGGGTAGGTACTTCCCGTTGACCCAGAATCCTGAAATTTGGCATAAAACAAGGTCTTATAGCACAGCTACACAGGTATAGGAATAAATCTGAAAACAGCTTTTTTTTTATTACGTCAAAATAAATATTTTAGGATACAGAAAACTCTTTGAGACACATTCGGGAATTGAACTATTTACATAGGTAAGTTTGTACAGAACCCTCAGTGCGCGAGTCCGTCTCACACTTGCCCAGTTTTTAAATTACTATTGATGGGCTCGCACTTGACTTCTATCTTAGCTTTTTTTTTATTTGATATAAACCAGTGCTTGACTGCGATCCCACTAGATAGTAAGTGATGATATGGTCGACTATGGAGCACGCTTGCACAGAAGTAACCTATTTAAGTCTATCATATCAAATTCAAGTATATCATAGTCATATCTAAGCCAATAGTGAATACACTCTTGATGTTGATACCCCCAGGATATCTACAAGACAACAACAAGCAACAAGCAGCACAACAGCAGCAGCATAAGTTATCAGAAAACAGACTCCGTCAGGGAATTCCATTCCATGGCGGTACACTTTTAACTGAGGGACTGTTGGCAAGGGCGGATTTAAGGGTCCCCCTTTAAATCCGTGACCTACCGGTCACGAGGGCACTTGCCCCCCCCACCCCAACGGTATTTTTTGTAATGTGCAGATTCCATCAAAGTACATACATAGAAGAAAATCAAATTATCAGAGTGGTGAAAACATTAATAAAAATTTGTTGAAATAAACTTGAATCGTTTTTTTTTTATTCTTAATAGGTTCGCGCTTGGCCGCTATCTCACCTGATGGAAAGCGACGATGGAGCGCGCTTATCTAGAAGTAACCTATTCACTCTTGACTTAAAGATTCCCGGGTTGTAGCCATCAGGAAACACAGATTCCGGCAAGGAATTCCACTCCTTAGCTGTGCGCACAATGAATGTGTTCCCAAAACGTTTTGTGCGTATAGGTGGGATGTCCACCATGTACCGGTGGCGCATTGCCGTACGCCTGGTGGTCCGACAATGGAACGGGCTAGGCGGAATTAGGTTATGCAATTCCGACGCACACTCCCCGAAATGCAACCGGTAGAAAACCGACAGGCTAGCAACTCGGCGTCGATGCCCAAGACTTTGAAGCCTCGACTCAACGAGTGCATCATTGCCAATGATCCTTGTGCCCCCCTCCTCAAAAAAAATCCTGAATCCGCCTTTGACTGTTTGTATGTCTGGGAACTGGGAAAAGTACCGTAATTTCTTAATTCCGTGCAAAGTTTTTCTCTACGCGGAAATTACCATTATCATCTCCCTAACTTTTTCCCAACTAACCGGATGCCACTGCCTATCAAACCTTCACAATTACTAGGCAACGCGTTACTCCTCGCATAGACTGATAGTCTGACTTTCTGGCGTCTAACTACCTGGAACAAAATAAGGAAAAACGGAAACGAAAATTATAAGGTGGGAATAAATAATAAGTATGAGCTAAACAATTACATTTTTGACTGACCTGTTAGTCTAGTGGTTAGTGGCCCTGACTGCTATGCCGAAGGTAGTGGGTTCGATTCCCACCCAGGACAAATGTTTGTGTGATAAGCACGATCATTTGTTCGGTGTTTGGATGTAATTTATCTATAATATTATGTATGTATTTAGAAATATATAAGTATGTTTATCGGTTGTCTAGTACTCATAACACAAGCTCTGCTTAGCTTGGGACTAGACGGCGTTGTGCGATAGTTGTGGAATATAATATATGTATGGAATATTTCCATAAGCAGGTAACTTGTAACATATACAAATGCTAAACTTTTCTAAAACATCACAGAGTTTTAATCGCATCATTACAATCTGATAACATCAAATCTCAAAACCAAAGTATCTAATTCAAAACACTACAGGTTAAGATCCAGTACTTGCATAATATATGTGTGCGAAGAGAATTTAATTAATCCTCGAAGTTCCGGGCGAGCGGTCACAACGACCACCTTTGTACGGAACCCAATGTTGAGTCGCAGCCCTAAGATCCGAGGGTCTTCTAATAACCAAGCATGGGGCAACGGCTACCTTTGTTGATAGCGTGGCGCGGCGGGGTGGGGAATTGTTGCCAAATTGATGTTACCACATAGTCATAGCAATTACCTTTGTATTAACAGATATGCACAGTTTCTGAAGTCTTCAGTTACCTATCTGAAGGCTTATTATTTATTAATGCGACCAAGTTTTGGTAAGATGGCCAACGAATAAAATTGATACAGGATTATTGAATCTTAAATCGATATTATTGATATTTATTTATAATACTTTATTGTAGTAGGTCCATACTTTATTGGTCCTACACCTAGGTGGTACAGTGAGGAACTTAAACTAAAAAAAAAGATTCAGTTGGCGACCTTATCGCATTCCCCGATGTCTTCCAGGCAACTGGGAATGGACAGAGATTGTCTGCACACAAAATGGGGTTAGCGCAAAATATCTAGAAGTCAAACAACTAATACATGTATCTACTTTTAATATATAATATATTTTTAACAATATTTAGGTCTTTGTTTATTATATGACCACGTTTTGTCAACCATATGATTAAAAACAACGGCGTTCATATTATTGAGAAGCAAAAAATAGAAATTGGCTTATTTGATGACAGACAACGACATGTATGATATTGACAGTCAACGTGGCAATGCAACCAGTCTTCTCGCCACGTTTCTGGATGACTAAGATGTGGAGAAATACCTCGACGCCTAAGTATTAGTCACTACTTGCTTCTGCCACTGACATCGCGCGCGTTAAACTAGAAAATTATTTCGAAAGAACCTGTTTTCAATATATAAAGTATTCTATTATAGCTGGCATGGTCTACCCGTCTGCCAAATTTTATTCAAATCCGTTCAGCTGTTTGAGTCTAAATGTAACAAGCATACAGGCAGTATACATATACAAAGTTTCGCCTTTATAATACATCCATATTAGGTAGTGTCATTTAAGTACATTTGTACATATTGACATTTAATTCTGTAGATAAAGACAATTAGTAATCTGTGGTATATTACTTATATTAGCGAGTTATCCTTCTGTTAACCACAGACCGCTTGAAAACATTATAATATTGTGAGTCAAAGTCCCTGCGATTTTACTATTTATGTACTTTAAGTTTCAATAATTAGCAAGTGAGTGTTGCAAAGGAAACTTTATTTAAATAATAAGGAAAAAGAAACCAGCAGGATTCAAATTTAATTTATTATAATGGAAATTCAAATTTCAAATCTGACTGTTCACTAAACCCTACTTAACCACCAACAAATATATTATGGAAAGTTTGCTGATAACAGCCGCAAACTTCTAAGGAGCTGTCAATATTAAATAATAACTTGTAATTAACATTTAAATGGGAAAACCAGCATATTTAGTGATGACCTACGCTAGCCATAGTTAGGCTGTTAGTTTGCAGCAGACAGCAGGTCGCCGGCCGACCTTAGTCAGTTTCCCACAGAGCTTGGCCTCTTTGGGAGGAAGGTAATGAAATTAGTAATTTTAATAATAATAAGCAGGTTTACCTGCTGCATTATGAACAAAATATAAATAATATAAATAAATAATATGCTTACGTATAATGGGACGGGAACGGTGGTGTTAGTCAGTAGTGGTGGGTAGTCAGTGGTGTGGATGCGCGACAGCCCCAATAGCCTCGTGGCTACTGTAGCTGGCAGGGTGGATGGCACAATGGTGTCTCACTGGATGGCGGTACACAGACCGTCTTTCAGGTGTGTGAAGTAGGCTTATTGTATTGTATTGTGTTGTATTGTTTTGTATTGTATTGTATTGTATGTCTTATTGTATGTCTTTTTGTTTTTCTTTAGTAATTATCAATCTAATGTAATGGAAATATGGATCTCTGGTCTGACAATAAAGTTTATTATTATTATTATAGTCTGAACCAGAGCACTACGCGAAAGGTCACCGCCGATCGACTTCACGGGGACACGGAGGTGCTCCGCCCAAGCGGGAAGGAAAACATCGGGGCGGAACTGACATGTCATAGAACCAAAAACCCACGCTAGGCCCACGTGGACTGCAGCAGTGGGAGCGTCATAGGTTGATTATGCTTACGCATTATTGAATTAATTTCTACAATTTCGCTAACTAATAACAATTTGCACACTAACAAGTTGCCAGGTCCGCTCACCCTCAATGCCTCGACCTCGTGTGCACTTGTAGCCGATTCAATTGATTACTGAGAGACTCCAACTTTGATTGGACGTATTCATACTAGTTCGAACTTCGCCCTCGGGGCTACGGGTAACCAGCAGAAGGCTTAGCTAAGATTTTTAGTTGGTTAAACTATATACAACACTCTCACAAAGACAGCGTGGTATCGGTACAGAGACTGGGCAAGAAAATATATGTTGTTAAAAAGAGAGGAATGGTTTATCGTAATACAATAGACCTACTTGCACAGGAGAAGAGTGCTACTTAGCATAAGTATAGCACTTTAATCAGTCTTAAAATGTGCCCACGACTAGGACTCAGGCCTCCTCTCTAGGAGAGGGAATGGGCGTAATCCACCATGCAGGGCCTGTACCGGTTGGTGCAACTTGATCCTAGAAAACCTGTTTCTTTAGCCTATATCTAGTGACGTATTTGTGGGAATATTTTATACTAATAATATAAAGAGGAACGATTTTTATTTTTGTTTGTTACTCAAAAATTACGGGATCGATTAAAAAAATGTTGTCACTAGTAGAATGCTATTTGATCACTGAGTCACATAATATGTGCCCGCGTTAAAGTAGAAAATATATGCATATTATGCATATATTTTCTACTTTAACGCGGGCGCTGCTTTGTCTGAGGTAGAAGCAGGTGGTGAAGGTGTGCCCCGCCTGGGCAGAGCAACGCCGTGTACTCGTGGGGGCGATCGGCGGCGACAGTCTCTCGCGTGGGTCTTGGTACAGACCATGGTCCGGAGCGAGGAGGAGTGGCAGGCGGTCACCTCCTTCTGCGAAGCAGTAAAGCTAGCAAAGGAGGAGGCCGCACGTGCACGCGCGAGACAATGGTCCTCACGCCCCAGCCGAGGGATTCCGATCCCGATTTCCGGCCACCGTAGGCGCAGGCTTGCGGACGGCGAATAATGGGTAGCTTGCCGTCCGACCGTCCAGTAACCGTCCGGACGGCGCGTACTGTTCCACGCGCCAAACCGTAGGGGTCCAGCAGGGTCGAAGCCTACTGGTGCCAAGGGTCTGATTCTGAAAGGAAGACTCGGCCCTGGTACGAAAGGCAAGGTAGAGGCAGACATTATAAGGTACTTATTTTAACTTATCTTGTAACACCTTCGGAAGGAAGGGGTGATGGCTGGTAACTATTACTAAGCCTCCGTCCGTCTTTCAGCGGACTGCTCTCATGAACCGTAATAGGTGGACAGTTGATATATTAAAAGTGTGTGTTTTTCTATTGCCGCGATTGCAATAAATAATAAATTAAAGGGCGTTCTTAAACAAGAATCATGATATTTTTCGATTTATGGTTCGGAACGCTTCGTGTGTGAGTCCGATACGAATTTGGCCGATTTTTAAATATAGAATAGAATAAACTTTATTGTACACCAAAATATAATATAATTTGTAATGTGAAATCATGTATTCGCCAGCTATGAAAATTCTATACATATTCGCAGTCAGTCGTACTGTAAAATATAGCAGGTATACTGGAAGAGATTTCTTTAGAAATAAGCATCACCTCTGTACCTATTTTTCTGTTTCCTTCTTCTAATCTTTTATTTTATTTTTTGTGTTTACATAAATCGTTAAATAAATAAATAATATAGGTATCGTAATATCATGTAATGACGTTGACATAAAACATTACCTAATGCTAAACATAACCACGTCCTTCATAATGTAGGTAAAGACATTAATTAAAATATTCTTGTCTCAACAATACGGAAAACTAACTAAAGATTGATAATGGAATTCCTGGTTTGGAAAATACGTCAAGATAAGGTATATTTATTACTTAAACATATAACAGTGAGTTACATCACTTAAGTGGTGTTTAATTAATATTTTGATAGTATATTTTAAAATAGGACATAACATCGTTATTTGTTGGTTATTTCGAGTTATGGCGTCGTTCACACATTGCCATGGTTTTGAGTATTGTATCTAAGTAGCTTAGTTTGTATTATATAGGGTGACTGGTAATTAGTGTACGATACTTAAACACGTGATTGTGCTCATGATAACCAACAACTTTTATTATGGGAGCAAAGCCGAAATCGCGAAAAAAATATCAGCTGTTCAGTACATTAAGCAAACATAATTGTACTGAACAGCTGATTTTTTTTCGCGATTTCAGGTTTGTGACCATAGTAAAAGTTATTGGTTATCATGAGCACAATCACGTGTTTAAGTATCGTACACTAATTGCCAGTCACCCTATATAAGTACTATTAATATGTAAAGCTTTACATAGTAACATGCATTTCATACCTTCAGCTGAAGGTATGAAATGCATGTTATTAAAAGAGTTATGAGTATACATGTGGACGGATGGAGAGGGAGGCCAAAGAAAATTTGGATGGATTGTGTGAGAAATAAGAAAGAAAAAGAAATAAGTAATAGCGTGACGGGTGACAGGACAGAAAGGAAGAAAAAAACGTGTTGTTCTGACCCCAAGAAACATGGGACAAGGGCAGATAGAGGATGATGATTATATAAAGCTGAAACAAATGTGCACTGAAAACTAACATGACACGGCCGCTCGGTAAACAAAACAAATTATGTATTTTACGTATTTTTAGGGGTCTGTACCTAAAAGGAAAAAAACGGAACCCTTTATGTATAGGATCACTTTGTTGTACGTCCGTCTGTCTGTCCGTCAAGACCCTTTATCTCAGGAACGCGTGGAGGTATCGAGTTGAAATTAAAAGTTACTCAGGTCTGTGGTCCCTTGAAACGTTAACGAATAAAAAAGATATGGCCATTTAAAACAAAAGATTGTCGCAAAAAACGTATATTTCGATACTCTCAAAGGAATCAACATTCACAAGGTACTTCCCGTTGACCTAGAATCCTGAAATTTGGCATAAAGCAAGGTCTTATAACACAGATATAGGAATCAAAAAAAGAAAATAGTAAATTTGTTGTTACCTACGTCACAAAAAAAAATCTTTGGGACTCCGTTCGGGAATTGTAGTTTGTACGGAACCCTCAGTGTGTGAGTCCGACTTGCCTAGTTTTTTTATATCGACAATGTCTAGATACATGTTTATTAATGATTTAATGCTGATGATTTGTATCATAATAAATTACATCTATATATTACTATTCGAAAAAAAATAATGAATGTGGATGAAGTTCACAAGTTGCACCGAGAGCCGAGAGTGACAAACGCTGTCACACGATTTTACACTTTTGTAACAATTGTAATAAAATATTTGTAAGAAATAGCTTTAAGGCTTGCATATTTTTATTTATTTATGAACACAAATCGTCGGACAGTGCGTTCTTGCTGACAAACTTTTTAGCCTTTAAACCCCCTTGAACAACTTAAATATCTATTTATTATTATTTATTTATTATATTATTTATTGTACACCGCATAAACAAAAAGATACAGGACAAACATTATTAAAAATAGGTTTACAATGGGCGGTCTTATCGCACAGGGCAATTTCTTACAAATAACCTTTGGATGGACTGAACGAAAGGAGATAGCATTAGGGCTGTCAGTATACAAACATCAGAAATAATACTAATAAGATATAATTACACAAATACATACATACAGTACCAAATAATAAATAATTAATTCAATCTAATTATTCTATTTTTTATTGGGGAAAACAAACAATAACACATAGGTAATTACATAAAAAAGGCTTAGAAATAGTTTTACACATGTGATATCAACAACGTTCTCCACATATAAAAACGTGAGACACTTGGTTTGACAAGAGTTGTAATTTTTTTTTAAAAGAATGCGAAAAGTTTTTTTTTATTTACAACGTGGTTCACAAACAATAGAGCTAGCTTATTGTAAATTATCTATACATATAATAAAACAGTAAAATTATTTTGCGATGGTATTAATTGGCGCAAAAACTACTGAACCGATCCTGTTCAAATTTTGCATACATAATCCTTATAGGTCAGTGCATCTGTTAGGCTATAAATTATCTCGCTATTTGCTATGGGGGGTGAGCAATAATCCAAAACGTCAGTGTTGAACGACATTTGCCGCGAGTTCGATTCCCAGCTACAGTTAAAAATTTTGTAATTATTTTATCTTCTTTTTGTAATAAAATAACTTTTACCATTTTTTCAAAATAAAATTGACATTTCTATTCGATATCTTCTAAATATATTGTAAAAACTAATCAAAACACATAATAAAATCGAATTAGTAAAATATGGCACCACACGCAATTCAGATACTCGCAACGCCATCTAAAGACTCAAAGTAGAAATAATGATGACAATGACAGTTGAACTTCATATTTGATTGATGGCATTGTGTATTTTACGTAATTTTCTGAATGGCGGAAGAATGACCATCGCCCACGTTTGCAGACAGTTCTATTGTTCAACATTGGAGGAAAATAGTTATGGTTAAACTGGTGTTAGACGGAGGCATTTTTAACAATCCTACTGCTTTTTTTTCCATGATTGTAACAAGATAATTGACCATGATTATTCAAGGGATACCAACCAAAAAAGGCGATAAAAGTAAACAAGTATATGTATTTAATTATTGATTTTAAAATAACACGGCCAAATTTTCGGAAGGGGTTGCATGGCACCTTGTGTTGGAATGCCCCCAGGTAGTCCGATGGATGCGAGACACACAGGACCAGTCATTATGGCGACACTTGGGGAGGCCTATGTCCATGATAATGATAATGATGGTACTTTTTTTTTCTTTTTTTAAGAGTGGAAATCATCTAATGACTTCTCTGGTTTGAGCGAGAGGGCGTGTCAAACTTTTACTGGCTAAAACCACACTTGTGCCCTTCAGTTGCGCTTTGAAACAACTCTTTGAGGAGCGCGTGGATCACTACGTGCTGTTACGACTGGGCTCGGTTCGGTTAATTACCGGACGGCCGGACGGCTAGCTACCCATTGTTCGATGTCTGCAAGCCTGCGTCGTCTGGTCGTCGGGGTCGGAATCTCGGCTCGGCGTGAGGACGTTCGTTCCCTCACGCGTGCGGCCTCCTCCTTCGCTAGCATTGTTGCTTTGCAGAAGGAGGCGACCGCCTACCATTCCTCCTCGCTCTGGACTATAGACCAAACCATGCCCCGGCGCGAGAGGTGACTGACGCCGATTGCCTCCACGAGGACACGGCGGTGATCCGCCCTTGCGGGACACACCTCTGTATGCTCCACTATGTCTTCCGGGATAGCACCTTGCGGCCTAATAATGGCGTGATTTATTATTTTCAGTTTCTGCTCCATATAAAACGGGGTCGAAAGTGGTTTAAGTTCCTGATCACTGATGTATCTCAGATTCCTGGCAGCCTTACGTCGACATCTGGACGTTACCTTCTTGCAGTGAGTGGTGACCAACACTGGAACAACCCTCTGAGGGAGGCCAGTCTCAGGGATAACACTAATCGGCTGCTACATTTGTTTACCGTAATTTCATTGTTTTATGGATACACTAGCTCAGGACTGTTGAGGGTGTTTCGAGCGGTTTCTGTTCCGGATTCGGTTGGAAGTATCCTGATATTACCATTTTGTGAATCACCCGGAGGACCCGGTGTAACATGCGGTGGAGGTCTATCACATTTGGGTGAACCACCGTGTCCTCATAGAGGCAATCGGTGACAGTGACCTCTCGGTTTGGCCATCAATATGCGAGTTTGATTGGGCGGGGATACACGCGCTCAAGATTTCGCCGAAATTCATTCAACGGGGATGTCAGTTAAATACACACCAAAAAATCCTAGGTAAATGAACAAGTAATTTTTACGCCCAAAATGATCAAGCTGCAACAATCAATGCAAGCATGCTCTCGCAAATTCTTCATAAGTACTGTTGTGGAGGAAGATAGTTGATGATGATGATGGTAGTTTTTGGATTCACTGGCTTTTTGGCTTTGCACTATCAGTGCACTTTATTCAGCCGAAGGTCGGTGTCCCGATTATGCTCCTTCATTTACCTCTACCAAAGCTGTCTAACGGCTTAAACTCTTCAGTGAAAAATTATTGAGGCGAAAATTTTACGGGAGGTAACTCTTTCGAACAATCTCGCAGACATCGGCCCTAGAGGGCCCTATCCATTTGCTGACATCTCTTTGAGTCCGGTGCAGAATACAGCGCGCCGTCGATTCAGGATTGCTTTGACCAGACGGCCGGACGGCACCACCGCAATCCCGGTTTGCGATGGCTGGTAATCGCCCAGCGGCTTTCAACACCCGGAGCATCACTTGCAGCGACAGTTAAGGAGTCAGAATGTCCTATCCCTCATAGTTTCAGCCACCTTCTTCGATCGTAGTGCTTCACTGAAGGAGGCTACTGGTTGACATTTTCTCCACCAATCGCCTCCATGAGGACACAGCGGTGCTGGCGCTCCGACCAAGCGGGACCGACTTCCACCGTATGCTCCATCGTATTCTCCAGGCGATCCGCACAATGGTGATACCCGAGTGTTTCTTCCCGTTGAATTCGATACAGATACCTCCCAAAACACCCACATCCGGTGAGTCCTGCACAAAGAGAGGATGCCGTGACGCCTCTGTAGACACTCTTCAAAGACAGGCATTACCACTGCGATTGTGACGTGCTCACTGTGGCGAGGGGTTAAAATCATACAATGTTGTTTCACCAGAACATAAACCAGAAACATACATAAAATAATTTTTTTTTTTGGGTTAGGCAGAAATGCCAACTGCTACGACCCTAACATACTCTTTCTATTCATTGACATTCATACATTTGGATCTGGACGAGTACATAACATGTTTCCTGAAGGTAACTTGCGTTTTTACTTTTAACCGTTTTATGTTAAAGTACAATAAATAATTGCGTTGCTTTCAGAATGAATTGCAAGCTCAGAATGATTGTACGTTTTTACAAACTTAACGCAGACGAAGTCGCGGGCAACAGCTAGTATAGATAATATAATTAGGATTATTCCAGTGACATGTTGTGTATGGATAACTAACGGGAAATTGTATTTAGTTGTGTTGGTACACCTGTAAGTGTGACCATGTCACTTACAGGCTTGTCAACAAAAAAAGCACTATATAAAGATATATATAAAGTTTTTTATTTCACACTTTTTAGTTGCGATACACTTATAACCAGAGTGCCTATTTCTCATGACAATTCCAATTAATCCAAACACTGCTAGGATACATTGCTACCTTCCACATTCCGGCTCTATCATCAGATCAGTTCGATAGTTCCTTACAGCCAAAGTGCATCTCATAACAATTCTAATAAGACCAAACACGGCTAGGTTACATTGATTAATTACGGAGTTCCGGTGCCTATCTTCCGGCTCCATCATCATCATCAAGTCACTTTGATGATAGCATTTTCAACATAACTATTTAGAACCATTTATTTATTTGTATTGTCATAGTCGCATAACTATCTTCATTGTGATATCTATGTGAGTATGAAGTTCCGTGAGCCATTTCTAGTTTTCTTCATCAATTCCACTTCATCAAATGTTACTTATTCGATGAAAATACCAAAATCACTATGTAGCTGCCTATAATATTTGAGGAGTTCCCTCGATTCCTCATAGATTCCATCATCAGAACTGAATTTTGAAAAAAATAGGACCAATTTGGAAGTACAATATCCTTTTAGGGGAAGACAAAATTTTGCAAATCGGTCCATAAACGACGGAGTTCTGAGGTAAAAACATTAAAAAAAATACAACCGAATTGAGTACGACCTCCTTTTTTTGAAGTCGGTTAAAAATGAATAGCTGTTCGTTAACGTTCGTAAACTCAAAAATAGCTGTACCGATTTGGCCAATTTTGGTCTTGAAATATTCGTGATGGTCCAGGGAAGGTTTAAACGGTGAGAAAATATGAAAAACTCACGAAGTCTTCCTTTCAGAATCAGACCCTTGGCCCCAGTAGGCTTCGACCCTGCTGGTCCCCTACGGTTTGCTGACATCTCCTTGGAACAGTACGCGCCGTCTACGACTTGAGCTCGGTCCGCACGGTTAACGGACCGAATTTCATCGAACCATTTAAGAGCCGGTTGTAGTCAGAGTATTTTGTACAAACTCCGCCCGGGTCTATGTCGACTTCGCGGGCCCGTAACAGAGGTTTTATTTTTATTTAAAAAATGTATATAGTGTTTTGATGAGATGATAACAACAGAAATCTGAATGAAATATTTCTACGCCAGCAATGGTAGTATATGTGAAACTATTATTAATTTAAGATTTCAAAGTATCTTGAAATAAATATTTCTTTCTTTCAAATCGTAAAGCTTTCTATGACGTCGCATACGAACTAAAATTCAAAATCCTACATCGTCGTATTAGAGCTCTACGTGCTATTAAAAGATATACAACAGCCCTATCGGGCAGTTGTCTGGACGAGACACAACACCCGTCTTGTTGGATGATCCTCCCTTTTCAACGGAGGCATATGAAACTTTACACCATGTTCATATTGGTAACTCTAAACAGGAATCGATAAAGAAAAAATCTGCGCAGTACTTTGTAACTGTGTGTATTATTGTGATGAAAGATGATGTCAACTGAGTAGTGTAGTAGCTTCTACAAAAACTATGGCTCAGTGCCCCAGCACAGATCAGTGTACTTAGTTAGCAACAAGGCACAATCGTTTAATGACAAAACCTTGTTTTAACGAATGATCTAACCACATTTGGCGTCGCGGCGCCGGTGAGCGGCGCACGCGCAGGCGCCAGTGACTAAGGAGATACAAAGTGTCCTTTGTCCAAAGTGTCGTTACACGGGGCACTTTGCGAACCAATATTTACGGAGGTATTTTAAAAGCTTTGTAGGTAGTTATGTATTTTAACCGCAAAATAATCCCCCGTAAGTAATCAAATTGGAATAATAAACTATTTTTAAATGAACTTCATACAGCCCACCTATTAAATATAGCGGTTATTAAATACATTAGAAAAGACCACTCGTATATTTTTGAGACAAACAACCGAATGAAATATGTAAAAACGATTATTCCGAGATCATCGTCGTTCGTCCATTACGATTTAGATATTTGACAGTCGTTACAGGTGGTTTGTTGCCAGAAAGTCCAGACTCCATCAGTTTACCCAAGGAGTATCAAGATGCAAGTAAGGTAGTGGAGGTCTGATAGGCAGTCGCTCTATGTCGTAAAACACGGGCATACACCCGCATCCGAAGCTAGTTGGGCTCAGCAGGGCTACTGGGTTGACTTTAGAAAGGAACACGCCCTCCTACTCCACGCTAGAGCGAGAGTACTCATTCGATGATTTCCCACCTTACAAAAAAAGCTAATTGGAGAAAAAAACTAGGTATTATTGTTCATTCCAAGATCCTCGCAGATGCCACCTGCCTGATCTTGACCTGCCTTTTTAACCGTGGTACAACTATCTGAGCAGTGTTGGCCCAGGTAATAACGGCCCCCCTAGTTATGAGTTGTAGGTCGCAGGTTCAAACTTAGCGAGGTGCATTACCTTGTGTAATTTATTTTCATCACCACTGCTCTCAAAACGGTGAAGGAAAACATCGTGTGGGACAGTGGCAAGTCCTAGAATAAAAAATTCAAGACATATGATATCCACCACTCTATACTGGGCTAGCGTGGTGGATTACGGCCCATTCCCTCTCCTAAAGAAGAAGCCTGAGTCCCAGCAGTGGGAACATGACAAGGATAATTATGCTTATGCTATGCTTATAAGACTTTGTGAATCCTTTTCTTAATAATACAAATCTACCATAAAAATGGATAAATTGGGTGCTGTTTTTGGAAATAATTTAAACAATATCCGCTCCCAAACAGTGGGCTCGGATATGATGATCTCGTAAAATCATAAAATGAAACAAATGATTTGTGGAACAAAACAGAATACAATGTAAACGAACAAGGAATTTTGCGTGGGATGTAAGAGTAAATCAGAAAAGATTAAAAGCAGGTCTGAGTTTTAAAAACGTGAGTTGTAATCAGGATCTCCCGAGAGAAGTCTTGGTACATATAGGTACAGTATAGTGCAAGCAGAAGTGCCTGCAACTATATAAACAAGTTAAAATGACAATACAGTACGTATTTCTTCATTATCATAACATTTCTCGTGTCCATTATATTAGTAATCGGTTTATAAATAAAGGTTCATAAACAGCCACTGAATCTCAGTATAGCGCATAACATTACTCATCGTGTGAATCGTCGATACGTAGGTAAGTACTCCTCTCAGCGATTATATCCACTGTATGTTTTTCATACCATTTTTGTAAGGACACCTCATCGAACAACACAATAATTGTGGTTATGAAAGTTGGTATGAAACTATCAATTCCCTTTTCAGAAAGTCTAAGCTTTTCCTTACTTAGAATAATTCTATTTGAATGCTTAATATCGTTTAGGTACCTTCTAACTGACAAGTCTTTGTACTAACTTTAATTATATTGAATTATAAATTTAATAGGTACATACAAACTTAATACCTTTCGTTTAGAAACGCAATAGCCTGCTGAACACTAGGTACCTACACACAGTGCCCGTGTTGACCAAAAGTATTAATAAGACAACTCATACATCTGCTATCATACATGACAACACTTAAGCAACACTACACACATTTTAACCGCTAACTAAC
This sequence comes from Mythimna impura, assembly GCA_905147345.3. Lineage (NCBI taxonomy): Eukaryota > Metazoa > Arthropoda > Insecta > Lepidoptera > Noctuidae > Mythimna > Mythimna impura. The sequence goes on from LR990344.1 coordinate 31,872,065, forward strand.
AGTTATCACAGAAAATCAACTATTCCTAATAAAAACTCACTCGAAGGCTCACTCCAATAATGTCATATTTTAACAGACACGAAGAATCAGAGCCATAAGTGGAATTGAGCTGGTGCATTATAAGACCCTCTACAATCGACGATTTCCTCCTAGACAGTTAGTTACTCCTGCTTCCAATCTTACTGACCAGCTGGTTTAACTACAATTAGTGCGGTTTCGAGGGAAAAGAGGGTCTAATACTTTATGAGGAGTAATAAGCAGAATTATTATTTTAGTTAAACAAATGTTGATGTGTTCTTTTCTAAGTATTGATGAGTACAGCTGGGATTACACGGCAGCACCCTACTGTTAAAAACTGGAATGGTGTAATAATATGAGATCAATACATTATACCTACCACAAAAAATGTGCATTACTATGCCGTGAGAACCTAAGCTTAGGTGCGAGCTTTCTCTCTTGTCTTGTGCAGAATGGAAGTTCTGTACCAATCCGTTGTGGTCCTGTACCTACATGATGCAGAGGTAATTAAAAAGTATGTGCGCCAATAAGAGTGTGTACGACACATGCGCGGCGTTCTCACGAGTGTAGCGCGCTGATCAGGCAGGGCTTTATTACTACAGATGAGACACTTCTGTCAACTTTACCTGTTCTTTAAAGTATCCAAAAATCTTCTATCTTATATTATTCTTTCCTCTGTGAGTATTTTCTATTTTATGACGCAGTGTGTCTAAGTGCCTACCTGCACCACTTGCTTTAATCACCTATAGACTTTTCCGTCTTTCTTTTTAATTTCGTAACTCTTTCTAGTGTTCTAGCGTCGAGTTACATACTTAATTTGCGTACCCCTGCTGTCAAAACCCTCGTCCTTAGACTAGCAATGGTCTTCCGTCGACATAATGACACTCTCTCATCTTTATGCTCTATAATCTGTGGTGCAGTATCGAGGCCGCACATGCGTCGCCGCCTGTGAATCACATCACACGCTCATTAGCGATAGGTGCCTCACATCTGTAACACACAGATCGGTTTACACGAGTACCTATCACGGTAGGTATAAATGTAGAGTTCGTCAAGCTATTCAATATGTAGAAATAGAAAATTCACACCAGACTTGCCACCGCAGCAAGTCGCGGCAAGAGGTGAAATGGCGACAGCGACTGTCGCGACCCAGTGCAGTGCACGCCATAATTATAGCGGTAAGTCTCCTCTTTGAGGCGTGGCTGGAAAGACCTCACGGCGTCCTCACCTTCCGCATGACGCAGGTCCTCACCGGACATGGTAAGTTCAGGAGCTTCCTGCACCGGATTCGTGCAGAAGCGACGCCCGGGTGTCACCACTGTGTGCACCGCCCGGAGGACATGGTGCAGTACACGGTAGAGGTGTGCCCCGCTTGGGCAGAGCACCGCCGTGTCCTCGTGGAGGAGATCGGCGGCAGCGATCTCTCGCGCAGGGCCTTGGTCCAGGCCATGGTCCGAAGTGAGGAGAAGTGGCAGGCGGTCGCCTCCTTCTGCGAAGCAGTAATGCTAGCAAAGGAGGAGGCCGCACGCGTTTGGCAACGGTCCTCACGCCCCAACCGCCACCGGGATTCTGATCCCGATTTCCGGTCACCGTAGGCGCGGGCTTGCGGATGGCGAGCAATGGGTAAATCGCCATCCGACCGTCCGGTAACCGTCCGGACCGAGCCCAAGTTGTCGACGGCGCGTACTGTTCCACGCGCGCAGCAAGCAAACCGTAGGGGCCCAGCAGGGTCGAAGCAGGATTTTTTTGAAAATCCATACATATAAGAAATTCCCGAGTGGTTAAAGTAACTTGCAAAGAACTTGGATGTAAGTAGCTTAGAATAAAGTACAAATAGTAGAACTGCCTCACTTTACGTAGTTTTGCGGTCACATAACTGTGGCACTAACAAAGAAAAGTGATGTGAGTCGTCATTATGAAAAGTGAGCAGAATTTATTTTAGTTTTGTAGGTACCTTCTTATTTAGGAAGGACGTTTCAATTATGAAGTTCTACCGTTTTCCAGAGTTATAATTATTTACAGAGGGCGACAAAAATAGAACTACTTAGTGACTTAAATTTTCCCTTCAAAGACACATATCATCTGCCTTTTCCCAACTATATATTATATTATTATATTGGGAAAACACACACAATATCGTGATCGGCTTCAGTCTAACCATATGCATCTAAGTACCTTTATTTTACATGGAGCATCTGCTAATTAATTACTACTTACTTCCACAACCCAACAACTATATCTGCAATCCCCTTGTAATTATTGACTTCCATTCAAAGAACATTTTTTATATCGCCTACTAGAAATATTTACCAGGTGCACACTAACAAAACAGCCACTCGCTTTAATCAATTAATTCAGGCCACACACAATTTCACGCTATCCTTTCAATTGAAAAAAGTCATCGGTCATTGCATTCCAGGCGGCCGTCAGTTCACATAAAATCTCGCACACACTGAAGCGCCTCATGCGTATGGTCAAAAAACCACGCACACTCATACAGCAGCCATGTTAATGATCTAAACACGGCCGCATTAGATGCTAAGCAATAAAGACGGTACACACGCGAGCCATTAACATGACACCCACTTGAGCCGGACTCAATTGAGGCAACAACTGTGCACCTTGCGATGTTACAGTTGATGAGTGGAGAATGTATGGAGTATGCTGGATAAATTGGTCACTCTTATCAATATATATGTACATAGGTATATTCTTTTACAGATGTAGATATTCATAATTAACTTCCTCGTCAACTATCCTCATTTCATACCTATATGTAAACAAATATTATTTTACCATTATTTTTAACCTGCTACTTGTATAAATACAATATTCAGAATTAGTATTTATTTTGCTTGAAGTCCTGAAAAAAGTTCTCATATTAATGTTATAGTTTAATTAACTAATCGAAATCAAACATATTCCATTGCTGGCACCAAATCTATTAAGATATCTAACACAAAACAAACACAAATAGCTGTAGTACTTATGAAACATGTATCATAAAGTGAGTCACATTAAACTCCTGTATTCGCGGACGAGGGTTATCGAAGACGTGGACAACGTACTTTGAACGCATTACAATAAATACAATTTGAATATAAATAGATTTTAAAATATCGGTGTGTAGGTCGATACAAAGGACGATGATTGTACCTCTGAATCTGAATAGGTATGGGTGGGATGACTAGGTAGTTTTTAGCGTGTAATATATGTATTAAAGGTTGCCATAAAACCAATATCTTTAGCATCATAATTTCAGCCAGTGTCGTCACAACGACCGTTCCTGTGCGTTTCGCATCTCGACCTTCACCAGGTCGTCGATCTTTTTGCAGAACACCTTCCGAAGCTTTGTAAAAAAAAACTAATATAACGCTAATTTTTTTAAATACAGCAAAAGCGACCGGTGATGATGTACAAATAATAAAAACTTTTTAGAAAAAAAAATAACCGACTTCACTAAAAAAAAAACACTAAAAGGATCAAAATAACTTTAATTTCGGAAGTCGGTGTTTCTCAGTATTGTTTGTTTCTTATTTAACACCGACTTCCGAAATTAAAGTTATTTTGATCCTTTTAGTGTTTTTTTTTTAGTGAAGTCGGTTATTTTTTTTTTCTAAAAAGTTTTTATTTCACACTTTTTAGTTGCGATACACTTATAAACAGAGTGCCTATTTCTCATGACAATTCCAATTAACCCAAATACTGCTAGGTTACATTGTTTTATTATAAAGTTCCTGTGTCTACCTTCCTCCTTCCGGCTCCATCATCTGATCAGTTCGATAGTACCTTATAGCCAAAGAGCATCTCACGACAATTCTAATAAGTCCAAACACGGCTAGGATACATTGATTAATTACGGAGTTCCTGTGCCTACCTTCCGGCTCCATCATCAGATCAGTTCGATAGTACCTTATAACCAAAGTGCATCTCATGACAATTCTAATAAGTCCAAAAACGGCTAGGTTACATTGATTAATTACGGAGTTCCAGTGCCTACCCTCCGGCTCCATCATCATCATCAGATCACTTCGATGATACCATTTTCAACGTAACTATTCAGAATCATGTATTTATTTGTATTGTCATAGTCGCTTAACTATATCTTCATTGTGATATCTATTTGAGTATGAAGTTCCGTTGACCATTTCTGGTCTTCTTCATCAGTTCCACTTCATCAAATGTGACTTTTTGACTGTAAATGCTTAAGTTCTTGATGAAAATACTAAAATTACCATAGGGTTGCCTATACTTTTTGAGGAGTTCCCTCGATTCCTCATGGATTCCATCATCAGAACTGGATTTTGAAAAAAATGGGACCAATCTGGAAGCATATCCTATAAAGGGAAAAAAAAAATTTTGCAAATCGGTCCATAAACGACGGAGTTCTGAGGTAACAAACATAAAAAAAAAAATGATGATAAAAAAAAAAAAATACAACCGAATTGATAACCTCCTCCTTTTTTTTTGAAGTCGGTTAAAAAACGATCTCGACAAACCCGTCAAAGTGGAATAAGAATTTATACAGTTACTAAAATAATAAAATATGTTATACCTTTCTAAGTTTTTCAAGTGAGTATGTCAGTACGAGTAATACTGAAAAAGAAAATACAATGACGTCAAATAGATCTACGTAAATATCTATTTACATTAATCTTCTGACACAAGCCGTGAGTCACCGGGAAAACATGAATACTTGATAGACAAGCAGCCATAACTTGTTATGTATTAAATAATTATAATATGATCTCATTTCCCCTTCGGAGGTCACGTAGGTTCATATTTGTTAACTTTGACGATTACGTTATGAGGAATAACCTCCTGCCGTAGAAGGACGTAAACCCTACAGCAGTAGAAGGTGCATGTGATTTTACTCACGTATATTTCCTTGGGTTTGTTTGTCTAGTTGCTGTATTACATCACCGAGCGATAATCATTTCTGGTTGACTCAGGATATGTCGCAAATCTACGATAGGTTTACTTATCAATAAGCCTGAAGCATAAAACAGACATGAGCTGAGCCCAACACCTCCTTGACACTACCGGACCAGCAGACGTACGGTACTGCCCATCAGACTACTATCGATAGTCGGTTGTATAGACCCATTCGACTCTTTTTAGGAAGAACAACGTAAACAATATTTTACACATGTTTTTGATGGGATGATCATAATTAAAAAGTATAAAAATAATACAACTTATAATTCATATAACTGCTGATCTAATATTATAGTCGCTATTAACATACATATTATCTTAAATACATTTTAATTATAGAAGAGAAAACCCATTCCTGTAAAAAACGTAAATTGACACGATGTTCTTCCTGAAAAGGCTCGATTTGTTACGCGCACCGCCAAAGAGTGGACCTCCTTGTCATCTCTGCCTTCAAAACAAGAGCGACCAGGCAAAATTTGGGCTCGTAACTTTCATACATCGTTTTCTCTTCATCGAAATCAAGTTCAAGAGCTGGCCATCAAAAAATAAAAAGTCCTCAAAAGCTCTTCTTTGTGTGTGAAAAAAAAAATATCTCACTGCTCATTTTAAAATAAATCAATCTTGTACGAATCCGGTGCTAATAGGTAACCTACCTTACAGTCGGTCAATACTTCGTATTATAAATTTTATTAAACCTTACACAATTAGAAGTGTAAATAGAATTAATTAAATACAATAACAATTAAAACAGGTTCCTATCAATCAGGGGAATACCATTTCTCAGCCGTTGACAAACAAAACAAAATAACGATTAAACGATGACTCTTATGTGAAAACAGAACACTGAAAATATTTAAAATCCGAATGCAACAAACAGCAGAAAAGTTTCAAAAAAGCTCAATTATCAAACAGTTTAATGTAGTTGGTGTGATCTTTAAAATCATCATCAAAATCTGCTGTGCAGACAGCAGATTTTGATGCGATTTTTTTAATAGATAGAGTGATTCAAGAGGAAGGTTTATATGTATACATTGATAATATAGCAGAGAAACACTGATAATTTTAGAGGTTTCTACTGTGATTTCGTAAATAAACACATCTTTTTGCGCTTACAGTGTTTGCAATAAACACTGGCTGAACCCTACGAAATAGATCAAAATAATGTACTACAGTATTGTACACCTTAAATGGGTTTACAAAAAAATCGCGATGGTATATAATCTCTTAGGGATAACCCACAATAACCATTTTTTATCCTTTACTTTTTACGAGAAATAAAGGCTTATTTACGAAGCGATTTTAAGCAATACAGCATTAATCCTTATCTAATTAAGTATAGATATTACAGATTTAAAATGCAGGGACACAGCGGTTGCGGTGGTATCAGCATTGCACCCGTGCGAAGTCGGGGCGGGTCGCTAGTTATAGATAAATTACATTCGGCTACAGAACAAATGATCATGCCAAACACATAAACATTTGTCTTGTGTGGAAATCGAACCTACGACTTCCAATATAGCAGTACTGCTATATTGGAAGTCGGCTGACTGCTGACGTGTTGGTCTAGTGATCAACAGGCCAGATAAAGGATAAGAAACTTGTATGAAAATTCCTTCTCCATAATACCGTCTCATCCACATAAATTCTCGGCTCCTGAGCACTCCTGGTCCAAACAAAGCCACAAATGATTGAGCGTCTGCAGTTAGGTGGAAGACAATTAACGGGTCGTGGGTCAAGCGAGCCGGCGTCGCATACCGGTCAATTCGGCCAATTGGCGCGCAGACGTGGGAACGGCGCGCGCGCATGAATCACCACCAACAAAATCACATGTACAAGTAGCTACTGTTCTTAGGGATATCTTTTGGGTACTGGAGAAAGGATTTGTAAGGTAGGTGTTTGTGATGAGAACCTCTAGACTATACTATCGTGTGAAGAGTGATATGAAAGAAAAGGGAGTTAGTGATAGCATGACAGGTGACAGGACAGAATGGAAGAAAAAATATGTATTGCGCCGACCCCAAATAAAACAGAATAAGGGCAGGAAGATAATGAATCCCTAGACTATACGAGTTTTTATACGTAATAATGATTATCGTTATGATGTGAAAATAAATTGTATTAAGTCTTCTATTTTTTTGTATTTGGTTTCCGCACTTATTCCATGATGGACCATTGTACTTGCGCCGTGGTGAACTTTATTCCTACCACTGATATTAAACTTTGAGCAACACTATTCATTTTTATTATTTTTACATACACTACAGATTACAGTATTTTATCCAGTTTTTCATATTTTCCCAAACCACACATATGTTAACATCAAATAAAATGGTTTATTATACCACAGAGTAAGTAATAGTACAACTACAGAAATTTCACTCTTCGAAAGAAAACATGCGAATATAAACCTACTAACAACGTTCCTAATGTTCATAATACATTGCACGGCACTGGCGTGACCTTCATTATATTTGCCTACCGCGGCTAGTCGCGCTCGCAATAAATCAAAATACACCTTAGATTCACGTACCGAGAGTCTCTTTTATTATGCCCGTTATGCACCTTTGAACATGCCACTTTTGCTATAGGGTTAGGAGTTATGTGTTTTTGAAAAATGTGAAATAGGTGTCTACGTTTTTTAACATAAAAACGTTTATGGTATATAGATACCTAATTGATTTGTACCTATGTACTTATATCCATACTTTAAAATGTATTTTTAAAAAGTCATCTCATACCTATTAAGTATCAAGAGATAAAGAGCTAGGTACAAACATGTACGATGTTGGAATTTTTCATCATATTTTGTGGACACCTTACTCAGAGGCTGCTTATAGCTTAATTAAGTTTGCGCTGTTACGTTTTACTATATGAGGTAAAATAGGTAAGGTATTTACTATTATAATGTCCGATGGGACTGGCATGTACATTCGTATAAAAGTTCCTAATACAAAATAAAGAGGAAAAAAAATATCAAGAGATTGTTTACATTTTGGTATCTAAACAAATGAAATAAAATTAAAATGAAGTGGATATAACTTTGTTGATTTTGTGTGCATAAGTAATTTTTAAAAGGTGGTAGGTCATTTAATACGTTATTGTACATAATAATTAACATTTTGTAAGATGTAATTCCATTATGTGTTGCCAAATTAAAGCGGCAATGGGCAGGGCACATTGCTCGCAGTACAGATGGCCGTTGGGGCCGAAAGGTTCTGGAATGGCGACCGCGTACCGGAAGACGTAGCGTTGGAAGGCCTCCTACAAGGTGGACCGATGACTTGGTAACGGTTGCGGGAGTCCGATGGATGCGAGACGCACAGGACCGTTCATTGTGGCGACACTTGGGGGAGGCCTATCTCCAGCAGTGGACGTCTTTCGGCTGAAATGATGATGATGATGAGATGTAATTCCATTATGTGTTGACCTTGCATTAATCAAGTTGTCACTAGCATCGGGAGGTCTATTAGGTATATTGAATGATCTTTAAGGTTTGACACATTGACTTTTTACGTGAAAAATGTCGCAAATACTTGAAATAAAAACTCGTTAGAATATAATTAATGTACACAAAAGTACAGAGGCGGCGTAGGTATGTAGGTGTGGCCAGGCCTGGTAACACCAAGTACTTGAGACTACCTTTACCAACTGATCGGCAATCATGACATGAGAAGGAAGCCTGTCCTCCGCGAACGTTGGAACAGGCTGCCGATTATGATGAACAGCGACCATAACAATCTCCGTACCAACAATAATAAAGATTAGGTAGGTATTGTGAGAATCGGAAATAATAAAAAGTACATTTGTGTATACAAGTAGCCTTAAATGAACCTTAGTTCATTTAATTACTTTTTACATCATAGTAACATCACTCGAGCCATTCTTCGTAAATCTGTCTTATACTTTTAGTACTCCAATTAATGTGTATGTATTTTAATTAGTGAGTCCCATTAGTTGTAAATCCTCTGAAAAGTCCTGACGGAATAGTCTCTACAGAATCCTAAACTATTAACTTTCCCCTTTTTAACTTAACAACAGTACAAAACAAGAGTTGCAGCAGTCATTGCTAAATTTAACTAATATTACATACACTCATAATCAGCCTCATAAAGTTCCCATTTCTGGGACTCGGGCCTCCTCTCTAGGAGAAGGGATGGACCGTAATCCACCACGCGGGCCCAGTGTGGATTGGTGAATTTCACATGTCTCGAATGTCTAATTTTTGATTCTAGTACATGCCAGTTTCTTCACGATGATTTTTTCCGCCGTTTTGAAGTAAGTCGGGGCCGTTATCACTAGGCCACCGCTACTCACTACTCAATCAATATTATTATATTATCTAGAACTATTTGTTATGATACTTATTTGTTATTTTCTATTTTTAACTGTTGTCTATGACTGTACTTCTAAAATGTAAGTACCTTGGGTCAAGTCATCATGCATTCTCGCGCCGGGCCTTGGTACAGGTCATGGTCCGGAGCGAGGAGGAGTGGCAGGCGGTCGCCTCCTTCTGCGAAGCAGTAATGCTAGCAAAGGAGGAGGCCGCACGTGCATGCGCGAGGCTATGGCCCTCACACCTCAGCCGCCGGGATTCCGATCCCGATTTCCGACCACCGTAGGCGCGGGCTTGTGGACGGCATGCAATGAGTAGCTCGCGGTCCGATCGTCCGGTAACCGTCCGGACCAAGCCTAAGTCATCGACGGCGCGTAGTGTTCCACGCGCGCCTCAAGGAGATATCAGCAACCGTAGGGGCCCAGCAGAGTTGAAGCCTACTGGGGCCATGGGTGATGCGAAAGAGATCCCCGGGGCCCTGGGACAATGGCTAAGAAGGAACAGGAATGGGTTTTTAGTCAGTAAAAGTCTGACACTATCTGCCACACCGCCCAAGAGTGGGGGATGTCATTATGTAATATTCCCAGCAGAAAAAAAAATATCATCATGCATAGTTTACCTATAACGTTTGTTTCAGTATGAAACACCAAGTGCCGGCAGGTAAATAACTAACCAAGTTCCGAGATAAACCAAATTGTTATCACAACGGGCTAATTGGTGTACTTGTGGTATTTTCATTTTGTACAAATAATGTAATCAAATAACATCAGTAGGCACGTGTGACACCGACACTAAGCACTAGTCGTTAAATTAGTTACTAACAGGAAAGGTGAAACATGTTATTACAAAATAATCCAAATACTCTAACTTCCTAGTTCTAACTATAGACTAATATAAATTAAAAGGCTAACTCATTTCAGGCACATGTGTTTATTTCCTGCCAATTTTACATAGTTTCATATATTATCATCTGATCAGCGCAGTGTAACACAGGAAATATAACACTAACCAGTTATTAAAATCGAAAAGTGTAGGTACGAGTATGTAGGTACCTATAATTTATGTTGTAAAGTTCAATTATGAATATTTTAAATATCCACCATTTGTTGCTACAATATTGTTTAAGTGTGAAGACACAATTAAATCTTCTAATAAAACGAAGAATAATAATTTGAATACAAACATAAGCGGATTGCATCGCTCAAATCGCCACTCCTCAAACAAATGAGCGCGATCCCCTCAGGAACTTGGGTAAAAAATTCAAACAAATCGCGCGCACAAGCCTCGGCAATCAGGCAGGTATTCCCGACAAATTGGCCCTAATAAAATACTCCTTCTAATTAACGAGCCACCCCGACTCTCCCCTGACATACACCAGAGAAACACGGAAGGCCCAGTACAAGTTGAGAAAGAGAAACAAAATTAGCGTTTCGTACTTAGCTAATCCCACAGTTACTAAATATTTTTTTTTTTTAATTAGCAGGTATTAGTTTCATCTATAAATAAAAAAAAACAGTACATAATTATAAAATATGCCGTATCTTATATAGGGATGGAGGCACAAAACGTTGAAACACTGTTACATAAAATGTAATCAATTAGTTTTATAATGAAATTACTTTGTTACCTTGATGACGCGAATCTATACACCTTCTGTCTTCCTTCTACTGTACTTACTTCTACGGCTTCCAGCTCCCCAGCCCGTCGGAGGACAAAGCGAAGGAAAAATAACAAGAAACGCCTTCTTAGATGCAAAGTGATCTGCCTCTAATTGTGCTGTGAGCGTCCGGGCCCACGCCGTGATGCTTGCAATAGATCCCATATAATTATATTGCTCTACAGATTTTTTTTTATAGAATTTTCTTTCTTTAGATTTTTGTGAATTAACTTTTTTTATGTTATTTGAATAAAAAAGATTACTTCACAGTCTTCACATGTGACACAAAGTTGTCTTGTCCCAGTCAAGCGGTGCACTGAATGTCGATTGATGATTTGCGTACCAAATCTATCATTAAGAACGCACTAAGTAGGTTTTTTACGATTGTTGAGTTCTATATTAGTACATTCGATTCGGACGATTCTGAATTGCAGTCTATTCTTGTAATTCTTATCTAACAACGAAGCTTTAACATTGTTTTTCTTCCAGTATATCAAGCCTACAAAGGTATCAGATAATTATCCACCGGTGCGTCCGCATCCTCTGTCCGTCCTGTGTCCGCTGTATCCATCCCTCGAGCGACATACATCACACGCACTGACTGATAACTGATCTCAGTGACGACGAGGTGCAAGACATACGCAGATAGCGGGTTGGTTCATAAATACTTTGCCTCATTTCATATCCAATCAATTCTGTATTTTAGTAATAAATTTTGACGGACAGGAATAAAGGTCCAATCTTCCTGTCTCGTTATCTAGATACCGATGCAAATTACGTACATATACACTATGACCAACAGAGACGAGAGGAAATTGTGGTTGATAATAATGAGCTGTGAGTGCAACAAATAATGGACTAATTTGATAATGTTTCCGTTAATTTTCCGAATAACAATCTTCATTTCTCTGTTCCTCCAAGCTCACATATTAAACGGGTATTCCCTGTAACTAAAAATACGATATACGATAACTCAAAATGGTAAAATTAATTCGCCTACTGTGACCGTTTCCTCGCCTCGCGTCTCACACACACCTCACGTCTCGCTCATGCTTTGCGTCTCTCAACTCAGGCCTAAGGGTCCTCGGAAAAACTCCCTCTTCACCTTCCGCTAAAACTAGTAAATAGTAGGATTAACTGTTCACATAAATCACGGCGACCACCGGCCGGTGATACGCATCAGGCCCGAACCTGCGCACTGCGCGCCGCGGGCCACTCGCTTGATAAGTGCGCCTATCTGATTATAAGTTTTCTTATTAGTGGCGCTACGATTGTTGGCGGGATTTTAATAGCTGTTCGCTGTGATATGTGGCTTGAAGTTCATTGTGATGTAATCACAACAAAAACATTTCACTTTTTTTTACACATCTCCCACTAGAAAAAATATTTTTTTAAAAGAAGATAGATAGGTACCTGGATAATCAGCAAGTAATTTTATGGACAGAACGTGACCAACGTGAATCATTTAAGACACCAAGTTAAAGTCTTATTATTATTATTTTGGCTTTTCCCTTATTTTTCTTTTTTTTAAACATTGGTGCGTTCACAAACATGTAATTTCTCATACACAAGACACCCAGACCCGGAACAACTATCTGTAGGCCATCTATATATTTGATCCATGCGGGATCGATCCCACGACAAGCAACGCAGCAGCCAATCTCTCAATCACTGCGCCAACCGTGCCGTCACTAACTTAATTTTATAACACATCTACAAAAGATTCAAAGATTCAAAAGCATTTATTTCAAATAAACCATTTACAGGCACTTTTGAAATGTCAAAAAAAATGATGCTAATTGCACATTCCAAAGCGTAGATCTCTATGAAGAAGAATGTGCAATACTTTATTATCAAAAATATACGCCCTCTACATAACCTGGTTTATCTATGACTTACCCAAAGAAACTCTTTAACAAATCCATACCTCCAACGCATAAAGTGGTACGTAACATATTTTTGAGTAAACTTGTATTATAAAAATGTTAAATAAATGTTATTGTTTCTTATTACATCTAGCGTCTGGTACTGTGATCTTAAACTGATTATTGATTAAATAATGCAAACACATCGGTTCAAAGAATTTTTACAAATTATTTACATGATTAACAATTACAAAAACTCCTCTTCTAAAAAAAATTACTTTTTGCATTATGACATGCGGGAGGTGTCAAATACAATTTAAAAATCAAATGTTTTGATGACACACGACGATGTGAGTTAGTTAGAGAATTAGAGTGGAGACAGTCGTTTGATAAATTGATTATTAACTGCTGTGACGGCTGCAATGAGCGAAGTGAACTGTGAACGAGCGAGTGAACAGCTAACCGTTTATCCCCATAACCTGAGAACAAGCAGGAGTCAATGACTGCTCCAATATTTGAAACTCTACCACGTGCATATGTAAATGAATAGTTTTTTTTTAATGTAATATTAATCGTATAATTTAATGTAATGTAAACATTGGTACTGACTTAAATATAAAAAATAAACACTAAAAAGTGAACAATTAACCTTTATTAAATTTCGAAGAAACAAAACCAGATACAGCGACTTTTGTGGTTAAAATAATTCAGTGTTTTTTTATTAATTTTATTATTTTTTACTTTACAGTTGTGGAACCTAAGAAAATATTACCATTAAAACCACATATAGCCAGAGTGCATCTCATCTCAATCCTAATAAACCCAAACATATTTAGGCTACATTGTTTGGGCACTCCGGTGCCCAAACAATAAACTCCGACTTCGACTTCGTAATAAAGTTCCGGAGCCCACCTTCCGGATTCATCATCAGTTCAGTTCACCACAACCATACCCGCCATACCCACCATATTAATCAGCACAATTTGTTTCATCATAGTCGCTTAACTATCTTAATCGAGATAACTGTGTGATCCGTTGACCATCCGTGCTAAGTATTCTTCATCAAGTGGAACTTTCTAAATTTAAATGCTTGACTTCTTGATGGAAATACCAGAACCATTATAATTATATTTGTCTGTTTTGAAGTCGGTTAAAATCATTAGCAGTAAAAATGCCTATTTTTCATAGACTAGCAACCGATGCAATGGATGACACTCCATATTGGCCGCAACATATACCATGTAATATATTCCCTGGAATAAAACAGGAAGAAGAGTAACAATACCGCGCAACAAGAAACATTTTCTATGGAGTAAGTTTTTTTGTTGAAAAGGTCTCAAGAATTAGTTCTCTGCGTCGTGCTTCTTGTTTCCTTCACTTGTATTAGTTAAACCCTGCCAACATACCTACATTAGTATAACATATAATCTTCTGATATATAAAAATCTCGTGTCACAGTGTTTGTTATCGAACTCTTCCAAAACGGCTTGACTGATTTTTATGGATTTTTATGTATATTTGGTAAATCTGAGAATACATCGTATGCTAATTTTTGCCCTCCTACTCCCACCCTCTATTTTTATCTTTGATAACTTATATGGCAGAACAATGTTTGCTGAGTCAGTCGGTTATGTAAGGTTAATTAGCCAAGATGTGGGTATTTTGATAATATCCTATCTAGTATGTAACCGTGAGTACTATTTATTTGTATTAAAATTAGAAACAAATTAAAATAGTAGTTATTATAATTCTAGTCGAATATTAAATCGATTATTTAATTGTATCGAATCGAGAATTAAATATGGCAACACTTTGACGTTTAAGGCGAGATGAAATGTAATCATTCGTGATTTGACGGTTGAACCGAACACTCGTTTAAAATAAATCCGTCTACGAGTATATCGTTACAATCATCGTTTAATTTGAGAGATAAAGATTAGATCCTTTAGTTAGTATAATGTATATAGATCACAATGCTCTGAACGCAATATGTATTAAACCAATAATCCCTCATACGTGTCGTCATAACCTCCCTGCGGTCGACTCGTCACAAATGAGCGTCGTTTGTATGCGCACGACGAGGACACGTATTTATTTGATCCAGTGTCAGAGTGTCATGGGGACGAGGTGTCGGTGGATATCATCAACACCCTAGAGTTAATAGACTAGTTGTGTCACCTACGAATTTAATTGAATGAATACTTTTGGAACCGAGCACTTTTGGTTTATTTTAACAAATAACAATAGGTAGGCCTATTGTTATTTGTTTATTTCCCTTCGCTTGTGTCCCATGGTTTGTCTCACAGAAGTCGTGTATTCTTTTCATACATCGAAAGTCGTGACAAGGTAGCTCTCTATCTTTTTAGGGTTCCGTACCTCAAAAGGAAAAAATGGAATCCTTATAGGATCACGTTGTTGTCCGTCCGTCTGTCTGTCTTTTTGTCAAGATCCTTTATCTCGGGAACACGTGGAGGCATCGAGTTGAAATTAAACCCATATACCTAAGTCTCGCTGTCTCTTAAAGCTGTAAAAAAATCTAATTTCTAAGTTAACAAAAAAAAAAGATACGGCCTTTTATGTCTCAAGAAACGTATATTTCTACGTATTTACTCTACGTATACATATACTCAGGATACTGAGGAAATCGCCATGATAAAGAACAAAAAATTCGAAAACATGTAATTTACCAACTCGCACTGGGCCCGCGAGGTGGATTACGGCCCACTCCCTCTCCTAGAGAGGAGGCCAGTACGTATTATGAGAACATTTAAAGGCTAAAGTAATCATAGGATTATGCTACCTATGAAATTGCTGTTTTTTAAAACGGGATACCTTGAACTGTGATATCTTCAGATTGACTGAGAATTGTAAGTTCAAATAAAATTTATATTTAAAATACTTCATTACAGAAAAAAGCAAAACATAAAGAAACCAATAAATAAGTCAGTCCGAAAATATCACAGTGCAATACTTTGCACTGTGATATTTTCGGACTGACTTATTTTAAAAAAACGCCAATTTTATAGGTAAGAACCTACAATTTTTTAATATTTAGTAGCTTCAAAAGGTAAGGTTCAACTTAGTTTATTAGTCAAAACTCCAGAAAAATGTCGCATAAGCGTAACCACGGCACGCAATCTAAATTACAAGGAAATAAGAAGATGCAGAAAACTCACCTACGAACAAAGGGTTGTAAAGACTGGCCCTAGGGGTGCTACGCGCTACGGGCTACGAGGACTACGAAGTAGTGGCTACGGCGTAGACCGGTGTAGGCTTGGATGTTGCAGAAGTTACAAAATGCACAAACATTATTGTATTGAAACAGGGTAGATTTCTCAATAAATCTCTTTAGTCTACCTGTTTGAACATTAAAAAATATCAAATACGTATTTTTTTCTCTTGTTATGTAAAACGATAAAATGCGTGTACATTATGTACCTAGAAGTCATGTCACGGAGCCCCGCTCCTGAACTGTGATACGTTTTATCTTTGTCAATTTTTATTGATTTCATAAAGCAAAACACATATCTAATATTTTAACCATATTGCAGGTGCGTGATATTTTTTAATTATTTAAATATTTTTTTGCATTGTACAAGAAAACCGAATAAATAATACAACTGTTACTTTACGTATCTGTTAGGTGTTTTGACGAACACCAAAATTCACCAAACTCTCTTAATCAGGGACTCAATGATCCTTCTGTTCCTCACTTCTTCAGGCCTCCACCTAGTTCAGTTTGCGACGAGTGGATTGTCCTCTCATACATCTGGGCGAGCACATTGCGATGAGCGGCGCGTTCGTTCGCCGGCTGCCCGACGCCACTCACTTATGAATAATTGCGTAGGTGATGGAGTATGTAGATCCAACGCGTGAAAGAATCCTTTTCGTAAACGTTATGTGATAACTTAACTAAGATCGTGCGTACACGTCGGTATTACTCAATATCTCAGTTAAGTAACGAGGCGATACTGAAGGCTATAGCACGGTTACTGTATGGTCTCATGACATTTTTCGGGACGGTTACTTTTTAAGACAGATTCCACTATACTATTTATGCTTTGATTAGACATTTACGTCATTACACTAAAAAAATATGTGGAAATTGAAAGCTTTAAATTAAAAATCAAATAAACGATGGTGACACATCACCAGATGGGATCGCAATCAAGTACTAGTTTATATCATGTTTGTTTATTATTGATAAATAAAAAACTGTAAGCAAGATGAAATGACTAGAAGAGGAGTCGGTGATGGCGACACGTGGCTATTGTTTATATATTGTAAGTATATTACCATTTTTGTTAATAGTAACAAAATAAACAAGCGTTAGATTTGATTTAATCAACTAATGTTGAATGAAAGATAGTTTTATCATCTAATAGTACTTACATAGAATAACCAGACTCGGGCTCTGGGAGAACCCAGAGTCCCAGCAGTGGGAGAGAGTAGCAGAAGCGGCAGAGGGAAAGGGTGTCTTCGAATTTTTGGTTCTAGGACATACCTTTGTCCTCACGATGCTTTCCTTCACCATTTTGAAAACAAAGGTGATGAAATAAATTACACAAAGTAAATTGCCTGCCTGCGTTTGAACCCGCGACCTTCCTTCCGACGCACGGCCTAAATGCAAGTCAGAGCTGTTACCACTGAGTCACCACTAGACGCGG
The DNA here is from genome assembly GCA_905147345.3 of Mythimna impura. Classification (NCBI taxonomy): domain Eukaryota; kingdom Metazoa; phylum Arthropoda; class Insecta; order Lepidoptera; family Noctuidae; genus Mythimna; species Mythimna impura. The sequence continues at coordinate 31,889,543 of LR990344.1, forward strand.
GCTTGCGGACGTCGAGCACTGGGTAGCTCGCCGTCCGGCTGTTCGATAATTAACCGGACCGAGCCCAGTCGTCAACAGCGCGTAGTGATCCTCGCGATCCTCAAAGAGATGTCAGCAAACCGTAGGGGCCCGGCAGGGCCAATGCCCGGTAGCTAGGACCGCGGAGAATTTCTGAAAGGGAAACCCGTAGTCCTAGAACGCAAAGGGTAATTGAAGGATACAGATGTGGTTTTAGTCAGTAAAAGTCTGACACGCCCTCCCGCTTCACCCAGAGCGCGAGAAGTCATTTTGATGATTTCCCACCTAAAAAAAAAAAAAAAAACCACTGAGTCACCACAGCTCCTTTTTTATCATAATTTTGTTAGAATTCGGGTTCAGTAAGGTGATAAATGCGACTCACATGTATTTATATCATTACTGACGCCAAACAAACATAAAAATACGATAAGCCGAGTAGATAATTATGACGGTACAGGAAGTCGGTGCACTTGGTAAAACCATAATAACTGCAAAACAACTCATCGTCATCACCCACGCGATTGGTGTTAACATCTTAAACTGTTGACATGACCCAATGCACGTAGCGAATAGTGCTATTAGAAGCATCTAACATCATATGAATAAAGAAGTTCTAACATGATGAAAATAAACATTGCAAGCCATAATACAGTTTACTGAGAATTGGACGAAACCACTTTTGCGTGAAGCGTCGACTGACGCGTCATAAACATGCACTTGGTTCGCAACACATCCATCTAGCGTTAGATCAGATTAGGTTAGGTTTATAGGTGGATCTAATAGAAGAGATAGGGAACTGTGGAAAATACTGGGGGAGGCCTACGCCAAAGAGGCGACTACTACCTAAAAGTATTATTATATATTTAATGTTATGATTATTATGGATTATTGTTTTGGATTATTTTATTATTTGTTTTGTACGATATATACGATTAGTACCTAATAGAATCATTGTAATAATTAATTGGCATTCTAATAGCTAAAATGTGTAATCAAAATGAATTAAGAAATGATTTGGCTTATTTATTCGATTATATTTCAATTATTTAAAAGTAGAAGCAAAATATGTAATAAATAGATAAATATAATTAATAATCGGATAATTCCAATGTTGCGATTTAACTAGTTTAAATTTTTCGTGATATGATGTACAATTAATGAATTTAAAATTCCTAACATACTCATAAACCATAAGGTTTCTTTTCGAGACCATTGTTAAAAAAGTTTTAGAGATTCTAAGTTTTAGTTATCTTATCTGTAACTAAAACGCGTTTTAACTTAACAAAAATGTTGACTGGAGTCAATCAAAGATGAACAAATTAACAGACTGCAACATATACATCCTCTCCCTATTTTGAGTGAATATGGTATTTATTTCACTATTATGTACTACTGGTTCTATTATGTACTACTAATACTACCAAGATATATAACAATAATGACATCATTATTATGTACATAATTATATATCTTTAAAACATTGCTAAGTTTATTGTTTTGTGTTCTCTTATTTTCTACTCCTCTTACACACAATAACTATAATCTCGTTTTTTCGATTTTTACTTTCCCTGGCATACATTGTGGAAGAGATTTAATAAGCAATAAGCATCACCTTCGTACATATTTTTCTGTTTCCTTCTTCTTGTCTTTATTTTATATGTGTATATAAATTGATAAATAAATGCCATACTCATAATTGAGAAAAGCCTATTGGAAATGTATCAGAACATAATAACAGCATACTAAAGAGCTATCAGCTTCCAGTTTAGTTTTTAAGTTTTAATATGTATTGACGAGAATCATTTAATAAAAATATTACCTAAACTAATGACTTTTGAGGAAAGGACAAACCATAAAAAACCTGATGAAAAATATGTAGACCAAATCATTTCAGAAACTACTATTACAACATTTAATTTTAGAATTTAGGATTGGAACTAGACAAAGATGTTTTTTTTTTTTAATTGATATAAACCAGTGCTTGACTGCGATCCCACCTGATGGTAAATCATTGATGAAATCAGAAATCAGAAACGTTTATTTCAAATAGACCAATTACAGGCACTATTGAATTGTCAAAATGTCAGTCAGTCAAAAAAAAAAAACAAGTGAAGCTAAATTGCACGTTCCAAAGCGTAGATCTCTATGGAGAAGAACGTGCAAGAAACTCCATGGACACTCTTTTAAATCATATTATGAGTTACATAAATCTTGGTTACATATTTCTTATCGCTTCTAATATGTGAGCACAATGTAGATAAGTAATAATAATTAAAAGAAAAAAATAAAAAAATTGAATTAAGTCACTGGCAGCTAAGAGATAACCAGTCTCAACTGAAGGCACCCGTTCACGAGCATGACGCGTGCATCAGCCCCACTCAGCTCAACCATTTTGAAGGGAACCGAATGACCCAATAACACGTGCCACCATCAGCGAGACAATTGAGTGAGCATGACAAACTCTCAACTGCCATGCTCGTAATGACAAACAAGTTGTAACCTAATAAAAATGCTCCATGGTACTTCACATTCACAAAACTTGAAAAACAAAGTTTCCAAATACAAAAGATAATAAATTATCATAAGCTCTATTGAAATAAACCAATAAAATAAAATTAAAAAAAAACATTTCGAAAACAACAATACAAAAAGGGGAACAGTATCTCTTCCAAAATTATAAAAAAAAAAACTAATTTGAAGGTAAAAGTGGCTGTGGCTGCGGAGCAGGACCGGCATTTAGCCAAGCGGTTTTATCAAGGATATAATCTTCCAGTTTATAATACGCTTGTCTACATAGTGTGCGTTTAATGCATGCTTTAAATTTGGACTCATTTAGTTGTAGAATCTCAACTGGTATTTTATTATAAAATTTTACACAGTACCCCATGAAAGAACTATGTACTTTAGCCAATCTGAACCGAGGTTGATCTACTTTGTTCCTGTTCCTAGTATTAAAATTGTGCCTGTCACTTATCTTAGTAAAAAGATGAATATTTTTCCGAACATACATAATGTTTTCATAAATGTATTGACAAGGGACCGTCAGGATGTTTATTTCCTTAAATAGTTCCCTAAGAGAATCGCGTCTGCGAAGATTATATATGGCTCTGATAGCTCTTTTCTGCAGAATAAAAATAGACTCTATATCTGCAGCCCGTCCCCATAGCAAAATACCGTAAGACATGATACTATGAAAGTAACTAAAATAAACTAGTCGCGCAGTATCCACATCAGTAAATTGACGGATTTTTCTGACAGCATATGCTGCTGAACTAAGCCGACCTGCCAGAGATGTTAAATGAGGACCCCATTGTAGCCTCGAGTCAAGCGTGATCCCTAGGAAAACCGTATTCTCGACGAATTCAAGTTTCTCCTTGTTCAATACTATGTCGGAGTAATTACTTTTAACATTCGGTAACGCGAATCTTATGCACTTAGTTTTTTTTCCATTTAACACTAAATTATTAACAGTAAACCAGTTTTGGACTTGCTGTAAAGCATCGTTTACGTCATCAAGATTAGTGGAACGTCTATTGATCTTAAAAATTAACGACGTATCGTCAGCAAACAATACAATATGTGGTTGTTTTTTTAATAGATGCGGTAGATCATTTATATATACTAAAAAGAGGAAAGGACCTAATATTGAGCCTTGTGGTACACCCATTTTGACTTTCAAACCTGGAGAATTGACACCGTTTATCTGAACTTGCTGTTGCCTGTCAATTAAATAAGATTTCACCAAGCTGAGTGCAAGTTTACCTAGTCCATAATGTTCTAGCTTTAAAAGCAAGGTTTCGTGATAAACACAATCAAAAGCCTTTGAGAGGTCACAAAAAATTCCTATCGCATCTTGGGCTTCTTCCCACGCTGCAAATATATGTTTCAATAAAGTGACTCCAGCGTCAGTCGTACAACGTCCTTTGGTGAAACCATACTGCTGATCATGAAAGATTTTATTGCTGTTAAAATGGTAAAGCATTTGATTAAGCATAACTTTTTCAAACACCTTACTGAAAACTGGCAATACTGATACAGGTCTGTAATTATTAGTGTCATTATGGTCACCAGATTTAAAAAGTGGTATAACTTTACTGTACTTCATTATATCTGGAAAGACTCCTTGGTCCACACACAAATTAAATATTAAAGCTAAGTACGGTGCTATGGTCTCTATTATAGATGCGCATACTTTAACAGACATTCCCCATAGGTCTTCGGTTAATTTGACTTTTATTTGCCGGAAAGCCTTTATGACTGTCAAAGGGTTTATATGTTTGAATTGAAATTCAACCGGACAGCCTGGCAAGTTTGCTTTCAATAAAGCAACTGAAGCTTCAGGGGAGGAATTTAGAGCTTCCGTAGTCCTAAGAGGTATATCGGTGAAATAATTCACAAACTCTTGGGCTACTTCTATGTTAGATCTTTTGGGACCATGTGAAGTCTCCAATAAAAAATCCGTATTGCGTACTTTATTCCTACCAGTTTCACTATTAATAACTTTCCACACAGTCTTTATTTTATTGTCTGCCGATTTGATCTTATTGCTAATGTACAGGGCTTTCGCTACCTTGCAAATTAGAATATCTGTTTACATATTTATTTAAGGTTTCAGTGTTGAAGAATGGCTTAAGGCCGTACAGCTCATATAGTTTTTCCCTACTTACCCTAATACCTTTAGTCGCCCAGTCACTAAATACAAACTTAGGGAAAATATTTTCGACTTCTTTTGAAAAGCTGTATTAAATTCATTGAGTACCACTGAAAAGAAATTATCATAAAATTTATTTGCATCATCAATATCATGGCCCAGAACATTTAACTTATTTTCTAAGTTACTATTAAATTTTGTTAATTTGCCAATTGTAATTGGCCTAAATTGAATCAAAGTTTTTTCCAAGGCTGCGTGAGACTTAAAAGCTACCGTTTGTCCACTATGATCAGACGGAAGATAATTTACTATGGCTTTATCTAAATAGTCACAATTGCAGAAAACATTATCAATACAAGTAGCAGAGGTTGGAGTTACTCTAGTTGGCTCTTTAAAAACATTAGTCAAATTAAATGATTTAAAAAGGCTTAAAAATCTGATGCTATTTGAATTATTCTCCAAAATATTAATATTAAAATCTCCACAAATAATTACGGATTTGTTACTATCTGCAAGTTTGGCTAAAACATCTTCCATTGTTGATTCAAAAAGACTAAAGTTCTGAGGGTTCGGGGGTCTGTACACGCACACTATAACATGCTTATCCAGCTCAACACAGGACAGTTCAATGCAATGCTCCGTTGACAAGTTAACTATGTCATTACGTTGCTTAAATTTTAAGCATTTTTTTATTAAGATTAGGGAACCACTACGCAGCATTGATTTACGGTTAAAACAACTACCCACACTATAATTTTCATAACTGAGTAGCCCCTGGTAGTCCTTCAACCAATGTTCACTAAGACATACAACGTCAAACATTGTTCTTTCTAATAACATTTCAATTTCTAATAATTTAGAAGAGATACCTTGAATATTTTGATGAAACAATTTCAATTCATGCTGCTGAGACCCCTTTTGCTGCTTAACTATTTGAGAGCAAGAAGATACCTTATTGATGGTTGGTATAACTACGGTGTTTCTGGTACCCTCTGTTGTCTTATGAACTAGTTTAAATGATCCGGAGTTTGTTCCAAATCTATATTATCACTTGGCAGTGAGTTGCAACTAATTGTAGCCTCCACGTTAAATAAAGAATTTTCCAAAGTGGTACTTGGAACCTCCTTCGTACATGGTGAGGCGCACTAGTTTATTAAGAGCCTATTCACTCTAGCCTTGAAGACACCTAAATTATAGTTGGACGGGAAGACCGCAGCAGGCAAATTGTTCCAGTCCTTCGATTGTCGCGGATATAGAGATAAGGTACAGACAAAATAAAAAAGCCATGTTCTATGAATAAATGTTAGGCATGGCCGACAGGTACATAATAAAATATCAATTATACATATGAATAAGATGTACCAACTACTACTCAATTAATTTTATATTTTTAATTTACTTATGTAATTTAATAACTTTGCTCGTCTAATTGGCCACAGTGAACTACGCGTCTACCTAATGTATGGAAATGTGAAGTGTTCGGAAAAAAATATGAAATTGCAACTTCCCAAGGTGGCCAACTTATTACAATACCTCCAAAATTCATGAAACCGTTTGTAAAAGTAGCAGGGCATAATAAAGTCGTGGAGCTGTCAGTTCACCTCGTAGCCAGCGCGTCATATGTGCCGTCGTCATCTGCGGCGGAGCTCATATGTCCGCACAGCGCTCGATAAATCACTCGCCGACTTCAGTATTGCGCTCGATATGAAAACTGCTCCGCGATTCGAGAGTCACACTGAGAGCAAACACCTTGGATGGGGAAAGACAGCTTTAGACTTCAAAAGGATTCCTGAGTAGGTTTAAGGAGTCATAAGGTTGCATAAAATAGAAGGTACATAAGTAACATAAGTTTTCCCACGCGTTTGTCCTATTGACATAAATTAGATACTACGATTGTAAGAATAAGATCCTTTAATAACCCAGCTCCTCCTACTTATTGCGTAAATTAAGATTTATTGCAACATTGACCATCTTATCTCAAATCTGATTTAAACTCCACGACAGCCAATTAAACTTAAAAAAAAAAAATGTACTCAGCATCACCCATTAGTGTTGGGATCCTAAAGGTTCCAATAATATCACTCTCATCCAAAATTACTAACTCACCTAAAAAATAATTCTCGCCATTTTGGACATTTTCTCCGAGTACACCATCGTCCGAAAGCAGTTATCAGTGCGTTGCGATTTTACTGCGGTTTGATTGCGTGCGGCGGGCGGCTGCCGGCTATTCGCACTTACACTCCATTCCTTTATATTAAGCCATTTCACATCACATGCAACTCTCCACGTTGCGCGCACGCGAGCTAAATTGTAGACTTGGAAGATAAACTTATTGCTGTAACATCATATTACTGTAAGGCAAGTTTTCTGTTAGAGATTCCCAAATATTTTAAGACAGACATAAAGTTTGGATTAAAACGAAAAGATTATTTTTAATGACATAAACTAGTGCTTGACTGCGATTCCACCTGATGGTTGATGGTGAAGCGCACTAGTTTATTTGGAAGATATTCACTGTAGTCTTGAAGATACCCAAATTATGATAAATAATAATAATTACATTATTAAGGTTTGCAAGCAACCGTAAAAAATAAAAACATGTTTTGATTAGTCCCCGGTGTAGGTACAGGTAGAGGAAGGTTAATTTACTGACACATTTTCATGTATCAACGACGATACTCATCTTACTTCATCCCAGCTAATACGAACTTAAGCTAAGGAGTTATTTATAGAACCACTAGCAATGTAAGTTTATTGCATGTTTAAAACTCATAAAGCTAAAACATTTTTCCGTTTTAAAAGCAGACAATTTGGACAGCGATCGAGAGTTATCAATAATAGGACACGATGTTAACACAAGCGAGGGGAGAGCGAGGCAACGTGGAAGGAGGTGAGATTAATTACTGAGCAATCGAACCCGACGCGGCGCGGGGAGAGTGAGCCGCAGCGGTCATGTGCTGGGATTTGCATAGGAGGTGCCAGTCATTTGTGCATAGGAATATTGACAGGATTTTTTTTTAATTATTAACGAGTGTATTTTCGACGATAATAGGATTTGTTGTCTTTTGGATAATAATTTGATTTTTCGCGTTATTTTTTATCAAATTGCAGCCAATAAATAATATGACCGCATTAAATTATTTCCCGATTATTTATTAGGAGCAGAATTACAAACTTAAATAGTTACAAACTTAATTTGGAACCGTGCACTAGCTTCTGACGTTTTATAAGTGCCCATGTAGGCCTATGTGAAATATTTTTTTTTTAATTTTGAATAACTATTGTTAGTTATATGCAGCAGGTACATAATCTATAAACTATTAAAATTATAAGCAAACAAGCAATAGGAAAACCAGAAACCAACTACTTTTCAGAAATAAAAAGACTTTCTAATCTCGCAAAGTCATCACCATGATCATCATGCTTGTCATTTCTTCCAGTCTCATCTCATCAGATGCAGCTGACTGTATCAGTATTTTACACTAGCTGCTACCGGTGGCTTCGCTCGCGTGATAGTAAAAAGTTATCCCAAATGTTCCCAAGGGAACATACTCCCTGGTTAAAAAAGTGTTCTGTGCTATTCCAGGACTTGGTCTACCCATGTCCCAAGTTTCATCGAATCCGTTCAGCCGTTCCAGCGTAAAGTAACACTCATGAACCTTCAATATCATAATATTAGTATGATAGAGCTCGACTACCTCTCACGTATTGCCTAGTCTGCAAATAAACAAATAACCTAATGTAAATGCTTCAGCCGCCCTTACGACAGTGTACCTGAGCGGCGCCGCGTCGTCGCGCCTCCCTACTGCCCTCTGGTGCCCTCTCGTGGAGGCCACATTAATTACTGTCCGCCACAGGTACATGACGGACAAACAGTGAGGGACGCACAGAAGGACAGCTCCTTCCTACTTTAATCAATCACGTCGAAAAAGGGGAAGTACGACCTATAGATGTAAGATACCGAATATAGCATTCATGCCTAAAATACATCTCTGTAATTTACCTGTATTATTGACCGGCGGAAAAACCCTTCCCATTAGATTCCGGGAAAATACACCAAATATTAGGTACGTGCTGAAAACCTAAGGTATAAGAGAACATTTCTACTTTTATGGGGAAATTTATGCGTCCGTCCTATGATTGTGTTGATGAAACAGTACCTATGTTAGCCATATTCAGCAGCCGAAAAACAAGCCGTTTTGATATTAACATAGGGTTCGGTTAGACCACTATCACAACTGGTGGTACGCGAGGATGTTATCCACGAAGGAGCACGCTTTCCTGGAAGCAACCAGAATAACAAATTATTAGCTCGCTATTCCAGTATTCTGTTCCATCTGGCGTGTAGTAGCTTACTTGCCATCTTGTACTGCATCAAGTGAAGCTTCTGTATCCTTGTACTCCGTACCCCATTAGAAGCCGTGACGTCCTAATTTAGTGTCCCATGCTGACTGCGGCCGATAGCCCCAGGTAGCGTCAGGCCGTGATTAGACAATGACGGACTGCATTCGTCTGCTGATTGTAATTTAGCATGTTGGGACACAGCAGGCTGTGACGAACTGGCTGTCTAACGTGTTGAGTTACTGGTTCAACAGTCCGTTGTTCCTGTAACACTACCTACGTTACGATATGCAAGTATTCATTGTTTTAGACAATTAAATGATAGGATTATCATGATGATAAAGGGATAAACTAATTAAAGATGGTATGTGATTGATGACGTTTATGTGATGTAGGTAGGTACAATATTTGTGAAAAACTCTCCAATTCGTAGCTAAAAAGTTGCTAGCCTGTCGGTTTTCTAATGGTTGCATTTCGGGGAGTGTGCGTCGCAATTGCATAACTTAATTCAGCCAAGAATGATCCATCATCGGATCAGCAGATGTACAGCGATGCGCCACTAGTGCATGGTGGAAATCTCACCCATACACACTAAATGTTTTGGGAATACATTAATTGTGCCTAAGTACAGCTAACGAATGAAATTCCCTACCGTAGTCTGTGTTTCCTGAAAGCTGCAACCTCGGGGTTTTTAAGTATAACGTGCATGTTCCATCGTCATCGCTTACCATCAAGTGAGATAATGGTCAAGTGCGAGTTAATCTATACATATAATAAAACAGTAAAATGGTGGAGCGTTGGTATTAGTTGGCGCAAAAACTACTGAACCAATCCTGTTCAAATTTTGCATACATAATCCTTATAGGCCGGGTCAACTGTTAGGCTACATATTATCACGCTTTTTGCCATGGGGGGTGAGCAATATTCCAAAATGTTCCAATTGAACGACAATCGCTCTAAGTTCGATCCTCAGGTACAGTTAATATTTTTGTGATTATTTTAGTGTTTTTTTGTACATAATATGGAATGATATTTCCAGAACAATAATAAAATGGCTTTTTATGTATTTTTAAATTGCCATCGACATTTTTATTCGATATTTTTCCAAATATTTCAGTAAAAACCCATCAAAACTCATATTAAAATGGAACCGGAGATAAAAAATACACTTTTTTTTAAATTTGGTTAGGAATTCAAGGTCAAAAATGAAAATCATCACGCTATTTTGTACAAGGAGTCAAGCAGACAAGCAATGACGTGTATTTAAGAACGGCTATTTAGATCTAGATTCTGCAAGGACCGTGGCGCAGTAGTATAGTGACGGATCCGCGTTTGCTATGTTGCGAGTTCGAACCTCGCGTAATTTTTGTGATTGTTTTCTTTTATTTTTTATTTATATTATTACTTTTTTTAGTACTTTAGGGCTTTTATTTTTATTTTGTAAGTTAGTTTTAATTACGTTATTATTAGATTTAAATGTATATAAAATGAATAAATACAATTCATCTGTGAAGTAAGTTTTCATACGTATTATTTGTATCTCTAGAAATCAATCAATTCGTATTAATATCAAAGCGAATTAAAAACTTCATCGATTTCTTTTACAGTACTACATCTTATGATTTTTAAATTTAACTTCAGAACTTCTATCATCACTTTAAAGACAGCGCATTGGGAAGGGTTTACACCGTTCATCCCAATAATGGATAGTGTCATTATTTGCGATGATTGCTTCACACTGTACGGGCCCCAACGTCATCACAATCAACACTGGGACGACACTGACAGTGACGGAGGCCAGCATCACCGATAGCCCCAGACGACTGCGACATTTGTTTGCCATTATTTTAGTATTTTGTGGAGTCACAAACCCAGGTAGGTTGTAGGTCTCATGGTGGAATGGCAACAGCGACTGTCGCAACCCAGTGCTGGGCACGCCACAATTATGGCGGTAAGTCCCCTCTTTGAGGAGTGGCTGGAAAGACCACATGGCGTCCTTACCTTCCACATGACGCAGGACCTCACCGGACATGGTAAGTTTGGGAGCTTCCTGCACCGGATTCGTGCGGAAGAAACGCCTGCGGAAAAAGAAAAGCATACGGTAGAGGTGTGCCCCGCCTGGGCAGAGCTCTGCCGTGTCCCCGTGGGGGCGACCGGTGTCAGTGATCTCTCGCGCCGGGCCTTGGTACAAGGTATGGTCTGGAGCGAGGAGGAGTGGCAGGCGGTCGCCTCCTTCTGCAAAGCAGTAATGCTAGCAAAGGGGGCGGCCGCACGTGCGAGAGAACGGCCTTCACGCCCCGCCGCCGTCCTGATCCCGATTTTCAGCCACCGTAGGCGCTGGCTTGCGGACGGCGAGCAATGGGTAGCTCGCCATCCGACCTTCCGGTAACCGTCCGGACCGAGCCCAAGTTGTCGACGGCGCGTAGTGTTCCACGCGCGCCTCAAGGAGATGTCAGCAAAACCGTAGGGGCCCAGCAGGGTCGAAGCCTACTGGGGCCATGTGATTCGAAGGAGAACCCCGGGGCCCTGGAACGAAGGCAAAGAAGGAACAGGAGTTTTTTTTTATATAGGTGGGAAAATCATCTTATGACAAATCCCGCTCTTGGGCGGAGCGCGAGATAGTGTCAGACTTTTACTGACTAAAAACCCACTCCTGTTCCTTCGTTGCCTTCGTCCCAGGGCCACGGTTTCGTTTTCACACTACCCATGGCCCCAGTAGGCTTCGACCCTGCTGGGCCCCTACGATTTGCTGACATCTCCCTAAGGCGCGCGCGAAGCAATACGCGCCGTCGACGACTTGGGCTCGGTCCGGATGGTTACCGGACGGTCGGATGGCGGGCCATCTATTGCCCGCCGTCCACAAGCCCGCGCCTACGGTGACCGGAAATCGGGATCGGAATCCCGGCGGCGGTTGGGGCGTGAGGACCGTTGCCGTTGCCTCACGCGATCGGCCGCCTCCTTTGCTAGCATTACTGCTTCGCAGAAGGAGGCGACCGCCTGCCACTCCTCCTCGCTCCGGACCATGACCTGTACCAAGGCCCGGCGCGAGAGATCGCCGCCGCCGATCGCCCCCACGACGACACGGCGTTGCTCTTCCCAAGCGGGGCACACTTCCACCGTGTGCTCCACCGTGTCCTCCGGGCGGTCCACACAGTGGCGACACCCGGGCGTCGCTTCCGCACGAATCCGGTGCAGGAACTTCCCGAACTTCCCGTGTTCGGTGAGAACCTGCGTCATGCGGAAGGTGAGGACGCCGTGAGGTCTTTCCAACCACGCCTCAAAGAAGGGACTTACCGCCATAATTGTGGCGTGCCCAGCACTGGGTCGCGACAGTCGTATACATTTCTCCATGAGAACCCGCCGGAGCTCTGTCCGTCCGCCATGCTGCGACTTGTCGCCCCGGAGTTGCATCTCCATGCGCAGATCGTGCATGTGAGCAAGGCCTGTTGCTACCAGATCCCATGGTGGCTGTCCAGCAAGGAAGCTCGCCGCTTCGCGGGAAATCGTCCGGTATCCTCGCACCATCCGTATGGCCATGACCCTCTGGCATGCGTTCAGCCGGGCCGCCGGCTGCTTCCGCAGCGCCGGCGCCCATATCGGTGCGCCATAAAGGGCCATGGAAAGGAACAGGAGTGGGTTTTTAATCAGTAAAAGTCTGACACTATCTCACGCTCCACCCAAGAGCGGGGAATGTCATTGGATGATTATCCCACCGAAAAAAAAGGTCGGTTGTGG